>JANAVB010040218.1:8114786-8714786 GCA_029216955.1 Iris pallida | reverse complement strand
AAAGAATATTTTTACAATAGTGTGGGAGAGCCAAAAATAACCCACTCGTTGCCAGAGTTCCGTCTAGTGGCCACCATCTGGCTGGAAGGTCGGCAGATCCTCTGGAGCTGCTCCAAAATCTGGCCATACAAAACCAGTTGGGTCAGACCCCAGAAAGAGCAAGTGCCACAAAGGAGGCTTCACTTAAGAACTAAAACCAGCAATCAGCACAAGATATAAATAAAAGTAAGAACTGGAAATAAAGAAAATACACCAGGATGATATACGACGAGATAACCATGGAACTATTCAGATAGCCAGGTTACAATCCGTAAACCAAACAAGGATCGGGGTTGTAACCCTTCGTCTGAACGGAGCTTGGTTTCTTACCATTTATCGGTAAAAATAAATACAGGCATTCAAGTCGTACAGCAATCTGGAACAGGATCAGGGCAAGACTAGACTGGTTAGACTCCATCCAATCACTTCACGGCCAAGCAAGAACTACGGCTTGATACTTTAACTAACTAGGGTTGTCACAAGCCTAATTACTAACAAGATGCAGTGAGATTATTCCACAACCACAAGCCCTGCAGACCATCCAGGTTCCCCGGGTTAAAAGATTAGAGTTAAATTCAGGTGGGTACATCGTCCAGGAAACGAATGTACCCTTAGGTAGCTTGAAGGGTGCAACACATGACAGTGTGCTGGAAATGTGTCCTACTCGACGGCAGGCTACAGATTCCAAGGCGTGCCCAAGTAACGGGATTGCCTGTAGCTGAGAAATCTCTTCATGACTAATGTGTTAATCTAGTTATTAACCTTAGTCCATTTCAATAGGTACTCCTGACCGTGGTACTCAGGAGCTCCCTTCCTAGACATAATGCAAGACAGGACTGGTTTATTTGTACACGCACAATCGCCCACGGTGTCCATGTTATTATACAGGTCATGTCATGTCAGGTAGCCGTCGCAACAGCTTATCAAGATATAACATGTCAGGTCATCATGTCAAGTATACTTGTCAGGAGTACGCCACGACGGGCCACTATCAGGTCATGTCAGGTCATTATGTCAGGAGTATACCACTACGGGTCACTATCACGTCATGCTCAATTATCAATTCCAAACATATTAAGTAAATTCATGATTATCAAGTTCAGGACAAAAGGTGTAAGGATATAAAATGGACGTTAAATATCTAATAAAATATATCAATATACAGGGCTATAGAAGATCAAGGGTAATCAGGCTACGCTCAAGCCAGGCTATACTCAGGCTAGCGTACGCCCAGGTCTGCGTACCAAAGGATCCATACACTTCCAATGGGAAGCGTACGCAAGGGTCAGCGTACACAAGGGCACGCTCAAGCTACAGGTCAGCGTACGCTCAAGCTAGCGTACGCTCAAGACTGCGTACGCTCGAGCTAGCGTACGAATGGGCCAGCGTACGCCTTGCTCGCTTAAGCTAGCGTACCAAGGCACGCGTACGCTCAAGCTAGCGTACGCTCAAGACTGCGTACGCTCGAGCTAGCGTACGAAAGCTAGCGTACCTCAAGACACACTGCCAACAGGCAGCGTATTAAGGTGAGCGTACGCTCACTAAAGAGCAGCGTACGAAAGCTAGCGTACGCTCGCTAAACAGCAGCGTACGAAGGCTAGCGTACGCTCACTAAACAGCAGCGTACGAAGGCTAGCGTACGCTCACTAAACAGCAGCGTACGAAGGCTAGCGTACGCTCACTAAACAGCAGCGTACGACTCAGTGGCGTAAGCTAAAAAGCAAGCTCACTGTTCACTGTCTTCTCCAAATAGCAAGAACAGCAAGAACTCTAAAGTTGAATCTAAGCTTCCATTGTCCATATCTTGGTCAAAACAAGTCCGAATCTAACTTTCCAAAGGTCAAAATTGGGTAGAATGAAATTCTCTAAAATATGGAACCATCAAAACTTGAAAACAAGCAAGTTTGATAGATCAAAACCACCAAAATCTAAAAGTAACAAAACTCTAGATCTACAAGAAATAAAGCCTCAAAATGGAAAATGACAAGTTCTAATGTGGTTTAGAATCATGAGGAGAAGCTAATGAACCCATCAAAAGGAGTTCTCTTGTGGAAGCAAGTTGCACTTGCCTATGGTTGGGGAGTTGTGGAGAGGAAGGAAGAAGAAGAAATAAATGAGAGTTATGGAGGAGAGAGAAGGTTGGTGGGGAAATAAATATCATGGGTGGTGGTAGGTAGGGGATTGTGGTAGAAATGAAGGAGAAGCATAGGCTAAGGTGTTCCACCCTTGGCCCATGATGAACCAAGCATTGGGCCGGCCGAACCAAGCCAACCCAACCGAGAGTTAAACCAAGCCGAGAGCTAAACAAGAAAATATACAAATACAAGATACAATACGTATACGTATTCCAAATACGTAATACGAACAACAGGCATTACAACTCTACCCACCTTAAAAGAATTCCGTCCTCGGAATTTAATTAAGAGGCTAGAGGGACAAGAACAAGCTACACTATTCACAGGCAATTATACTAGGCAATCAATCAATCATGCAAGCAAGGAATTGATGTCATGAGGCATAAGAAAGACATTATACCTCACGAGTCAAACAAGTCAGGATATCGTGATCGGATATCATCCTCACGCTCCCACGTTGACTCACCCAAAGAGTGATGACCCCAAGCAACTCGGACTAACTTAATAGTCTTGTTCTTGAGGATCTTCTCTCTCCGGTCTAATATAGACACGGGCCTCTCCTCATACGAAAGGTTGGTACCAACAACCAATTCTGAATGATCCAGGATGTGGCTCGGGTTCGGGATATACCGCCGTAATTAGGATACATGGAACACGTCATGCACCTCGCTTAGCGACGGTGGAAGAGCGAGACGATAGGATACATCTCCTACTCGCTCCAGAATGTCAAACGGTCCTATATACCTAGGACTAAGCTTGCCCCGTACACCGAAATAAATGACGCCACGGTTAGGCAAAATCCTCAGGAATACATGATCGCCGACCGAGAACTCGAGAGGACGCCGATGAGAATCGGCCCAATGACGCTGGCGATCTTGGGCAACTCGAAGATGATCTCTGACTTGCCTGACCACTTCAACTGTCTGGGCAATCATTTCTGGACCGAGCATCTACCTCTCTCCAACATCATCCCAGGCTAACGAGGATCTGTACTTCCTGCCATACAGTGCCTCGAACGGTGCCATCTGGATACTGGCCTGAAAACTATTATTGTATGAGAATTCCACCAGGTGCAAATGATCTTCCCATGAACCATCGAAGTCAAGTGTGCAAGACCGTAACATGTCTTCAAGAGTCTGGATCGTGCGCTCCGACTGTCCATCTGTCTGCGGGTGATATGCTGAACTGAACTGGAGATGAGTTCCCAAACTCTCTTGCAAGCTACGCCAAAAGTGCGACGTAAATCTTGAATCTCGGTCCGAGGTGATACTGACTGGTACTCCATACAATCTGACAATCTGTCTGAGGTACATCTCTGCTAACTGAGCCGTCGACTGACCAACTCTGAATGGAAGAAAGTGAGCCACTTTCGTGAGCCTGTCAACTATAACCCAGATAGCATCTCTACCAGCTGGGGATCTAGGTAGTCCAGTCACAAAATCCATGGTCACATGTTCCCACTTACATTCTGGAATCGGTAAGGGCTGAAGAAGTCCAGTCGGTCTCTGATGTTCGGCTTTAACTTGTTGGCAAACCAAACACCGAAAGACAAACCGAGCTATCTCCCGCTTCATGCCATTCCACCAGAAGTGCTGACGGATATCACGGTACATCTTCGTACTGCCGGGATGGATGGAATACTGTGAACTGTGCGCTTCTGACATGATCTCCTGTCTGATATCTCCGCTGGATACACAAAGACGCTTACCATGCCTAAGTGTACCATCCTCATGAATACATAACTCTGGTCTTCGTCCTGCCTCACACTCTGCTCTGAGTCGCTGAAGCTTGGAATCTGTTGACTGCGCCATCCGGATCCTCTCGACTATAGTGGACTGAACTTGCATGCTGGCCATCAACGCCACACTGGAAGGGAGAACAACCTCAATACCCATCTTCTGAAGATCTGCTAACAGCTCTGGTTGCGCTGTTAGGAAATAAGCTCCGGCTCTCCTGCTCAATGCATCTGCTACGACATTGGCCTTCCCAGGATGATACTGCAAGCTGACATCATAATCCACAAGAAGCTCCAGCCACCTCCTCTGACGCATGTTAAGATCCTTCTGGGTGAAAACATACTTCAGGCTCTTGTGGTCGGTGAAAATCTCTACCCTATCTCCGTACAAGTAGTGCCTCCACAACTTAAGTGCAAACACCACTGCTGCCAGCTCCAAGTCATGGGTTGGGTAATTCCTCTCATGATCACGAAGTTGTCATGACGCATAAGCTATCACCTTCCCATGCTGCATCAGAACACATCCTAAACCTCTGCCTGAAGCATCACAGTACACTGAGAATCCTCCGGTTCCATCTGGAAGCGTGAGAATAGGAGCTGTTATCAGGCCTCGCTTCAACTGCTCAAAAGAACTCTGACACTCTGCTATCCAAGCAAACTGTGCATCCTTGCGGGTCAACTGGGTCAATGGCGCTGAAATCCGAGCAAAGTCTGAAACAAATCGCCGGTAATAGCCAGCCAATCCAAGGAAACTGCGAACTTCTGCAACGGTGCTGGGTACTGGCCATGACTCAATAGCCACAATCTTCTGGGGATCTACTTCTACTCCTCCTCGAGTGATAATATGACCCAAGTACGAAATGCGATCGAGCCAGAACTCGCATTTACTGAACTTGGCATATAACTGGTGCTCTCTGAGAGTCTGATGAACCACACAAAGATGTTGCTCATGCTCCGCCTCACTCTTGCTGTAGACCAGGATGTCATCCAAGAATACGATCACAAACTGATCCAAGTAAGGCATGAAGATGCGATTCATGAGGTCCATGAATACTGCCGGCGCATTGGTCGTCCCAAAAGGCATAACAAGGAACTCCCAATGCCCATATCTCGATCTAAAAGTCGTCTTCGGGATGTCCTGCTCTCTGACTCTGATCTGATGATAACCTGAGCGCAAATCAATCTTCGAGAATACTGAAGCCCCCTTGAGTTGATCAAACAAGTCATCTATCCTCGGAAGAGGATATCTGTTCTTGATTGTCACTGAGTTCAAGGTACGATAATCAACACATAACCTGGACGTACCATCATTCTTTTTCACAAGAAGCATCGGGGCTCCCCAAGGCGATCCACTAGCACGAATGAATCCTTTGGTTCTAAGTTCTTCAATCATCTTGTACAATATCTCCAACTCTGACGGTGCCATCCTGTAGACTCTCTCTGACACTGGGGCTGTCCCGGGAATCAAGTCTATAGTGAACTCGATCTCCCGCTCCGGAGGCATACCTGGAAGTTCTTCTGGGAAAATATCTGGGAACTCATCCACTATCCTGGGCAACTGAACTGCTGCTACTGCCATCCGCAATATCGGAGAAGAAGGCTCAACCTCGTCTCGAGAGAAAGAAAACTCTGGCTCTCCTGGAATGCTAAAAACAACCCTACCAATATGGCAGTCTATCATAGCATACTGGTTCCTCAACCAATCCATCCCTAAGACCACATCATAATCGGCCATCGGGAATTCTATCAATCTAGCGGGGAATTCTCTACCGCTAACTACGATCCGACACGAGGAAAACACTCTATCTACTCCCACAAGTCCGTTACCAGTAAGTATATTAAGCCTTACTGATAATGACTCGGGCTCCAATCCTACCCGTGTCGCGAATCGTGCAGACATAAATGAATACGATGCACCAGAATCAAATAAAGCTGAAGCTGGAAGGGAGTTGACGAGAATAGTACCTGCCACTACCTCTCCTGGTGCCAATCCTTCCTCCACGGTCATCACCATAGCCTGACCGTGCCCTCGGGGTGCTGGTCCCCTCTGCTGAAATCCTCGCTGTCTGCTCTGACTCTGGGCTTAGACTTGTGCATACTGCTGGGGGTTCTGCTGTTGGAACACTTGGGTCTGAGGCGGCAAGGGCCTCGGTAATGGATACTGCTGCTGATGGACCGGAGCTGGTCCTCTCACCGAAGAGCTAGAAAGGTTGGACGAGGATGAACCACCCCTGTTCGGGCAGGATCCAACCCTATGGTCTGGTGCTCCACAAGCCAGACACAATCCCTGTGCCCTGCGACATTCTGCCACCACATGGCCTGGCTTCCCACAATGAGAACAACCCACTGCGGAAGATTGCTTCTGCTTCTGCTGCTGCTGCTGCTGCTGAGGGTACGTCGGGGTTGAATGCTGAACCGACGTCACTGAGGCTGCTCGCCTCGGAGCTCCAATAGTCAAAGCCCTGGCTGTCGGGGCTGGTGCTGAAGACTGATTTATCTGGCCGTGAGATCTCTTCCGACCTCCGGTCCTGTCCACGATCCTCTGGGAGGTATACTCATGCCTCTGGGCTGCTCTCAAGACTGCATCAAAAGTCTGATGCTCAAACTGCTCAACTGCTAACAAGATCTCCAGGTGCAGTCCCTGCTAGAATTGCTGGGCTCTATCATACTCGGTTGCCACCAAGGTGGGAGCAAACCGACTGAGTCTCGAAAACTCGGCCGCATATCCATCGACCGTCCTGCCTCCTTGCTTCAGATTGGTGAACCTGGTCTGCAGATCATACCGAGCCACGGCATCAAAATACTTGGTCTGGAATCTCTCTCTGAATACTGTCCAAGGAATGGGTGCTGCTAACCCAACGGCCTGCGCTGCCCACCAGCTGCGGGCAAGATCTAACAACTGCAGGCGCACCACGGCTACCTTCTCGTTCTCTGGAGTCTTGGCTGCTTCTAGAACCATCTCTGTGTCCTGAAGCCATGCATCTGCCGCGATAGCATCTTCACTACCGTCGAAGAATGGAGGGTTCAAGCGCTTGAAGCTGTTGGCCGCGCTGTTCCCTGGATGACCACCTCTAGTCAAAGCATCCGCCACTGCCTGTTGCAAGGCATCTCCACGACGATCTTGAGAAGCTATCAAAGTCCTGACGAGTCCTACCAAAGTGCCATCATCAGGTTCTACAGGCTGAACTGGATGAACTGGTGGCTCTTCTCCCATAGGCTCGACTTTGGAGGCTACTCCGGAGTGCTGGGCTTGATCCCCAGGTTGTTGCTGGTCCGCGGGAGGTACTCCGCCTTGCTGATCGGCCAGGTCAGGTACTATGCCGCTGAAGAAGACGACATAGAAAACAATAAGGAAGGACCAGGACAGATCAACGATACAAGCATATGATCAGGACAAGAATCCAGGGATTCAGAAGATACGAGCAGAGATCAAGGACGAATACTGATTGAGACATCTATTCGGTAAACCCTCACATATCTTGATTTACAAGACCTGCATGGGCCACCACTTAAACCATGTCACGCCCCAGAACCAGAATACTGGAGAGCGGGGGCAGACATAGCCAGCTACGTATATGAAATAGATTCCATCTCGCTATACGGTCACGGCTGTCTAGATACATGAGGGTTTACTACAAGCCAACAGTCTCCTATGGTCATGAACAAGCCTAGTGTCTCAATCACAAGCAAGTAAGTAAATGTTACAAGATGTATGATCATTAAATATACAATGATAAGGCGTCCCAAATATTACATATTCAGCTGATCATGAAGCTAGTCGTTACAAAATGTTAGGACTAGCAAGAGTTTAGTCATACATGATCAACCCTAGGATCTGTTAATTATGTTACAGCCCGTAGGCAGACAGTAAATAAAGTACAATCGAGCTAAACAGGTGCTCGTCGACTAAACGCCTCAAAAAAATATTTTTACAATAGTGTGGGAGAGCCAAAAATAACCCACTCGTTGCCAGGGTTCCGTCTAGTGGCCACCATCTGGCTGGAAGGTCGGTAGATCCTCTGGAGCTGCTCCGAAATCTGGCCATACAAAACCAGCTGGGTCAGACCCCAGAAAGAGCAAGTGCCACAAAGGAGGCTTCACTTAAGAACTAAAACCAGCAATCAGCACAAGATATAAATAAAAGTAAGAACTGGAAATAAAGAAAATACACCAGGATGATATACGACGAGATAACCATGGAACTATTCAGATAGCCAGGTTACAACCCGTAAACCAAACAAGGACCGGGGTTGTAACCCTTCGTCTGAACGGAGCTTGGTTTCTCACCATTTATCGGTAAAAATAAATACATGCATTCAAGTCGTGCAGCAATCTGGAACAGGATCAGGGCAAGACTAGACTGGTTAGACTCCATCCAATCACTTCACGGCCAAGCAAGAACTACGGCTTGATACTTTAACTAACTAGGGTTGTCACAAGCCTAATTACTAACAAGATGCAGTGAGATTATTCCACAGCCACAAGTCCTGCAGACCATCCAGGTTCCCCGGGTTAAAAGATTAGAGTTAAATTCAGGTGGGTACATCGTCCAGGAAACGAATGTACCCTTAGGTAGCTTGAAGGGTGCAACACATGACAGTGTGCTGGAAATGTGCCCTACTCGACGGCAGGCTACAGATCCCAAGGCGTGCCCAGGTAACGGGATTGCCTGTAGCTGGGAAATCTCTTCATGACTAATGTGTTAATCTAGTTATTAACCTTAGTCCATTTCAATAGGTACTCCTGACCGTGGTACTCAGGAGCTCCCTCCCTAGACATAATGCAAGACAGGACTGGTTTATTTATACACGCACAATCGCCCACGGTGTCCATGTTATTATACAGGTCATGTCATGTCAGGTAGCCGTCGCAACAGCTTATCAAGATATAATATGTCAGGTCATCATGTCAAGTATACTTGTCAGGAGTGCGCCACGACGGGCCACTATCAGGTCATGTCAGGTCATTATGTCAGGAGTGCACCACTATGGGTCACTATCACGTCATGCTCAATTATCAATTCCAAACATATTAAGTAAATTCATGATTATCAAGTTCAGGACAAAAGGTGTAAGGATATAAAATGGACGTTAAATATCTAATAAAATATATCAATATACAGGGCTATAGAAGATCAAGGGTAATCAGGCTACGCTCAAGCCAGGCTATTCTCAGGCTAGCGTACGCCCAGGTCTGCGTACCAAAGGATCCATACACTTCCAATGGGAAGCGTACGCAAAGGGTCAGCGTACACAAGGGCACGCTCAAGCTACAGGTCAGCGTACGCTCAAGCTAGCGTACGCTCAAGACTGCGTACGCTCGAGCTAGCGTACGAAAGGGCCAGCGTACGCCTTGCTCGCTTAAGCTAGCGTACCAAGGCACGCGTATGCTCAAGCTAGCGTACGCTCAAGACTGCGTACGCTCGAGCTAGCGTACGAAAGCTAGCGTACGCTCAAGACACACTGCCAACAGGCAGCGTATTAAGGTGAGCGTACGCTCACTAAAGAGCAGCGTGCGAAAGCTAGCGTACGTTCGCTAAACAGCAGCGTACGAAGGCTAGCGTACGCTCACTAAACAGCAGCGTACGAAGGCTAGTGTACGCTCACTAAACAGCAGCGTACGAAGGCTAGTGTACGCTCACTAAACAACAGCGTACGAAGGCTAGCGTACGCTCACTAAACAGCAGCGAACGACTCAGTGGCGTAAGCTAAAAAGCAAGCTCACTGTTCACTGTCTTCTCCAAATGGCAAGAACAGCAAGAACTCTAAAGTTGAATCTAAGCTTCCATTGTCCATATCTTGGTCAAAACAAGTCCGAATCCAATTTTCCAAAGGTCAAAATTGGGTAGAATGAAATTCTCTAAAATATGGAACCATCAAAACTTGAAAACAAGCAAGTTTGATAGATCAAAACTACCAAAATCCGAAAGTAACAAAACTCTAGATCTACAAGAAATAAAGCCTCAAAATGGAAAATGACAAGTTCTAATGTGGTTTAGAATCATGAGGAGAAGCTAATGAACCCATCAAAAGGAGTTCTCTTGTGGAAGCAAGTTGCACTTGCCTATGGTTGGGGAGTTGTGGAGAGGAAGGAAGAAGAAGAAGAAATAAATGAGAGTTATGGAGGAGAGAGAAGGTTGGTGGGGAAATAAATATCATGGGTGGTGGTAGGTAGGGGGTTGTGGTGGAAATGAAGGAAAAGCATAGGCTAAGGTGTTCCACCCTTGGCCCATGATGAACCAAGCATTGGGCCGGTCGAACCAAGCCAACCCAACCGAGAGTTAAACCAAGCCGAGAGCTAAACAAGAAAATATGCAAATACAAGATAAAATACGTATACGTATTCCAAATACGTAATACGAACAACAGGCATTACAGCCTGTAACTGGGGAAATCTCTCATGACTACTGAAATATTCTAGTTATTAGTCTTAATCCATTTTAGTAGGTATTCCTGACCGTGGTACTCAGGAGTCCCATCCTAGACATGATGCAAGACTGGACAAGTGGATTTAACAAGCAAGCAAGAAAGAACCACCCACGGTGTCAAGGCAGGTCAAGTTAAGTTATCAAGTCAAGTCAAGTCAAGTCAAGTTAGGAGTGCGCCGCCACGGGCCACTATCAAGTCAGGTTGGTCATGTCAGGAGTGCACCACTACGGGTCACTATCGTGTTATGCTAGTTCCATGTCATACCAAGCCATGTACAATAGTCATTCCAAACATATTAAGTAAAATCAAGTTCATGACAAAAGGCGTAAGGATATAAAATAGGCATGAAATATCTAATAAAATATCAATATAAAATAGGACTATAGAAGAGCCAAGATCAAGAAATAACAAATTTATCATAGACAAGTAGGTTGTGCAGGGTATGTACTGCACAGGGTGCCAAGTGCGCAGGGTGAGCTGCGCAGGGTACCAACTGCGCAGGGTGCCAAGTGCGCAGGGTGAGCTGCACAAGGTACCAACTGCGCAGGGTGCCAAGTCCGCAGGGTGAGCTGCGCAGGGTACCAACTGTGCAGGGTGCCAAGTGCGCAGCAGATGGATTGTGCTGGATCAGGTTGCACAGGAAAGGATGGCGCAGGGCCAGATGACGTATGAGTGGAGTGCGCAGGGATAGATTACGCATGAGCAGACTGCGCAAGAATCCATGCGCACTCGGGTTGAGCGCAGTTCACCAAGGGGCAAGCTGCGCGGTCGGCGCTACGCTAAAGAGCGCTGGCCGAGGGGGATGCGCAATCCAGCACTGCGCTAAAGAGCGCAGGCTGCTGTCTTCTTCTCCAGGCCGAGAAGAAGACTCCAAGAACTCCAAAGTTCAAAACTTCATAACTTGATCAAATCAAAATGAAATTTAGATTTTCAAAGCTCTAACTTGAGTAAAATTAAATTCTCTTCCACATGGAAGCATCAAAACAAACTAAAATCCAAGTTAACTAGATCAAAATCATGCAAATCCAAAAATAGTAAAAACCTAGATCTAGAACAATGGAAACTCCAAATCACAAAATGTCAAGTTCTAATGTTGATCTCCATGGCCTAATCTAGCTAATAGACAAATAAAAAATAGTTCTTATGTGGTGACAAGGTGCACTTGCCTATAGGTGATGGTGTTGTGTGGAAGAAGGAAGAAGAAGAAGTTGAAGAAGTAAATGAAAAATAAAGAGGAGAGAGAAAAGTAGGTGGGGATTTATGATGGTGGGTTGTGGTGGAATGGAGGGGGAGAATAGGTTAAGGTGTTCCTCTCATGATGAACCAAACCAAACCCACAAAATAAAACCAAGTCATGGTCCAAAACCCATTTACGAGAAACCAAATCCACAAGTCGAAAAAATAAAATACGTGCCAAAATTAAATTACGAGCATAAATACGAAATACAGGAAATGGGGGTGACAACTCTACCCACCTTCAAAGAATTCCGTCCTCGAAATTTAATCAAGGAGCTAGAGATTGCCACGACAAGCTACACTAAGCACAGGCAAGTTACACTAAGCAGTTCAATCATACAATCGTACATGCAATCAAGGAATGAAAGGCGTAAGGCATAAGGAAGACATTATACCTCACGAGTCAAACAGGTAGGGATAACGTGATCGAATATCATCCTCACACTCCCACGTTTGACTCTCCCAAGGAGCGATAAACTCAAGCAACATGAACTAAACTGATAGTCTTGCGCTTGAGGTCTCTTCCCTTGGTCAAACAGGGACACGGGCCTTTCCTCATACGAAAAAGGGTTGGTACTAATAACCGTTTTCGAATGACCTAGGACATGGCTCGGACCCGGGATATACCGTTGTAATTAGGACACATGAAACATGACACGTGTCCCGCATAACGACGACGGAAAGCAAGACAATAGGTCACAGATACCTCTCTGTCGATTCTGGATCTGGGCCTGGGCCAGGGCGAACTGCTGAGGTCTCTGCTGCTGGAAAGCCTGGGCCTGAGTCAAAAATGGCCTCGGAGGCTGGTACTGCTGCTGAAACACTTGGGCCTGAGGCGGCAATGGCCTCGACAACTGTTGCTGCTGTTGGACTGGTACTGGAGCTGGTGCTGGTCCCCTAACCGAGGGACTAAATACTGTTGATGCTGAATCGACTCTGAATGGGCAGGACCCCACCCTATGGTCCGGTGTCCCACACAACAAGCATAATCCCAGTGCCTTGCGACACTCTGACACAACGTGTCCAGGCTTCCCACAATAAGAACAACCCTCGGCGGAAGGCTGCGCTTGCTTCTGTTTCTGCGGAGGGTACGTCGGGGTCGAGTACTGGACCGACGTAACTGAGGTTGCTCGCCTCGGAGCTCCAATAGTCAAAGCCCTAGTTGCCGGGGCTGGTGCTGAAGACTGATTCATCTGACTATGGGACCGCTTTCGACCTCCGGTCTTGTCCACTATCCTCTGGGAGGTATACTCGTGCCTCCTCGCTGCTCGCAAGACGGCATCAAAAGTTCTGTGCTCGAACTGTTCTACTGCCAATATGATCTCTAAGTGGAGCCCCTGCTGGAACCGCTGGGCCCTATCAAACTCGGTCGCCACCAAGGTGGGAGCAAACCGACTGAGTCTGGAAAACTCCGATGCATAACTGTCGACCGTCCTGCCTTCTTGCTTCAAGTTGGCAAATCTGGTCTGCAGGTCATATCGAGCCACCGCATCGAAGTACTTGGTCTGGAATCTTTCGCTAAACACTGCCCAGGGAACAGGTGCTGTCAATCCTACCGCTTGCATGGCCCACCAGTTGCGGGCTAGATCTAATAACTGTAGGCGCACCACCGCCACCTTCTCGTCTTCTGGAGTCTTCGCGGCCTCTAGAATAACTTCTGTATCCTGGAACCAAGCATCTGCGGTAATGGCATCCTCGATGCCGTCGAAGAATGGAGGGTTCAGGTGCTTGAAACTGTTGGCTGCACTGTTTTCCGGATGACCGCTCCTGTTCAGAGCATCTTGTACTGCCTAGTGCAATGCAACACCTCGGCGATCTTGAGAAGCTAACAATGATCTGATGAGACCTTCCAAAGTGCCATCATCAGGCTCTACTGGCTGGACTGGCTGAACTGGGGGCACTGGTCCTCCAGAAGGCATGGCTCGAGAGGCGGCCGTTGAGGACTGATCTTGATATTCTTGCTGTTGCTGGGCTGCTGGCTGAGCTCCTTCCGGCTGATCCACAGGAATGATGCCACTGAAGCAATGACATCAGGGATATTAAGGAAGGACCAGGATAGAATAATGATGCAAGCATGTTATCAAGTCAGGGATCCAAGGAGATAAGAAAATACGAGTGGAGATCAAAGGCGAGTATAGATTGAGACATCTATCTGGTAAACCCCCACATATCTTGATTGACAAGACCTGCATGGGCCACCACTTAAACCATGTCACGCCCCAGAACCAGAATACTGGAGAGCGGAGGCGGACATAGCCAGCTACGTATAATGAAATGGAATCCATCTCACCATACGGTCACGGCTGTCTAGATATGTGAGAGTTTATCTACAAGCCATCAGTCTCTTAAGGTCATAAATTATCCTATTGTCTCAATCTCAACCAACTAATAATAATCACAAGATATCAGATCACCAAATATACAATTGTAAGGCGTCCCAAACATTACATATCCAGATGATCATGAAGCTAGTCGTACAACATGTAAGGACTAGCAAGAGTTAAGTCATACATGATCAACCTCGAGTTGCCAATCATGTTACAGCCCGTAGGCAGACAGTAAGTAAGAGTGCATCGAGCTAACAGGTGCTCGTCGGCTAAACGCCTCAAAAGAATAATTTTTACAATAGAGTGAGCGAAATAAAATAGAAAACCCACTCGTTGCCCTGGTTACACCTGGTTGTCACCATCGGGCTGGAAGACAGGTAGATCCTCTGGAGCTGCTCTGGTATCTGGCCATACAAAACCAGCTGGGTCAGACCCCAGAAAGAGCAAGTGCCACAAAGGAGGCCACGAAATAAGAACAAAACCAGCAATCAGCACAATAATATAATTACATAATAAAAGACAGTAATTTAAGAAAAAGGCATGATAAGTAGATATAAAGACAATCTTGTATAGAATCACTAAAAGACAGGACATATGGAAAAGCATGACAGGATGATATACGATGAGATAACCATGGGACTATTCAGATGGCCAGGTTACAACCCGTAAACCAAACAAGGACCGGGGTTGTAACCCTTCGTCTGAACGGAACTTGGTTTCCCACCATTTATCGGCGAGGTAAATATAAGAAATCAGGTCAAGTAACAATCTGGAGTGACAATCATTATAGTGACAATCTGGAGTGACAATCCTTCAATCATTCTGGTATAATCTTATAATCAATTCTAGACAATGCTATACTGGACTAGACTCCATCCAAGCAATCACGGCCAATCATTGCCTACGGCTTTCAACATTAACTAACTAGGGTTATCACAATCCTAGTTACTAGCAAGATGCAATGAGATGTTCCTCCAGCCACAAGCCCTGCAGCTAATCCAGGTTATCCAGGCAATTTGAATTCATTAAGCAGTTATCAATAATTATGTGCCCCACACGACGGTGAGCTAGAAATGTGTCCTACTCGACGGCAGACTACAAGTCCAAACAATTGCGACCGGGATAACGGGATTGCCTGTAACTGGGAAAATCTCTCATGACTACTGAATTATTCTAGTTATTAGCCTTAATCCATTTTAGTAGGTATTCCTGACCGTGGTACTCAGGAGTCCCATCCTAGACATGATGCAAGACTGGACAAGTGGATTTAACAAGCAAGCAAGAAAGAACCACCCACGGTGTCAAGGCAGGTCAAGTTAAGTTATCAAGTCAAGTCAAGTCAAGTCAAGTCAAGTCAGGAGTGCGCCGCCATGGGCCACTATCAAGTCAGGTTGGTCATGTCAGGAGTGCACCACTACGGGTCACTATCGTGTTATGCTAGTTCCATGTCATACCAAGCCATGTACAATAGTCATTCCAAACATATTAAGTAAAATCAAGTTCATGACAAAAGGCATAAGGATATAAAATGGGCATGAAATATCTAATAAAATATCAATATAAAATAGGACTATAGAAGTGTAGGATCGTTGAGCACCTCTAGAGGGGGGGGGGGTGAATAGAGTGCGTATGTGCAGCGGAAATATAATCACCAATTAAAAAATTAAACTATGGCAGATATGTAAGAGACAGTAAATAAAGATAGGAGAATCAAACTCAGTGACACAGCGATGTATACTGGTATCCCTCTGAGAGGACTAATCCAGTCTCGAGTACTCTTGCTCGATGTTAATCCACTATGGCACAAGCTTTAACTGAGAGCTTGCAATCTCTTACAACACCGTGCTTGGTGATAAGCGCACGACCGGCTTCACAACACCGTGCTTGGTGGCGAACGCACGACCAGCTCCACAACAGAAAAGTTGTTGAAACTTGAACGACCTCTTACAACTCTTGAGTAACCAAAAGACTCTAAATCAACTCTGATAGTACTGGATTTTGGCTAAGAGATGTGTAGGTGAGATTTGAAAATCTTAGATCGTTTAGAAAACACTTGAATAGTAGAGAAGAGAAGATGAAGAATGAATTGATGATTTGAAGTAAAAAGTTCTTCTCTATTTATAGGTGTTTTCACCAACCGAACTCGGGCAGAACTCGGACAGAGTTCGGATGCAAATATCTCGTAAAATAGACGTTGCTCGCAGATTTGGAGGCAACTGAAATTTGAATACAAACTGACCGAACTCGGGCCGAACTCGGCTTGGAGTTCTGTCAGGAGATATTTAAAAATCTTTTGTAAAAACAGTTTTCAAACATGTTTTTGGTTATTTGTAAAATCATTTGAAAAGAATATTTTCGAAATATGTTTTTGAAATATTTGTAACCGAAAATACGAAAGGGTAAAAATAGGTTTCTAGAAAGGAGGACAATTTTAACCCTAAGCCAGTATTACCATAATTGATTTTACAAAGTAATTCCTAGACTCAATAAAATGTAAAATACAGAATAAAAGTAGAAAAGAGTCTTCAGAAGATTTTGATGACTTTGACGCTTTGATTTATGCAGTACATCGTCCGTTGAATATGATTTCATGCATCCTGAAATAGTTAGCAGCATTTTCTATATTTTGTGTATTGACTAAAGTATATGTTGATTATCGAAATCGGGTGTGACCGTGGAATGGGCCAACAATCTCTCCCATTTTGATAATTGACAAACTTGAGTCTATACCAAAATATATTTATATCAAATAGAACAAATTATCAAAAATACCTGAAAATTGAGATGTTTTTATTTTGGATATATCTTGCGTTTGGTATATACTCTTTTTCTCCCCCTTTGTCAAGTAGTAAAATGAATAGGCTCCCCCGTAAATCATGAAGCCAACAATAGAATAGACAAGACAAAGTGAAGTAAAAAGAAGTAATCACAGCATAGACAACTGGAATAAAATGAACTATGTCATAATAAACTGAAATATCATAGAGGTTCCACTAATAATCCAAAAAGTACAACTGATAAAGTCTAACTGAAACAGTTTAGACATGAAATAAAATAAAACTACTACATAAACTGCATCAACTAATCGAAACTAAATCCACTATCCCATGGCTGAATCCACATCACATCGCTGGGTCGTCCGCACTGGGAGGATCATGAGGGAAATAAGCAGTGGTCGGGTCGAAATACTGAAAAGTGACCTCATCAGTAAAACGAGGACCAGGGAAAGCCGGGTGTGGAAGGATAGTGAGTGGACGGACTGGATCCTGAACCAGGATGTAGTGGAGATCGACAATACTGTTTCTCAGCACCTGGGCCTGAGAAATGTGCCGGAACTCGGAGTCCTGATGACGTTGCGTGAAAACGGCAACAAAATCATCAAACCGCTGGTAGAATGCCTGATCGAGTCCTGGGGCAGGGGCCGGAGCAGGATGAGCATCAGCTGGAGGGGCCTCAGCATCAGCAGCTGGGATAGTAGGAGCAGCACCAGGAGGTTGAGGAAACCGACGAGAGCGGGTCAACTCAACAGGTGGAGAAGAAATGGCACACGTTTCAAGATCAATCTCAAAACGTCGAAATATACTAGCAAGGTGCATAGAAAAGACTAGGTTCCTACCTGCATTCTTGCAGTTGAGCATCCAAGACATCATAGTTTTTGGAACGGAGAAAGGAATTCCAAAATGAATGTGATAAAGAGCAGAAAGTTCCAAAAATGTAACTTCATCGGTAGAGCCTTTCTTCGGAAGAAGGGCCGAGAAAATCATACGATGAAGCTCGTAAAAAGTTTGGTTTAGATGTCTAGAAAAGATTCTCCGGGAAGGAGGAGTAGGGTGACAAATCAATTCCCTAAAGGAAGCTAAAGTGACATCGGCAGGGAATTGAATATGGTGGATGTCAACAAGTGCATCACCAAGATCAGGAACGTGAAAGTATTCACTGATATCGGTGGCGCTAAATTCTAATTCCTGTCCAGCAATGCAAGAATATAAATTTCCGTTTTGTTTTACTTGCAAATTACAGTAAAACATACGGACTGCATTGTCGTAAATGCTATCTTGGACCTCGAAAAAGTTGCGGAATCCAAGTTGATCAAAAACAAGTGCATATTCAAAGAAAGTTGTAAAATTGACGAAGGCTCCGGCACAAATACGACGAGAAGAGAAAGAATCAAACCAGAGATCGGAGAAGTCTTTGTCAGGAAACAAAGTGCCATCATATTCCTCGGGATCTCTAGGTCTGGCTGGACTAAAGAGACTTGCCGGAGTGTAGTCGGATGAGGAGGAAGCACCTTGAGAAGAATTTCCTCGTTGACGTTTCGGAGCCATGAGGAAGAAGATCGCCCACTTGAACTCGTCGATTCCATGCAGAGAAGGAGGAGGAAGGACTTCTAGTAGGAGATGGAAGTATTCCACATTTTGATGTGGAGAAAAAATGGAAGTAAGGATGAATTATATAGGTGCTAGGGCCGGCTGTTCGGTTCTGGAACCATCACAGCGCCGACCGAACTCGGTCCGAATTCGGTCCGAACTCGGTCAGAGTTCGGGCCGAGTTCGGCCACTTGCATTCCCGAGACAGTCAAATCAGTCAGGTAAATAAAGACTGTAATAAATAACAGTTGACTGGTTTATTAAATAACTGCTATTATTTTCGGGTTAACTATAGGGGTTGTCCCAGCTAACGGTGGTTCACCAGGGAACTCTTAAGTACCGCTTCGCTTCGACCGTAGCCGTGGTGATAGACATACCCTTTGTAAGTTTGTCCCCAAAAATAATTTTCATTAAATAATAAATTGTCAAGTCATAAATACAGTTTTAATTACCATATGTTTTAAGAATCCGAGAATTCAAGAATGCCGAGCTCACGCCTCAAGATGTTAAAACGGTCTTCAGCCAATGGTTTAGTGAAAATATCAGCTAGTTGATGTTCAGTATCAATAAATTCTAAGCAAATATCCCCGTGTTGTTGATGATCACGTAAAAAATGATGTCTAACTTCTATGTGCTTTGTGCGTGAATGACAGATAGGGTTCTTAGTCAAATTAATTGCACTAGTGTTATCACAATAAATAGGAACATTTGTATAGTACAGATTGTAGTCCTCTAAGGTTTGCTTCATCCACAAAATTTGAGCACAACAGCGTCCTGCGGCGATATACTCAGCCTCAGTTGTTGATAATGCTACTGAATTTTGTTTCTTGCTAAACCAAGAGACTAAGGCCTTTCCTAAGAAATGACATGTGCCACTGGTACTTTTACGGTCCACTTTGCATCCAGCAAAATCTGCATCCGAGTAACCTATAAGGTCAAAGGATTTGGTTTTGGGATACCATAAGCCAACTGTAGATGTTCCTTTAAGGTATCGGAAGATACGCTTAACGGCACTAAGATGTGATTCCTTAGGGTTTGCCTGATATTGTGCACATATGCAAACACTAAACATAATATCAGGGCGACTAGCAGTTAAATATAATAAACTACCAATCATACCTCGATACTTACGCTGATCAACATGTTTGCCACTTTCATCAGCATCAAGCTTTGTAGATGTAGCCATAGGAGTCCCAATTGGCTTTACATTCTTGAAGTCGTACTTCTTCAGTATGTCCTTCGTGTACTTGGCTTGATTGATGAATGTTCCGTTCGAGTGTTGTTTGATTTGCAATCCTAGGAAGAAGTTCAGCTCTCCCATCATGCTCATCTCAAATTTACTCTGCATACACTTGGCAAATTCTTGACAGAGTTGTTCATTAGTAGAACCAAAGATAATGTCATCTACATAAATTTGTACTAGAAGTATATCATTATTCATGGATTTAATAAAAAGAGTAGTATCAATCTTGCCCTTTGAAAATCCATTATCAAGTAAGAAGGCGCTTAGGCGTTCATACCAAGCACGAGGTGCTTGTTTGAGTCCATAAAGTACTTTCTTAAGCTTGAAAACGTGATCAAGTTTTTGAAAATCTTCAAAACCAGGGGGTTGTTTCACAAAAATCTCTTCTTTCAAATAACCGTTTAAAAATGCGCTTTTCACGTCCATTTGAAAAAGTTTGAAATCATTAAAACAAGCAAAAGCACAAAACATGCGGATGGCTTCTAGTCTAGCAACAGGAGCATAGGTCTCATCATAATCAATTCCTTCTTCTTGATTATAACCTTGTGCAACTAGACGTGCTTTGTTGCGTAGAACTTGTCCATCTTCACTAAGTTTATTTCGGAACACCCATTTGGTACCAATTATCGATTGACCAATAGGTTTAGGAACGAGTTCCCAAACTTGGTTTCTCTCAAATTGATTAAGTTCCTCTTGAATGACAGAAATCCAAAATTCATCAGAAAAAGGCCTCATCAACATTCTTAGGTTCTATTTGTGAAATAAATGCTACATTAGCTGCTACTTCAGAATCTCTAAGAGATGAACGAGTACTTACACCTTTGGATACATCACCTATTATGAGAGTTTCTGGATGATCTGGTTTGAATCTCAATGACTCGAATCTTTGGGCCATACCTTTCACAAGGCTCTTCTCAGTTCCTGCATCTTTGGAACTTTTATCAGTTCTTGCCTCTTGGGTAGGATCTTTCTCAGAACTCTTCTTTGTCTTTGTAGGTGCATCTTCATCATCACTGTCGCTAGATCTATGACTATTCAACTCATCAAAGGTAACATTAATACTTTCTTCAACAATCAAAGATCTTTTATTAAAAATTCTATATCCCTTACTCTTACCAGCATATTCGAAAAATATCCCGTCATCTGCTTTGGAGTCGAACTTATCCAAGTTATCCTTGGTGTTCAGGATGAAACAGCGACAACCAAAAACTTTAAAATAAGAAATGTTTGGAATTCTTCCAAACCAAAGCTCATATGGTGTTTTCTTCGAGATTGGTCGAATTAACACCCTATTTAAAATATGACAGGCTGTACTAACAGCTTCTGCCCAAAAATATTTAGGAAGATTATGCTGATTAAGCATGACTCTAGCCATTTCGCTTAGAGTACGGTTCTTCCGCTCCACAACACCATTCTGTTGGGGAGTTCTAGGACAAGAAAATTCGTGGTAATATCCACTATCATCACAAAACTTTTTGAAATCAAAATTTTCGAATTCGCCACCATGATCACTTCGGATACGAGTAATCATGAAGCCTTTTTCGTTTTGTACCTTTTTACAAAATATCTGAAATTCAAAAATAGCATCACTTTTGTTTGATAAAAAGTAAACCCATGTAAAACGAGAGAAATCATTAACAATGACAAAAGTATAGAGTTTACCGCCAAGACTAGCGACTCTACTTGGACCAAATAAATCCATACATGTCTCTCTTGAATGGAATTTCTGGGAGTCCTTTTACCAACTTCTTTGTGTTCAGACGTGAGATAGTATCCATGTTTACATGTCCTAGTCTCATGTGCCATAGCCAGCTTTCATCTTGATTGGCTACTAGGCACCTTCCTGTATTATTAGTATTCTCCAAAAAGAAAACATAAATATTGTCTTCTCTAATCCCTTTATATACGGGATCACCAGATGACATATTATATATGGTACATTTATCTTTCACAAAATTGATACCATAACCATTATCTGCCAAATGACTTATGCTCAATAGGTTATGTTTCAATTCAGTTACTAGACAAACATCCTTTATTATTGGGTAAGGAGAAATACCTACAGTACCATTACCTATAATATCACCTCTCAAGTTATTTCCGAAGGAGACGTATCCTTCTTTCTTCATCGATAGCGTAGCGAATAAAGATGCATCACCAGTCATGTGTCGCGAACATCCGCTATCGAGGATCCATTTGCTTCTAGCATGAGAGGGTTGAGGGTCCACCTACAAAACAAGTAGATGAATCCTTTGGTACCCATTTTCTGAAGGGTCCATGCTGATTAGCTTTAGGTCTCCAGACTAAAGTATGGTTATCAACAAGCTTTCTTGCAAGACAATATTGTGATATGTGTCCGTGTGTACCACAATATGTGCAAGTCAGTTTAGAACCAGATATAGTTGAAACTGTGTTCACATGCTTGTTTGGTTTCTTGGAGAACCTATAAGTGAAAGCATGATGATACTCGTGTTTCTTCTGTGCTTTCTTGTTTTTAGTCCTCTTAGGTGTATGCTTTGCATTAGGACTAAAATTAGGCTGTGTCACAGGCATTTCCTGTTTGCCTAACTTGATTTCTAACTTTTTAGAAATCGCAATAGACTCTTCATATTTAGCAGTCATAGCTGAGAGTCTCTGTTCTGTTACTAAGTGCATCTTCTTCTCTGTGTCATACAACTTTTGTATCTTACCATAATCTCTTTCTTTCTTTTGAATAGTGAGGATAGCCTCATGATAGTCTACTTTGAGTTTGGCTATCTCTTCCGTGTTACCGGTAGTAGATGTCTCTTTGATATCTTGAACAAGATTGGACAATCTAGCTAACTCGGTTGTGTATGCCTTAATCTCTTTTCGAGATTGTTTATACTTGTCAAGCACATTTTTGTGTTCTTCAAGTAAGTCGCTAAAAGCATTTTCTAACTCTTCGAAAGTAAATTCATCATATAGAGGGTTTGAAGATACCTTGTCAAATGCCATAAGACAGACATTTGCATTGCCGCAGGGTCTATCCTCATCTTCAGAATCACTGGCGTCGCTTTCATGCCAGATACTTGTGTTGGCATACTTTCGACCAGTTGTAGCTTTTCTGCTTGATCTTGATCTGTCATATGGACTGCTCTTCTTGGTAGCTGGACAGTCCTTCTTTATGTGCCCTGACTTCTTACATCCAAAGTATATGGTTTCATCTTCATTGCTTTCTTGGACGTCTTTCTTCTTTCTGCTTGTAAACTTTAGATACTTTCTGAAGTTCTTCACAAGTAGGGCTTGTTCATCACCACTTGATGATTCTTCATCAGAATCGTTGTATGTAGCTTTTCTTGCTTGAGCTTTGAAGGCGATTGTTTTCTCCTTTGGTGTTGCTTCTTCAAAGTCTTGTAAGTCGAGTTTATGGGTCATGAGCTTGCCCATCAAGGTTTCCAACGACATTATGGTGAGGTCGTTTCCTTCAATAATTGCTGTGGCCTTTGGATTTCAATTCTTTGTTAGAGCCCGCAGCACCTTTCTAATCTTCTCGTGATTGCTGTAATCTTTACCAAGAGATTGCAGAGGATTAGTTATATCAAGGAAACGAGTAAACATCTGTGTAATTGACTCACCGGGTTTCATCTTAAAAGATTCATATTCCTGAGTCAGTCTACTAATTTTGGATTCTTTCACTTGGGAAGTCCCTTCATGGGTTACCTCAAGGAGTTTCCAAATTTTGTGAGACGTCTTGCAGGTTGAAACTCTGTTGAACTCGATTTTGTCAATTGCACAGAATAATGTATTGATGGCTCGAGCATCAAGACTAGCCTCTGCTTTTTCAGCATCGGTGTACTTGTCATGCGGCTTTTCCATAAGAATACCTTCAACCACTGTAGGTGGTGATTTCTTATACCCATCAATGACTATTGACCAAAGATCAAAATCTAGAGACTTAAGAAAGAAAGTCATACGTGTTTTCTAGTAAGTGTAATTTGTTCTATCAAATAGGGGAGGTCTATTTGTGGATTGCCCTTCACCGTTGAATATAGATTTCACGGCTGCCATATATATATACTCTCTAGGGTATGTTATATAAGAATATAACCTGCTCTGATACCAATTGTAGGATCGTTGAGCACCTCTAGAGGGGGGGTGAATAGAGTGCGTGTGTGCAGCAGAAATATAATCACCAATTAAAAAATTAAACTATGGCAGATATGTAAGAGACAGTAAATAAAGATAGAAGAATCAAACTCAGTGACACAGCGATGTATACTGGTATCCCTCTGAGAGGACTAATCCAGTCTCGAGTACTCTTGCTCGATGTTAATCCACTATGGCACAAGCTTTAACTGAGAGCTTGCAATCTCTTACAACACCGTGCTTGGTGACAAGCGCACGACCGGCTTCACAACACCGTGCTTGGTGGCGAGCGCACGACCAGCTCCACAACAGAAAAGTTGTTGAAACTTGAACGACCTCTTACAACTCTTGAGTAACCAAAAGACTCTAAATCAACTCTGATAGTACTGGCTTTTGGCTAAGAGATGTGTAGGTGAGATTTGAAAATCTTAGATCGTTTAGAAAACACTTGAATAGTAGAGAAGAGAAGATGAAGAATGAATTGATGATTTGAAGTGAAAAGTTCTTCTCTATTTATAGGTGTTTTCACCAACCGAACTCGGGCAGAACTCGGACAGAGTTCGGATGCAAATATCTCGCAAAATAGACGTTGCTTGCAGATTTGGAGGCAACTGAAGTTTGAATACAAACTGACCGAACTCGGTCAGAGTTCGGACCGAACTCGGGCCGAACTCGGCTTGGAGTTCTGTCAGGAGATATTTAAAAATCTTTTGTAAAAACAGTTTTCAAACATATTTTTGGTTATTTGTAAAATCATTTGAAAAGAATATTTTCGAAATATGTTTTTGAAATATTTGTAACCGAAAATACGAAAGGGTAAAAATAGGTTTCTAGAAAGGAGGACAATTTTAACCCTAAGCCAGTATTACCATAATTGATTTTATAAAGTAATTCCTAGACTCAATAAAATGTAAAATACAGAATAAAAGTAGAAAAGAGTCTTCAGAAGATTTTGATGACTTTGACGCTTTGATTTATGCAGTACATCGTCCGTTGAATATGATTTCATGCATCCTGAAATAGTTAGCAGTATTTTCTATATTTTATGTATTGACTAAAGTATATGTTTATTATCGAAATTGGGTGTGACCGTGGAATGGGCCAACAATAAGAGCCAAGTTCAAAAAATAACAAATTCATCATAGACAAGTAGGTTGTGCAGGGTATGTACTGCACAGGGTGCCAAGTGCGCAGGATGAGCTGCACAGGGTACCAACTGTGCAGGGTGCCAAGTGCGCAGGGTGAGCTGCGTAGGGTACCAACTGCGCAGGGTGCCAGGTGCGCAGGGTGAGCTGTGCAGGATGCCAACTGCGCAGGGTGCCAAGTGCGCAGCAGATAGATTGCGCTGGATCAGGTTGCGCAGGAATGGATGGCGCAGGGCCAGATTGCGCATGAGTGGAGTACGCAGGGATAGATTGCGCATGAGCAGACTACGCAAGAATCCATGCGCACTCGGGTTGAGCGCAGTTCGCCAAGGGGCAAGCTGCGCGGTCGACGCTGCGCTAAAGAGCGCTGGCCGAGGGGGATGCGCAATCCAGCACTGCGCTAAAGAGCGCAGGCTGCTGTCTTCTTCTCCAGGCCGAGAAGAAGACTCCAAGAACTCCAAAGTTCAAAACTTCATAACTTGATCAAATCAAAACGAAATTTAGATTTTCAAAGCTCTAACTTGAGTAAAATTGAATTCTCTTCCACATGGAAGCATCAAAACAAACTAAAATCCAAGTTAACTAGATCAAAATCATACAAATCCAAAAATAGTAAAAACCTAGATCTAGAACAATGGAAACTCCAAATCACAAAATGTCAAGTTCTAATGTTGATCTCCATGGCCTAATCTAGCTAATAGACAAATAAAAAGTGGTTCTCATGTGGTGGCAAGGTGCACTTGCCTATAGGTGATGGTGTTGTGTGGAAGAAGGAAGAAGAAGAAGTTGAAGAAGTAAATGAAAAATAAAGAGGAGAGAGAAAAGTAGGTGGGGATTTATGATGGTGGGTTGTGGTGGAATGGAGGGGGAGAATAGGTTAAGGTGTTCCTCTCATGATGAACCAAACCAAACCCACAAAATAAAACCAAGTCATGGTCCAAAACCCATTTACGAGAAACCAAATCCACAAGTCGAGAAAATAAAATACGTGCCAAAATCAAATTACGAGCATAAATATGAAATACAGGAAATGGGGGTGACAGTAGTACTGCTCTACCTTGCTTCCTGTAAAGCACACCAGGCATTTACTCTGCCTGAGAACTCATTAAGGCAATTAAGCCAACCTTCCCACAGGAACCGTTTTTCGCAGAAAAACAATAGTAGACAACAGTGGTTATAGGTCCGTAACCTCTCCATGCCCTATAGAACATGTATCCACCGTTCCTGATATTCTTCCAGTTATGGTCCTTCCTTGAACCAAAAGCTAGATGCCTAGTAGATAAATCTTTAAACTAATAGCATAAAACTTTATGGTAGAAATACAATAACTAATATCAGAATGCCTTCAAGTCCATTTTACATGCTGAGTCATCGACAAGCTGGCACTTGAGGCCCTTGGTGAACG
Organism: Iris pallida; assembly: GCA_029216955.1. Taxonomy (NCBI): domain Eukaryota; kingdom Viridiplantae; phylum Streptophyta; class Magnoliopsida; order Asparagales; family Iridaceae; genus Iris; species Iris pallida. The sequence continues at coordinate 8,688,619 of JANAVB010040218.1, read as the reverse complement.
GATCCGCCAGGTTTTTCTGACTCCGAATATCAATAACTGCAATAACACCTCTCTTGATAAGATCGTGTACTGCCCTATGCTTCAACCGTACAGTCCTCTTCTTCCCGTTGAAGAGGTCATTTGATGCCACCGCTGCAGTCGCCTGGTTGTCGTAGTATATCGGTATTGCCGGTATTTGCGTCCCAACTACTAAAAAATCATACATGAGCTCCCAAAGCCATTCTGCTTCTTCGGCTGCGGTATCAAGTGCAAAGAACTCAGATTCCATGGATGACCGCGAGAGCATAGTCTGCTTCTTCGACTTCCACGATATAGCAGTTCCACCCATTGTAAAAATGAATCCACCTGTGGACCTCTCGCTCTCCACCTCTGAGCACCAGCTGGCATCACTGAAGCCTTCCACTACCGGCGGATCTTCGCTGTAGTACAGTGCATATGTCTGAGTCTTCTTGAGATATCTCATAACCCGTTTCACAGCTTTCCAGTGTTCAACGCCTGGGTTGCTCGTGAAACGACTCAGCATTTCTACGGCGAAAGCTATGTCAGGCCTTGTGGCAGTAGTAATATACATCAAATTTTCGATTACGCTTGCATACTCCAGCTGCCTGACGCTTTCTCCTTGTTTGCCATTAAAATTGTTTGATTGAAAACTTTAATACAAACAGAACAGTATTACAATATAGGACTTAGATGTAGTCCTAGGAGTACACTTTTGTTTAAGCTGGGTCCTTAGTGCCAATGGAGCGAGTGGTAATGCGTTGACTCCGTTGACCGGCTGACGACGGTTATCGGTTCTCTGAAGGCGTGGATTGCTCTGGGTGCTGGAGCTTGCTGAGAGGAGGAAGACATTGAGTGTCTGTATCTGCCTCTCTGATGATTCCTCGTATGTTCATTGTGGATTCTGTCTGTGTGTGAAGGAGAAGATCCCTCTATTTATAGTTTTGCAGGCTGGCTGCTTATGCGTGCATGTAGGATGCGCCGGTGTGTGGGGACGCCACGTGGAGGTTGCTGATGGAGGCGCATAGATGATGTGCCCTGATTGAGGGGGAGAACTCTTCATACTGCTGTTGTGAGCCGGCACGTAGCAGAGGAGAAGATCTTTCCGTTGCTGAAATCTTGGACGAGTTGAGTCAAAGGACACGTGTCATCGACTCATGGCTCGAAGATCTCGGATTTGGTAGGGTAGTGATCTGGTGAGCTGCGTCTTGGATCTGGGCGCAGGAGGAGGATGCGGCTCATAACCTTTAGGGGTTACAAACTGGTTAGAGCGCATGGCTTTTGAGGCGCATGCAGGCGACTTTTCTTCTGTCTTTCGGGATCAGAGATCAGTCTGGGGCGCATGGCTTTTGAGGCGCATGCAAAGCTTCAACTGGAGACTCTTCTTCTGTCTTTAGGGATCAGTGAAGGGTCTGAGGCGCATGACTTTTGAGGCGCATGCTGGTTTGGACGCATGGCCGTAGAGGCGCATGGCGATTTGGACGCATGGCCGTAGAGGCGCATGCGGATGGCCACGTGGCAGTAGCCGTCGGAATAGAGTCATGATGATGCTGACGTTGCCGACGCTTTGTTCTCTGAAAAAGCTGTCACTGTTCAGACTTTGGGAAGCGTGCTGCCAACTCTGGTGTCAGTTCAGCATTTAATGTTTGTAATGTTCGATGGACAGCTGAGTGGGCACATTGGTTGTTGTCCCACTCTGCATGGAGATGTGAGGGAGGGCGCATCCTCTGTGATGCGCCGGGTACTGTAGGGCGCGTCTGTGTGATGCGCCTGATGCTGGAGGGCGCGTCCATGTGATGCGCTATTTGGCTGGCACATCCGACATGCCTTTTAATGACGCGGCTGTCTCGCTCCTCGAGTGCTATAAATAGCCGTTTGGCTGAATCCGAGGCGTCCGGTTCATCCATTTAATGCAAATTCATTGTACAGAATTCGGAGAGTCATCCACTTGGCGCATGGGTTTGATTTGCCCAGCCTATAAATAGTGGCATGGAGAGAAGGTTTGCTCCTCATTCCCTTACGTAATTGCAACATGAACTTGGATATGCGGGTGCATTCTGTTGACGAAGTGCTCCCGAGGGTGAAGATGAGACGTCGTGTTGTCTTCGATGCACTTGAAGGTGACTGTTACATCCAAAAGACGGAGTCGAGGGCTTACGAGGCAGGCAAAAGGTGCCTGTTGCATCCAAAGATAAGGATGTTCAGGCCTCGTCTCCGTTATTCCGGAAGAGCCGTAGATCGGAATGGTGGTGCTAGGCTCTCTCTGCCGCCCATTTTGATTTGTGTTGAAAGCTCCTTGTGCCATAATTTCGATCACGGTCTTCCTTGGTCTTTGGAGGCTCTTTCGAAGCCTCTCCTGGCCACAGCATTTGCGGTGCTCTTCTCTTCCTTGGTTCCAACCAGAGGGTTAAATACTTTGCTTGGCAAAGCGCTTATCAGGCGAGCCTGGCTGGAAGAGCGGCACATAACTGGGCTCTGCTCGGCCAGGTGAGCCTGGTTGGAAGAGTTGCACATCACTGAGCTGCTGAAGGGATGCACATAACTGAGCTGCTGAAGGGATGCACATAACTGAGCTACTGGAGAGATGCACATCACTGAGCTGCTGAGGAGATGGTGGGATGCGCCTGGTTGGAGGCGCATGGTATCTGCTGCGCCTAACTGGCGGCACATGGTGACTGCTGCGCCTATCGGAAGGCACATGGTGGTTGCTGCGCCTATCTGGAAGGCGCATGGTGGCTGTTGGCTGTAGATCTAGGATCCTTCCTTTGTAGAAATTCTCCTAGACATATAATAGACTTTTACATATATGAATAAAAAGTCCTTCTTCGAATGTCTATGGCTTATTCGATTAGCTGTCTGAGTTCTGGCGTATATAATGCCTGGCGCATGGGCTTTCTGGTTGTGAAATTCCATGCTTCTACAAGACCCCCTTCAAAGTTTTCAAAACTTTTGAATAAGTTTTGGAATACTTTGAATAAGAAGCATGGAGGTCAGGGCGCATGATTTTTGGGCGCATGCTTGTTCGGGCGCATGCTCCTTTCAGTTGATGATGATGACGCCTTGGTAATCCAAAAGATTGATGATGATCTTTTGGTTGTATTTGTTGTCATCTCCTCACGGAACCCGAAGCGACGGCTGAACACGTCATCGGTTCACGCGTGCGACCAAGCCCTATAAATAAGTAAGGGTTGGAGAGAGAATTCATCTGCTCTGTGCCTTTGCTTTCTTTAGAGTTTTTTCTTCAAAACCCTAACTTTTTCTTCTCTGAGAGAATGGCTCCCAAGACTCCTCGCGGTGGTGCCGGCAAGGGGAAGGAGAAAGCGAAGGAGCCTGCGGAAGTTGTAACGGCTGACGTTCCCCAACGGCCTGTCGAAGTTCGGCCGGAGGTGGTTGGTAAGTCTCGTTTTTTCGTACACCAACGCACATAGACCTTGAGTCTTTAATGATGTGCCGCGGTCTTTGTTCGCCGACGCGCATGGGTTTAGACCCTGATGATGCGCCGAGGCTGCTGACGCGCATGGGCTTAAACCCTGAATGCGCCGAGGCTGCTGACGCGTATGGGCTTAAACCCTGAATGCGCCGAAGCTCTTCTTTTTGTTGTTTCTAATATTTTTCTGATCTTTGCTAGTGTCAGTAGCGATCCCGCCTTTGAATGAAGTATTCTTGGAGGCTGTCTTCAACCAGATGGGAGTAAAGTATGATGAGGAAGTGATAAACCCTGCTCAAGAGGCTCTTATGCTGGATCAGCCTCCCGAGAGAATGACCCAAATCCGTGAGCAACAGTACGGGTTCCTCAAACGGATGATGGAACGTGGTATTTTAAAATCTTCCACATCTGATGAATTGACCTTCTTGAAGCCTGAGTTCCTATTCGGAGACCGTCTTACTTCTACTGATGCAACGGTGTTGAAGGTCAAGGAGGACTGGTTCTTTACAGCTAATGGGGTGCATATGACCGTCAAGCAACTTGAACGTCAATGGCCTTTGACATCCTTCTGTCGCCTTGTTTCCCAGAGGAGGATGTCTTGGGATCTTACCCCTTCTCAGGGGAGAGCGGTGACTGGCGTCATCGAAATTGATTCTACCTTCGTCCAAAGGGATACTTTGACCGCCACACGGTCTGGGTCTTCTTTCACTTGGCGGACTCTACGCCCCGGGAGCCTCTACAGTGACGTACCCATTGATACGTTTGCTTATAGTGCTTCGACCTTTACACATCGTATGTTTTTGATGGAACACTCATACCCGAAAGGAGATTTTCGGGTAGAGGGTTGGTGCCATTACGTCTCCAAGTGGGATAAACTGACACTCTGGATCTTGTCACGGTTTCGGACCGAGCTTCGAGAGATTGGGTTGACTGCCGCGATCCGTGCTACCCAGGCGGGTGTTGATCTCAACAGGCACATGTTCCTCGCACTACTGGAGATGTTTGATGTCCATATCGGGACCTTTTTTACTCCGGTGGAGGAATTAGGGTTCGCACTTCATGAGATGTACGAGGTGTCAAAACTCCCTTGGGGGTCGGAACCCTATGAAGAGTACTTTCCCACCAACGAGGAACTTCAAGTCCTGGGGGACAGGGCTGAGGAGATGACGGCCGTCTTTAAGGAAGTGGCGAGTCATCATTACTATATGCAGAGACGGGATAGGAACGGGACGCAGCCTCATGTGACCGCTTGGAGAGATTATGTCTTTAGACAAGACAAGGAGGATCCCTCACAATTTTCCACTCCACCGGCACTCTCTCGTAGCGAAGTGTTGTCCGAAATGAGCAGGTTAGGGGAGAAAAATCCCCAAGGAAATGAGGACCAGCAGTCAGATGCACGCTCCTACAGCTGCTTCTGGCATCTTGCTTATCGGATGTCACCCAAGGCGGTGTTGGCGTCCTACCTGATGATATGGCTCCAGGATTGCGTGTTCGCGGGCGGATCCGGTGCCGTAGAGAGGGTAACCCGAAACTTAATCCTGCCAGCCGTGAAGCTGGTCTTCGGCCGGCGTTTGGCTCTTCTTCCCGCAATGGTATGTAACCTGCAGCGAGGTTTGAGAGAGTTTGCTGGAAATGTGATTCATGACAGAGGCCGAAACAATAACTTCCCGCGTGCCAAACTGCCGTTTCACTATTTGATGGGATGGCTGATTTTGTATCATCCCAGTGTGATGAGTCCAGGCTCGGAAGAAGATTATAAGGCTGGAGATGTACTCCTTCGTCGTTTCAATCAGAGGAGCTGGTCACATACTGGTGTCCCTGTTTGTAGAAAGGTTTTATCCCGTCTTCAGGGTTGAGAAATTACCAAAGTTGGTCCAATCTACTTGGGCTTTGAGGCCAACGAAGATCTAAAGGATCTGGGCGAAGGTACCACCACTCTGCCTCAATGGGGATTCCGCTGGTTGCAGAGTATCCGGCCATCTCATCTAGTATACCGGAACAGGAATCAGTGCTACCTGGAACCATATTTGCCAAGCCGCTTTGCGCGACAATTTGGTTATGCCCAGATGATGTTGGATAACCCCAGTATTTCTCTGGGGTATATTGGAAGTTTGTTGGATGGTGCACGGGCTTGGCATTACTATAATGCCGGATGTACCGGGGCTCGTTTTACGTTGCCCATCCCAGATCCGCGGCCGCCCATTCTTTACTCAGCCGCCAAATTCTACTGCGCTATGGCTGTTGCGCCCTCTCGATATGACAGGGAGACCAGTCTTATTGCAGGCACCCAGTTAGCAATGACCGGGAACGTGCCGGTGAAAGCCCGACCGCATCGTCCGTCAGGGATAGGTCACCGGAGTGCCCCTTCCGCCTCTCAAGCAGAACCCTCGGGCGATCGATCAAAGCGATGTGCAGATGAAGGGATTGAATCTCCTGTACCGAAGAAGCAGAAGAAGGCGCCGTCGCCGACGGCGTCATCGGATTCAACGTCCGCAGAGGTAAAGGCGTCCCACATAATTCTGATTTTGGTTCCCCAATTTATGAGGCTTCATCTTCTCTTGTAGGAACCGTTAAAAAGAAAACCTCGCACCCCAAAGTCAGGTGGGAGCAGGCGAGAAGGGACGACGGGCTCGTCTGAAGTGCGTATCCCGCCGACCATGATGTCTCCCATGGAGGAAGATTCGGAGGATGCTGTTGACGTGGAGATTTCGGTATCCCCAGATTACGTCAGGAGGAAAACTGAGGATGCGACAGCTTCCGAGTCGGCAAAGGCCAGAACGGAAGCTTCAAGTGCCGAAGGTTTTCCAAGCACGCCGTTTCCTGGTGGTGAAGAAGAATGGAGTTTGTCGTCTTCCGATGACGTTTGCTCCAGAGCTGCAAGAGCCTGTTGCAGAGGCAACAGCAGTAGTTGAGACAGAGGAGAGGGTTGAATCCCCTCTTTATCATGATGAGGGGAGGTCGGCTGCATTATTGTCGAGTCCTACCCCGGCTTCAACCGTGGAAGTTGAGGCAGGTACCATTCAGGAGGTAGCGACAGATTCTGTCCCTGTTGAGGGACTCGATGATGAGACCCGTGTGGCAGTGAAGACCGCTGCGACGGGTCAAGAGACAAGTGATAATCTCCCTATTCTGCCAAGGGAGGTACCAACTGTTGATAGGACGTTGGGGGTAGAAGAGGTGGCTGTTGACGTCGGAGGTTCTTCCGGGCTTGAGAAGGGTAAGGGCGTAGAACCCTCTGTAGCTCCTTCTACTTGGGGGACCATCTCGACGCCTGTGCCGACTCCTTCTGTTGCTTCGGCTCCTCGGGCTGGAAGTCCAGCCCCTGTTGATGAAGAGCCCATTGATGCCGAGGTTCAAGCCTCGCTGGTTGAAGTTGGCGGATCTTCTTTCGGTCCGCAAACTGTAGTAGCTCCTCCAACTCCCGCGATGACGCCGCAGGTCCTGGCGGATGCAGACGAGTATGTAAAATTCCTCGTCGAGGGGGTATACAAAATATTGCAGAAAGGTGTATCTGATGTGATGGATGCCACTGGGAGTTTTACGACGGTAAAAGCTCTGGCAATGCCCTGTATCGAGCTGATTCGTATTCCCCAAGGCCACGACCATATGGCCGAAATTCTGGAGGCTTCGGTGATTGAGCTGGATGAGCGGCTCACGGAACTTCAACGCATCCAGCAAAACGACCTCTCTGTCCTGATAGATGCAGAGAATGGGAAGCTAATTGCTGAGATCGAGTCTTCATACCAGGCCACCGTGGGCGTTTGGGAGCGCGAGGTGGCTGAGACCGAGGTTGCGGTAGAGCAGTTGTCTCAGTCCATGAAGACGACGGTGGAAACTCGAGCTGCATTGGAGGCTAATATCGCGGATATCGACACCCAGATGCGCCGCCTTGAAGACCAACGGGCCCGACTCCAGTTAGAGGTCGAGCGTGTCCGGGCTGAATATACAGCATTCAAGAAGGATGAAGCGACTTTCACTCAGCGGACTCTTGCCTTGGCGCCATGCAAGTGATACTTCCGCTGGGTCCGTTGAATTGATGTGCCAGGAAGCAGAGCGACGAGTCCTGGCGACGGTGGAGGCCCGCGCAGTCGACTTAAAGCTTCGAGTCAGGGAGCTCTCAGCCCATCCTGGGGAGATTCAGGGACAATAGCTTTTCCCTTTTTCTTTTGTGTTCTTTTGCAACCCTTACTGGGGGGAATGATGTAGTTTCTTGTACTCCTTTTTCAGAAGAATAAAGAAGTCTACAACTTTTTTGTGATGTGTTCATCTTTTGTTGTCATGAACTTGATGATTTGTGTGGACTTATTATCTTTTGCGCACCTTGGTTTTCAGGTACAGATAATAAGTTTGAAGGAACCATTATGTTTGCTCAGAGGTAATGTGGACATGGCAATCATTGGGTTCGAAATGATAGAATCTTCCTACTCAGAGGTATTATGGACGTGGTAGGAATGATCCTGGGGGATACGCTGAACAACTCAGAGGTTATATGGACGTGGAAGTTCTGCGATAAATGTACAATAATGCAGGGGTTGTTTGTACAAGATGTTTACTCAAAGGTAATGTGGACGTGGTAAACATGAAGGGTAGCGTAGGCTTACGAAGTGTAAGATTCTGCTTTATAGGGTATAGAGAGACAACTCAGAGATAATATGGACGTGGTTATCTTTCTACTGGAAGATGCCACGGAACAGCTGGGTTCCGGAGGCGTATGAGTTTGTGGAAAGAGGTTATTTGGGGAAGTACATGTCTGGAGGATGTCAAGAATAGTACTTCTTTAGGAACTTGCCGTTGATGGGCATCATAAACAAGTCCCCATTGGGTTTGGCGAGGCGGTAAGCACCGTTTGAGTATACCGTCTCTATAATGAAAGGTCCTTCCCACTTGGGCTCGAACTTTCCTGGTGTCTTGTGGGTCAACACCATTGGTCTTCTGACTGCTAAAACTAGGTCGCCAACTTGGAAAGTCCTCTGTTTGACCTTCTTGTTGAAAGCCTGTGATATACGGGCTTGGTAGAGCTCGATGCGTTGTTGAGCTAGGAGACGCTTTTCGTCAAGTGCCTCCAGTTCCCGCAGACGACGACGTTGATTGTCCTCTTCTGTGAGTTCGTTTGTGATTGCTACGCGGAACGAAGGTATCTGTATCTCGAGAGGCAGTACTGCTTCGCTCCTGTAGACTAGGGAGAATGGAGTGTTGCCTGTTGGGGTCCGTATCGTTGTGCGGTAGGCCCAAAGGCATTCGCCAAGATTTTCGTCCCAGTCACATTTGTTGGATGACACGAGCTTTTTGAGCAGCCTAACGATAGTTTTGTTGAATGCCTCAGCCAATCCGTTTGCTGCCGGATTGTAGGCGGTTGAGGCCACGTTCTGAATGCGATTCTTGTCACAAAACCTGCTGAAAATGTGGCTGATAAACTGAGGACCATTGTCATGGATGATCCGCCGGGGCACTCCGAAATGGTAAATGACATGGTGTTTGATAAAGCTGACCACCCTGGAGCTTTTTACTTTTGCTAGTGGAACTGCTTCCGCCCATTTGGAGAAGTAGTCGGTGATAGCCAGGATGAAATGGTGTCCTCTCGATGAAGGAGGGGTGATTGGCCCTACAATGTCCATGCCCCAGGCTTCGAAGGGCCAGGAGGCGGCTGTAGGATGTAGCGGCTCCGATGGTGTATGTATGAAGTCTGCATGAAGTTGGCACACGTGGCACTTCTTGGCATATTCGACAGCATCGGCAACCATGATTGGCCAGTAGTAGCCCATACGTCGCAGTCGATCTTGCAACTTAGGACCGGGTTGATGAGCTCCACAAGTTCCGTCATGAGCTTCTTGAAGAGCTTCGGCTGCTTCTTCGTTGGACAGGCCTCGAAGGAGGAGCCCATCGAAGGAGCGTCGGTACAGCATTTTGGTAGCTGTATCATAGTAGAATCGAAGAGAGCATCTCCTGACTGAGACGGCTTCCTTCGGGTCCTCTGGAAGGATTCCGTAGACAACAAAGTCGATGAACGGGAACCTCCAGTCTCGGACATTAACACCAGTATTTGTCGGCATGGCGTGAGCTACCTGCAAGCATAGGTTGTTTCTGGGATAAATCAGATTTCGTCCTGTTACCGTGATATAGTGTTGAGTCCCAAAGGGCGCTGCTAATGAGGCTGCGAGGCCATCCAGAGCATCGGCCTCCAAGTTTTGTAAACGGGGGACATGTTCAATGAAGAACCCGGTGAAGGTTGAAATGATGTTCAACGCGACTTCATGATAAGGGATTAAATCTTCATGGCGAACTTCGTATTGTCCCCGAACCTGGTTTACGACGAGTTTTGAGTCGCCGTAAGCTTCCAGATGGTCGACCCCCAGCTGTTGTGCGAGCTGGAGTCCTATGACGAGTGCGTTGTACTCAGCAACGTTGTTGGAGCACGGCTTCGAAATAGAGTATGCACGCTGGATGACCAGCTGATCAGGGGAGACTAAGACTACCCCCACTCCTGCTATGATTTGGCCTTTGGGGCCTGTTCTCGAAGCGCCGTCGAAGAACATCCGCCAAACGGGGCTTCCCTCGGTGACGTTGGATTCTTGGACCTCATCCGGGATATCTTTATAGAGTTTTGAGGATTCTGGGATGGGGTGTGCAGCTAAAAAGTCAGCCAGAGCTTGACCCTTAACAGCTTTTTGGAGCACAAACACCATGTTGTACGGTGTTAGTAAGATCGCCCATGTAGCCAGTCGGGAGTTCAATGATCCTGGCTTCGTCATGAGGACTCTGAGCGGATTGACTCGGGAAATGACATGAATTGTCTGACCCGAGACATAATGACGAGTCTTCTGGATGGCAAACACCAAAGCCAAGCACTCCTTTTCGATGGGGTTGTACCGGTGTTCGGCCCCGATGAGTGTTCGACTGAGGTAGTAGATCGCTTGCTCGTAGCCTGTATCGCTGTTTTGAGCCAGCAGAGCGCCAAGAGAATGATCCATGGCACGGACGTAGAGGAGAAATAGTTTGCCGGTGACTGGCGCTACCAGGACTGGTGGGCTCGTCAAGTAGGCTTTGATGTCGTCGAAAGCCTTCTGGCACTCCTCTGTCCAGACATAAGAGACTCCCTTCTTCATGAGCTGAGTGAAGGGTTGACATTTACCGAAAAGGTTTGCTATGAACCTCTGGATATATGCTAGACGTTCCTGTAGGCCTCGAAGTTCTCGAAGGTTCTTCGGAGGGTCCATGTTGAGGATGGCTTTGGTCTTCTCAGGATCAACATGAATGCCTTTTGCTGTGATGACAAAGCCCAAGAATTTGCCGCTAGAAACCTCCAGAAAGGATTTAGCGGGGTTCATTTTGAGTTGATGCGCCCGCATGAGATCGAAGACCGTCTTCAGGTCCTGTAGGTGATCTCTTTTGAGGCGGCTCTTGACTGCGATGTCGTCAACATAGCATTCGACTGTCTTGCGAAGATGTTGACGGAAGATGGTGCTCATAGCTCGCTGGTATGTCATACCGGCGTTCTTCAAGCCGAAGGGCATTACTGTGTAGCAGAAAATACCCTTTGGAGTCCTGAATGACGTGTGTTTTACGTCATCGGGGAACATCTTGATTTGATTGTAGCCTGAATACCCGTCCATGAAGGACATGTGCTCAAAGCCACATGTGTTGTCGATCATCACATCAGTGATTGGAAGCGGGAATTCGTCCTTCGGGCAAGCAAAGTTGAGATCCCTGAAGTCGATACAAACTCGTATCTTCCCGTTCTTCTTGGTGACAGGAACGATGTTGGCTACCCAATCCGGATGTTGTTCTTCACGGATGAAGCCGCTAGTCAAGAGTTTGTCAACCTCCTGATCGATGGCATTCATGATGTCCGAACGGAAGTATCGCTGCTGTTGTTTGATAGGTTTGGCATCAGGTAAGATGTTCAACCTATGCATTGCGATCTGTGGATCGAGTCCCGACATATCTTCATAGCTCCAGGCGAAGACGTCGATATACTCTTTAGCCAGTTGGATTAAAGATTCTCGATCTTCTCCTTCCAGGCTTTTACTGATGAAGACGGGTTTGGAAGAAGACTCCTCCCCGAGGTCGATCTGCTCGACTTCGTCTTCGGTGGGAGGTTCACGAAGCTCAAAACGAGATTCCCATTGTTCCCTAGGCGTTGGGCCCAGGGTTCTTCTTCGAAGGGTTCTGGCGCTTGGTCTTTGCCTTCACCTTTTTGAGGTTGTGCTGACGTCATGTTAGCAGACAGCACTTTCCTGAAGACTGATCCGATACTGGTATCGGAATCCCAAGTCGATGCTTCGGACGAATGGGAATGTTCTATGTCTTCTGCATCTGAACTCTCTGGGGTTGATGGCGGCGTGACATAGCCTAACCCTCGTCCAGTCCGATTATAATAATCCTGTGGCTTTCCATTGGGCATCAAAAGCCGGACAGGGAGATGTCGACCCTTGCCGTAGTTTAAGCCTTTTTTGCTTTTCAGGTCGTAGCCCATCTTTTGGATGATGTGCTTAGCCGCATCCGTGTACCGATAGACTTGTACTCTGCCGGTATCAGGTTCGGGCTCGATTGACAGGAGGTCCCGACGACGCTCGACTTTGCCCGAGATGATGGTGCCTTGGTCTCGGCTCCGTGGAGGGACTATGAAGACTCCTTGAGATGGTACTATTTGATTATGGTAGATGGTCGTTATTTGTGTTTGCAACGACCATAGAGCGTTGTCTAATGTATACATGGCATTCCAGTGTGGAAGACAAGAATAATTAAAAGACACTCTATTATTGATAAAGTATGAGATCTTATTCCGTGGGATTACATTATCAAAGGAGGGTGCCTCTATGTCAGCCGAGATATAATCTTCAAGCTCCTCGTCTGTAAGAACCGGGGGCGGACTAGGAGAGTCGAACACAGCTTTGGGGTCTGAGAGGGTTATATGAGCCTTCTCTGACACCTTGGATGACTGCGGCGGCTTGCCCTTGAGACGCATCTTGAGAGGCGCCTCGGTTGCGCCTCCGGTGAGTGGTGCCTTTCCTTGTAATTTTGCCACCAGGGGAGCCGATGTTTGAAGTGGCTTTTCCTTGAGGCGTATCTTCAGGGGTGCTTCGCGAGCCGGCGCTTTCCCTGATAGCTTGATGCTCATTGGAGGCGCCTTCTGTGGTAGTTTCCCCTTCAATCGGATTTTCAAGGGGGCGTCGGGAGTTGCCTCAGGCTCCATGTCCGGCTCTGTTGCCGTCTCTGCCTCATCATCAGCGTCGTTGGCTTCCTCCTCGTCAATGGGCTTGTACAAGTCGGAATCGGTGAAGTAGGCTTCAATCCCTTTGAAAGGATCGATGTCTGCAAACTCCGTCCGGATGACGCCATTGGTGGATACATACTTCATGTACTGGTAGAGCGTGGAGGGCACCACCATGTACTCATGCAGCCATGGTCGACCGAGCAGGATGTTGTAGTTGACCTCGGCATCTACTACATAACAAGTCACCTCAGTTTTGAGGCTGCCAATGTGACACTTCAGTCGGATCTTGCCCAATGGCTCGCTCTTGTTAGCATTGAAGCCACTGATGGTTGTATTGGAGGGCGCCAGCCGGTACATCGGGATCCCCAGCTTTGATAGCAGCACCTTTGGAATGATGCTTAGGGAAGACCCAGGATCGATCTGAATCCGGCTCACCTTAACCGAGCCAATGTACCCTGTATAATACAGCGGTCGGTTATGTCGGTGATGCTTGAGCAGCATGTCTTGTTGGGTGAAAGTTATGTTTGGGATAACTTCATCCGCACAATGACAGTGCGTACAAGTAGTTGGGAGGTCTTCAGGCTGCTTGACCTGACTGAGAAAGGATTCAGCGTCCTTCAGAGCTTCGCAGAGAGCTTCTCGGGAATCTTTAGAAAGACGCAGGAGCTCGAACAAAGACAGGCGCGCAGGTGTACTGGCTAATTGTGCCAGAATGTCGAAGTTGTGAGGCTTGGACAGCCCAGAAGCATTCTCCTTCCGTAGAGGTCTGTCAAAATGGGCCTCCACCTGCTTCTGCTTATTGGCTGCTGAGGGCTTAGATGGACCCTCTTCAGGGATGGTGTTAGGAGGCACCACCTCGGCGGTGGCTTCGCCGGATTGGGAGCTCTGTTGTGCACGTGTTTGCACTGGAAGTGCCTCTTCTGTTGAAGAAGAGACTGTGCGGCAAGACTTGATCTTCCTGCCTTTTGATTTGGAGGTAGGGCGGACCTCCGATTGAGTCACCTCGGAGACGAGGTCGGGGTGAACCCAGAGGACCTCTCCTCGAGATGTAGTGAGCGGGGTGAGTCCACTCACATTGTCACGAGTAGGTGGTAAGTTTACCACCTCCATTGTCGCCTTAGGGATGGGGACGACGCCATCTTGTGTGGTAGTTGGCGGCAAGGTGCCGAACTGAAGCGAAACCAGATTGGCCGACACCGTCTTCTCTTCATAGTCGACGGAGATTACATCCGCATTGATCATGCGCTGGATGTAATTCTTGAGGACGTAGCAGTCCTTGGTCGGGTGTCCAACAAACCGATGGTAGTGACAGTATCTTGGGTTGTCCACTTTCCTAACTTCATCGGGCCGCTTTGGGTCCGGTAGCTTGATCTTGTCACCCTGCTTCAGTATCTCAAAAAGTTGCAGGGTGTCGTCATCATTGAATGAATAAACCTCCTTGGGTCTTGGTGCCAGTGGAGGTTTCTGAGTAGGCACAGATGCACCTTTTGAGGCATTAACAGTCAATGCCTGTTTCCCCTTTGCTTCTCGTCCAGAGCTGTTAGCTGCGGACTTTTTCCCCTTATCGTCAAAGGCGGGGAAGCTGACACCCAGAAGACGTGTATTGGCCGCCTTCTTTTCTGCAGCTTCAGCTTCGATGATCAGGGAGCTCCAGTCAGGAGGGGGAGTAGAGTTGAGCCAGAGCTTTACTGCAGGCAGCATGTTCATGCTGCAAGCGGAGAGGAGCGCATGTTCTGGCATGCCTGGAGGTAGCCTGAAGCAAGCCTGTCGGAAGCGTTCGATGAACGCCCGAACCGTTTCCTTCTCCTTCTGACGTATCTCTATGAGAGACGCCATCGTCATGTCCTTCCCGCCGTCGTAGAAGCGGTCGAGGAAGAGGCGCGTCAGGTCGTCGAAGGACGATATGGAATTGTCGGGGAGGCTGCAGTACCAGTCATATGCTACTCCTTTCAGGGCCCCGACAAAGATACTGGTGAGGAGCGCGTCCTCCTTCGGAAGATGCCCTGTCTGTGACTGGAAGTACGTCAGGTACCGTCACGGAGAGTCCTTTCCGTCGTATGGGGTGAGTGTTTGTGGCTTATACTTTGGAGGATAAACCACCTTGTTCCACTCGAGGGGATAAGGCTGGGGAATGCCCATCTTCTGGCGTTCCTCTTGCCTGTTCTTGGACTCGAAGTGCTCTCGCAGGTCTTTGATCATTTCGACCACATCCTCCGTAGAGCTAGGAGTCGGGGAAGGAGGTACCATCTGGATTGGAGCGTTTGAGGGCTCTGAGGTCCGAGGTGCTTCTGTATCCGAGTGCGCCCGTTGGAGGGGCACACTCGACTCCCCATTAGCTCCTGGGTCAGGACCAGTTGAAGGTGTCCTGATCAAGGCCGATCGCATCTCAAACACTGCTTGAGTCAGTGCTTGCATTGAGGCAGAGAGGGTTTTGAGTCCTCCCTCCAATGAGTCTATGCGCTGGACTATGTCCTGTGACGGCCTATCAGACTCGACATCATCCCCAGCCATGTATACTGTCCTGACACGGCCAGGAGTGGATGGATTGGTTGAGGCTTCGCTTTCGGCCTCACTCTCATGCGGGGGAGTCACTTCTCCTGGTGTTAGGCCACCCCCAGCCACATTCTGGAGTTCATCTTCAACAGGCGCATCTGCAAGGGTCTGCTTGCCCTCGGCTCCGTCTTGAAGGACCTCTTCGTTTCCAGAACTATCCCCGGCAGTGTCCTGGAGGACATCCTCATTTTGAGGGGCTTCAGGAAGAGTAATCTCGCCTTGATGATGGAGATCCGCCGCTGCTGTGCTTTGGACATCTTCCTCTTCGGGAGGAGGCTCAACAAGGGTCTGGCTACCCCCAGCTTTCTCCGAGGACTTCTTCCTCAACCGAGTGCCTTCAAACACTCCAGAGGTCGAGACAGCTGCCTTGGTTTTCCTCGGCTGGCTTTTGGATGAAGACGAGGAATTGGCAGTCGTCTTCCGGATTGATGAGGAGTTGGAGACCACGTTGCATGAAGCGACCTTTGGCTCCTCTTCAGCTGACACCTTCGCCCCAAGGCGACGTCGGAGAGGTGTCGATGATTGTAGTCGTTGGAAGACCGACTGTCTTGGTGGAGCTGCCGCCTCGCAACAGCAGTTGATGGTGACCACCGCACAAGTATGCCCCGTAAGAGGCGCATCGTGCTTGTTGGTCGACTCTCCTGACCGGCGCTTGTGAGTGATCACGTTGCACAGGTCGTTGGAGGAGAGTGGTGCCTTCACACCCCCTTCAGACGTATGGCAAGGCCAAACGCCAGGGTGGTCAGGTGAGTGCTGCGCCCCCTGATCTAATACCAAGCAGGCATCACGATCAGTAGTGGGGGAACCACAACATTTGAAGTGACTTGAACGGACCTCAAACGCACAACCAGAGGAGGCGTGCGAGTTCAAGACCACTGAGTTTGCCTCTCTCGACTTGGTTGTGCACGCAGTAGATGCGCCCAAGCGAGATGAGGGCTTCGAAGATCGACTCGTTGTTGGTGCAGAAGCACTTGAGTCAACCCTGTACAGCTTGCCATCGACAGCGCGCGTGATGACGAGCGCGTGCCTCTGGCCGGCTGCTGGCATAGCACGTTTGTGGCGTATAGCCCGTGCCGCCTTGGATTTCTTCTTACCAGCCCGCTGGGGCGCATAGTACTCAGCATCCAAATTCTCCTCGCCATTACAGCGAGTGAGTCTGTCAAAGACAGAGACTTTTTGTGGCACATCAGAGGTGATGCGCGGGGCATTGGCTGCGCCCCTGCTCCGTCGACGTATCTTCCTCGCCTGAGAGGGAGATGGCTGGGGAACGTGGTCGGCCGCACGCTTCCCCAAGAGATGCGCTGCATCGGCGGGCGCACCTTGGTTGCTGAGAACGTCAGCAGGAAGGGAAGGCTGGATTGCTGCATCCCCTTCAGTGGTGGTACCCGAGGCGTCGACCTTGCGCACCCAGGCCGTGCGGATCTTCTTCGGCTTTGGTAGCCGCTTCGAAGGACTCGCACTTCCTTCAGAAATGAACTCCTCGTACGCCTGTTGATTGAGGCGCACGACCAGCGTCTTGTGGGTGGAGCCCACCTTCACGTCGTCGGCCTATGACACAACTTTCTCGGAAGAGGAGAAAGAGGTCCCCAGCGGAGTCGCCAGCTTATTTGCCATTAAAATTATTTGATTGAAAACTTTAATACAAACAGAACAGTGTTACAATGTAGGACTTAGATGTAGTCCTAGGAGTACACTTTTGTTTAAGCTGGATCCTTAGTGCCAATGGAGCGAGTGGTAATGCGTTGACTCCGTTGACCGGCTGACGACGGTTATCGGTTCTCTGAAGGCGTGGATTGCTCTGGGTGCTGGAGCTTGCTGAGAGGAGGAAGACGTTGAGTGTCTGTATCTGCCTCTCTGATGATTCCTCGTATGTTCGTTGTGGATTCTGTCTGTGTGTGAAGGAGAAGATCCCTCTATTTATAGTTTTGCAGGCTGGCTGCTCATGCGCGCATATAGGATGCACCGGTGTGTGGGGACGCCACGTGGAGGTTGCTGATGGAGGCGCGTAGATGATGCACCCTGATTGAGGGGGAGAACTCTTCATACTGCTGTTGTGAGCCGGCACGTAGCAGAGGAGAAGATCTTTCCGTTGCTGAAATCTTGGACGAGTTGAGTCAAAGGACACGTGTCATCGACTCATGGCTCGAAGATTTCGGATTTGGTGGGGTAGTGATCTGGTGAGCTGCGCCTTGGATCTGGGCGCAGGAGGAGGCTGCGGCTCATAACCTTTAGGGGTTACAAACTGTTTAGAGCGCATGGCTTTTGAGGCGCATGCAGGCGACTTTTCTTCTGTCTTTCGGGATCAGAGATCAGTCTGGGGCACATGGCTTTTGAGGCGCATACAAAGCTTCAACTGGAGACTCTTCTTCTGTCTTTAGGGATCAGTGAAGGGTCTGAGGCGCATGACTTTTGAGGTGCATGCTGGTTTGGACGCATGGCCGTAGAGGCGCATGGCGATTTGGACGCATGGCCGTAGAGGCGCATGCGGATGGCCACGTGGCAGTAGCCGTCGGAATAGAGTCATGATGATGCTGACGTTGCCGACGCTTCGTTCTCTGAAAAAGCTGTCACTGTTCAGACTTTGGGAAGCGTACTGCCAACTCTGGTGTCAGTTCAGCATTTAATGTTTGTGATGTTCGATGGACAGCTGAGTGGGCACATTGGTTGTTGTCCCACTCTGCATGGAGATGTGAGGGAGGGCGCATCCTCTGTGATGCGCCGGATACTGTAGGGCGCGTCTGTGTGATGTGCCTGATGCTGGAGGGCGCGTCCATGTGATACGCTGTTTGGCTGGCGCATCCGACATGTCTTTTAATGACGCGGCTGTCTCGCTCCTCGAGTGCTATAAATAGCCGTTTGGCTGAATCCGAGGCGTCCGGTTCATCCATTTAATGCAAATTTATTGCACAGAATTCGGAGAGTCATCCACTTGGCGCATGGGTTTGATTTGCCCGGCCTATAAATAGTGGCATGGAGAGAAGGTTTGCTCCTCATTCCCTCACGTAATTCTAATATGAACTTGGATATGCGGGTGCATTCTGTTGACGAAGTGCTCCCGAGGGTGAAGATAAGACGTCGTGTTGTCTTCGATGCACTTGAAGGTGACTGTTACATCCAAAAGACGGAGTCGAGGGCTTCCGAGGCAGGCGGAAGGTGCCTGTTGCATCCAAAGATAAGGATGTTCGGGCCTCGTCTCCGTTATTCCGGAAGAGCCGAAGATCGGAATGGTGGTACTAGGCTCTCTCTGCCGCCCATTTTGATTTGTGTTGAAAGCTCCTTGTGCCATGATTTCGATCACGGTCTTCCTTGGTCTTTGGAGGCTCTTTCGAAGCCTCCCCTGGCCACAGCATTTGCGGTACTCTTCTCTTCCTTGGTTCCAGCCAGAGGGTTAAATGCTTTGCTTGGCGAAGCGCTTATCAGACGAGCCTGGCTGGAAGAGCGGCATATAACTGGGCTCTGCTCGGCCAGGTGAGCCTGGTTGGAAGAGTTACACATCACTGAGCTGCTGAAGGGATGCACATAACTGAGCTGCTGAAGGGATGCACATAACTGAGCTACTGGAGAGATGCACATCACTGAGCTGCTGAGGAGATGGTGGGATGTGCCTGGTTGGAGGCGCATGGTATCTGCTGCGCCTAACTGGCGGCGCATGGTGACTGCTGCGCCTATCGGAAGGCACATGGTGGTTGCTGCGCCTATCTGGAAGGCGCATGGTGGCTGTTGGCTGTAGATCTAGGATCCTTCCTTTGTAGAAATTCTCCTAGACATGTAATAGACTTTTACATATATGAATAAAAAGTCCTTCTTCGAATGTCTATGGCTTATTCGATTAGCTGTCTGAGTTCTGGCGCATATAATGCCTGGCGTATGGGCTTTCTGGTTGTGAAATTCCATGCTTCTACACTCCTGAATTAGGCTTCAGCTTCAGATCACACCTGTACGGCGTATCGATCCCTGGAAGATCCTGATATCCATAACGAGTGATCATTTTCTTAATATAATGAGACTGTGACAGCGCTAGTCCAGTGTCTGTCCAGATGATCTTGATCCCTAAGATCACATCAGCTTCCCCCAAGTCCTACATACTGAACTTGCTCTTGATGAATTTCTTTGTCTCCGTGACACAGCTCATATCCGTACCTAGGATAAGCATATCGTCCACGTACAGACAAACGATCACACCTCTTCCATCAGTGAACTTCGTGTAAACACACTTGTCCGTCTCGTTGACCATGTAGCCATTTGACCTTATAACTCTGTCAAATTTCTCATGCCACATCTTGGGAGCCTGTTTAAGACCGTACAAAGATTTCACCAACTTGCAGACTTTGTCTTCAAGACCCTTGACGACAAATCCCTCTAGTTGTTGCATATAAATCTCTTCGGTCAGCTTGCCATTTAGGAAAGTCGTTTTCACATACATCTGATGTATCACCAACTTATGTATCGCTGCGAGAGCAATCAACATTCTGATGGTAGTCATTCGAGCTACTAGAGCATACGTGTCAAAGTAGTCGATTCCCTGCTTCTGAGAAAATTCCTTGGCTACTAGCCTAGCCTTGAACTTGTCAATAGTTCCGTCTGCTTTCATCTTCTTCTTGAAGATCCATTTGCATCCGATGGGTTTTGCTCCTTCAGGAAGATCAACCAACACCCAAGTGTTATTGGAGGTGATGGATTCAATTTTATTGTCAATCGCCTTCCTCCAGAAAATTGCGTCTCTGGTCTTCATCGCCTCATCATAGGTAAGCGGATCTGCTTCCACATGATAGGTGATGTCACGCCCCGCTCCTGCAGGAGCGATCGTCCTCGCTAAAGCGTGATGCCGTACTGGCCTAGGTTACGCCCGTGCAAGACTAAGTCTAGAAACGGCCAATTTGAGCTAGGCCACAAAGTCGTACAGAGTGTTCCCATTTATAGCGGAAATTAAATGAACACAAGTTGAAGCAAATTCAAACTCTTTATTGATTTTCAAGAAGTTACAAGCGGCGCTAGGCCGATATTACAAATCGCTCAAGCTCTCCCTCTCTGAAATATAAAAGGCGTGCCAAGTGGCTTACAAGATAGAATGATTCATGGCGATGTTCCGATACATTATGTCCTGTATATGGTGCTCCAGCTCCTTGTAATGCTCCAAGGCTCCAGAGATAGCTCCGCACCTTAGCACGCTCGAGGGAAGCTCCGTACCTGATGACGTCTCTTGTATCCTGCAAGCAGACTGTGGGGTTATCAGTATATTGTTATGCACTGGTGGGGAGGCTAGCTCGCCCACAATGCTATCATTACCAAACACATTCTATTTACTTTTGTGCACCGTCTATCATTCATTGTCTTTCTAATCTTACCTTAGGATCAGTTTTATGGCATATTTCATAGCCTATCTCGTGTAGTCGAATACAATTGTCGCATGGAAATACATGCATGACTTACCCATACTTACCGTCCGGCCTTTCCTGTCCAAAGTAAACCAAGTTAGTCAATAATTCATAGAAAATAACTTAACGTGATTCATGTAAACTTTCAATGTCAAGGGCGTGTCCCTGTCTCGGGTCCTAGCACGTCGTAGGCGTATTTTCTAACTCTTTTGCCGAAGTACTCTCGATTATCTGGTGTGTTATATTCAAGCATGTTCATAAGGCACTTCATTTAGTAAACTTAGACTAGTTTGATTTCAATGTAAGGACTTGTACGTGGATTGTCACCAGCAAAGCCAACTTAATCTATATGTATCGGTCGCTGGCATCACAAGCTAATTTGGACATGTCTTCCCCCTTGGTAATTTCTTACCTATCATGGCATGCGGCTTGGTACACCCTGATAGTCTTCTGAAATACCCGGCCTTACGTCCCCCTGGTGGCCAAGCCCGCACTCAGGCCTGTACGTAAGCTAAATTTTTGATTTTCGTCCGGACCGGCACGTCCTTCACACTTTGACTGAGCCGCTGGAAATACCCTTATTTTGCCTCTCCCCCGTATACGATGGAGGTGTCCACGACCATTTCGTTTTATTTGCCATTTTAACTTAACGGCTGTCTCTGCGTCGTAGGCTAACCCTTACCCTTAATACGTTATCGACCAGGTTGGCGTCCGTGCAGCGCGGGTAGCGAGTCCCGTTGCACGTGCCCGTCACACCTGTCGCTAACCATTCTTTCCTTCTTATCTTTCATTCTTTCTTTCACTTGTTCGTTCATTCATAGATTCATTCACATATTCATTTATTCATTCGTTGATTCATTCATTCATTATGCAACTTTTTGTGCGAAAGTCGCCTTGGCGATCCATCGGTCCCATAGTCTTTCAATGTCGCTATGCTCTACTCGGAACGACTATGTTGATAGTCTTCCCGTTCCATTGTTGTAACCCATTCATTGTTTCATTGTTGAACATATAAGGAACATAAACGTAAGCTTGCGTCTTAGCACGAGCGTGGAGCACGGTGCTAGAGTTCTCATATTTTCCATGTTCTTTTCCATATTCTATACAAGCATACAAGATGGGATTATTCCCTTAGAAAGGTGCGTTGAGTCATTTATTAGCACACGCGGTGTTATCGCCTAGCGATTCTAGCATTAGTGTCCGTATTGTTATGTGTCTAGGCTAAGCAAAGACGGGTTCATCGGAGCCACCCACCTTAGCGATGTTCGTATCGGCCGAGCGATACTCCGAGCGCGCCTTTGAAAGTCTAAGTCTGGATTCATCTTCGGCGGACCAATGTAAGTCTTGTATCGATTCTTCATCAGGTCGATGCCAACTCTTCGGCTCGACGGCTCGTTTGAGTCGTTGCACTTGCCGTTTGAATCGGCGTTCCGCTAGGGCGGAGCGGGTCATTACATAATACACCACTCAAAACAAGTCTCGTCCTCGAGACTTCCTGAGTGCAGGTCATCCTACCATTTCTTAACTCGTGTCATCGTGTTTCATAGACAATTTTATCGAACGGCTCTATCGTTCGATGGCATCGAACCATGCTCGTTATCTTTCTAAGTTCCGTGTCGCATACGTTTGGTCGATTTTTATTGGATAACTTTTCATTCATTTTAGAGTTGATGGAACTTATTCATTTCAAGTGTTTTTTCAACTTGGTTGCTTTTTCGACGTATCATGGGACTGAAACGGTCGTACGAGGTGCGTTGTAATTCATCAAATACGAAAGTCGTAGGCTGAGGCAAACTCATTCATTCGTTCATGCGCATCTCAACGCCCACTTGCAGCTGCATTCGAGTTCATCATATCGCTGAGTTTGGATCATGCACGCATTCAAGGCGTCCCCCGAATACGTACATTTCAACCAAGCTTAGCGACTAGCGAAGTCGGACAAGCTACTCGTGATAGTTTCGATTTACCGATCGTTTTGCTAACTTCGATTTAAAACCGAACTCATGTGTGTATCATATATCGTTTATCTCGGTCCTCAAGATTATTCGATTCGCTTCTCAAGCGCTCTTATCAATGAAATTAATACGATTTCTTCTTAGCGGGGTCGGCCAAGTCTAAGTAATTTCCGTCCAAATCAAGACCAAGTATTGTAATATCATCGAGTCCGTCTTCCCATCAACGATTCAATTTGTTATCCCAACTTTAATTTGTGCATCATCTATTCCTATCATTCACTTTGTTTGGGGCCAATCTCATCGTCGTTCACGCACATTCCCTGTTCTCTGTCCTACTCTAAGTCTTGCTGCCCCAAGTCTATCGTCCGTCCAGACGATACTCTAATGTCAATCGCACAAGTTCAATCACTAGGTATAGGGTCGTCTGCCTATCCGCTAGGTCAGCTCACAAGGTCATAGTTACAAGTCAAGTCTGTGGCTCATCGTGCAAGGTCGTTGCACGATGCCCACCCCAAATCCTATGGTCAAACCATTTGTTCGTTTATACGGAAGTTTCTATCCAAGTTCGCTTCACTCAAATTTCTAAACATCAAGCAGCATTCACCCTATTCGTATCAACACATTCTCTGCTCCAAGTTCGAGCTCGTTTAGGAAAGTCATCCTACGTAGGTTGTCCTCAATCAAATCGTGCGTCCGCAGTAACAATTATCGTAGTCTATCTCTTCAAGTATGTTTGATATAATCCACCTATCCAATTCACGTAGTCGATCACAAGGTCGTCTAGCCTTGTAATATGTTGCACCCCGATCTCACGCAAGTCTGATTATCCACAGCGGACATGAATCACCATGTCGACATTCTCACGAAATAATCGTTCTCACCGGGACGTAACTCTTACGTTGCGTCTAGACTTGCTCATTTTCGATACGCAAATTGGGTCTATTCAATCCTCAAGTTTTTTTCATTCTTCAATCGCAAGTCCTAACAATCCTCAAATTTACCTCCGCTTCAAACCACAAGTCGAAGCAATCAAAATTGCCATGTCATGATATTTTGAGTTCGACCATTCCCGCTGGATATGAATCACCATGCCAACGCTCATGCGGAACAATTGTCCCAAATCCGACGTGACGCATGTGCGAGGCTGGAGTTGTGCTCGCGCAAGACAAGATCGTTGTCGTTGTGGTTATCATCGAACAATCAAGTCACTTTCCTTCCTCATTCCAAACATTCATTTCCAACATAGATCCTTCAAAACAATAACTTCTAACACGATCATCCTTCGTCGAATCAGAGTACCCCCGAGTTATCGTACATCGATCTTTGATACGCCTCAATACCATCGATGATGTACATAACCTGACGATCTTCCTTTTGCAACGAATTTCAAGTCGTGCAACTTAATTTCCTCAATTCACATTTTCGCGTGCTAACTCTTCATCGAGCAACATCAATTTCAATTCCTTATTCATTCTCGTATCTTCAAATCAACGTTTCCTATGCACGTTATCTTCCGACCGTGCTATTCCCGATCTCGTCCATGAGTAATTCACCTTAACTCAAGTTTCAATCCATTCAACTAAATTCAAAATCGCCTGCACGATCTTCTATGTTTCCTCGACCAAGACCTCCATTCGTTTCATGATTTGCACTACGCATTCTTAATTCGTCCAAACGATATCTCGTTTGAGACTCTCGAAGTCGAAACCAAATAAGCGTTACTCATTCTAAGGCTTGCGCGATATCATCGCTTGCCGACGTACTCGTACTCTCCGTAAATCTTTTAGTCTCGCTCGAACAATTTTTATAACGTCCATACACCACTCAGGGTTCGAGCCACTCGACTAGTCATCGACACTCATTCTTACTCTTTTTCGAAGCTATCACATACACCACTCGAAGTCAAGTCATCCTACAAATCCTCAAAAGATCATTCAATTCCCAATCGATGTGTTCAATCTTGCGTTCGTCCATTCCTCAAAGTCTAAGAACCATCTCTCGTGCTCTCTTTAGCGTTGGTCAAAAAGCGTCTCTATCAACATACGTTCTAAGTCGCACTTATTCTCATCCGAGCGATAGTCGGTCTCGCTCGCAACTCGTTCGCACTAGAAGTTCTAGGTGGGCGATACTCCGCACAACTTAGCCAAAAGGCTGCGTGCATAACCATCCCGTTTGAACTATACTTCGGTCTCACATACTCGTTTGCTATTGTCAGCGTAAGGTTATTCAAGCACGTCTTGCGTTTGTAACTCTTAGCATCGGTTCCTTCCAACTCAAGTACGTCGTGGTTCGGCACAAAGGCCTTCGCCTATCGATTCCTTCAACCGAGTACTTGTACGAGCTTTTAAAAATATTAGACTTATTGTATAGAACATCCTAAGGCACAACGAGAGAGAACGTACACTTCTTTTGTTTTAGCGAGCTTTCAAAGCTAAGAGAATCGAAATGAAGTCCAAGGACGTAAAGACGTGCTCTGATACCAATCTGTCACGTCCCGCTCTCGTAGGAGCGATCGTCCTCGCTAAGGCATGATGACGCACGGGCCTAGGTTGCACCCGTGTAAGGCTAAGTCTAGAAACGACCAATTTGAGTTAGGCCACAGAGTCGCACAGAGTGTCCCCATTTGCAGCGAAAAGTAAATGAACACAAGTTGAAACAAATTTAAACTCTTTATTGATTTTCAAGAAGTTACAAGCGGCGCTAGGCCGATATTACAAATCGCTCAAGCTCTCCTTCTCTGAAACATAAAAAGCGTGCCAAATGGCTTACAAGATAGAATGATTCATGGCAAAGTTCTGATACATTATTTCCTGTATATGGTGCTCCAGCTCCTTGTAACGCTCCAAGGCTCCAGAGATAGCTTCGCGCCTTAGCACGCTCGAGGGAAGCTCCGCACCCGATGACGTCTCCTGCATCCTACAAGCAGACTGTGGGGTTATCTGTACATTGTTATGCACTGGTGGGGAGGCTAGCTCGCCCACAATGCTATCATTACCAAACACGTTCTATTTACTTTTGTGCACCGTCTATCATTCATTGTCTTTCTAATCTTGCCTTAGGATCAGTTTTATGGCATATTTCATAGCCTATCTCGTATTGTCGAATACAAGTGTCGCATGGAAATACATGCATGACTTACCCATACTTACCATCAGGCCTTCCCTGTCCAAAGTAAACCAAGTTAGTCAACAATTCATAGGAAATAACTTAACGTGATTCATGTGAACTTTCAATGTCAAGGGCGTGTCCCTGTCTCGGGTCCTAGCACGTCGTAGGCGTATTTTCTAACTCTTTTGCCGAAGTACTCTCGATTATCTGGTGTGTTATATTCAAGCCTGTTCAGAAGGCACTTCATTTAGTTAACTTAGACTACTTTGATTTCAATGCAAGGACTTGCACGTGGATTGCCACCAGCAAAGCCCATTTAATCTATATGCATCGGTCGCTGGCATCACAAGCCAATTTGGACATGTCTTCCCCCTTGGTAGTTTTTTACCTATCATGGCGTGCGGTTTGGTACACCCTGATAGTCTTTTGAAATATTCGACCTTACGTCCCCTGGTTCCAAGCCCGCACTCTGGCCTGTATGTAAGCCAAATTTTGTATTTCCGTCCGGACCGGCACGTCCTTCACACTTTGACTGAGCCGTTGGAAATACCCTTATTTCGCCTCTCCTCCGTATACGATGGAGGTGTCCACGACCATTTCGTTTTATTTATCATTTTAACTTAACGGCTGTCTCTGCGCCGTAGGCTAACCCTTAGCCTTAATGCGTTATCGACCAGGTTGGCGTCCGTACAGCACGGGTAGCGAGCCCCGTTGTACGTGCCCGTCATACCTGTCGCTAACCATTCTTTCTTTCTTATCTTTTAGTCTTTCTTTCTTTCACTTGTTCGTTCATTCATAGATTCATTCACATATTCATTTATTCATTCATTGATTCATTCATTCATTATGCAACTTCCCGTACGGAAGTCGCCTTGGTGACCCATCGGTCCCATAGTCTTTCAATGTCGCTATACTCTACTCGGAACAACTATGTTGATAGTCTTTCCGTTCCATTGTTGTAACCCATTCATTGTTTTATTGTTGAACATATAAGGAACATAAACGTAAGCTTGTGTCTTAGTACGAGCGTGGAGCGCGGTGCGAGAGTTCTCACATTTTCCATGTTCTTTTCTATATTCTATACAAGCATACAAGATGGGATTATTCCCTTAGCTAGGTGCGTTGAGTCATTTATTAGCACGCACGGTGTTATCGCCTAGCGATTCTAGCATTAGTGTCTGTATTGTTATGTGTCTAGGCTAAGCAAATACGGGTTCATCAGAGCCACCCACCTTAGCGATGTTCGTATCGGCCGAGAGATACTCCGAGCGCGCCTTTGAAAGTCTAAGTCTGGATTCATCTTCGGCGGGCCAATATAAGTCTTGCATCGATTCTTCATCAGGTCGATGCCAACTCTTCGGGTCGACGGCTCGTTTGAGCCGTTGCACTTGCCGTTTGAATCGGCATTCCGCTAGGGCGGAGCGGGTCATTACAGGTGACAAAGTTACTTTCGAAGCCCCTTCGTCCTCCTCACTCGCTTCGTTGACGGCTCAGCGAGATCTGGTTCAACCGTTGTTTCAACAACAACATCTTCTTGGACCACATCTTCATTGAAGACCTGCGCACCCTCATTATTCTTTGAAACATCCGCAAGAACAATATTTTTGTGCCTTGCAAATTTGTCTTCAAAATATTCTGCGTCGCGAGATTCAATGATATGATTTGACTTAATATCAAGAAATCTCCGAGCATCACTCTTCTCGGCATACACCAAGAAGATCGTCTTAGTATTCCTTGTCCCAAGCTTCTGAATCTTCAGATCTGGAAGCTTGACATATGCCAGACACCCCTACCCTCTGAATGACATTCAATTTAGGTCTGACTTTGAACCAGAGTTCATGAGGAGTAATGTCAGAAGTTGTATGAGGTACCCTATTCAGAATAAAAGTGGCCGTCAGTGCAGCTTCTCCCCAGTAGCACTTAGGAAGATCCGTAGTCAACAGTATTGAGTTAATTATTTTTGTTAACGTTCTGTTCTTCCTCTCTGCTACTCCGTTTGATTGAGAAGAGTACGGAGCCATAGTCTCATTGACAATTTTATGTTCTTTGCAGAACGATGCGAATTCATGAGACCTGTACTCCCTACCTCGACCACTTCTTATTCTTTTGAGTTGTTGTCCAGTCTGCCGCTCAGCTTCGGCTCTGAACTCCTTGAACTTCTCGAATGCTTCGTCTTTAGCCTTCAGCAAGTAGACGAATGCATACTTTGAGAAGTCATCGATGAAGGTTATGAAATACTTCATCCCGACCTTTGTAGAGAACTGTTTGAAGTCATAGATATCAGAGTATACTAACTTCAGAAGATCTGTACTTCGATTAACCCGAGAAAAAGATTTTCTTGTGATCTTTGTTTGAGCACAAACTTCACATTTCTCTACCTTACCCCCACACTTGGAGATAAGTCCTAGACTAGACATTCTGTTTATTCGTTTACAATGAACATATCCTAGCCTAACTCAAGAGTATAAGCAGAAGGAGTGATTGCATTAATTACATTAATTATATTGGACCGATTCACAAGCTGAATCTTAAACATTTTTTCGGTATAAAAAGCTTTTTCGAAATATGTTCCCTTGATAGACATCACCATCTGGCCAGCATTGATGTCCATCCTGAGGCCTGCGTTGCAGAGTAGGCCTCCTGAGATCAGGGTCTTGGCGATAGCAGGTACGTGCTTCAGACCTTGAAGCGTCAGAGACTTCTCCGAAGTCAACTTCAACACCACCGTCCCGATTCCGAGCACTTCATCTTGTGCCTGGTTCGCCATTATAACCACTTCAGAAGTAGGTATGTAGGTGGTAAACCTCTTCTTGCAGGAGCAGACATGGCAGGAGGCTCCAGTGTCTATCTACCAGTCAGAGTTAGTCCTTACCGTATCAACCTGCGCAATCATAGCAACAACGTCAGTGATCATAGATATCTTACTAGGCTCTCCTTGCTCTGATTGCTTGGTCTTTGCTTTGCATTCACTTTTGAAGTGGCCCTTCTTGCCACCCTTGAAACAAGGCATCTGAGACTTTGCCTTCCTTCGCTTGAAGGAAGTCCCCTTCACGTTGAGATTGTTAGGGTCCTTCTTCTTGCTGTGGGAAGTCGCCTGCTTTTCCCTTGGTTCCTTGGTATGAACCAGATTGGCGTTAGCCAATTGCTTGGACAGTGCATCCACCTTCAGTTGAGCCCGTATCTGGTCCTCAACATAGATTTCTTGTAAGGGATCTTCAAGGCTGATCTCAAGCTTCTTCCTATGCATATTTGCATAGAACTTACTCCATCCAGCGGGGAGCTTTGAGACAATCCCTCCAACAACAAACTTGTCGGGGAGGGGCATCGCCTCGTCTTCCAACTTTTGTCGCAGTTTCAGAAATTCCTTTACCTGCAGCAACATGGACTTCTCGTCCTCAAAGAGCCATTTGTGATATTTTTCAACCATAAATATCTTGCTCCTGTTTTTGTCTTCTTCGTACAGTTTTTTCAGAGACTCCCATATATCTCTGGCAATTAGTTTTTTTACTGTAAGATTCTGCTAGAGAATCCTCCATAGCATTCAGGATAAGCAGCCTGCAAATGCTATTTTTCTTTCTCCACTTGGCCTGAAGTTTAGTAGCCGCAGTAATTGCAGCAGCAGACCCGGTATCTGGAACGGTAGGTTCCTCTTCAAGAAGCACGTGATCAACATCTCTGAGTTGAAGAGTGAGATAAACCTTCCTCTTCCAGACTTGATAATGCTCTCCATCAAACTTTTCTAAATTACAAAAGTCAGTAATGAGGAGTAAAGCATTAACGTTTTCCATCGTAGCAATAAAGCTTTAAGATTGTTATTGTCGGGGCATAATTTTTTGATGGAAAACTGAGAAGATGAAACAATTGTAAAAATAATATTCCAACGTAACACTTCTAGGAAGGTTGTGCGAGTATAAAGAAGATCAAAAAAAATCTCGTTTTAGTATTACGAGAATCTAAAAAAATTTTGTAATCTACAGCAATCGATCGTAGTACTTCTAAAAAGAAGATACAATCAGAATTACTGGCAGCAATGAAGAAGGTGACTGGCGAAAGATGGAAGAACTCCTGCTGGGGTGAATAATCACCGTTGCTCAAAGCTTTATTCGCCCTACACGAATAGCTTCCAGGAACCAGCAAGTTCGTCGAAGAACTTGGAACACTCCTGTTCTTCTGACTCTTCGGATGGACATGAACTCCCGTGCAAAAGTAATACTGGTACGGCGCCTTTCCTCTCTCTCGAAGGCTGCTGGAATTCGTAAGCAAATTTCGATCAAAACTGTGTTAAAGAACACTTCTGAATTCTCTATTTACTTGTGTTAAAAAATACTTCGTAAACTTTCTGTGGTGGCTTCTATTACTTGTATATCTGTAGCCTTGTGAAAGAGAGGATGCCTTATATAGGCCCTGCAGCAACTGCTCGGTTGCCACAAAGTTAGGGTCATGCAAAAAACCATCCCGAACATGTAGCAACCGTCTAGAACGTGCAAACGTACGTTTTGCTGCAAGTTGCGCCAACTGCGCGCACCATGCGCCCCTTGCACTCCGTACGATAGAGCGCACACTAAGCTGCATGCACTACACGTATTGCGCACGCGGCGCATGCAGTACGCCCGTACAACCCGAGCAACTCGTGCAACCCGCGCAACCCAGCGCAACCTGGGCCTAACCTGGGCGCGCACCTGGACAGCGCACCTGGGTTTGCGCTACATGGCAGCACAAGTGGCTCGCGCAACAAGCACAACTAAAGCACACTATGCGCCTAGCGACGATGCTGACGTGCTAAGTGTGTCCACAAAATGCCACATTTTGCCTCATGAGCCCATTAGCCCGAGTCCGAGTCCGAGTCCGAGTCCGAGTCGCTACGTCCCTACGGGGCTTAGCTCCCATGGAAATAAATTTCCCAAGAGCAAAAAGCATGAATGCTTTCAATTGTTGATTTAGCCTTTTTCCCATTTGAAAAATAACCCCACATGGCACACCCTTGTGCACCTCCACACCACATGTGCATCTATAAACTAGCAAAGCTAATATATAGAGATACAAGTCCTTTGGTCTAGCCGATGTGGGACTAAAATTCACTTTGAAAAAAAACCAAATGTAACGCCCCAGTCCCAAAATACTTGGGATTAGATACGTATCATGCCAGCTGTATACATACGAGAAAATATATGACTCGTATCTATACATAAGCTGTAAATGTAGAAAGCCAAGACACTAAATCTCATCCACAAAGATAAATAATAATATAAGGCAACTTTGAGTTTGTCATGTACACAATAGTTGGGCGGAGACAAAGTCCACTACCAACCAAATTAAATATGGAAAAATATACAAGGAAAGAATTTAGCAAGCAAGAGCAAGTGACGAGTCCAAGAACAATCATCACGGAGGAAGGAATGGCCTTAGCTAGAGCACCTGTAAGAAATAATAAAAACACACACCTGGAGAGATCACCAGGTCCTCAAAGGGACATAACAAGACACA
This sequence comes from Iris pallida, assembly GCA_029216955.1. Classification (NCBI taxonomy): domain Eukaryota; kingdom Viridiplantae; phylum Streptophyta; class Magnoliopsida; order Asparagales; family Iridaceae; genus Iris; species Iris pallida. The sequence continues at coordinate 8,657,506 of JANAVB010040218.1, read as the reverse complement.
TAATATCATGCCAATAAACTGAATAATAAAGCTCAACAGAAAAGTATGCATGAGTAAAGGTTCCTAACCATTCTATATGGATTTCAATTTAGAGGACAACGTTCTACGCAGGGGTTGTCTTAAGCATGTAATAAAGAGTGGCCAACAAGTAGCGCTCAACCGAGACACTATCGACCGGGTAACACGTAGCGCTCATCCGAGACACCATCTCTCAAAATGTGTGTAAAATAAAAGTAGCCCCTACGCTAGTAGCTGTCCCCTCCCCCCAATGATACTATACATGTGTCAAGCTGCAATATACTTTGGTTACCAAAATTTAGAATTCATCATATCTTTATTTGTTTAATACAACACGATATTAAGGATAATAATAATAATTCTAGTAAAATCTTTTAACAAAGTATACTTATATGTAAATATAAAAAAAAATAATAATAATGATAATAACTGTAATAGTAATAATACTAACAAATATAATAATAACACTAATAATGAAAATAATAATAATAACAATAATAATAATAATGATACCCATACCTATAATAATAATAATTGTAATTATAATAAATATAATAATAAAACTTTATTACTTATACAGTTATATTCCCCAAACGTTACAGAGAAAGAGAGAGGAAATAGAAAAGGGAGACGAGGGTTACCGGAGGGGGCTCCGGCGCGCGTGCTCCGGCGAGGCTCGGAGGCGGCTGATGGTGGATGGGTCGACGCCGAGGGCGGAGGAGCGGATCTAGTGGTACGGCGGTCGGGTATAGGTGGCTCGGAGGAAAAACGTCGCGGCACCGGAGGAGATCCTGCGCGCGGCGGCGCGTACGACGGGACGTCGGCGGTGCTCGAAGTGGCAGAGAAAGACGCGTGCGGTCGCGCCCGGGATCTACGTGGCGGCGACAGTGGATCCAAGTCGGAGAGGTGAGCAAAACCGGTGGAGAGTAGTGCGCGGGTCCACCGGAGGAGGCGGCGCCGGTGGTGGCGCGGCCAGTTGGACAGAAGGCGACGGCCGGGATGACGGGCACTGGTGAGAAGCGGAAGGTGGCGCTCGAGAGGTGGTCTGGAAGCTGCGCCTTGCCGGAGGGGCGCGGCTCGGCGGAGGTCGACGGTTTGGTGGAGGCGGTGGAGTCGTATAGATCTGGGCGGAGGCTCGGTGATCGGAGACGGCCGGCTTGGACGGCTGTTCGCCAGCACGCGACGGAAGGAGTTGCACGGATCCGACGCACGCGGAGGGGTTTGGCGTCGGCGGTGGTCGGCGGTTCGTGCCCTCAAGTTGCGGCAGGCGGCCGACGGAAGATCCGGCGAGGGTGGCGCGACGTGGGTAATTTGTCAGGTTAGGGTCCTCTCTTTCCCTTCTTCAACTTCTTTGTGGATTTGGTGGTGGTGACGAATTGGTCGGAGTGGAGTTACGGAGTGGCTGGTCTTGCCGGAAATATTGATGGTGGTAGCGTTGGTTTTGATGGTTGTTGGCCGAGGATCCGCGGGTCAGCGGTGGCGTGGTTGGGCTAGCTTCGGTAGTGGTGGTGTTGTGTGGTCGACGGGGATGGTGCTGCTGGCTTTGGCCGATGGGGTGGCAAGGGGATGATGTAGCCTGGTACTGGCTGTTGGAGGCCAGGAGAAGATGGCGACGGCGGAGTTGGAGACGACAGGAAGGAGGAGCAAGGTGGTGATGGTGGCCGAGTGCTGTCGGCTTTGATGGTGACGGGGATTATGTTTATTATCGTCGTGTCTGGAGTGTGGACACGACGTGGATGATTGTACAAGTTTGGAATAAGATTTGTGGTGGTCACAGACACGATGCACGATATTACTGTAGATGAAAAAACTTGGAAGAGTACCTGCCTATTTATAGGATGTGGGAATTTCCAATAGGATAATGATTGGGATTAATTAAATCCTAATTAGATAGATTCCGTACTAATTTAAATTTATTCAAAATCTAATTCAATATAAATCAAACCTATCTTTAATTTAAAAGCCATTTAATTTAAGGCAAATAAAACCTTTTCCAATTTAAATTATCAAAATATTTTAAATATTAGGCTTAATTGCACTTTGCTACCCTCAACTATTTCGCTTTTCAACTTGGTACCATAAACTTTTTTTTTGTAACAAGTTGATACCTCAACTATTATTTTTTTTCAACTTGATACCTAATTTTTCAAAAATCCCAAAATGCCCTTATCCCTTCCCTCTTCCCTTCTCCCCTCCCCCCCTCCCCCACTCCGGCCACCTCCACCCTCCCGCTCCGCCTCCCCTCCGGCCACCCCCCTCTCCCACGTCCGGCCAACCCCCCCTCCCGCTTCCGGCACCACCGCCGCGACGGCGGCTGCGGCTGCTGTTGCTGCGGCGGCTGCTGTTGCTGCGGCGGCGGTCGACGGCGTTGGGGGTAGGGGGGTTGGCCGGACGCGGGAGAGGGGGGTGGCCGGAGGGAAGGCGGAGCGGGAGGGAGGGGTAGCCGGAGTGGGGGAGGGGGGGTTGGAGGGAGGGGGATAATTTTAAGGTTTGAGCAGGGGTATTTTTGTCCCAAAATTTTTTTGGGTATCAACTTGTTACAAAAAAAAAGTTTAGGGTATCAAGTTGAAAAAGCGGAATAGTTGAGGGTAGCAAAGTGCAATTAAGCCTAAATATTAAGTAAAACAAAATTTTGAATATCTTTTTCGTAAATATTAAAATATAGCATTAAATAGATTTTGAAATTCAAGTTAAATATTAACTCATAAAATAGCCTTTACAAATAACAAAACATATTAATCACAAATTTTCATTTTCGTAAATATTTGGAATACATTTCATAAAATCATAATTTTTTAAATCACTACTTATTTTTAAACGACGAAAAAAATAACTCTTTTATAAAATAAAATATTTATTATATTTATTTGAACCTGTACTTTCCTATAAAAAATTTTATAATAAAAAGAATATTTTTCAAGTAAAATATATGTACGCTCTCATATATTCGTACTCATCGAGCAATACGAAAGATGCGAACTCGTACGCGACGTATAAATACAAAAAAAACAAAATTAACCTCATAAATAAAAATAAAAATTGTAGTAAAATTTTTAGGGGGTTTACATCCTACCCAACTTACAAGAATTTCGTCATCGAAATTAAGAATAAGTGGGGGGTGAGAAGGTACGAGGGTAAGGCAACACAATTAATTGGGCGAGTCAATGAAACGACAAATATGCTTTAGAAAAATCATGATAGTACGATGGAAGTAGCTTAATTGGGGCTTGGGGGATAGGGCTCTCCGAAGAAGATTGCATGGTAAGTGTCTAGGTTGAGGGCACAAATGAAAGGATGATAGGAATCATTCAAGTGATTAGGGGTCACGATAGAAGATATAGGGTTGTCTAGGTTTAGAGTTGAGTCATCGTCAAATTTTAAAAGGTCATGAAAGTTGAGTCTAAGGTCGAAAAAAAAGGCAAGTAGCTCAAGACGGGAATAGTCATATTGGTTGGTCAGTGGTTAACTGACCCCAAGTATATACAAATATCATGGGTATAGCAGAATGGTTTGGTCTATCTATTAATCACAAGCTTTGTCTAGAATAGTTAAAAGACGAAAGCCAACAGGAGTCCAAAAGAGATGTTTTCGGATGCCAATATGTGATTCAAAGGCGGTTGTATTATTCCATGGGAATTGCCAAGGTAATCGCGGAGGAGACTCTAGGGGCAAGTTTAACTATGTCTCCATCCACGTAGTATGATATATGAAAAGTGAACCAAGTGCACTATGGTTGATCAGACCATAATACGTCGGTTCTGATTTAGACAATGTATTAGTGGGCGCCCACATTAAACATGTGTCATGATCAAGTTTGAATAAAAATAAGCTTGTAAAACTAAGCTATTTTAGCATCATAGATAGATAAAATAATAAGTAAAAGGTAATGATGAGAGAAATCAATTAGTCCGAGATCTTATAAAATCTAAGTTCCGCCCAAAATTTGGGCCTATGCAGTCGGCTTGGTTGACTAGATAAGTTAGGGTCTACTGAATTCTATGGTCCAAGTGAACCTATCAATGTGGTCCACAATGTTGGTTGGGTCGGGAGGTAATCTACCCAGCTTACAAGAATTAACTAATGGTGTGATAGGTCCAGCAATCATGATAAAATGTAAGGTTAAGCATGTAAGGACTTGAGTAGAACAAAATCATATATCGGGTCGAAAGAATTGAGTCGAGGTCGAGTCTCATCTATAGTTAGAAAGTAAATTGGTTTCATGGTAAAGGTTATAGTTTAGTCTCTTATGACCCAAAGTCATATCATGAAAACAGAATACAATGAGAAGTATTTTACTGGCACGTGATACACCTACATGAAGGTGGGTTCGTCTAGGTCTTGCATATGGGATTTGTTGGATGGAAAAGTCTAGTGTTATGCTCCAAATATCAAAGTCACGGTAATGACACAAAAGAATTTAAAATAGTAAGTGGGAGTTCATGAGATATGATTAACGCACAAAATAAATGACCAAGTTAAAGCATAAAATAAAGATAATTTGGATTCTAGTAGATCATGGTAAAATAAGTTAGGAATACAATTTCTAGAGGTATGATAGCCACATAGATGGAGTATGAGAAAGTCACGATAAAATCTAGGTTTAAGGAAATGTCGAGTGAATCAAGATTGAGATATCTTCACATAGTTTGGCAGATGACTTAACTACACTCGAGTACAACTATCATGGCAATTAATGAGGAATACTTGTATCCCATTAGGGTGACTTGCTTGCTTCTTGGTTCTCTACCAATATATGATCTAATTTTAAATTTCAAGTTCCTCAACAGTTTCGAAATACTATCTCAAGATACTCCATCAAATATCTAACCATAACTTAAAGTTAACCTTTCTTTAAATAAATTCCAAGTAACCTTCATCATATCCAATGCGGCACAACTAAACTTTCATGATAAGCTATCACTTTTAAAAATTTTCAATTCTCAAATGTACCTCGAGATAAACTCTTAGCCCGTTTCATCAATCATAATCATGTAACTCAATTTAAATCTTTTTTTACGAAAATTTAAATATCCGTAATCAAGGCTTTAAACTTGAAATCTAATTAACTTTTTAAATCATAGATCATATGACACAATTTAAAATTTAAATTTTCCTTCAAAGTCGTTTCCATATCCTCCAAGTATTTAAACAAAATTTTACCATCATTTCTTCAACTCAAAATTAAATAAACTTATGAATCGTATGACTCAATTTTAAACCTCAAGCTCTCTCAAACTAAACTTTCGTCTTCTCTAGTTGTCTAAAAATCATAATTAAAACTCCTTAAATAATCTCGAGATAAACTTTATAATGTTACAATCCAAACTTTTAAAGTTAACCGTAAATCATGCGTCACAATTAAAAAAAACTTAAGTTATTCCTCAATGGATTTCATATCCCTAATAAATTATAACTATTTATCAAAATCAACATTTTTTTTCTCAATTTATCAATCCTTTAGTAGTATCAAAATAAAATCCTCTCTATTACCCAACTTAGAATTTACTAATCCTTAAGATTAAATTTCTAGGAAACATAGTGTTTGCCATTAAAATTGTTTTGATTGAAATCTTAATACAAACAGAACAGTGATACAATATAGGACTTAGATGTAGTCCTAGGAGTACACTTTTGTTTAAGCTGGGTCCTTAGTGCCAATGGAGCGAGTGGTAATGCGTTGACTCCGTTGACCGGCTGACGGCGGTTATCGGTTCTCTGAAGGTGTTGATTGCTCTGGGTGCTGGAGCTTGCTGAGAGGAGGAAGACGTTGAGTGTCTAGGACTGCCTCTCTGGTGATTCTCTGTTGTGGATTCTTTTTGAGTCTTGTGTGTTCTGAGTCTCTGTCCGTGTGTGAAGGAGATGACCCTTCTATTTATAGTTTTGCAGGCTGGCTGCTCATGCGCGCATGCAGGATACGCCGGTGTGGGGATGCCACGTGGAGGTTGCTGATGGAGGCGCACGGATGCTGCGCCCTGATCGGGGGGGAGAACTCTTCATACTGCTGTTGTGAGCCGGCACGTAGCAGAGAGAAGATCTTTTCGTTGCTGAAATCTTGGATGAGTTGAGTCAAAAGACACGTGTCGTCGACTCATGGTTCGAAGATCTCGGATTTGTTGGAGAGGAGTGATCTGGTGGGCTGTGCCTTGGATTGGGCGCAGGAGGAGGCTGCGGCTCATAACCTTTAGGAGTTACAAACCATTTGGGGCGTATAGCTTTTGAGGCACATGCAGGCGACTTTCCTTCTGTCTTTCGGGATCAGAGAGCAGTCTGAGGCGCATGGCTTTTGAGGCGCATGCTGATTTGGACGCATGGCCGTAGAGGTGCATGCTGATTTGGACGCATGGCCGTAGAGGCGCATGCTGATGGTGGAGTGGCCACGTGGCAGTAGCCGTCGAAACAAAGTCATGATGATGCTGACGTTGCCGATGCTTCGTTTTCTGAAAAGCTGTCAACTGTTCAGACTTTGGGAGGCGTGCTGCCAACTCTGTCAGTTCAGCATTTAATATTGGTGACGTTCGATGGACAGCTGAGTGGGCGCGTCGGTTGACGTTCCACTCGGTATGGAGATGTGTGGGGGCGCACCTTCTGTAATGCGCCGAGTATTGTAAGGCGCGTCTGTGTGATGCGCCTGATGCCGAAGGGCACGTCCGTGTGATGCGCTGTCTGGCTGGCGCATCGGACATGTCTTTTAATGATGCGGCTGTCTCGCTCTTCGAGTGCCATAAATAGCCGTTTTGGCTGAATTCGAGGCGTCCGGTTCATCCATTTAATGATTCATTGCACGGAATTCGGAGGGCCATCCACTTGGCGCGTGGGTTTGATTTGCCCGGCCTATAAATAGTGGCATGAAGAGAAGACTTGCTTCTCATTCCCTCACGTACTTCCAACATGAACTTGAACATGCGGGTGCATTCTGTTGACGAAGTGCTCCCGAGGGTGAAGATGAGACGCTGTGTTGTCTTCGATGCACTTGAAGGTGACTGTTACATCCAAAAGACGGAGTCGAGGGCTTCTGAGGCGGGCAGAAGGTGCCTGTTGCATCCAAAGATAGGGATGCTCGAGCCTCGTCTCCGTTATTCCGGAAGAGCCGTAGATCGGAATGGCGGTGCTAGGCTCTCTCTTCCTTCAAAGTGGGGTTTCCCCACTTTGATCGTGTCGAAAGCTGCTCCTTTAGCCGCGGTTTCGATCACGGTCTTCCTTCGGCTTTGGAGGCTCTTTTGAAGCCTCCCCTGGCCACAGCATTTGCGGTGCTCTTCTCTTCCTCGGTTCCAGCCAGAGGGTTAAATGCTTTGTGTATCGAAGCATTTATCGGGCGAGCCTGGTTGGAAGAACGGCACATAACTGGGCTCTGCTCGGCCAGGTGAGCCTGGCTGGAAGAATTTGGCTGAAGGGATGCACATAGTTGAGCTGCTGAAGATATGGTGGGATGCGCCTGGTTGGAGGCACATGATGTCTGCTGCGCCTGACTGACAGCGCATGGTGACTGGCAGCGCATGATGACTGCTGCGCCTAACTGGAGGCGCATGGTGGCCGCTGGCTGTAGACTTAGGATCTTTCCTTTGTAGAAATTCTCCTTTGTACAACCTTTTCTAGACATGTAATAGACTTTTATATATAAATAAAAAGTCCTTCTTCAAATGTCTATACTTATTGACTTTGCTGTGAAGTTCTTCGTCTGAGTTCTGGCGCATGTAGTGTCTGGCGCATGGGCTTTCTGTTTGTGAAATTTCATGCTTCTACAAGACCCCCTTCAAAGTTTTCAAAACTTTTGAATAAGTTTTGGAATACTTTGAATAAGAAGCATGGAGGTCAGGGCGCATGATTTCTGGGCGCATGTCTGTTCGAGCGCATGCTCTTCTCAGTTAATGATGATAGTGCCTCGGTAACCGAAAAGATTAATGATGATCTTTTGGTTTTATTTGCTGCTATCCTTGAACAGAACCCGAGGCGACGGCTGAGATCACACGTCATCTGTTCACGCGTGCGACCAAGCCCTATAAATAGGTAAGAGTTGGAGAGAGAAAGGGTTCTTCTTCTCTGTGCCTCTGCTTCTTTAGAGTTTCTTCTTCAAAAACCCTAACTTCTCCTTCCTCGAGAGAATGGCTCCCAAGACTCCTCGCGGTGCTGCCGGCAAGGGAAAGGAGAAAGCGAAGGAGTCCGCGGAAGTTGCGACGGCTGTCGTTCCTCGTCGGCCTGTCGAAGTTCGGCCGGAGGTGGTTGGTAAGTCTCATTGTCCGTACGCCAACGCACATAGGCCTTGAGTCTTTAATGATGTGCCGCGGTCTTTGCCCGCCGACGCGCATGGGTTTAAACCCTGGTGATGCACCGAGGCTATACTGCTGACGCGCATGGGTTCAAACCCTGAAGATGCGCCGAGGCTATACTGCTGACGCGCATGGGTTCAAACCTTGAAGATGCGCCAAGGCTATACTGCTGACGCGCATGGGTTCAAACCCTGATGATGCGTCGCAGTTTTCTCCTTTAGACACATTTGTGTGTTCTCTTCTGACTTTTTCTGATCTTTTACTAGTGTCGATGGCAATCCCGCTTTTGAGTGAAGTTTTCTTGGAGGCTGCCTTCAATCAAATGGGAGTAGAGCATAACGAGGAAGTGATAAACCCTGCTCAAGATGCTCTTATACTGGATCAGCCTCCTGAGAGAATGACCCTAATCCGTGAACAGCAGTATTGGTTCCTCAAATGGATGATGGAGCGTAGAGTTATTAAACCCTCCACATCTGATAAAGTGACCTTCCTGAAGCCTGAGTTCCTGTTTGGAGACCGTCTCACTTCTACTGACTCGTCAGTACTGAAGGTCAAGGAGGACTGGTTCTTTACTGCGAATGGAGTGCATATGACTGTTAAGCAACTTGAACGTCAGTGGCCTTTGACGTCCTTCTGTCGCCTTGTTTCCCAGAGGAGAATGTCTTGGGAGCTTACCCCTTCTCAGGGGGGAGCGGTGACTGGTGTCATCCAAATTGATTCTACTTCCGACCAAAGGGATGTTTTGACCGTTGTACGGTCTGGGTCTTCTTACACTTGGCGGACTTTACGTCCTGGGAGCCTCTACAGTGATGTACCCATTGATACGTTTGCTTATAGTGCTTCGACTTTTACACATCGTATGTTTTTGATGGAACGTTCCTACCCGATAGGAGAGTTTCGGGTGGAGGGTTGGTGCCATTACGTCTCCAAATGGGATAAACTGACGCTCTGGATCTTGTCGCGGTTTCGGACTGAGCTCCGAGAGATCGGATTGACTGCCGCGATCCGTGCTACCCAGTCGGGTGTTGACCTTAATAGGCACATGTTCCTCGCACTCCTGGAGATGTTTGATATCCATACCGGGACCTTCTTTACTCCGGTAGGAGAATTAGGGCTCGCACTTCATGAGATGTATGAGGTGTCTAAACTCCCTTGGGGGTCGGAACCCTATGAAGAGTACTTTCCAACCAATGAGGAATTTCAAGTCCTGGAGGACAGGGCTGAGGAGATGACGGCCGTCTTCAAGGAAGTGGCGAGTCATCATTACTATATGCAGAGGCGGGATAGGAACGGGACGCAGCCTCATGTGACCGCTTGGAGAGATTATGTCTTTAAACAAGACAAGGAGGATCCCTCACAACTTTCCACTCCACCGGCGCTCTTTCGTAGCGAAGTGTTGTCCGAAATGAGCAGGTTAGGGGAGAAAAATCCTCGAGGAAATGAGGACCAGCAGTCAGATGTACGCTCCTACAGCTGCTTCTGGCATCTTGCTTATCAGATGTCACCCAAGGCGGTGTTGGCATCCTACCTGATGATATGGCTCCGGGATTGCGTGTTCGCGGGCGGATCCGGTGCCGTAGAGAGGATGACCCGAAACTTAATCCTGCCAGCCGTGAAGCTGGTTTTTGGCCGGCGTTTGGCTCTTCTCCCCGCAATGGTATGTAACCTGCAGCGAGGTTTGAGAGAGTTTGCTGGAAATGTGATTCATGACAGAGGCCGAAACAATAACTTCCCGCGTGCTGAACTGCCGTTTCACTATTTGATGGGATGGCTGATTTTGCATCATCCCAGTGTGATGAGCCCAGGCTCGGAAGGAGATTATATGGCTGGAGATGCATTCCTTCGTCGTTTCCATCGGAGGAGCTGGTCGCATACTGGTGTCCCGGTTTGTAGAAAGGTTTTATCCCGTCTTCAGGATTGGGAGCTCACCAAAGTTGGTCCCATCTATTTGGGTTTTGAGGCCAACGAGGATTTAAGAGACCTGGGCGAAGGTACCACCACTCTGCCTCAATGGAGATTCCGCTGGTTGCAAAGTATCCGGCCGTCCCATCTGGTGTACCGGAACAGGAATCAGTGCTACCTGGAACCATACTTGCCGAGCCGCTTTGCGCGGCAATTTGGTTATGCTCAGATGATGTTGGATAACCCCAGTAATACCCTGGGGTATGTTGGAAGTTTGTTGGATGGTGCACGAGCTTGGCATTACTATAATGCCGGATGTACCGGAGCTCGTTTTACGTTGCCCGTCTCCGATCCGCGGCCGCCCATTCTTTACTCGGCCGCCAAATTTTACTGTGTTATGGCTGCCCCGCCCTCCGGATATGACAGGGAGACCAGCCTTATCGCAGGCACCCAGTTAGCAGCGACTGGGGATACGCCAGTGAAGGCCCGGCCGCATCGTCCGTCAGGGGTGGGTCAACGGAGTGCCCCCTCCGCATCACAAGCAGAACCTTCTGGCGATCGATCGAAACGATGTGCAGATACAGGGGCTGAATCTCTTGTGTCGAAGAAGCAGAAGAAGGCATCGTTACCGACGGTGTCATCGAATTCGGCGTCCGAAGAGGTAAGGACATCCTACTAAATCTGATTTTGGTTCCGCCACTGACGAGGCCTGATCTTCTTTTGTAGGAGCCGCTAAAAAGAAAACCTCGTACCCCAAAGTCGGGTGGGAGTAGGCGAGAAGAGATGGCGAGCTCGCCTGGAGTGCGTATCCCGCCGACAATGATGTCTCTCATGGAGGAAGATCCGGAGGATACTGTCATCGTGGAGGTTCCAGTATCCCCGGGTTATGTCAGGAGGGACCCTGAGGGTGCAGCAGCTTCCGAGGTGACGAAGGCCACAGCGGAGGCTTCACATATCGAAGGTTTAGCAAGTGCGCAGCTTCCTGGTGATGAAGAGGAATGGAGTTCATCATCTTCCGATGACATCGCTCCGGAGCTGCAGGAGTCTGTTGCGGGGGCAGCAGAAGCAGTGAGGATAGAGGAGAGGGTTGATTCCCCTCCTTGTCATGATGAGGGGAGGTCGGCTGAATCATTGCCAAATCCTTCCTTGGCTTCAACCATGGACATAGAGATGGCTACCGATCAGGCGGTAGTGACAGATTCTGTCCCTGTAGAGGGACTTGAGAAGAATGAGACCCTTCTGCCGGTCTTGTCTCCTGGGGCTGGCCAGGAGATAAATGTTGATCTCCCCGTTTTGCTGGGGGAGGTAGCTGATGCAGATAGAACGTCGGGGGTAGAAGAGGTGGCCGTTGACGTCGGTGATTTCTCCGGGCTTGAGAAGGGTAAGGGTGTGGAACCCTCTGTTGCTCCTTCCATTTGGGGTACTATCACGACGCATGTGCCGGCTCCTTCTGTTCCTTCGGCTCCTCGAGCTTGCAGTCTGGGCCCTGTTGAAGAAGAGCCTATTGCTGCCGAGGTTCAAACCTCTCAGATAGAGGTTGGCGAATCTTCCTTCGGTCCGCAAACTGTAGTAGCTCCCCCAACTCCTGCTATGACACCGCAGGTGCTGGCGGAAGCCGACGAGTATGTGAAGTTCCTCGTCGAGGGAGTGTACAAAATGCTGGAGAAAGGTGTATCTGCAGTGATGGATGCCAAGGGGAGCTTTGCGGCAGCAAAAGCTTTGGCAATGCCTTGTATTGAGCTGATCCGCGTTCACCAGGGCCATGACCATATGGCCGAAATACTGGAAGTTTCGGTGATTGAGCTGGACGAGCAGCTCGCAGAACTGCAGCACATCCAACGAAATGACCTCTCTGTCTTGATAGATGCAGAGATAGGGAAGTTGATGGCTGAAATCGAGGCTTCCTATCGAGCCGATGTGAGCAGTTGGGAGCGTGAAGTGGCTGGGACTGAGGCTGCGGCGGAGCAGTTGTCTCAATCTATGGAGAAGACGACGGAGAAGCGGGCTGCGGTGGACGCTAACATCGCAGAGGTTGATGCTCAGATGCGCCGTCTTGAAGACCAGCGGGCCCAACTTCAACTAGAAGCTGATCGTGTCCTGGCTGAACACGTGGCATTCAAGCAGGAGGAAGCGACTCTTACTCAGCGGACCCTTGCTTTGGCTCAGCAGCGACGACAGCTTGATGAGAAGTATGAGAGTAAAACTTCTGCTGAGGCTGTCGGATTAATGCGTCAAGAAGCCGAGCTGCGAGTCCAGGCGACTGTGGAAACTCGCACTGCCGACCTGAGACGTCGAGTCAGAGAGCTTTCATCCTACCCTGGAGAGGATCGGGGACTGTAGCTTCTCTCTTTTTTATGTGTTTTTGCAACTCTTGCCGGGGAAATAGCGTATTTCTGTACTCCCTTCTTTGAAAAATAAAGAAATACACTATCTTTTTTTTTATGATGTGTTCATTTTTGATCTCATGAACTTGATGATTTATGTGGACCTATTATCTTTTGCGCACCTTGGTTTTTAGGTACAGATAATAAGTTTGAAGGAACCAACATGTTTGCTCAGAGGTAATGTGGACATGGCAATCATTAGGTTCAAATGATAGAATCTTCCTACTCAGAGGTATTTATGGACATGGTAGGAATGATCCTGGGGGATACGCTGAACAACTCAGAGGTAATGTGGACATGGAAGTTCTGCGATCAATGTACGACAACACAGGAGTTGTTTGTACGGGATGTTTACTCAGAGGTAATGTGGACGTGGTAAACATGAAGGATAGCGTAAGCTTACGAAATGTAAGGTTCCGCTTTGTAGGATGTAGAGAGACAACTCAGAGGTAATGTGGACGTGGTTATCTTTCTACGGAAGGATGCCACGGAACAGCTGGGTTCCGGAAGCGTTTGATTTTGTGAAAAGAGGTTGTTTGGGGAAATACATGTCTTGGAAGATGTCAAGAATAGTACTTCTTTAGGAACTTGCCGTTGATGGGCATCATGAACAAGTCCCCATTGGGTTTGGCGAGCCGGTAAGCGCCGTTTGAGTATACCGTCTCAATGATGAAGGGTCCTTCCCATTTGGGCTCGAACTTCCCTGGTGTCTTATGAGTTAACACCATTGGCCTTCTGACTGCTAAAACCAGGTCGCCAACTTGGAAAGTTCTTTGCTTGACCTTCTTGTTGAAAGCCTGTGATATACGGGCTTGGTAAAGTTCGATGCGTTGTTGAACTAGGAGACGCTTTTCGTCAAGTGCCTCCAGTTCCCGCAGACGACGACGTTGATTGTCTTCTTCTGTGAGATCGTTTGTGATTGCCACGCGGAGCGAAGGTATCTGTATCTCGAGAGGCAGTACTGCTTCGCCCCCGTAGACCAGGGAGAATGGAGTGTTGCATGTTGGGGTCCATACCGTTGTGCGGTAGGCCCAAAGGCATTCGCCAAGCTTTTCGTCCCAGTCGCGTTTGTTGGATGACACGACCTTTTTGAGTAGCCTGACGATAGTTTTGTTGAACGCCTCGGCCAATCCGTTTGCTGCCGGATTGTAGGCGGTTGAGGCCACGTTCTGAATGCGATTCTTGTCACAGAACCTGCTGAAAATGTGGCTGATAAACTGAGGACCATTGTCATGGATGATCTGCCGGGGTACCCCGAAACGGTAAATGACATGGTGTTTGATAAAGCTGACCACCCTGGAGCTTTTTACTTCTGCTAGTGGAACTGCTTCTGTCCATTTGGAGAAGTAGTCGGTGATGGCCAGGATGAAGCGGTGTCCTCTCGATGAAGGAGGGGTGATTGGCCCTACAATGTCCATGCCCCAGGCTTTGAAGGGCCAGGAGGCGACTGTAGGATGTAGCGGCTCAGACGGTGTATGTATGAAGTCTGCATGAAGTTGGCATGCATGGCACTTCTTAGCATATTCCACTGCGTCGGCAACCATGGTTGGCCAGTAGTAGCCCATACGTCGCAGTCGATCTTGCAACTTAGGACCCGGTTGGTGAGCTCCGCAAGTTCCGTCGTGAGCTTTTCGAAGAACTTCGGCCGCTTCTTCGTTAGACAGGCATCGCAGGAGAAGCCCGTCGAAGGAGCATCGGTACAGCGTTTTAGTGGCTGTATCGTAGTAGAATCGAAGAGAGCGTCTCCTGACTGAGACGGCTTCCTTCGGATCTTCCGGAAGGATTCCGTAGACGACGAAGTCGATGAACGGGAATCTCCAGTCTCGGACATTAACATCAGTGTTTGTCGACATGGCGTGAGCCATTTGCAAACATAGGTTGTTCCTGGGACAAATCAAGTCTCGGCCAGTTACCGTGACATAGTGTTGAGTCCCAAGGGGCACGGCCAATGAGGCTGCGAGGCCAGCCAGGGCGTCAGCCTCCAAGTTTTGTAGACGGGGTACATGTTCGATGAAGAACCCAGTGAAGGTTGAAATGATGTTCAATGCAACTTCATGGTAAGGGATCAAATCTTCATAGCGAACCTCGTATTGCCCCCGAATCTGGTTTACGACGAGTTTCGAGTCGCCGTAGGCTTCCAGATGATCCACCCCCAGCTGTTGTGCTAGCTGGAGTCCCATGACGAGTGCGTTGTACTCAGCAACATTATTGGAGCACGACTTCGAAAGAGAGTATGCGCGCTGGATGACCAGCTGATCGGGGGAGACCAAGACTACCCCCACTCCTGCAATGATTTGGCCGTTGGGGCCCGTTCTTGAAGCGCCATCGAAGAACATCCGCCAAACGGGGCTTCCTTCAGTGACGTTTGATTCTTGGACTTCATCCGGGATATCTTCATAGAGTTTTAAAGACTCTGGAATGGGGTGTGCAGCTAAAAAGTCATCCAGGGCCTGACCCTTGACCGCTTTCTGCGGGACAAACACCATGTTGTATGGCGTTAGTAGGATCGCCCATGTAGCCAGCCGGGAGTTTAATGACCCTGGCTTCGTCATGAGAACTCTGAATGGATTGACTCGGGAGATGACGTGAATTGTCTGGCCCGAGACGTAATGACGAGTCTTCTGAATGGCAAACACCAAAGCCAAGCACTCCTTTTCAACGGGGTTGTACCGGTGTTCGGCCCCGATGAGTGTTCGACTGAGGTAGTAGATTGCTTGCTCGTAGCCTGCATCGCTGTTTTGAGCGAGTAAAGCGCCGAGGGAATGATCCATGGCACGGACGTAGAGGAGGAAGGGTTTACCGGCGACAGGTGCCACTAGGACTGGCGGGCTTGTCAAGTAAGCCTTGATGTCGTCGAAAGCCTTTTGGCACTCCTCTGTCCAGACGTAAGAGACTCCCTTCTTCATGAGCTGAGTAAAGGGTTGATATTTACCGGAGAGGTTTGCTATGAACCTCCGGATGTATGCTAGACGTCCCTGTAAGCCCCGAAGTTCTCGAAGGTTCTTCGGAGGGTCCATGTTGAGGATGGCTTTAGTCTTCTCGGGATCGACATGAATGCCTTTTGCCGTGATGACAAAGCCCAAGAATTTGCCGCTAGAAACCCCAGGAAGGATTTAGCGGGGTTCATTTTGAGTTGATGTGCCCGCATGAGATCGAAGACCGTCTTCAGGTCCTGTAGGTGATCTCTTTTGAGGCGGCTCTTGACTGCGATGTCGTCAACATAGCACTCAACTGTCTTGCGAAGATGTTGATGGAAGATGGTACTCATCGCTCGTTGGTATGTTGCACCGGCATTCTTCAAGCCGAAGGGCATTACTGTGTAGCAGAAAACACCTTTCGGAGTCCTGAATGATGTGTGTTTTGCGTCATCGGGGAACATCTTGATTTGATTGTAGCCAGAATACCCGTCCATGAAGGACATGCGTTCAAAGCCACATGTGTTGTCGATCATTACATCGGTGATTGGGAGCGGGAATTCATCCTTCGGGCAAGCAGAGTTGAGATCCCTGAAGTCGATACAGACTCGTATCTTCTCATTTTTCTTGGTGACAGGGACGACGTTGGCTACCCAGTCCGGGTGTTGTTCCTCACGGATGAAGCTACTGGTCAAGAGCTTGTCCACCTCCTGATCGATGGCGTTTATGATGTCCGGGCGGAAGCGTCGCTGTTGTTGTTTGATAGGTTTGACATCTGGTAAGATGTTCAACCTATGCATCGCGATCTGTGGATCGAGACCCGGCATGTCTTCATAGCTCCAAGCGAAGACGTCAATATACTCTTTAGCCAGTTGGACTAAAGATTCTCGGTCTTCTCCTTCCAAGCTTTTGCTGATGAAGATGGGTTTAGAAGAAGACCCATCCCCGAGGTCGATCTGCTCGACTTCGTCTTCAGTGGGAGGTTCTCGTAACTCAAAACGAGACTCCCATTGTTTTCCTAGGTGCTGAGCCCAGGGTTCCTCTTCGAAGGGTTCCGGCGGTTGGTCTTCGCCTTCATCTTTCTGAGGTTGCGCCGATGTCATGTTAGCTGACAGCACTTTCCTGAAGACTGATCCGATACTGGTATCGGAATCCCACGTCGATGCTTCAGACGAGTGGGAATGTTCTATGTCTTCTGCGTCTGAACTCTCTGGAGTTGATGGCGGCTTGACATAGCCTAACCCCCGTCGAGTCCGATTATAGTAATCCTGTGGCTTTCTATTGGGCATCGAAAGCCGGACAGGGAGATGCCGACCCTTGCCGTAGTTTAAGCCTTTGTTGCTTTTCAGGTCGTAGCCCATCTTTTGGATGATGTGCTTAGCTGCATCTGTGTACCGATAGACTTGTACTCTGCCGGTATCAGGTTCGGGCTCGATTGACGGGAGGTCCCGACGACGCTCGATTTTGCCCGAGATGATGGTGCCTTGGTCTCGGCTCCGTGGAGGGACTATGAAGACTCCTTGAGACGGGACTATTTGATTATTGTAGACGGTCGTTACTTGTGTTTGCAACGACCGTAGAGCGTTGTCTAATGTATACATGGCATTCCAGTGTGGAAGACAAGAATAATTGAAAGACACTCTATTATTGATAAAGTACGAGATTTTATCCCGTGGGATTACATTGTCGAAGGAGGGTGCGTCTACATCAGCGGAGATGTATTCGCCAAGCTCCTCATCTGTAAGCACTGGGGCCGGATCAGGAGAGTCCTCCCTCGCTCTGACTTTAGGATCTAAGAGGGTTATGTGAGCCCTCTCCGGCATCTTGGATGACTGCGGCGGCTTGCCTTTAAGACGCACCTTGAGAGGTGCCTCGGTTGCGCCTCCGATGAGTGGTACCTTCCCTTGTAATTTTACCACCAGGAGAGCCGCTGTTTGAGGTGGCTTTCCCTTGAGGCGTATCTTCAGGGGAGCTTCGCGAGCCGGTGCTTTTCCTGATAGCTTGATGCTCATTGGAGGCGCCTTCTGGGGCGGTTTCCCCTTCAGACGGATTTTCAAGGGGGCGTCGGGAGTCGTCTCAGGCTCCATGTCCGGCTCTGTTGCCGTCTCTGCCTCATCATCAGCGTCATTGGCTTCCTCCTCGTCAATGGGCTTGTACAAGTCGGAATCGGTGAAGTAGGCCTCAATCCCTTTGAAGGGATCGATATCTGCAAACTCCGTCCGGATGACGCCGTTGGTGGATACATATTTCATGCATTGGTGGAGCGTGGAGGGCACCACCATGTACTCATGTAACCATGGTCATCCGAGTAAGATGTTGTAGTTGACCTCGGCATCCACCACATAACAAGTCATCTCAGTTTTGAGGCTGCCGATGTGACACTTCAGCCGGATCTTGCCCAGTGGCTCGCTCTTGCTAGCGTTGAAGCCACTGATGGTCGTATTGGAGGGTGCCAGCCGGTACATTGGGATCCCCAGCTTTGATAGCAGTGCCTTTGGAATGATGCTTAGGGAAGACCCCGGATCGATCTGAATCCTGCTCACCTTTACCGAACCGATGTACCCTGTGTAATACAACGGTCGGTTATGTCGGTGATGCTTGAGCAGCATGTCTTGTTGGGTGAAGGTTATGTTTGGGATAACTTCATCCGCACAATGACAGTGTGCACAAGTAGTTGGGAGGTCTTCAGGCTGCTTGACTTGACTGAGAAAGGATTCGGCATCCTTCAGAGCTTCGCAGAGAGCTTCTCGGGAGTCCTTGGAGAGACGCAGGAGCTCGAACAAAGATAAGCGTGCAGGAGTACTGGCTAGTTGCGCCAGAATGTCAAAATTGTGGGGCTTGGCTAGCCCCGAAGCATTTTCTTTCCGCAGAGGTCTGTCGAAACGGGCCTCCACTTGCTTTTGTTTATTGGCTGCTGAGGGCTTGGATGGACCCTCCTCAGGGATGGTGCCAGGAGGCACCACTTCGGCGGCAGCTTCACCGGGCTGGGAGTTCTGTTGTGCACGCGTCTGCACAGGAAGCGCCTCTTCCGTTGAAGAAGAGACCGTGCGGCAAGACTTGATCTTCCTGCCTTTTGCTTTGGAGGTAGGGCGTACCTCCGGTTGAGTTACCTCGAAGACGAGGTCAGGGTGAACCCAGAGGACCTCTCCTCGAGATGTGGTGAGTGGGACAAGTCCACTCACATTGTCACGGGTGGGTGGCAAGTTCACCACCTCCATTGTCGCCTTAGGGATGGGGACGACGCCATCTTGTGTGGTAGTCGGCGGCAAGGTGCCGAACTGAAGTGACACCACATTCGCTGACACCGTCTTCTCTTCATAGTCGACGGAGATTACATCCGCATTGATCATGCGCTGGATGTAATTTTTGAGGACGTAGCAGTCCTTAGTCGGGTGTCCGACAAACCGATGGTAGTGACAGTACCTCGGGTTGTCCACTTTCCCGACTTCATCGGGCCGCTTCGGGTCCGGAAGCTTGATCTTGTCGCCCTGCTTCAGTATCTCAAAGAGTTGCAGGGTGTCGTCATCATTGAATGAATAAACCTCCTTGGGTCTCGGTGCCAGTGGAGGCTTTTGAGTAGGCGCAGATGCGCCCTTCGAGGCATTAACAGTCAATGCCTGTTTCCCCTTTGTTTCTCGTCCGGAGTTGTTGATTGCGGACTTTTTCCCCTTATCGTCAAAGGCGGGGAAGCTAACACCCAAAAGACGTGCATTGGCCGCCTTCTTCTCTGCAGCTTCAGCTTTGATGATTAGGAAGCTCCAGTCGGGAGGGGGAGTAGAGTTAAGCCAAAGCTTTACTGCAGACAGCATGTTCATACTGCAAGCGGAGAGGAGCACATGTTCTGGCATGCCTGGAGGTAGCCTGAAGCAGGCCTGACGGAAGCGTTCGATGAATGCCCGAACCGTTTCCTTGTCCTTCTGGCGTATCTCAATGAGAGACGCCATCGTCATGTCCTTCCCACCGTCGTAGAAGCGATCGAAGAAGAGGCATGTCAGGTCGTCAAAGGACGATATGGAATTATCAGGGAGGCTGTAGTACCAGTCATACGCCACCCCTTTCAGGGCCCCAACAAAGATGCTGGTGAGGAGGGCGTCCTCCTTCGGAAGATGCCCTGTCTGCGACTGGAAGTACATCAGGTACCGTCGTGGAGAGTCCTTCCCGTCATACGGCGTGAGTGTTTGTGGTTTATACTTTGGGGAATAAACCACCTTGTTCCACTCAAGGGGATAAGGCTGGGGAATGCCCATCTTCTGGCGCTCCTCCTGCCTGTTCTTGGACTCGAAGCGCTCCCGCAGATCTTTGATCATTTCGACCACGTCCTCCGTGGAGCTAGGAGTCGGGGAAGGAGGTACCACCTGGAGTAGAGCGTTTGAGGGCTCCGACGTCCGGGGTGCTTCTGTGTCTGAGGGTGTCCATTGGAGGGACACACTCGACTCTCCATTGGCTCCTGGGTCGGGACCATTTGAAGGTGTCCTGATCAAGGCCGACCGCATCTCAAACACTGCTTGAGTCAGTGCTTGCATTGAGGCAGAGAGGGTTTTGAGTCCTCCCTCTAGCGAGTCTATGCGCTGGACAATGTCCTGTGGCGGCGCATCAGTCTCAAGATCACCCCCGGTCATGTATACTGTCATGACACGGCCGGAAGTAGATGGATTAGTTGAGGCTTCGCTCTCAGCCTCGCTCTCATGTGGGGGAGTCACTTCTCCTGGTGTTTGGCCACCCCCAGCCACATTCTGGAGTTCGTCTTCGACAGGCGCATCTGCAAGGGCCTGACTGCCCTCAGCTCTGTCTTGAAGGGCCTCTTCGTTTCCAGTACTACCCCCGGCGGTGTCCTGGAGGACATCGTCGTTTTGAGGGGCTTCAGGGAGGCCATCTTCGCCTTGATGAAGATCCGCCGCAGCTGTGCTTTGGACATCTTCGTCTTCGGAAGGAGGCTAGACAAGGGTCTGGCTACCCCCAGCTTCCTCCAAGAACTTCTTCCTCGACCGAGTACCTTCGAACACTCCAGAGGTCGAGACAGCTGCCTTGGTTTTCCTCGACTGGCTTTTGGATGAAGACGAGGAATTGGCAGTCGTCTTCCGGACAGATGAGGAGTTGGAGATCACGTTGCATGAAGCAACCTTTAGCTCCTCTTCTGCTGACACCTTCATCCCAAGGCGATGTCGGAGGGGTGTCGATGATTGTAGCCGTTGGAAGACCGACCGCTTTGGCGGTACTGCCGTCTTGTAACAGCAGTTGATGGTGACCACTGCACAAGTGTGCCCCGTGAGAGGCGTATCGTGCTTGTTGGTCAACTCTCCTGACCGACGCTTGTGAGTGATCACGTTGCGCAGGTCGTTGGAGGAGAGTGCTACCCTCACACCCCTCTCAGACGCATGGCAGGGCCAAGCGCCGGGGTAGTCGGGTGAGTGCTGCGCCCCCTGATCTAATACCAAGCAGGCATCACGATCAGTAGTGGGGGAACCACAGTATTTGAAGTGACTTGAACGGACCTCAAACGCACAACCAGAGGAGGCGCGGGAGTTCAAGACCACTGAGTTTGCCTCTCTCGGCTTGGTTGTGCACGCAGTGAATGCGCCCAAGCGAGATGAGAACTTTGAAGGTCGACTCGTTGTTGGTGCAGAAGCACTTGAGTCAACCTTGTACAGCTTGCCATCGGCAGCGCGCGTGATCGTAAGCGCGTGCCTCTGGCCGGCTGCTGGCATAGCACGTTTGTGGCGCATGGCCCGTGCCGCCTTGGATTTCTTCGTACCAGCCCGCTGGGGTGCATAGTACTCAGCATCCAAATTCTCCTTGCCGTTATAGCGAGTGAGTCTGTCAAAGACAGAGGCTCTTTGTGGCGCATCAGAAGTAATGCGCGGGGCATTGGCTGTGCCCCTGCTCCGTCGACGTATCTTCCTCGCCTGAGAGGAAGATGGCTGGGGAACGTGGTCAGCCACACGCTTCCCCGAGAGATGCGCTGTATCAGCGGGCGCACCTTGACTGCTGAGGACGTCAGCAGGAAGGGAAGGCTGGACGGGCGCATCCCCTTCTACGGTGGTGCCCAAGGCGTCGACTTTGTGCACCCAGACTGCGCGGGTCTTCTTCGGCTTCGACAGCCGCTTCGAAGGACTCGCACTTCCTTCAGAAATGAACTCCTCGTACGCCTGTTGATTGAGGCGCACTACCAGCGTCTTGTGGGAGGAGCCCACCTTCACGTCGTCGGCCTGTGACACAACCTTCTCGGTAGAGGAGAAAGAAGTCCCCAGCAGAGTCGCCAGCTTGTTTGCCATTAAAATTGTTTTGATTGAAATCTTAATACAAACAGAACAGTGATACAATATAGGACTTAGATGTAGTCCTAGGAGTACACTTTTGTTTAAGCTGGGTCCTTAGTGCCAATGGAGCGAATGGTAATGCGTTGACTCCGTTGACCGGCTGACGGCGGTTATCGGTTCTCTGAAGGTGTTGATTGCTCAGGGTGCTGGAGCTTGCTGAGAGGAGGAAGACGTTGAGTGTCTAGGACTGCCTCTCTGGTGATTCTCTGTTGTGGATTCTTTTTGAGTCTTGTGTGTTCTGAGTCTCTGTCCGTGTGTGAAGGAGATGACCCTTCTATTTATAGTTTTGCAGGCTGGCTGCTCATGCGCGCATGCAGGATGCGCCGGTGTGGGGATGCCACGTGGAGGTTGCTGATGGAGGCGCACGGATGCTGCGCCCTGATCGGGGGGGAGAACTCTTCATACTGCTGTTGTGAGCCGGCACGTAGCAGAGAGAAGATCTTTCCGTTGCTGAAATCTTGGATGAGTTGAGTCAAAAGACACGTGTCGTCGACTCATGGTTCGAAGATCTCGGATTTGGTGGAGAGGAGTGATCTGGTGGGCTGCGCCTTGGATTGGGCGCAGGAGGAGGCTGCGGCTAATAACCTTTAGGAGTTACAAACCATTTGGGGCGCATGGCTTTTGAGGCGCATGCAGGCGACTTTCCTTCTGTCTTTCGGGATCAGAGAGCAGTCTGAGGCGCATGGCTTTTGAGGCGCATGCTGATTTGGTCGCATGGCCGTAGAGGCGCATGCTGATTTGGACGCATGGCCGTAGAGGCACATGCTGATGGTGGAGTGGCTACGTGGCAGTAGCCGTCGAAACAAAGTCATGATGATGCTGACGTTGCCGACGCTTCGTTTTTTGAAAAGCTGTCAACTGTTCAGACTTTAGGAGGCGTGCTGCCAACTCTGTCAGTTCAGCATTTAATGTTGGTGATGTTCGATGGACAGCTGAGTGGGCACGTCGGTTGGCGTTCCACTCGGTATGGAGATGTGTGGGGGCGCACCTTCTGTAATGCGTCGAGTATTGTAAGGCGCGTCTGTGTGATGCGCCTGATGCCGAAGGGCGCGTCCGTGTGATGCGCTGTCTGGCTGGCGCATCGGACATGTCTTTTAATGATGCGGCTGTCTCGCTCTTCGAGTGCCATAAATAGCCGTTTTGGCTGAATTCGAGGCGTCCGGTTCATCCATTTAATGATTCATTGCACGGAATTCGGAGGGCCATCCACTTGGCGCATGGGTTTGATTTGCCCGGCCTATAAATAGTGGCATGGAGAGAAGACTTGCTTCTCATTCCCTCACGTACTTCCAACATGAACTTGAACATGCGGGTGTATTCTGTTGACGAAGTGCTCCCGAGGGTGAAGATGAGACGCTGTGTTGTCTTCGATGCACTTGAAGGTGACTGTTACATCCAAAAGACGGAGTCGAGAGCTTCTGAGGCAGGCGGAAGGTGCCTGTTGCATCCAAAGATAGGGATGCTCGAGCCTCGTCTCCGTTATTCCGGAAGAGCCGTAGATCGGAATGGCGGTGCTAGGCTCTCTCTTCCTTCAAAGTGGGGTTTCCCCACTTTGATCGTGTCGAAAGCTGCTCCTTTAGCCGCGGTTTCGATCACGGTCTTCCTTCGGCTTTGGAGGCTCTTTTGAAGCCTCCCCTGGCCACAGCATTTGCGGTGCTCTTCTCTTCCTCGGTTCCAGCCAGAGGGTTAAATGCTTTGTGTATCGAAGCATTTATCGGGCGAGCCTGGTTGGAAGAGCGGCGCATAACTGGGCTCTGCTCGGCCAGGTGAGCCTGGCTGGAAGAATTTGGCTGAAGGGATGCACATAGCTGAGCTGCTGAAGATATGGTGGGATGCGCCTGGTTGGAGGCGCATGATGTCTGCTGCGCCTGACTGACAGCGCATGGTGACTGGCAGCGCATGATGACTGCTGCGCCTAACTGGAGGCGCATGGTGGCCGCTGGCTGTAGACTTAGGATCTTTCCTTTGTAGAAATTCTCCTTTGTACAACCTTTTCTAGACATGTAATAGACTTTTATATATAAATAAAAAGTCCTTCTTCAAATGTCTATACTTATTGACTTTGCTGTGAAGTTCTTCGTCTGAGTTCTGGCGCATGTAGTGTCTGGCGTATGGGCTTTCTGTTTGTGAAATTCCATGCTTCTACACATAGATGCCTTTATAACTCAAATAAAATTCCAATGCATATTAATTGTCAAGGTAATCCTTCTAGCCATGTGTTTGACCTATGAGCATACACGAGTGTAGTCATCTTCCTAGTTGTCACCAAGCACGAAACTAAGAATTCACGGTAGAAGGAGTCAAACAAGATGCAAATCAAGGAGGGCGAACGAGAGTTCGGAATTTGAAGTCAAGAAAGGATGTCAAGTAGGTGGATGGGATTCTAGACTCTAATCCTATATTGCAGGTCCGTTCGGTACAGTCATGTAACCGAAACAACAAACTTGACCTGCATGGGCCACCACAAAAATATGTAACGCCCCAGTCCCAAAATACTTGGAACTAGATACGTATCATGCCAGCTGTATACATACGAGAAAATATATGACTCGTATCTATACATAAGCTGTAAATGTAGAAAGCCAAGACACTAAATCTCATCCACAAAGATAAATAATAATATAAGGCAACTTTGAGTTTGTCATGTACACAATAGTTGGACGGAGACAAATTCTACTACCAACCAAATTAAATATGGAAAAATATACAAGGAAAGAATTTAGCAAGCGAGAGCAAGTGACGAGTCCAAGAACAATCATCACGGAGGAAGGAACGACCTTAGCTAGAGCACCTGCAAGAAATCATGAAAACACACACCTGGAGAGATCACCAGGTCCTCAAAGGGACGTAACAAGACACATAATATCATGCCAATAAACTGAATAATAAAGCTCAACAGAAAAGTATGCATGAGTAAAGGTTCCTAACCATTCTATGTGGATTTCAAGGTAGAGGACAACGTTCTACGCAGGGGCTGTATCAAACATGTAATAAAGAGTGGCCAACAAGTAGCGCTCATCCGAGACACTATCGACCGGGTAACACGTAGCGCTCATCCGAGACACTATCTTCCAAAATGTGTGTAAAATAAAAGTAGCCCCTACGCTAGTAGCTGTCCCCTCCCCCCAATGATACTATATATGTGTCGACTCCACGACACTGTAAAATCCTTAATAACTGCCAAGTCTTCTACACAATCTATTGGCAGTTATATCCTAACGCACGGCCTGCACGCACCAATGATCAGTCAGCACGCAAGTCCGCATCTATATGTGACTCACAACTCACACACAATCCGTGGCACATCGTGACAGTTTATGAGATGTACTAAACCTACGGTGGTCCCTTAACTCTAAGCCAATTGCATAAAGTATAATAATTTGCATCTATATATATAGTTTTGAAAGAACAACATAAGAAAAAGCATGCATGATATTGAGCAAGAAATTAAACAGTAAATGCAAGGTGTCTTGTCTGGTGTGTCGCCTGATGTGGTGCGAGGATCATGATGCCATGTTTTCGTCCATTACCCGAGGTCCATACGAACATGGCCTGAATTTGCGAAAAAATAGGAACGCGTGAGTAGTCGTGGTCAATGGTGGAAATTGAGGAGAAATCGTGAAGAACATACTCGCACTAATTTGAAAATATTTTTGATACTTAAAACTATGTATACTTTAAACAAACTATCATCATTACATATATAATTAAAAATCATAAAGTGAAACTACCTCTTTATTAGTCAAAATATTCTAAAATCGTTTTAGGGAGAAAATCTAAATTTTATCAAAATAGGATTTAGGTCGAAGACTATATTTTAAAATATCAATAATTTAGTAAAATATTTACGTTCGAAAATTAGTTTTGAAATTCATACATAGTCAAGCTGCAATATACTTTGGTTACCAAAATTTAGAATTTATCATATATTTATTTGTTTAATACAACACGATATTAAGGATAATAATAATAATTCTAGTAAAATCTTTTAACAAAGTATACTTATATGTAAATATAAAAATAATAATAATAATAATAATAATAATAATAATAATAATAATAATGATGATAATAACTGTAATAGTAATAATACTAATAAATATAATATTAACACTAATAATAAAAATAATAATAATATTAATAATAATAACATAATAATAATAATGATACCCATACCTATAATAATAATAATAGTAAATATAATAAATATAATAATAAAATTTTATTACTTATACATTTATATTCCCCAAACGTTACAGAGAAAGAGAGAGGAAATAGAAAAGGGAGACGAGGGTTACCGGAGGAGGCTCCGGCGCGCGTGCTCCGGCGAGGCTCGGAGGCGGCTGTTGGTGGATGGGTCGACGCCGAGGGCGGAGGAGCGGTTCTAGTGGTACGGCGGCCGGGTAGAGGCGGCTCGGAGGAAAAACGTCGAGGCGCCGGAGGAGATCCTGCGCGCGGCGGCGCGCACGGTAGGGCGTCGGCGTCGGCGGTGCTCGACGTGGCGGAGAAAGACGCGTGCGGTCGCGACCGGGATCTACGTGGCGCCGACGGTGGATCCAAGTTGGAGAGGTGAGCAAAATCGGTGGAGAGTAGCACGCGGGTCCACCAGAGGAGGCGGCGCCGATGGTGGCGTGGCCACTTGGACAGAAGGTGACGGCCGGGATGACGGGCGCTGGGGAGAAGCGGAAGGTGGCGCTCGAGAGATGGTCTGGAAGCTACGCCTTGCCGGAGGATGCGGCTCGGCGGAGGTCGACGGTATGGTGGAGGCGGTGGAGTCGTATTGATCTTGGCGGAGGCTCGGTGATCAGAGACGGCCGGCTTGGGCGGCTATTCGCCAGCACGCGACGGAGGGAGTTATACTCCGACGCACGTGGAGGGGGTTGGCGCCGACGGTGGTCGGCGGTTCGCGCCATCAAGTTGCGGCAGGCGGCCGGTGGAAGATCCGGCGAGGGTGGCACGACGTGGGTAATTTGTCAGGTTAGGGTCCTCTCCTTCCCTTCTTCAAATTCTTTGTGGATTTGGTGGTGGTGACGAATTGGTCGGAGTGGAGTTACGGAGTGGCTGGTCTTGTCGGAAATATTGATGGTGGTGGCGTTGGTTTTGATGGTTTTTGGCCAAGGATCTGCGAGTCAGCGGTGGCGGTGGTTGGGCTAGCTTCGGTAGTGGTGGTGTTGTGTGGTCGACGGGGATGGTGCTGCTGGCTTTGGCCGATGGGGTGGCGAGGGGATGATGTAGCCTGGTACTGGCCGTTGGAGGCCAGGAGAAGATGGCGACGGCGGAGTTGGAGACGACAGGGAGGAGGAGCAAGGTGGTGATGGTTGCCGAGTGCTGCCGGCTTTGATGGTGACGGGGATTATGTTTATTATCGTCGTGTCCGGGGTGTGGACACGACGTGGATGATTGTACAAGTTTGAAATAAGATTTGTGGTGGTCACAGACACGATACACGATATTACTGTGGATAGAAAAACTTGGAGGAGTATCTGCCTATTTATAGGATGTGGGAATTCCCAATAGGATAATGATTGGGATTATTTAAACCCCAATTAGATAGATTCCATACTAATTAAAATTTATTCAAAATCTTTTCTAATTTAAATTATCAAAATAATTTAAATATTAAGTAAAACAAAATTTTGAATATCTTTTTCGTAAATATTAAAATATAGCATTAAATAAATTTCGAAATTCAAGTTAAATATTAACTCATAAAATAGCCTTTACAAATAACAAAACATATTAATCACAAATTTTCATTTTCGCATATATTTGGAATACATTTCATAAAATCACAATTTTTCAAATCACTACTTATTTTTAAACGACGAACAAAATAACTCTTTTATAAAATAAAATATTTATTATATTTATTTGAACCTGTACTTTCCTATAAAAAAATTTATAATAAAAAGAATATTTTTCAAGTAAAAATATGTACGCTCTCATATTTTCGTACTCGTCGAGCAATACTGTCATGCCCCAGAACCAGAATACTGGAGAGCGGGGGAATGACTCAGCCAGCTACGTATTACGGGTAGATGAATACCGTATAATACGATCAATGCTGTCTAACCAGACGAGGGGGTACATACTACATAAAAGTCTCACTATGGTCATTTCGCATCTATTGTCTCAATTATTCAAATAAGAAACAGTAATAAAGAACATGTAAGATGAAGCAGTGAGGCATCCCAAACGCTCAGTCAAAATGTTCTGGAGATCTGGCTTTACAAAACATAGCCAGATGGTATAGCAAAGTATACACAATTGTTATCAGCTACAGTCTGACTTAATTACAATTATGCAAAAGTAAGTACAAGATGATCCGACTAACATGTCGGTGCCAAACGGCTAAGTATAAAGTAAATGACAAAACGAGCGGTGAAGTAAGGAAACCCACTCGAGTCCTCCTGCGATCATTCCCCTAGTATTGACCATCTTGGAGGTAGAAGTAAGCTGGATCCTCGGGGACCGGCTCTAAATCTGGCCATGCAAAACCAGAGAGGTTAGACCTCTAATAGCAAGTACCACAAGGAAGGACGATATGAAGGATTAAACCAGTAAGTAAGAGAATATAATAATAGATCTCTGCTATCTACTAGGATTCACATAACGTCACGACACTTCGAACCAACCTCCCAACCAAACAATGACAGAAGTTAGCCCGTCATGTCCTGACATTCTGATCATCTCAGTTAGGCAACAGAGTAGGTACAATACACAGACAAATCATCTTGAACGGCCAATCAACTACTACGGCTTGCTATTATGAGTCCCAAGTTATCCTGGAATTATGCAATTAGAGATTCCTCAGTTCTTACTATGTGCGAGCAAGGCTAGTTTATCCAGTCAATCAATTGCACCAATCATGTAATTAGACGAGTCCCAGCGGGACGCCCGCCGTTAATATAGCATGTACAATAATATAAGCAGATACTGTTCCCTGCCCGTGTGACAGATTTACAGTATCTGTGGGAACCAACCGGCCTGTCGGGCACTTTAATAGTCCCAAAGAGGGCTGCCATATAAGAACTCGGGAATCTATTCTCTCCATGCCATCGTTATTTTATTTGACTTAATGGTCTCTACGTTGAGTGAAGTTCCATGCCGTGGATCATGGTCATTCAATGAGTACTTTCGTACGGGATACGATATGCGCAACTCTACAACGATACCCGTACGGCTAGGTTGTAGGTCGTACATAGCGTGATGCAACAATCAAATCTGACCACGGGGTAATCATGCCTTGACCATAAAGTACACATGCTGTTTTTGTAAGATAAATAAATAAATAAATAAGTAAATAAATAATTTAAAGCCTGCATGTGCCAGTATACCAATATTTGGGATCGGCTAATCGAGTACAATAGTTCATTACATGAACGTGTCTCATTCATTCAATTCAATAAGACGACTAGCCAGTCTCTTAGTTCCAACTAGGAACGCATGATCAATATTTAGTCCATGTCACAATCATTATCAATGGTGACAAGGCATGAAAGTCATTTAGTATTACATGGGTCGAGTCTACAACTCTCAAGGTCAAGTTCTAGTCATACTGGGTATCCATGGATCAATCAGAACACAAGGCGCATTCCACATAACAATCCATTTTAACAAATTTAACATATCATGATTTATCAAGAAATTCACGCAAAAGGCGTAAGGATATAATAGAAAAATTATCATGCCATCATTAAATGAATAATTATAGGACAAATAAAAACACCCAGGTCAAGAAGTCACGCCAAGTTGAGTAGGTTATACTAAGGCCAACAAGTCACGCCAACAAGTCTAGTCGAAGTGAGCGTGAAAATGGTTCATGTTGGCATGCACAGTGTGAGTGTGGAAAATGATAAGAAATTCACGCACGCACTCATGGACGTGTGCGTGACTAAAAATCCACGCACTCATGGATGTGTGCGTGACTGAAAATACACGCACTCATGGATGTGTGCGTGACTGAAAATACACGCACTCATGGGTATGTGCGTGACTAAAAATATACGCACTCATGGATGTGTTCGTGACTGAAAATACACGCACGCTCATGAGAACGTTAGCGTGACTAAAAATACACGCACGCTCATGAGAACGTGAGCGTGACTAAAAATACATGCACGCTCATGAGAACGTGAGCGTGACTAAAAATACACGCTAACATGTAAGAACATGAACGTGACTCAAAATACACGCCAACACGTAAAGACGTGTGCGTGACTCAAAATCTACGCAGACACGTAGAGACGTGTGCGTGACTGAAAATACACGCAGCCACGTAAGAACGTATGCGTGACTCAGCCTTCGTCCCAGCCAGAAAATGAAGTTCCCAGCCAGAAGACACGCTAAGTTGGAAGATCAAAACCCATGAATAACCGAAATACAACAACTTAGATCTAGAGAAAACAAGCCATAGAAATCAAAAATGCCAAGAACTAAACTCTCTCAGGATCATGAGAGAAAAAGAAATGAACCATAAAAATGATTCTCCAAGCAAGAAGCAAGATTGCACTTGCCTGCTGTGGTTGGTGGAGAGAGTGATGAGAGGAAGAAGAAGAAGTAATGGTGAAGAGAAGTAATGAGGAGAGAGAAGGAGAAGGAAGCCTTAAATAGGAAGGGTGGTGGTAGGTGGGAGTTATGGGCCGGGTTTGTCCACCAAGAACCCAAAAACCCTCCATGGCCGAACCCAATAAGACCAAAGCAGAGAATAAAAGCAGGAAGAAAATGCAGAAAATAGAATACAAAATAAAATACAGGAAATAATTAACATAAAAATTAAAGAGCAGATAATTAATTAATCATGAAATTAAAGGAATTTAAATACAGGATAATACATGATAAATGCTAAATAAATATACATGAGTTGCACATATATATAAAAATATGCATTCCGGGAACGGGGAGTGACAAATACGAAAGATGCGAACTCGTACGCGACGTATAAATACAAAAAAAAAAAAAACAAAATTAACCTCATAAATAAAAATAAAAATTGTAGTAAAATTTTTAGGGGGTTTACACCAAAACCCAACAGTTTGCTGACTTCGACCGTAATTTTGGTCCGTAGATCTCGTGTCATCGTTTTACTGAAGTGGAATGAGATGGATCCGAAGTGTTGCAGGAAAAAAGGACAGTGGGAGGTGACATATCAGCATACGGACACCTGCACAGTCACATCTCGCGGACAAACGAATATTTTTTTTAAAAATCTACTCAATCTCTTTGTATTTTCAAACCTACCTATGGAGATTTAGAATTAGATCTATTAGCACTTCAAATTAAACATCAATTATATATTTACCGTCTTGTTGGGTTTGTATTTGACCTTTTTGTTTTATATCATAGTGATATGATTTTTTTCTTTTTGACTTTAACTTGTTTGGTTCAGTTAACATTAATCAAATGTAGTAGAGTTTATACATGTTTTATCTTAAAGCAAATCAAACCCTTTAATTCTTAAAAAAAACATAACATACCATGAAGCCAACGATAACTTTTCCTTGCACACACACACACACAGATATATATATATATATATATATATATATATATATATATATATATATATATATTGGTCAATATCTCCCAACAACTATATTATAAGGACAATATGGTCATGGGATTACAACCCTCTTACAACTAACAACCATATTATAAGGACAATATGGTCAAGGAATAATCCGCTTTTTCCATGGGGATTGAACCCACCCAACCAGAATACATTATGTCGATCTGCTAGCCACTAGAGCTAGAAGACTTTGACTAGTAATAATAATTATATTAATCCTTTAGAAACCAAATAACCATCGACACAAATGTCACCTCTCGAAAATTAAAGTATTATTAGTTATGTTCCAAGTGGAATAACATCAATTATTTGGAACTATTTCACAAAAATAAATATCACAAATAACACAGGAGAGGGAATCTTAGATCCTAACACACATAAAAAAAACCTAGAGGTGGAAAATGCAATAAATGGAAAAAGAAATATTAAAATTGAAAAAATGACGACACAATCACTTTAAAAAGATATTATAATACTTGTTATGGACACCCTATTTGTTCATTAGGAACACTTACTTACTCGTCTACTTATAACAAAACTAATTTAACAAAATATATTATTTGTTAATAATATCCTTTCATATTTGGTGAGACCGAAGATTATTATGATTATGCAATTACTACACTAAATTATTATTTTATAAAAGTTTATAGATCTACTAGTAGCTAGAGCAAAAGTTTTTAAATTATATGAAAAAGAAAAAGAAGTTTTGAGAGACTTTTGAAAATATTAGTAGTAGGTTTTCTCTAACTTCAGATATATAGAGTAGTAAACAAAATTATCCTATTATTTTTATTATGACACGTTATTTTGATATGCAAAATGACTTTTAGAAAAACAAATTCTTTCTTTAAGATAATTTTATTCTTCATACTGAAAATGCAATTAGTGGAACCATCTTACAAATTTTACGTGAATATAATACTAATTATAATAATTCATAAATTTCTTTTGATAATGATACTAATAATACTTCATGTATTAATATTTTTAATATCCAACTTGGACAACTGATACAAAATGTGCTTGTCATATTCTTAATTTTAATTTACAATAATTCTATTGAAATTTCCACTTGAATTTATAAAATATTAGAGCATGTCCAATTAATTTGAACACTTCATCACGAACAACAATGAGTTTAAAACAATGGGCACAATATGGTTTGAAGTTTAGGAGATTCATTAAGGACGTATCACATAGATAAAAAAAACTACCTATTTGATGTTGAAATCATATATTAAATATAAAGATGTTATTACACACTAAAATAATACATATCTAAATAGTAATTACCAATTAACTTTCATACTGATTGGATAATTGCTACTTCAAGTTTTAAATTTTTATAATTATTTTAAAACATTGCATGTATTTTATATGTAGTTAATTATCCAACTTATCCTTTAATTTTAACAAAAATCATTAATTTATTTATTTATTTGCAATACAAATATATGTTTTGTTTCAATTACATATTTACTAAAATGGAAGCAAAATTTAAAGAATATTGGTTTGATATTTCACTTTTATATTGTTTAGTTGTGGTTTCGGATCCTACAACTAAATTAGATGGCGTATAAATATTGTCACGCTCCGATTCTGAAGAATCGATAGTCGTTTCCCGGACGTGATGTCGTGCGAACCTATAGGTTGCGGTCGCACAAAACATAGTCATAAGGTTATCCGAAACACAAAAGCTAAGAGAATACGCAAAGAAATTGAACAACATATTGAGGCAGAGAAACTTTTTATTTTATTCATAATAGACATTATTTACAAGACTCTATTATAATCATGCCGCTCGGGCTTTATAAAATGACTCGATTACAAAATGAACGCCGATGAGATAGTCGTTCCATGCATACACTACACCAAAACACATAATTTGTAACACAGTTTTTTAATTAGCCATGGTTATTATTGTTACAGGCTTGCAACGGTTATAACCGTGATAATAAATACACAACCGTTACAAAATAAATATAATTTTAGACTTTAATTATTTTTATATTGCTTGTGACACTAAGAACCGTGACAAAACACAGCAGAAAATTGAGATCCCAAATTTCCCGCATACTTTTTTCATCGTTCCCTTCCTTCTTTCTTGTGCACTTTTTTTTTACTATTCCTTCCCCTCTCCATTTCCTGTGAAAAAACACCTTCCCTTTCTCTCTCTCGAATTTCTCTCTCAAGAGAAAACCATCTCTAGAGTTCCTGTAAAAAACCCCTCTCCACCACCCGCCCTCGAGTTCCTGTGAACACCGTCGAAGAGTTCCTCTCCAACACCCGCCTGCCAAACACAATGGGCTGCCTCTTCGTCACCTGCAAAAAAAGTTGAAGGTAGTCTTCTCCTTCTCTCTCTCTCTCTCTCTAGCTGCTGCTGCTTCTCGTTATCTCTTCGAGGAAGAAATTTTTTTTAGGGTTTTACTCTTCTCAATTAGGGTTTACCATGGCGTGGTTAGCTTCAAAATTTGGGCTCCTTGCGGTCCTTCTCGCCCTGGTCGCAGCTGGGAATGGCGAGAGATCCGGTCCGAAAGCGTATGTGACCCTTCTCTACGGGGACGAGTTCTTCCTCGGGGTCAGGATTCTTGAAAGGTCGATCTGGGACACGGGTTTGGAGAAGAAGGACACGGTTGCTCTTGTCTCCGATGGCATTTCGAAATTCGCCAAGATACTCCTCTAGGTTTTAATTTTTTTTTTGCTGATCGTGCTTTGGTCATAATCTTGTTCTTCAATGGCGATTCACAGAGAATTTTGTAATTTTCTGATACAAGTGAACTAAGTAGCATTGGAATTTTCAAGTGATATTGTTTATTCTGGCATAAATTTCTTATCATTTAGTTCCAGCCGGGAATAAGACACGTTATGATATGGATACGACGACAATTTCGGCTTGCCTCTAGTGTATTTTGGAGTTACTATGTCGAATATGCATTCACACGACCTGATGTAGACATGTAACCTGAATGAAAAAAAGAATACACAATCATTATATCTGTGCATCCTAGTGTGTTTGCACTGATATAGTGATTGTTGAACTTATATATTATTGAACTTGTACAACTTATACTGTAATTGGAGTGTGCTTTAATCACATGTTGAATACAAGTACATGGCAAATATATTACAATTTTTTTTCTAAAGAAAAGGATTTTTGTAACAGTTATAACCATTACAAAAGTGCAAAACAAGTAATAGAGGAGGGCACTTTTGTAATGGTTGTTACCGTTACAAAAATAATTTTTTGCAACGGATATTACCGTGATAAAAACTGTGACAAAATTTATTTTTGTAACGGTTATAACCGTGACAAACAGTTACGACAATTTGTCACGGCTAATTCGTCACAGTTATTACCGTGACAAAAATTATTTGTCACGGTAATAACCGTTAGCAATAGTCTGTTTGGTGTAGTGATACATTCCTCAATTTAAAACAAAGTATTACAGCCACCTGGAATGGAGGGAAGCCGAGACATGTTTCTTGGACTGATGCAGAGAGTCTTCAAAAGTGGAGTAGCGAGAGTCTTCGACGCGCAGTCAAAGCTTCAAAATACGAACGTCGCCTTGGTTAGTTGGCACGTTCCTCCGGATTCGCGGCACCTACGGATAGCGATGGTCAGTACGATCATATTTAATGGCGAGTGTACAATTAAACCCAAGCTTCCATTTGTTTAAGCAGTTTTATAAAAATATTTTAGCCATTTTGTGATCTTTGTAGCTATCCTGATTGATTTGCATATTAACATGTTAAGAGGCAAGCATTCGATAGGCAATAAAACATAACTTATAATACATCTTACCCACGACAGAGAGTGACGTTGCAGCGTAACTTACCATGTTCCTTTCCTATCATATTTATAACAAGCTCATCATTTATGTGCAAGTGTGGGTCACTGGCAACTCAAGCCATCCTAGACGTATAGCCTGGTCGAGACAACATCCCTTTTAACGCAGGTAGCTAGCCCCGATGAAAGTTCTGAAACCCGTGCTAGTATCCAGCACAACTATCTTGCATTCCTCCTAGGCCGAAATGGTCCCGTGGCATCGGGTTGCCATTTGAGGGAGCGAAGTCTTGCGCACAAGTTGTCGATGATCGTGCTTAAGTTAACAAGTTATTCAAGCACATTTTATGGTATCGTTTGGACTATTATGTAATCGATTCATTTACTTGGTTTTGCAGAGCCTGAAATAATTCTTTCTTTTTTAGAACCTTATCTTTTCTCTTTTTGAGTATAGAACTTGTATTTTTCAAGTAAATCATTCAAATTCGATGCAGTTATTCGAGTTCTTGTTTTTGAAACATAGGATCGATGTGAAGGAGGTCAACCACTGTCACGACCCGCTACCCAAATTATTGGGCCGGACCGAGTCATGTCCAGCCTGCGCTTAAGATAAAGCGCAGTAAGCTGTTCTAGAGATAACAAGATAAGACTAAATGTACTAACAGTTCTATAAGTAATAAAGAGTCATAAATGTTCCAAACACAAAAGTCATCTCATAGAATAGTGAGTCCAAGTACAAGTTCGAAATGTAAAACTGGATACAGTTCCAGTTACAAAATATGTAGTCTAATACATGAAAACACTAAATATCTCGAACAACTACGCAAACTAGGCGAGTTTCCCCGTAGGTACGTCCTCATAAGACAAAGCCCGATCCTCGATGGTATCCTCATAATATGAGTCACAGAGCAACTCCTCCTCAGTAAGAATACCTACAACGTTATCCTGTCAGGACGGAAGCAAGTACTGAATCTAACAAACATATAATACTGATCATGTGATGAAAAGAAATGACATATCAAGTTTATCCAATTTTAGTTACATATTATCATGGCAATAATTTATTGTTTTTAAAGTTTAAAACTGTAGTAGGTGAGTGATCAGTCAATAGGTAATCAGGATGTACAGCGGTACATATCAATTTTCTGAAGCATACATAAATACCCTTAACGGCATCGGTGTATGTCCATACACAAACGCAGGATCTGTCACGCCCCGATTCCGTAGAATCGATAGTCGTCCCCCGGGCGTGATGCCGTGCAATCCTAAGTTGCGCTCGCACAATGCATAGTCATAAGGTTATCCGAAACACAACAAAAGAATGTGTAGAGTAAATTGAATACACATTATAGAGATGGAAATTCAAAGCTTTATTGATAATGAACATCATTTTTACAGACTCGATACAAGGGCGCCGTGCGGGCTTTTTACAAACTGACTCCATTACAAAATGAACGTCGACGAGATAGCCATTCCATACATTTATCCCTTGATTATACAACCAAAATTACAAAAAACACCTGGGATGGTGGGAAGTTGCTCCATCTGTCTTCGATCTTCAACAGCGGAGTCTTCAAAGGTTTGATTCAAGCTTCGATGCACGGACGAAGCTTCAAAACACACGAGCGTTGCCTTCCTTCACGTAGCACGCTCCTTCCGATCTATCGCACCTGTAGAGAGAGCGAGGATCAGTACAATCAACATGTACTGGCGAGTGGCTAATTAATTTCCAGGCTCTCATTTGGTTCAAGAATTTAGATAAAATCATACAACTTGCTTTTAGTGGTCTTTCTAGCCATCCTAGATATTTTCATAAGAAGCATTAAGTTACACCAAGATTTCCTCCGGCAGAGCGTGCCGTGCGACATAAAACTTACCATCACTTTCCCTGTTAGTTGATAACAATTTATATCAAGTGTTTGATATGGAGGTCACTGGCATTAACTAGCCATCTTGGATATAGTCTGGTAATACGGGACCCTTACAACGCAAGTAGCGAGCTCCGATGCAAGTTTCCATCTTACCGATTGCCTATTACCCAGCTCGGCTATAACCTGTTTCTTCCTTGGCCGAGTCGGTCCCGTGGCCCCGGGTTGCCGCTCGAAGAAACCATCGTCCTTGTCGACAAGTTGTCCATGACCATGATAGATTAACATGGTGTATTTTAGGATACCGTTGGGGCTTGTTATGTAATCAATTCATTTACTTGGTCGTTTTGCAGGCCTAAAATAATTCTATCTCTTTTCAACACAACTCATTTCTTTTTCACTTCTAACATACAGGACTTGTATTCTGCAAGCGAATTATTCAATTTTAATATTATTACCTGAGTTCTTATTTTGAAATAGAGGGTCGAGACGAAGGAGGTCAGCCACTCACCTTAGTATTTACTTGAGGCGAGAAACTGGTTGGCCGTGCTAGACGTTGCCTACGCGATCACCTGAAATTGCACAAGCAACAGATTAGAACACTGTGTTATTCAAGGAAATTCGATATGAATGCGAAGTTCGAAACGTAAGCCATGAAAACCATCGAAAACATTCACGAAAATACATTCAGAAAACAAAGCCAAAACCAATGCAAGCGGCATGAAAAGCAGAGCAACGAGAGGACTCTTCCGACTCAGCTGCAGAGTCAATCCTTGAGGTGCAGCCCACTGAATATGGGACTTGGTTCCGAAGAAGCCATTCCATAACGGGGAATGGATCTTAATTCAACCATTCCCGTTCGATCGATTCGATCGATCCCAACCTATCGGTCCCGACCGAGTCGATAGCGATAGTGTTCCTTTCTCGCGCACCCCGTAGACGAACAATGGGGGACGATGTAGGGACGGGGCACTACACCATAACCAACTAAAAAAGTTTCGTCCTCGAAACTTAAGAACAGAACCTACCTCTATGAAAACAATGAAGGAAACTTTTCCTTCATCTCTGACTTGAGTTTCCATATCGACTCTTCTGCCGCATGGTTCCTCCAGAGTATGCGAACGAGGGGGATCGCCCGATTTTGCAGCAGCTTATCCTTGCGTTCTAAGATTTGAGCGGGCTCTTCAACGTAGGATAAGTTAGACTTTAGCTCCAGCTGGCCAAAATCTACCACGTGGCTAGGGTCGTGCACGTACTTCCGCAGCTGGGAGACGTGGAAGACATTGTGCACACCTTCAAGCGTCGACGGTAGGGCAATTTTATAAGCCACTGGGGCGACTCGCTCGAGTATTTCGAACGGCCCAACAAATCTCGGACTCAGCTTTCCCTTCGCGCCGAACCGAGTAACTCCTCGCATAGACGACAACTTCAGGAACACGCGATCGCCCACCTAGAACTCAAGCGGTCTTCGATGGGTATCGGCATAGCTCTTTTGCCGACTCTGAGCAATCTTCAGTCTTTCCCGAATTAGCTTGACATTTTCAACAGTCTGTTCCACCAGCTCCGGGCCGAGTATCTGCCGTTCCCCGACTTCATCCCAGCAAATGGGCGATCTGCACTTCCGATCATACAAAGCTTCATACAGCGCCATTTGGATGCTGGATTGGTAGCTATTGTTGTATGCAAATTCTGCCAGTGGTAGGTGGACGTCCCATCTTGATTTGAAGTCAATTGCGCAGAGCGGTAGCATGTCTTCGAGAATCTGATTAACGCGCTCCGTTTGGCCGTCGGTCTGAGGATGGTAAGCTGAGCTGAACTGCAACTTGGTACCCAGCGCCGACTGAAGGCTACTCCAGAATCGCGACATGAACCGTGAATCTCGATCAGAGACGATAGATACTGGAACTCCGTGCAGTCGTACTATCTCGTCAAGATAAATCTGTGCCAGGCGATCAACGCTCCAAGTAACTTTGATGGCGATAAAGTACGCTGACTTAGTTAATCGATCGACGATGACCCAGATGGCGTCGTTCCCCCGTGGTGTCTTCGGCAGGCCAACAATAAAATCCATAGTGACGTGATCCCACTTCCACTCGGGAATAGCGAGGTTCTGCATCTCCCCGTCCGGTCGCTGATGCTCAGCTTTCACCTGCTGATATGCCATGCATTGCGACACGAAGAACGCCACGTCTCTCTTCATCCCGTGCCACCAGAAGATCGTGTGGAGGTCCTTATACATCTTGGTACTGCCTGGATGCAAGAAATATTTCGCATAATGCGCCTTCGACATTATCTTCTTTCGCAGTTCTGAATCATCCGGAACACATAGTCGGCCATTCAATCTCAGCACGCCGGTCTTGTCTTCCGCAAAGTCGGTCGCACTACCTGTCGAAATCCGCTCGTACATTTTCTTCAGGTATGGATCATCCTTCTGAGCGGCCATAATCTTTTCCAGCAAACTCGGCTCTAACTGCAGCTGCGCTAACCGTACATCTCTGAATCGAACCCGGAGATCGATGCCCATTTCTTTTAGATCTTGTAGTAGTCTGCGGTTGATGGATAGCGAGGCAAGATATTTTTGACTCAGAGCGTCCGCCACAACATTTCCCTTGCCCGGAGTGTAGTCGATCGTCAAGTCATAGTCTTTGATCAGTTCGAGCCAGCAACTCTGTCGCAAGTTCAATTCCTTCTGAGTGAAGAGATACTTGAGGCTCTTGTGGTCGGTATAGATCACGCACGCCACACCATATAGATAGTGATGCCATAATTTCAACGCGAACACAATCGCCGTTAACTCCAAGTCGTGCATAGGATAGCTCTTCTCGTGCGGCTTTAACTGTCTGGGGGCGAAGGATATCACCTTGTTTCGCTGCATGAGCACACATCCCAAGCCCTGGCCTGAAGCATCGCTAAATATCTGGAAACCCTCTGGCCCATCCGGAAGTGCGAGTATAGGTGCCGAAATTAGTCGCTGTTTTAGCTCCTGGAATGAAGCTTCACAGTCATCCGACCACTCATACACGACTCCCTTTTGAGTGAGGCGAGTCAGTGGCGATTCAATCTTCGCAAAGTCTTTCACGAAGCGTCGATAGTATCCCGCCAAACCAAGAAAGCTTCGAATCTCACTAGCAGACGCAGGTCGCTTCCAATCAGCAATAGCTTCCACTTTCTTCGGGTCGACTGCAATGCCTTCGGACGAAATGATGTGACCAAGAAAGGATACACTGCTTAGCCAAAATTTGCACTTACTCTGCTTCGCGTACAACTCATGTTCTCGAAGTATCTGGAGCACGGCCCGTAGATGTTCTGCATGCTGCGCCCTGTCCTTCGAGTAGACGAGAATATCGTCAATAAAGACTACCACAAATTTATCAAGGAAGGGTCGAAATACCCGGTTCATTAGATCCATGAAGGCGGCAGGAGCGTTCGTCAGGATGAATGGCATCACCAGGAACTCGTAGTGGCCGTATCGAGTGCGAAAGGCGGACTTTTGCACGTCGTCTGACTTGATCTTGAGTTGATGATAGCCTGAGCGGAGATCAATCTTCGAAAATACCGAGGTGCCTTGCAGTTGATCGAATAAGTCGTCTATGCGGGGCAATGGGATCTTGTTTCGGATGGTAGCCTTGTTCAACTCTCGGTAATCGACGCACAGACGCATTGACCCATCCTTCTTCTTCACGAACAACACGGGCGCTCTCCACGGTGAAACACTAGGCCGAATAAATCCTTTATCGAGTAACTCTTGTAACTGGACCTTGAGTTCCTTCAGCTCGGCGGGG
The DNA here is from genome assembly GCA_029216955.1 of Iris pallida. Lineage (NCBI taxonomy): Eukaryota > Viridiplantae > Streptophyta > Magnoliopsida > Asparagales > Iridaceae > Iris > Iris pallida. Next base: position 8,616,701 of record JANAVB010040218.1, on the reverse strand, counting down.
GCCATTCTGTACAGGGCCTTGGAAATCGGTCGGGTATCGGGGAATGTATCGATGTTGAACTCGATTTCTCTGTCGTGGGGCATGCCGGGTAGCTCGTCCGGGAACACATCGGAGAATTCTGCCACAACGTCGGTCTGACTCGCATTTGCACCATCCTGTCGCATGTGTCGGACGGACGCCAAATAGCCTTCGCACCCAGAATGCAGCATCCTCCGAGCAGAAATCGTCGAGATCAGCAAGAAGGTCGACGACGCCTTACCACACAAAAAGCAGAATTCAGGCACTCCTGGTATACGGAAGGTGACCGTCTTTCCGGTGCAGTCTATGGTTGCGTTGCATGGCCCGAGCCAATCTATTCCCAGAATGATGTCAAAGTCCTTCATATCTAGAACTATCACGTCAAGACCGATCTTTTGACCGTCGATACAGATAATCTCATCGGTGCAGGCTAAGTTTATGAGTATTGGTGTGCCCGAAGGTGTGCTTACGCTAAGGTCGAGATCTAATGATATTACAGGAAATTTGTGCTCGACGGCAAAATCCGCGGATATAAAACTATGTGAAGCACCTGAATCAAATAGTACACGAGCAGGCACATTATTGAAATTTAGTATACCTGTCACGACCGTATCTGATGCATGCACTTCATCTCGAGTCATGGCGTAGACGCGGCCCTGGGCATTGGGGCGACGGTCTTGGCCATTTTGCGGTGTGGGTTGATGGGCTCGAGGCGCTGGAACTTGATTCTCTGGACGGTTCTGTTGGGGCACCATTGGACGATGTTGTTGGGGCGCCGTTGGGTTCGGCCTTCTGGTTGGACACTCGGCACGAAAGTGGCCCCTCTTACCACAGTTCCAGCATCCATCCTCTGGTATCGGGCAGTTGTCGATCGTGTGACCGAGACGGTGACATCGGTTGCAGTAAGGCCGTGGATTACGCCCTTGAAACCTGCCTTGTTGTCCATTGTTTGAACACTTGGTCATATTGTTTCCTCCCACGTGGCTAGGGCGTTTGTGATTGTATGTATGCACAGTGCCGGCAGCACCTGGAGGGTATTGGCTTTCAAGGCGAAGGGCGTGGTTGAGAGACTCCCCTATCGTTTTATGTTGTGGAACGGACACATGGGCGTAGATGGATGGTCGTAGACCCACTTCAAACCGTCGAGCACGACTCGCCAGGGAGGACAAGAATTCTCCAGCAAACTTGGCTAACTTGTTAAACTCTGCCGCGTACTGCCGCACCGTCATGTTCCCTTGCCTTAGCTGCATGAATTCATTTTCCTTCTCTTGTCGAACGGCTTCGGAGAGGTAATCGATCTCGAATGCCTCGCGAAAGGTGGCCCAAGAAATTGCCGCTGTCTCGTCGTCGCGTCTGATCGCTCGCTTTTGTACGGCCTACCAGTCGTGCGCGTTCGACCGGAGTAGAAGTTGAGCGCGTGCGACTTTCTTGGACTCTTCGATGCCCAGCAGCTCGAACTTGTCTTCCAGTTCCTCTAACCAGTCGATCGCCAAGGAGGGATCTTCCGTGCCGTTGAAGGAAGTACGGCAACTTTTTATGAATTTTGACACGTCAAAGTTAGAACTTCTCGGTGCTGCATGTGTAGGCTCGGGTGCCTCCGGATCGACTTCACTTTGTCTGACCGCAGGCTCGGTTACGGCATGGGTTGTCGCGGAGTTGTTGTTGGCCACCGCTGTCTGTACAATCTGCTGAAGAGTATCAAGCTGCTTCTGCTGCAACTTGAATTGTGCATCGAATCGGGCCTCGAACTGGGTCTGGCGTGCCTCTACCTCCCGTCGATGTGCCTCTGTCTCCCGTCGATGTTGCTCATTCAGGCGTTGATTCTCCTTAGCTTGTTGTTGTTGCGCTTTCAGCATGCGCAACATCCATTCCATGGCATCGTTAGAGGGTCCGGGCCTCGAGCTACTCGAGCCGCTCGAAGCACTTTCTTCGTTCAATGACACGTTCACCGCCGCACCTTCTGGGATTTTGAAGGTAAAAAATACATTAGTCACAAAACTTATTACAGACTCCCTCGTATGGAACGACATATCTCGTCGACACAAGACCAACGATTTTAGACTAGAAACTCGACACTAGAGGCCAAGGACGTAAAGTCGTGCACTGATACCAATATGTTACGTCCCGATTTCGTAGAATCGATAGTCGTCCCCCGGGCGTGATGCCGTACAAGCCTAAGTTGCGCTCGCACAAGGCATAGTCATAAGGTTATCCGAAACACAACAAAAGAATACGCAGAGTAAATTGAACACACATTATATAGAAAGAAATTCAAAGCTTTATTGATAATAAACATCATTTTTACAGACTCGATACAAGGCCGCCGTGCGGGCTTTTTACAAACTGACTCCATTACAAAATGAACGTCGACGAGATAGCCATTCCATACATTTATCCCTTGATTATACAACCAAAATTACAAAAAACACCTGGGATGGTGGAAAGTCGCTCCATCTGTCTTCGATCTTCAACAGCAGAGCCTTCAAAGGTTTGATCCAAGCTTCGATGCATGGACGAAGCTTCAAAACACACGAGCGTTGCCTTTCTTCACATAGCACGCTCCTCCAGATCTATCGTACCTGTAGAGAGAGCGAGGATCAGTACAATCAACATGTACTGGCGAGTGGCTAATTAATTTCCAGGCTCTCATTTGGTTCAAGAATTTAGATAAAATCATACAACTTGCTTTTAGTGGTCTTTCTAGCCATCCTAGATATTTTCATAAGAAGCATTAAGTTACACTAAGATTTTCTCCGGCAGAGCACGCCGTGCGACATAAAACTTACCATCACTTTCCCTGTTAGTTGATAACAATTTATATCAAGTGTTTGATATGGAGGTCACTGGCATTAACTAGCCATCTTGGATATAGCCTGGTAATACGGGACCCTTGCAACGCAAGAAACGAGCTCCGATGCAAGTCCCTATCTTACCGATTGCCTATTACCCAGCTCGGCTATAACCTGTTTCTTTCTAGGTCGAGTCGGTCCCGTGGCCCCGGGTTGCCGCTCGAAGAAACCATTGTCCTTGTCGAGAAGTTGTCCATGACCATGATAGGTTAACATGGTGTATTTTAGGATACCGTTGGGGCTTGTTATGTAATCAATTCATTTACTTGGTCGTTTTGCAGGCCTAAAATAATTCTATCTCTTTTCAACACAACTCATTTTTTTTTTACTTCTAACATACAGGACTTGTATTCTGCAAGCGAATCATTCAATTTTAATATCATTACTCGAGTTCTCATTTTGAAATAGAGGGTCGAGACGAAGGAGGTCAGCCACTCACCTTAATATTTACTTGAGGCAAGAAACTGGTTGGCCGTGCTAGACGTTGCCTACACGATCACCTGAAATCGCACAAGCAACCGATTAGAACACTGTATTATTCAAGGAAATTCGATATGAATGCGAAGTTCGAAACGTAAGCCATGCAAACCATCGAAAATATTCACGAAAACGCATTCAGAAAACAAAGCCAAAACTAACGTAAGCGGTGTGAAAAGCAGAGCAACGGGAGGTCTCTCCCGACTCAGCCGCAGAGTCAATCCTTGAGGCGCAGCCCGCTGAATATGGGACTTGGTTCTGAAGAAGCCATTCCATAACGGGGAATGGATCTTAATTCAACCGTTCCCGTTCGATCGATTCGATCGATCCCGACCTATCGGTCCCGATCGAGTCGATAGCGACAGTGTTCCTTTCTCGCGTATATATATATATGTATATATATATATATATATATATATATATATATATATATATATATATATATATATATATATATATATATATATATATATATATATATATACATATATATATATATATATACATACATATATATATATATATATATATACATGTATATACATATATATATACATATATAAAGAAATACATATATATATATATATATATATATATATATTATATATATATATATATATATATATATATATATATATATATATATATTTTATATTTATATATATATATATATATATATATATATATATATATATATATATATATATATATATATATATATATATATATATATATATATATATATATATATATATATACATATAAAGAAAATATATATTATATATATATATATATATATATATATATATATATATATATATATATATATATATATATATATATATATATATATATATATATATATATATACATATAAAGAAAATATATATATACATATATATATATATATATATATATATATATATATATATATATATATATATATATATATATACATATAAAAAAAAATATATATATATATATATACATATAAAACAAAATATATATATATACATATTAAGAAATACATATACATACATATATATATATATATATATATATATATATATATATATATATATATATATATATATATATATATATATATATATATATATATAAAGAAATACATACTAGCATATGTGCACGAAAAAAAAAATATATATATATATATATATATATATATATATATATATATATATATATATATATATATATATATATATATATATATATATATATATATATATATATATATATATAAAGAAATACATATACATACTAGCATATGTGCACGTGCCTTGCACGTATTTTAACATTTTTTAATTAATTTAGGAAGACAATTTAGGAAGACCAAAGGATAGTCTTCATAATTACTAAGTTGTCCTTATTAAAATTAATGAACTATTTTTAATTAGTATAAGTATGTAAGGATATTTTCGGAATTCAAAAGTTTCACCATCTAAGTTTTCCTATTATATAGTAGAATATATATATATATATATATATATATATATATATATATATATATATATATATATATATATATATATATATATATATATATATATATATATATATATATATATATATATATATATATATATATATATATATATATATATATATATATATATATATATATATATATATATATATATATGTATATGTATGTATATGTATTTTTTTTTTTACATATACATATATATATACATATACATAAAGAAATACATATATATATATATATGATTTAGTTAAGATTTATTTAGGTTTTTAGTTAATATTATTAAAACCCGATAAAACAAACCCAGTGTCCTGACAGTTAAGGACACAAGAGTCGCGTGTCCGTGCTAAGCACGACACGTACGGGTCTAGTCTTTCGTGTCCAGTCTTACCATCATGCTCGTCAGGACACGGCGAGTCATATACATGTGCACGAGACACACACGACACAGTGTGGGGTCTGTTACCTGTGTGTCCGACTTCAGGGGAGTTTCAAGTGAGCTGACGGCGGCCAGGAGCATCGGGACGGTGGCGCTCAGGTGGCGACGCGTTCGTCTCGGCAGGACGCATCGGATGGTGGTGGTGGATGGGGTTGTTGGTCGCTGGGGAGGTGGCGTTGGGGCTCGCCGGAGTTAGGCTTAGGTCTTAGGCTTGTCGGGAAAGAAAGGGGGTCCGGGTGGTCGGGGTGGTCGTGGGGTTGTGCTAGGGTTAGGGTTTAGGACGGGGGGAGGGGGGGGTCTTGTAATGGTTTTAGGTCGGCTAGGGGTTCGAAGTCGGCCGGAAAACGTGGGACAGCTGGCCAGTCGTCGGCAGCAGGCCGGTCGTCGGGATGGGTAGAAAATAGGTTTTACAGTTAGGTCCTTAGACTTTAGGTATTTGCAAATAGGTCCCTAATATGTCTGAATGCAAATAATAATTTGCATCCCGCACTTAAAACAATTAGTTAATTATAAACTACCGCTGAAACAATTTAAGTATTTACAAACTGCTATTAAAACATTTTAATTAATCACAAAACTATTTAAAATATTTTAATAAATTGTAAAATGGTATTTTAGTTATTAAAACTCATTTAAAAATCATTTAAAAATTGTAGAAAAATTTCTAAAATTATATTAAATTATTTTAAGGCTAAATATGTCATTAAAAATTAATTAACATTAATTAAATCAAAATTGAAAATTAGGGGCTGACAGCCACTCACCTTAGTCTTTTGCTTCAGGTGAGGAACTGGTTGGCTGCGCTTAGATGTCGCCTATGCGATCACCTACAATCGCATAAGAAACTGATTAGAGCACTGTGTTATTCAAAAAATTCGATATAAATGCGAAGTTTAAAAATACAAGCCATGAAAACCATCAAAAATATTCACGAAAATGCTTTCACGAAAATCAAAGCCAAAGCCAAATCAAGTGCGGCATGAAAACCAGAGCAATGGAAGGTCTCTCCTGACTCAGCCGTAGAGCCAATCCTCGAGGTGCAACCCGCTAAATATGAGACTTGATTTCGAAGAAGCTTTTCCATAAGGAGAAAAGGATCTTAATTCAATCGTTCTCGTTTGACCAATTCAACCGATCCCGACCTATCGGTCTCGACTGAATCGGTAGCGACAGTGTTCCTTTTTTGCGCACCCCGTGAATAAAAATAGAGCACGATGTAGGGACGGGGCACTACACTATAACCAACTAAGAAAAAGTTTCATCCTCTAAACTTAAGAATATAACCTACCTCTAAGTGAACAATGAACGGAACTTATCTTTCATCTCTGATTCAAGTTTCCAAGTCGACTCGTCGACCGAATGGTTACTACAGAGTATGCGGATGAGAGGGATCATTCGATTCCACAGCAACTTATCCTTACGTTCCAAGAATTAGACTGGCTCTTCAACGTAGGATAAGTCGAACTTCAGCTCCAGCTGACCAAAATCTACCACATGGCTTATGTCGTGTACGTACTTTTGTAATTGAAAGACGTAGAAGACATCTTGCACACCCGCTAGCGCTGGCAGCAGTGTAATTTTATAGGCTACTGGAGTGACTCGATTGAGTATTTCGAACGGCCCAACGAATCTCAGACTCAACTTCCCCTTTGCAGTACCAAACTGGGTAACTCCACGCATAGATGACATTTTTAGAAATACGTGATCGCCTTTTAGAAACTCGAAGGGTCGACGATGGACGTCTGCGTAACTTTTCTGTCAACTCTACGCAGTCTTTAATCTTTTTCGAATGAGCTTGACCTTCTCCATGGTCTATTCCACCAGCTCCGGGCCAAGAATCTGCCGTAACATGTCTTTGAAAATTTGATTCACATGCTCCGTTTGGCCATCGGTCTAGGGATAGTAAGCTGAACTGAACTACAACTTGGTACCTAGAGCTGACTGAAGGCTACTCCAGAAGCGCGATAGAAATCGTGCATCCCGATCAGAGACGATAGATACATGGACTCCGTGCAGCCGTACTATCTCGTCATGATAAATCTGAGCCAGACGATCAACGTTCCAAGTAACTTTAATGGCAAAATACGCTGACTTGGTTAGTCGATCAACGATGACCCATATGGGATCATTTTTCTGCGGCGTATTCGACAGGCCAGCAACAAAGTTCATAGTGACATGATCCAGTTTCCATTCTAGAATGGCAAGGTTCATCATGCTCATGCCAACTTTTAATCTTCATCATGCTTGGATGACTTGCATGATTAACCAAGAATCATGATGGCATCTTAGTTGTCTCTAAGTGATTTTAACCATATTTAGATTTTGATCATTGACCATGCTATAAATTTCAACAGTAGTTAACAGTGCCTAACGATTTTTCTTGCTTAGTTAACCCTATTTCGATTATATCCTTGACCCTTTTGACTAGACCCTTTTTTATTGTACCTTAATCGTGCCATGTAGTATCTTTTCCATATAAGGTTCGATTCTATTTATGATTTAACTCATGTTGAGCATTACTCATATCATTTCTTAATTATGTTCTTAATTGTGCCTAACCGCACTCTTTGAAACTTCTAGAGCAAAAATTTTCTAAGACGGGTAGATTTGTAACCCCTCTTTTCGGATTCCAAAAAAAAGTTTGAAAATGCTATTTAATTTTTATAAAAATACATGTTCTCGAATTCTGGAAATATAAAATATATGTTGTCCAAAAGTTGATTTCTGAAATAGTTTTAAAAGGGTATAAATATTTTGAATAATAAAAAGGAGTTGTCTATTTTTTTTAACAAATAAGGTTTTGGATTTGTAAAATATATATCTTACATATCTTGGTGATATATAATATTATTTAATTAATTATGTTTATATTAATATTTTAAATTACTGTGTTGATCATTTAATTGATATAGATCCATATTCACATGATTTAAATTTACTTGATATTATCAAAAAAAAAAATTACATTAATGTTGATTTTAATTTATTAATAGATTATGACTTATATTAGTTTTGATTTAAAAGTCTATTGATTTAAATTAAAAAGGGGAAGACTTATCTACCTTGTCCTTAGCTAACTAGGAATTTTATCAACTATTAAACAGAGGCACTCCCTTGTTATTCCACAAGCCAAAACTCTTAACCATCTAGCCACAACCAAACCATCATCTACCAAACAAACACGTGTCGTGCATCGTGTCCGTGTCCACCAGTCTTTTTTTTATACTATTTTTTTTCCTTTCACAATTGTAGTTCTCCTTTCCGTGTCAGACACACCCTCGACACTTCGTTCCAACCCATACAATCAAGGCCAAATCCTATTTTCCATAATCCCTAACCATAATCCCTAATTTCTGAAATCCTACTTCTAACCCTAAAATTTTCTTTTCTTTTTGCCTATTTGATCAATATGCTCTTATCCTAAAAAATTTCTATCTTTCTACCGATCAACCAAGTCCGTATATCCTAGTAGTCCTTAAATTTCGAGGACAAAATTTTTCTAAGGTGGGTAGATTTGTAAGCCCACTTCCCAGAATTTTTTAAAATTTTACTTATTTTGTTTTTTTAGTTTTAAAATATTTTCTAGTAGAAAATCTTATTATTCTAAAGAAGAAGAAGAAGATATTTTTGACAAACAAAGGAATTGGCCAGACCATTTTATATGATTTATTTTTTTGAGGTACTTTTAGAATTACTAATTTCTCATTATCAATTATCTTTATAATTAGAATTTATTTTTGATTGTGAAAGGATAAGTTAATTAAATTATAAATTCCTATTGTGATCAATCTTTGATTAGGTTGATCAATCTAAATTATAATTTGATTTATCCTAATTTATTGTCCTTAAATCTACTGCCATGTTATTTTAAATGAGAATTATATTTATAAAGGTATGTTCTTTCAATTATCGGTAAAATTAATCACTATTTTCTTATTACAATCGATTATGAGTTTTGTGTTGCCAATCAACTTATAAGATATGTATATATTATTTTATCCTATAACTAGAGTTTTAAAAGCATGAATGAAATCCTTCTTTTCATAATCATCCTAGACGGGTTCATATATATATATATATATATATATATATATATATATATATATATATATATATATATATATATATATATATATATATATATATATATATATATTTTGAGTACAACTATGTATTATAATAAGTATTGGTCCAATAATAAGGCATAAGTAGGAGTATAACTTAACACTATAGGAAGCACTAATACATAAATTACTATTTTTTCATGATTATTTGCTAAATCCTTTTGTCTTAATGCCAATTATAATCCAAGCTCATGTCTTACTCCAATCCATTTTCATTCCACATCCATGCCAAAGACCATATATCCTTGCCCACTGATCTCATTTCCGCACATATACTCCCAGCCCAATCTCAAAGTGAGCCCAACCCGACCTAACACAACTAGTATTTAAGGAGAACAAGAGGGAGCAGTGGCAGTCGCAAAAACACAAGGCTTAACCCTAAACCTCTTCTTCCTCACTATATTCTTCTCCTTCCCTTTTTTATCGTCATCTTCCTCTCCTATCGTGCCCAGTCCCCAAGATCCCCTCCGACTTCATCGTCGTGGCCGGCAGCCGTGACCTCGACGAGGAATCCTTGGAGGCCGCAGCCCCTCGCAAACGCCCTATGCTCGATCGGCGGCCATCGATCGGGCGAACCACCACCTCAACTGCCATCATCACATTCTCCGCCATAGACTCCAACCCCCTAACATGCGCCGGAGACGACAAAGCTGACCCGCCGCCCTCGACGCCTCCTTGCCACCATGTTTTCCAGTACTACGACTGTTCACGCTCGTGTCCACCTCTCTGGACGCACTTGCACCATGCCGATTCCGGCAATTAGTGGTGCCACCGAAGGAGCCAAGCCACCTAGCCAGGTTATGCACTCTCACCGCCACGCCAGGCTGCCTGGGCCACCGCATATGGCCAGGCCAGTAGCAGCAGCTAGCGTCCATGCAACACCTGCGCTTCGCTCCTCCCGGTGCAGCGCCATCCCTTCTCGACGATCTCCGGCCTCCATTCTCCATCGCGCATAGCCAAATGCAAGACGAAGTACGAGGGAGAAGCAACAGGGATAGCTTCTCGTGTGGGAGACGTGGGAGCAACAAAATTGCTGCTTGTACGAGGGAGAGAAGCCAGCATCAGAACTATTTTCATAGGTATAATTACATCTACACCCTCATTCCTTTTTTTTTTTTTTTGATCATCACCCTCATTCCTTTACTGATCCATTCACAAGTGTGGTGCATGTATAATAGCTACAATGTGGGTAGTAGCATGTAAATACTAAGTAGAAGTAGAACATAATGGGAAGCAAGGAATAAGATGACATCAACCATGTCTCTTCTCCTGACATGGGAAAAGAAATAATGGCATAGTTATTAAATAAAGGAACATTTGCACGTAAGCCCTCTACAAGTACTTATTGTAAATCAAATCCCCTAATAATAACTTTTCAAAGTTGCACGAGAGAATAAATTATGTTCATAGCAAGTAAGTTTTTCCTTTTAAATCTCCAACAAATAATAATTTGCACACTTACACCTAAACTAAGGTATAAATTACAATATTAATCTAGAACTTGTACTTTTGATTATATATTATTAAGAGAATCACTAATGCATATAATTAATTATGTTAAGTAAAGTATATTATTAAATTAATAATTATTATACTATATAAGGATTCATCTTTTCAATTTATTTTATTTTTGTATTATGGTCAATTTATGAATAGTCTTATAACCTAATTTGGTCTTAAAATTATGTCGTGATCAAAACTACATTATTGTATAATCAATTTACATTTTATATATTGCAAATTTATATATATATATATATATATATATATATATATATATATATATATATATATATATATATATATATATATATATATATATTGTTTATATACTTACAAATCTCATCTAAGAGCAGTTGTATTAAATACTATAGACGTACATATATAAAACTCTATTTTTAGAATTAGTTTATTTTATACAGATTTAGATTATAATTTCAAATATTAAAAAGAAAGTTGTATCTATATTGTATAATCTATGTTTGAAAATACTTACAAGGAATGCCATACTTATATTTATTTAGATAAACTAAGCTATTACAAATTGTGACCTAAACCTAGGACTTATATCAATAACATATTTTATAAATTAAGAATAAAACTATATCTTTCATCAACTTCAATTTATTGTGTCATCCATATTAAATAATTGGTAGGCCTTGTCTCATCTAGGTTGCGGTAGTAACAAAGCGCTTGAGTTTACCTTGTCAACGATCCAATTTATCATCCGCAAAAGGCTAAGGCAAGTGCATTTTTTGATTGCTTTCGATTCATAGTAGTTTCCATTTCATGTTTATACATATGCTCTCTTGCTTGATGACACGTTGTCATACGGATTAGTATCATGGATTGGTTTGTACCTCTTGACTGTTATTTACATGATTACCATGCTTGCGACTTAATTCCATGAGTACTAGCTGGGCGGAGAAATATCTTAGTTGACATGTGGACTACCCAGAAATATTCCAAAATGTCTAATCTTGTCTGATAGCAGTCGCACAATTCACGTGCGGGGTGTGAGATTTACCCCTTAGCCGTTCACATGTCAAACAAGATATTTCAAAACACATAGATAGTCGCCTTTTACTTGTTTTGCCTTGTTTTCTTCACCACTTGCCATAACATCCTAGTTACATGTTTCACCAGTTGATAGATCTTGTTATGGAGTTACCTACTTGCTTCCTAGATGTAATGTCCCAAATTCGTGATACGTATTTAGTGAACGTATACGTATTTTGGACCCATATTTTATTTAGTCATGATTAGTTATCTTGATTTATTTTGCATTGGCTTGGTTTTATTGGCATTGATAGGCTTGGTTTATTTCATGATTCATTTGGTTCAAATTGCTAGAGAGAGAGTTTATTGGCCTTGACTTGGTTCACCTTGGTTTATCTTGGCTTGGTTTATTTTGGATTTGACATGGAGAACCACCACCCTACCATAAATATCAATTTTCCTCTCTCTCTCTCCTCATTTATTTTCTTCATCTTCTTCCTCATTACTCTTTCCTCTCCACCATTAACACACCACCAACCTAGGCAAGTTGCATCTTGCTATCACTTGAGGGCTATATTTTATTTGTCTAATAGCTTTATTAGCTCATTTTAAGCAACATTAGAACTTGGGTTTTCTCCATTTGGAGCTTGGAATTTTGTAGATCTAGGATTGAAGTATTTTCGGATTTCGGTGGTTTTGATCTATAAAACTTGTTCATTTTCATGTTTTGATTGTTCTATGTTGTAGAGAATTTAATTTTACACAACTTAGACCCTTACAAAGTGGATTTTCATTGAGATTTGACCTAGTTATGGTCTTTTGAAGTTTTGAGTTCCATGGCCATTTGCTCTCAGCTTTGGGGAAGAAGACCCCATGTCCCGGGCGCAATCCAGCTAGCCCAGCGCTCTTTAGCGCTGGCGCCACTCAACCAGTCTAGCCCAGCGCTCTTTAGCGCTGGCGCTGCCTAGTTCAGCGCCTCTTGGTGCTGGCGCAATCCACCATGGCGCAATCCGCCCTGGCACAATCCGCCCTGGCGTAACCCAGCTTGGCGCAGTCCATCTTGCCCCCTCCCAGCGCAGTTCGTCCTAGCGCAACCCAGCTTGGCGCAATAGTCCATCTTGCCTCCTCCCAGCGCAGTTCTCCCTAGTGCAAACCAGCTTGGCGCAGTCCATCTTGCCCCCTCCCAGCGCAGTTCGCCCTAGCGCAACCCAGCCTGGCGCCACCTAATGGCCTGTGCCCCTTGACCTTGGCGCCCCTTGCTCCCTTGTGTTCCTGCGCAACTTGGCACTCCTCGTGCTGGCGCAACCTGACCCTGGCTGCCCAGCGCAGTCTAGTCTTGGCACGACATTGATATAAGCACAATGTGAGTATAGCATGGTTGATGTCTTGAATTCTGTAAGCAACTTGATAGTGACCCGTGGTGGTGCACTCCAGATAAGTGAATGGCATAGTTTATTGAGCGCCGTTACGACGGCTCTATTGACATGATAATATAATATTGACCTGGACACCGTGGGTGACTTGTGAATGTATCGATAAATGAACCAGTGTGTCTTGTATCATGTCTAGGACAGGGACCCCTGAGTACCACGGTCAGGGGTACCTACTAGAATTAACTAAGGCTAATAACTAGAATAATTCAGTAGTCATGAAGAGATGTTCCCCAGTTACAGGCGATCCCGTTATTCCGGCCGTAAATGTTTGGACTTGTAGTCTGCCGACGAGTAGGGCACATTTCCAGCCCACTGTCATGTGGGGCACCCTCCATTGTCACTATAATAATTGTACTCTATTGTCACTCTAGTGTATTGTTCTCTCTCTGATTGTCACTTTAATGATTGAACTCTCTCTATATTGTCACTATAAAGTTGCCTGGATAACCTGGATAGCTGCAGGGCCTGTGACTACTTGGAGCATCTCATTGCATCTTGCTAGTAACTAGGATTGTGATAACCCTAGTTAGTTAATGTAGAAAGCCGTAGGCAATGATTGGCCGTGATTGAATGGATGGAGTCTAGTCCAGTATAGTATTGTCTAGAAGTGATTGATTGAAAGATTATACCGGAATGATTGAATAATTGTCACTCCAGATTGTTACTGGAATAATTATACTCTATTGTCACTCTAGCGTATTGTACTCTTCATTGTCACTTTTATCATTGTACTCTCTCATTTTCACCTTAATGATTGTCACCTTTAGCAATAAATGATCAGAGACTAAGTTCTGTTCAGGCGAAGGATTACAATCTCGGTCCTTGTTTGGTTTAAGGATTGTAACCTGGCTTCCGGAATAGTACCTTCTTCTTCTCTTCATATACTGTCCAGCTATATTTTATTTAGCATGATTCTCCAGTTGTCTTATGTCAATGATGCTTCACTTAGTTACTTTCTGGGGTCTGACCCAGCTGGTTTTGTATGGCCAGATACCGGAGCAGCACCAAAGGATCTTTCTGCTTTCCAGCCCGATGGTGGTCACCCGGTGTAACCAGGGCATCGAGTGGGTTTCTTTTTTTTTTTGTTCTCCCACTGTAATATTATAAATTATTCTTTTGAGGCGTTTAGCCGACGAGCAAGTGTTAGCTCGATTGCAGCTTTTACTTATTGTCTGCCTACGGGCTGTAACATGATTGACAAGCCCCGGGGGTTGATCATGTATGACTGAACTCTTGCTAGTCCTCACATTTTGTAACGACTAGCTTCATGATCACTCCGAATATGTAATGTATGGGATGCCTTACTATTGTGTATTTGGTGGTTTGACATCTTGTAACTATTATTAGTTGGTTGAGATTGAGACAATAGGCTATTTTATGACCTTAAGAGACTGATGGATTGTAGTGAAATCCTCACATATCTAGACAGTCGTGATCGTATAGCGACGTGGATTCCATTCCGTTATACGTAGCTGACTATGTACGCCCCCGCTCTCCAGTATTCTGGTTCTGGGGCGTGACATAGTTTAAGTGGTGGCCTATGCAGGTCTTGTTAATCAAGATGTGTGAGGGTTTACCGGATAGATGTCTCAATCTGTACTTTCCTTTGATCTCCACTCGTATCTTCATATCTCCTTGAATTCCTGACTTGATAACATGCTTGTATCATTGATCTATCCTGGTCCTTCTTTAATATCCCTGATGTCATTGCTTCAGTGACATCGTTCCTGTTGATCAGCCAGAAGGAGCTCAGTCCTCTGTAGCAGCCTCCCGAGCCGTGCCTCTTGGAGAACCAGTACCACCAGTTCAGCCCGTCTAGCCAGCAGGGTCAGAGGATGGAGACTTGGTAGGACTCATCCGTGAGTTGCTTGCATCCCAAGACCGTCGGGGAGATGCCCTGCACCAAGTAGTACAAGATGCTATGAGTAGAAGTGGTCCTCGAGGGAACAGTGCGGTCAACAGTTTCAAGCGCCTGAACCCTCCATTCTTCGATGGTAGCGAGGATGCCATTGCTGCCGATGCTTGGCTACATGATACATAGGTGATTCTCGAAGCCGCGAAGACTCCAGAAGACGAGAAGGTGGCTGTAGTGCGCCTACAGTTATTGGATCTAGCCCGCAGTTGGTGGGCCGCACAAGCAGTAGGATTGGCAACACCTGTCTCCTGGGCAGTGTTCAGCGAGAAGTTCCAGACCAAGTATTATGATGCAGTGGCTCGATATGACTTGCAGACCAGGTTCAGTAATCTTAAGCAGATGGGGAGGACGGTCGACGGTTATGCGGCCGAGTTTTCCAGACTCAGTCGGTTTGCTCCCACCTTGGTGGCAACCGAGTTTGACAGAGCGCAGAAGTTCCAGCAGGAACTTCACCTGGAGATTATATTGGCAGTAGAACAGTTAGAGCATCAGACCTATGATGCGGTGTTGCGAGCAGCGAGGAGGCACGAGTACACCTTCCAGAGAATAGTGGACAGGACCGGAGGTCGGAAGCGGTCCCATAGTCAAATGAACCAGTATTCGGCACCACCCTCAGCAGCTAGGACTTTAACTATTGGAGCTCCGGGGCGAGCAGCTTCAGTTACGTCGGACCAGGACTCAACCCTGATGTACTCTCAGCAGAAACAGAAGCAAGCGCAGTCTTCCACCGTGGGCTGTTCTTATTGTGGGAAGCCTGGACACGTGGAAGCGGAGTGTCGCAAGGCGTTGGGATTGTGTTTATTGTGTGGAGCACCGGACCATAGGGTGGGGTCCTGCCTATTCAGAGTTGATTCAGCATCGATAGTATCTAGTCCCTCGGTTAGGGGACCAGCACTAGCACCAGCACCAGCTCCAGTTCACCAGCAACAGCAGTTTCCGTTTCCGAGGCCATTGCCGACTCAGGTGTAGCTCCCCTTTCCCGAAAAGTTTGAAATATTTTATTATTGTTTATTTTATTTTAATGGGGACTTTTAGATTTTATAGATAATTAAGTATTGGCTTATTGGATTTCGTATTATTTTATTGAGGATATATAATATTAATATTATTATCGTGATTATTAAATATAAATCATTTATTATTATTTATCGTCATTTTATTCATTATCAAAGGATACAAGTGTATATATAAATATATGATATAATATGTGTGTATATAGATATTAGTTTGTTATAAGTGTGCAAATATATATAGAAATGATATGTATAGAAATGTATATATATGTGACGGTATATACATAAATGTATATATATGTGACGGTATATACATAAATGTATATATATATGTGATTTTTTATATATGAATATTATAAGTAATTGTACGTATATATCTAAATATTATTTTGTGTGTGAATATTTTTTTATTTTGTGTGTGAATATATATATATATATATATGTAAATATATATGTACATAATGATATGTATATATATGGGAATTTATATACATGCATGTGTATATATATAATACATATACATATATGTATAAATATGAGTATCTATATATGTAATTATATAATAAATATAAAAGCAAAGAAAAAGGATAAATATACTTTTATCCATTTCTGCAAACACCCCATAGCTCTGTTTACTTTAACCATTCTCCCACAAGCCTTAACAATAGCATTAAGCATAACAAAATCTGAAGAGCAATCCAGCCCTAACCCAAGCCAACTATCCCGAGCCCTGGTCCCACTTAACTAACCGAGCCATGCTCAGCCGCATAATAACTTCCCAACATGCTAAACAACAGAACAGAGACCCGACTCCCCAGTATTAATAGGGAGATCGAGAGTTCCCTTCGTAAACAACTCGAAACTCAACCCTAACTTCAACAACCAACGCCGCCACCCCCTCCTCCTATGCCTGGCGACCACCCCGCGCTCGTGGTGCCGCCACGCGCGGCCGTCGCCGCCGGCCAGGCACGCGCAACCAGCGCGCGCGACGGGGAACAGCACCCAGCGCTCAAAGAACAGCCGCTGCGGGGCTGACTTCGCGGCAGGATCCTCGCCATCTCGCTTCGGCGAATCTCGAACCGCTTGTGCAGGTACGGAGCTAACCTATAGGTCTTCAATCCCCTTCAAGTAGTTTAGGTTAATTCGCTTCATGCGCGTCGCAAATCAATTCCCAAAATTGGGAAAAATCTCGATTTCCAAGATTTAGAAACTGTTCCAAAGTCCGAAGTTGGCGGTCGATTTACGGCCAGAATATTGTGAAATTTGGAAAAGTGCTTGAACAATCTTTTAGACAACATATACGAGATGGAAACCCCACTTTTTGTTTAATTTTTAGCTATTTGTACAGTAAGAAAATCCAGTTTGAAAACCAAGAAAAACCTGTTTCAAAAACCATGAAAACGCTCCACACGACGTCCGTTCCGCCATTCCGGGCGACGTGGTCGCGCACCGAAGACATCGAAAGCTGCGTAACGGCTTCGTGGTCGTGTGTGCTTTGACGGAATTCAAATTGGTCGTGTGTGCGCGACGAATTCGACGCGTATCCGTCGAAATTGCCCCGTATCCGTCCAATACAAATTCAGTCATAACTTTGTGCACGCTTGTCAGATCGAGACGAAACTTGCGCCAACAGGACCGTATCGTTTTTCTGGTCCTGCATACCAAGTTTGGTCCGATTCTGAGACAGTTGAAATTGACGTCGTTTTGCGGGCCCCACGGTTCCACTCAACGGGCGATTTTGTGCACGGCCCGCCGAAATCCAGCTTTGGACATACGATTGGATTTGTATAGGAAAATTGGATCCGTAGACATGTAGTTTGACGACTTTAGAGACCGTTGACTCTGGCACGCTTTTCGGTACAAAGCGGGTCCAACGACGGACATCGATTTTGCCCAAAATTACCGTTTTGCCCCTGTGTCCAGAATTGGACTTAAGGACAGGCAATCCTAGCTAATTTGTCTATTCTGAGAACGTTGGTACTATTTATTTCAGCATCCGGAGACTTCTGCATGTGTTAATTGATTGTGGCTCGTGAGTGGTATTTATTATTGGTTTCTCCAGCTAAGGACCTCAGGCAAGTGCACTTTCTGATTGCTTTCCGATTCATAGTAGTCTTTTCATTTCATGTCTATACATATATCTTGCTGCTTGTTGACACGCTCGTCACACGGAGTAGTCGGGAGGGGAAATATCTTAGTATACATGTGGACTACCCAGAAATATCCCATGAGTCTATTCTTGAACGATAGCTGCTGCACACGACACGTGCAGTATGCCGAATTTTACTCCCTAGCCGTCCACATGGCGAAAGAATATTTCACACCACTTATATAGATGTCTTTTATTAGCTTTTCCTTGTTTATTTCTCTATCGTGCTATGATATCACTTTATCTTACAGTTTTCATTTCTCATATGCTATTTTCATGTCTTGATAATTCTATTGTGTTTTGCACTGCCGTCGGTTTGTGTACTTGTTCCAATCCTAACTGGATAACCAACATTTTTCAGGTTTAGCCGCGATCACTCTTAGCACTGGGAGAACTTGGGTATGCTGAAGACAACCTAGAAATAGAAAGCATTGTATCAATTTCATTAATTGTAAAATTCTGTATTTTCTTTAATTGTAAAGGTTGTAATAAATTTAGAAATGTGAATGAGCAGCAAATGTGTTATTTCTTGAGCAATTATTTCTTGCGGGCTTGACAGCGTTCTACCGCCGACTCTGCGGCGTAGGCTGGCTTGGACATGTCTCGTATCCGAAAAGCGGGTGCGGGTCGTGACAAGTTTTTGTGGTGGCCCATGCAGGTCAGTTTTCGCAAACCATACGAACTCGTGATGGTACGTTAGTCGTACTATTGTGAGCCTGCCCTCAAGAAATGCTCATTCACAAATAGGATTAAAATAATTTAGGAGAATAACTAGGACTAGGAGTCCCTTGTTCAAATTGACCGTTGGGTAGTTAAGGTTGCCAGGCAGGTCATGCAATTTAGATAAGGAATTATTGATTTTGGATAGCTTGCTAGATACATAATTGCTTTTGATACGATGATATGCTTCAATGATAGTCTGTCATTCACTTGATTAGTTAGGCTTATCTAGAATTAAGGCTTTGATCTTGATGAAATGTTTAACTTTCTTTTGCTTTATTAGATGTAAATTTTATAACATAAGTTAGAACTGCCTATTTAAATTCTATCTTGTCGTAAGGAACTGGTTTATAATTTCTAATCCTGCTAATCATATATGAATCTCGAAGTAGATTTATTTGAGATTTTCCCCTCAACCATTTGAAATATTTATGAAATCTAGATTAGGATGTTATTATTTTATTTGTCTTCAGACCTTTCTTTTCGACCAGCCTTTTACCTTAAGGAATGAGAATTGTAAGCAGATGTTACACTATCTATCCTAGTCAAATAGATTGGACCCTTAGGTATCCTTGAAGTCTCAGGAAAATAGTTAGAATAAACTTTACGACTGCAATGGCCAGCCAGCAGCGCATTGGCGAGACACAACCCATAGAATTGAAATCGTTTCGAAAAATCATAGTCTATGGAACATTCCAGAAACTAGGTTCTCGTTGACTTCCTTAGATCTTAGATACCCTTGTGACAATATAAAGTAGAGTACATGATAGCTTATCATCCCTGAATCACGGAACCAAGGGTTTGCCGTAGCCAGAGTATACGGGCAAGGCATAATTCTCGGTGAAACGATTTCAGATGTGATTACAAGTTTAGGATATTATAGAGAATAGAGACTGCCCTGTATGACCCTAAGATCCGAAACCAATACTAGTGTAAGTTCTGTAAGTCGAGTAGCATGTCTCCCAACCCGTGGTCCTTGTGTTTTATTAACAAGGTAATTGACTGACAATAACAGGTTCATCCAGACTATAGGAATTAGAATTCCATAACCTATTAGTCGACCAAGGCCTTATGGATAGAAGATAATAGGTTGACTGTATAGGCAATAACACCGGGTAAGGTTTTGATTCTCTCAAAATTCAAACTTCTGTCCCCTTTCCAAAAATCTTGCCTACTTATATTTTGACTATCTTGACCAACGCTGCTATTACAGCCTAGTTTTACAAGCTTACTATTTTATCGAGCTTGATCCAAGACATATGTCTAGCTAACATATTGTCTAATCAGAATCATTGTATTACGGTCTGATCAACCATGATGCATTTGGTTCGCTTTTATTTAATTACTCTACGTGGAATGAGGTATAGATGTATCTAGGATCTCACCCGCGACTACTTTGACAATCCCTCTTGAAATAATACCTTCGCCTTTGAATCACGTAATCGTACTCGGTGACCCCTCTCTTGAACTCCTTATTTGTTTTGTCTTTCACTGATTTGGAAATACGAAAGCTCGCAATTGATAGGTAGATAGATACAAAGTAGTATGCACCCGTGTAGCTACCATCGGCCAGCCCTGTGACAGGAACCTTGCCACCCTATTCTAGCCTCTAAGGTGGGTAGACTGTAAGACTTCTAAAATTTTGTGATATACGAAGACTACTGATTGATTAGAATAGTTTTTCATTAGAATGATAATTAGTGCCCTTGGACTCCCACTTTTCATTTAGATAATTTTGTGTCCTCGACCGTGTCATTAATATTCGGAGCACGAGATCAGCTGTTATCTTCCAACAAATTTCATATGTAAGAGCTAGACGAGTCCACCTTCATCTAGGTATACAATGTCCCACTCAAACCCGTCCCCTTGTACTCTATTTTTACGATACGACTTTCAGGTTAAAAGGACTAGCTATAACCTTTACCGTAATACCATTATACTTTCCGACTCCCACTAGAACCTCAACCTTGATTCAATTCTTTTGGCCCAATATATGGTTGTGATCTACCCGAAGCCTACTACACACATGCCACAAGTGTGCCACCTAATTGAGGCCTCATGTGCTACTTAAACACAAAAGTCACTGAAGGTGCATTTTGGCTTGAGAGACCTAGCTAACCAACCCGACTAGCAACTAGCTCAACCACTTGGAAGGAACCCTATTCTAGGATACTCTAATCTAGTAGGAATAGTTCTATTATTGGGATCTTGTCTAGTCCACGTAGATTGGAACCCAATGGTCATCCAACCAACGACTGATGTCCGAATGGAGAACCCATTAAGACCCAGTAAAATCCATCCATGCATACCACCACATTTAGACTATAAAACCAAACTATTTGAAATAGGTCCCTTTACCTATCATGTAGCCTCCACCTCTTAGAATGTGCAGTCCTTCGTAAACCTTATCCCATCTACCTGGAAATCGAGATACGATCTTGTATTGCATTTACATCCTTTTCTTGTGTGTTTAAATAACCACGGAAAAGATCACAACTTCGATTTCTCAAATTTTGTTCTGTTTTGGAACCCTGTTTAGAATTTCGAGAATGAAACTTCTGTAATGCACTGATTGCAAGCCCCTCTAAGAAACGAAGGACTCTTCGATTTAGCAAGTGACTGGACTAGAATGGCTCAATCTAGCGAATAAGACAATAGGTTCATAAGTACTATTTATATCTATATTGTTGGATATTCTCTACGGCTCTTAAAACTTCATAATTGCTCGATTATTCTTCCTTATCTTCTGGTCCTCCCTATTTCAGAATGTCAAATGGACATGCTTACTAGAACTTATCAATATTCTTAGCTACTGGTGTAAATTTACTTGTTAAGTTTTGGGGATTGCTTGATAGATATAAGTAGTTTATAGGCATCATATGCAGAAGGTATTTGTTGTTAGGATTGTTAGCAACCAGTTAGAAAATTTTAAGATCTTAGTTTTGAGGAGTAGTGTGACCAAAGGTGGGTAGAAGCTCTCAAGTATTCGAAGTTATAAATATTTTTGAGAAATTGAAATTTGAGAAGATTGTGGTAATAGTGGATTACTCTTTTCATTTTATTTTGAATTTTAGGCATGCCTATGAGTTAGAATTTCGAGGACGAAATTATTTTAAGGTGGGTAGATTTGTAACTCCCCTTTCCCGAAAAGTTTGAAATATTTTATTATTGTTTATTTTATTTTAATGGGGATTTTTAGATTTTATAGATAATTAAGTATTGGCTTATTGGATTTCGTATTATTTTATTGAGGATATATAATATTAATATTATTATCGTGATTATTAAATATAAATCATTTATTATTATTTATCATCATTTTATTCATTATCGAAGGATACAAGTGTATATATAAATATATGATATAATATGTGTGTATATAGATATTAGTTTGTTATAAGTGTGCAAATATATATAGAAATGATATGTATAGAAATGTATATATATGTGACGGTATATACATAAATGTATATATATGTGACGGTATATACATAAATGTATATATATGTGATTTTATATATATGAATATTATAAGTAATTGTACGTATATATCTAAATATTATTTTGTGTGTGAATATATATATATATATATATATATATATATATATATATATATATATATATATATATATATATATATATATGTAAATATATATGTACATAATGATATGTATATATATGGGAATTTATATACATGCATGTGTATATATAATACATATACGTATATGTATAAATATGAGTATTTATATATGTAATTATATAATAAATATAAAAGCAAAGAAAAAGGATAAATTTACTTTTATCCATTTCTGCAAACACCCCATAGCTCTGTTTACTTTAACCATTCTCCCACAAGCCTTAACAATAGCATTAAGCATAACAAAATCTGAAGAGCAATCCAGCCCTAACCCAAGCCAACTATCCCGAGCCCTGGTCCCACTTAACTAACCGAGCCATGCTCAGCCGCATAATAACTTCCCAACATGCTAAACAACAGAACAGAGACCCGACTCCCCAGTATTAATAGGGAGATCGACAGTTCCCTTCGTAAACAACTCGAAACTCAACCCTAACTTCAACAACCAACGCCGCCACCCCCTCCTCCTATGCCTGGCGACCACCCCGCGCTCGTGGCGCCGCCACGCGCGGCCGTCGCCGTCGGCCAGGCGCGCGCAACCAGCGCGCGCGACGGGGAACATCACCCAGCGCACAGAGAACAGCCGCTGCGGGGCTGACTTCGCGGCAGGATCCTCGCCATCTCGCTTCGGCGAATCTCGAACCGCTTGCGCAGGTACGGAGCTAACCTATAGGTCTTCAATCCCCTTCAAGTAGTTTAGGTTAATTCGCTTCATGCGCGTCGCAAATCGATTCCCAAAATTAGGAAAAATCTCGATTTCCAGGATTTAGAAACTGTCCCAAAGTCCGAAGTTGGCGGTCGATTTACGGCCAGAATATTGTGAAATTTAGAAAAGTGCTTGAACAATCTTTTAGACAACATATACGAGGTAGAAACCCCACTTTTCGTTTAATTTTTAGCTATTTGTACAGTAAGAAAATCCAGTTTGAAAACCAAGAAAAACCTGTTTCAAAAACCATGAAAACGCTCCACACGACGTCCGTCCCGCCATTCCGGGCGACGTGGTCGCGCACCGAAGACATCGAAAGCTGCGTAACAGCTTCGTGGTCGTGTGTGCTTTGATGGAATTCAAATTGGTCGCGTGTGCGCGACGAATTCGACGCGTATCCGTCGAAATCGCCCCGTATCCGTCCAATGCAAATTCAGTCATAACTTTGTGCACGCTTGTCAGATCGAGACGAAACTTACGCCAACAGGACCGTATCATTTTTCTGGTCATGCATGCCAAGTTTGGTCCGATTCTGAGACAGTTGAAATCGACGTCGTTTTGCGGGCCCCACGGTTCCACTCAACGGACGATTTTGTGCACGGCCCGCCGGAATCCAGCTTTGGACATACGGTTGGGTTCGTATAGAAAAACTAGATCCGTAGACATGTAGTTTGACGACTTTAGAGACCGTTGACTCTGGCACGCTTTTCGGTGCAAAGCGGGTCCAACGGCGGACATCGTTTTTGCCTGAAATTACCGTTTTGCCCCTGTGTCCAGAATTGGACTTAAGGACAGGCAATCCTAGCTAATTTGGCTATTCTGAGAACGTTGGTACTATTTATTTCAGCATCCGGAGACTTCTGCATGTGTTGATTGATTGTGGCTCGTGAGTGGTATTTATTATTGGTTTCTCCAGCTAAGGACCTCAGGCAAGTGCACTTTCTGATTGCTTTCCGATTCATAGTAGTCTTTTTATTTCATGTCTATACATATATCTTGCTGCTTGTTGACACGCTCGTCACACGGAGTAGTCGGGAAGGGAAATATCTTAGTATACATGTGGACTACCCAGAAATATCCCATGAGTCTATTCTTGAACGATAGCTGCTGCACACGACACGTACAGTATGCCGGATTTTACCCCCTAGCCATCCACATGGCGAAAGGATATTTCACACCACTTAGATAGATGTCTTTTATTAGCTTTTCCTTGTTTATTTCTCTATCGTGCTATGATATCACTTTATCTTACAGTTTTTATTTCTCATATGCTATTTTCATGTCTTGATAATTCTATTGTGTTTTGCACTGCCGTCGGTTTGTGTACTTGTTCCAATCCTGACTGGATAACCAACATTTTTCAGGTTTAGCCGCGATCACTCTTAGCACTGGAAGAACTTGGGTATGCTGAAGACAACCTAGAAATAGAAAGCATTGTATCAATTTCATTAATTATAAAATTCTGTATTTTTTTTAATTGTAAAGGTTGTAATAAATTTAGAAATGTGAATGAGCAGCAAATGTGTTATTTCTTGAGCAATTATTTCTTGCGGGCTTGACAGCGTTCTACCGCCGACTCTGCGGCGTAGGCTGGCTTGGACACGTCTCGTATCCGAAAAGCAGGTACGGGTCGTGACATCAGGCCCAGGCTTTCCAGCAATAGGACCCGTGACAGTTTGCCCTAGTCCAGGCTCAGGTTCAGAATTGGCCGAGAGGTATATATGTCCTCTCATCTTGCTTTTCTACCGTCATTATGCGGGGTGCACGACGTATTTCATGTATCCTAATTGCGACGGAACATCCCGGACCCGAGCCATATCCTATGTTATTCGAAACTGGTTATTGGTACCAACCTTTTCGTATGAGGAGAGGCCCGTATCCATGTTTGACCAAAGAGAGAGACCTCAAGCACAAGACTATCAGTTCAGTCCGTGTTGCTTAGAGTCATCCCTCTTTGGGAGAGTCAAACTTGGGAGCATGAGGATGATATCTGATCAGGTCATCCCAGCTGGTTTGACTCGTAAGGTGTAATATCTTCCTTATGCCTTATGCTTCGAATCCTTGCTTGCATGAATGATTGTATGATTGATTGGTAGTGGTAGATTGCATATGATAGAATAGCTTTCCCTTACATCTCTAGCCTCTTGATTAAATTCCGAGGACGAAATTCTTTTAAGGTGGGTAGGATGTAATGTCCCAAATTCGTGATACGTATTTAGTGAACGTATACGTGTTTTGGACCCATATTTTATTTAGTCATGATTAGTTATCTTGGTTTATTTTGTATTGGCTTGGTTTTATTGGCATTGATAGGCTTGGTTTATTTCATGATTCATTTGGTTTAAATTGCTAGAGAGAGAGTTTATTGGCCTTGACTTGGTTCACCTTGGTTTATCTTGGCTTGGTTTATTTTGGGTTTGACATGGAGAACCACCACCCTACCATAAATATCAATTTCCCTCTCTCTCTCTCACCTCATTTATTTTCTTCATCTTCTTCCTCATTACTCTTTCCTCTCCACCATTAACACACCACCAACCTAGGCAAGTTGCATCTTGCTATCACTTGAGGGCTATATTTTATTTGTCTAATAGCTTTATTAGCTCATTTTAAGCAACACTAGAACTTGGATTTTCTCCATTTGGAGCTTGGAATTTTGTAGATATAGGATTGAAGTATTTTCGGATTTCGGTGGTTTTGATCTATAAAACTTGTTCATTTTCATGTTTTGATTGTTTCATGTTGTAGAGAATTTAATTTTACACAACTTAGACCCTTGCAAAGTGGATTTTTATTGAGATTTGACCTAGTTATGGTCTTTTGAAGTTTTGAGTTCCATGGCCATTTGCTCTCAGCTTTGGGGAAGAAGACCCCTTGTCCCGGGCGCAATCCAGCTAGCCCAGCGCTCTTTAGCGCTGGCGCCACTCACCCAGTCTAGCCCAGTGCTCTTTAGTGCTGGCGCTGCCTAGTTCAGCGCCTCTTGGTGCTGGCGCAATCCACCCTGGCGCAATCCGCCCTGGCGTAACCCAGCTTGGTGCAGTCCATCTTACCCCCTCCCAGCGCAGTTCGTCCTAGCGCAACCCAGCTTAGCGCAGTCCATCTTGCCCCCTCCCAGCGCAGTTCGTCCTAGCGCAAACCAGCTTGGCGCAGTCCATCTTGCCCCCTCCCAGCACAGTTTGCCCTAGCGCAGCCCAGCCTGGCGCCACCTAATGGCCTGCGCCCCTTGACCTTGGCGCCCCTTGCTTCCTTGTGTTCCTGTGCTACTTGGCACTCATCGTGCTGGCGCAACCTAACCCTGGCTGCCCAGCGCAGTCTAGTCTTGGCACCTATTTACATTATGTTTTATTTCATCTTCTTTTAGTGCATGGTATTTCATGTTTATATCCTTACGCCTTTTGACACGACATTGATATAAGCACAATGTGAGTATAGCATGGTTGATGTATTGAATTATGTGAGCAACTTGATAGTGACCCGTGGTGGTGCACTCCAGATAAGTGAATGGCATAGTTTATTGAGCGCCGTTGCGACAGCTCTATTTACATGATAATGTAATATTGACCTGGACACCGTGGATAACTTGTGAATGTATCGATAAATGAACCAGTGTGTCTTACATCATGTCTAGGGTAGGGACCCCTGAGTACCACGGTCAGGGGTACCTACTAGAATTAACTAAGGCTAATAACTAGAATAATTCAGTAGTCATGAAGAGATGTTCCCCAGTTACAGGCGATCCCGTTATTCCGGCTGCAAATATTTGGACTTGTAGCCTGCCGACGAGTAGGGCACATTTCCAGCCCACTGTCATGTGGGACACCCTCCATTGTCACTATAATGATTGTACTCTATTGTCACTCTAGTGTATTGTTCTTTCTCTGATTGTCACTTTAATGATTGAAATCTCTCTATATTGTCACTATAAAGTTGTCTGGATAACCTGGATAGCTGCAGGGCCTGTAACTACTTGGAGCATCTTATTGCATCTTGCTAGTAACTAGGATTGTGATAACCCTAGTTAGTTAATGTAGAAAGCCGTAGGCAATGATTGGCCGTGATTGAATAGATGGAGTCTAGTCCAGTATAGTATTGTCTAGAAGTGATTGATTGAAAGATTGTACCGGAATGATTGAATGATTGTCACTCCTGATTGTTACTATAATGATTATACTCTATTGTCACTCTAGCGTATTGTACTCTTCATTGTCACTTTTATCATTGTACTCTCTCATTTTTACCTTAATGGTTGTCACCTTTAGCAATAAATGATCAGAGACTAAGTTCTGTTCAGGCGAAGGGTTACAATCTCGGTCCTTGTTTGGTTTAAGGATTGTAACCTGGCTTCCGGAATAGTACCTTCTTCTTCTCTTCATATACTGCCCAGCTATATTTTATTTAGCATGATTCTCCAGTTGTCTTATGTCAATGATGCTTCACTTAGTTATTTTCTCTGATTGGGATAAGTGCATTGGTAGTGCACAAACCCTAATCTGTGTTACTTATTATTTTCTTACATGTTGAATGCTAATGATTTGTTGGTTTTAGTCCTTAAGTGAAGCCTCCTTTGTGGCACTTGATCTTTCTGGGGTCTGACCCAACTGGTTTTGTATGGCCAAATACCGGAGCAGCACCAAAGGATCTTCCTGCTTTCCAGCCCGATGGTGGTCACCCGGCGTAACCAGGGCATCGAGTGGGTTTCTTTTTTTTTGTTCTCCCACTGTAATATTGTAAATTATTCTTTTGAGGCGTTTAGCCGACGAGCAAGTGTTAGCTCGATTGCAGCTTTTACTTATTGTCTGCATACAGGCTGTAACATGATTGACAAGTCCCGGGGGTTGATCATGTATGACTGAACTCTTGCTAGTCCTCACATTTTGTAACGACTAGCTTCATGATCATTTCGAATATGTAATATATGAGACGCCTTACTATTGTGTATTTGGTGGTCTGACATCTTGTAACTACTATTAGTTGGTTGAGATTGAGACAATAGGCTATTTTATGACCTTAAGAGACTGATGGATTGTAGTGAAACCCTCACATATCTAGACAGCCGTGACCGTATAGCGGCATGGATTCCATCCCGTTATACGTAGCTAGCTATGTACGCCCCCGCTCTCCAGTATTCTGGTTCTGGGGCGTGACACTAGACATGCCATGACATCAGTTATTTTCTAGTTTTAGTTCACATATGTTATTTTCATGTCTTGTAAATTCTATTATGTTTTCGTATTGTCGTCGATTTGTGTGCTTGTTCCATTCCTGACTGGAAACTAATATTTTCAGGTTAGCTGTGGCTTCACTTAGCATTGGAAGATACGGATGTACTTGCAGGCAGAAACCTAGAAATTAGATAGAAATGGTATCATTTTCATTAATTGTAAGAATATTGTATTTTCTTTAAATATAAATGTTGTAAACGTTGTAATCAATTTAGAAATATGAATGAGCAATAAATTTTATTTTGAGCATTTAATTATTGCGGGCTTGACAGCGTTCTATCGTCGACTCTGCGACGTAGGCTGGCTTGGACACGCACTCGTATCTCGAAAAGCGGGTACGGGTCGTGACACAATATACTTCCAACTCAGAGCATCTGCCACAATATTTTCCTTGTCCAGCGTATAGTCAATAATCAAGTCGTAGTCTTTAATAAGCTGAAGACGTCTTTGCCGCAAGTTCAGCTCCTTCTGTGTAAATAGATACTTGAGGCTCTTATGATCCTTATAGATTGCGCACATCATGCCATAAAGATAGTGACGCTATAATTTTAACGCAAACACAATCGTCGCTAACTCCAGGTCATGGGTGGGATAGTTCTTCTCGTACAACTTTAGCTATCGGGAAGTAAAAGATATTACCTATTCCGTTGCATCAGCACACACCCCAAATCCTGGCCAGATGCATCGCTGAAGATCTGGAATCACTCAACCCCTTCTGGAAGTACAAGTATCGGGGCCGAGACGAGCCATTGCTTTAACTCCTAGAACTAAGCTTCACAGTCGTCTGACCATTCAAAATCGACTCCTTTCTGGATGAGGCGAGTCAGAGGCGACGCGATCTTTACGAAGTCTTTTACGAAGCGTCGGTAGTATCCTGCTAAACCAAGGAAGCTTCGAATCTCACCGACTGACGCTGGCCATTTTCAATCGACAACGGCTTCAACTTTCTTTGAGTCGACTGCAATGCCTTCGAATGAAATGATGTGTCCGAGAAATAAGACGTTGCTCAGCCAAAATTCACCCTTGCTCTGCTTCACACATACAACTAATTTTTTCAAAGGGTCTGAAGCACAGTCTGCAGATGCTCATCGTGTTGCCGCTTGTCCTTCGAGTAGACGAGTATATCGTCGATGAAGACTACTACGAACTTGTCGAGGAAGGGTCGAAACACCCGATTCATTAAATCCATGAAAGCAGTTGGGGCGTTCGTTTGGCCGAACGGTATTACCAAATATTCGTAATAGCCGTATCGAGTGCGGAAGGCTGACTTCGATACATCGTCCGACTTGATCTTGAGTTGATGGTAGCCCGATCGAAGATCAATTTTAGAAAATACCGAAGCACCTTACAACTGATCGAACATGTCGTCTATGCGGGACAATGGATATTTGTTCCGGATGATAGCTTTGTTCAGCTCTCGGTAGTCGATACAAAGACGCATTGATCCATCCTTCTTTTTTATGAACAAACGGACACTCCCCATGGCGAGACGCTAGGTCGGATGAATCCCTTGTCGAGCAACTCTTGCAACTGTACTTTGAGTTCCTTAAGCTCTGCAAGGGCCTTTTTGTACTGTGCTTTTAAGATCGGTCTGGTATCAAAAAATGTGTCAATGGTGAACTCTATCTCTTGATCAGGTGGCATGCGGGGCAGCTCGTCTGGAAACACGTCTGGAATTTCTGCCATAACGTCGGCCTGATCCGAGTTTGCACCATCCTGTCTCATGTATCGAACATACGCTAAATAGCCTTCACACCAGAAATACAGCATCATTCGAGCCGATATTGCCGTAATCACCATGCAAGTCAGCGACGCCTCACCACATGAATAGCAGAATTCAGGCACTCCAGGTATACGAAAGGTGACCGTCTTTTCGTTACAGTCGATGGTTGCATTACACGGACTGAGTCAATCCATTTCCAGAATGATATCGTAGTCCTTAATGTCTAGGACTATAGTATCGAAACCTATCTTTTGACCACCTATACAGATGATTTTGTCTCTGCAGGCTAAGTTTGCAAGTAGTGACGTGCCCGACGGTATGTTGACGCTAAGATTTAGGCCTAACGGTGTCACAAAAAATTTGTGTTCGGTGACAAAATTCGTTGATATAAAGCTATGTGTAGCACCTAAATCAAACAGTACACGAGCAGATTTGTTATTAAAATGCAGTATACCTGTCACGACTGTGTCAGATGTGAACGCTTCATCCCGAGTCATGGCGTAGACGCGCCCTTGGACATTGGGGCGATGGTCTTGATTATTTGTGGCACAGTTTGTTGGGCTCTTAGCGCTGGACCCTGATTTCCTGGACGGTATTGTTGATGTTGAGGCATCGTTGGGGTCAGACTTCTGGTCGGGCAGTTTGCACGCAGATGGCCCATCTTGCCACAGAGCCAGCATTCGTCTTCAGAGATATGACATTTATTTTTATGGTGCCCAAAATTATTGTATTTATGGCAATGAGTTTCTGGATTTTGCCCTTGGTATCCGCCCTGATTGTCATTGTTTGGACGCTTATACGCATTGTTTCCTCCCGTATGGCTAGGGCGCTTGTGGATGTATGTTTGCACAACGCCGGCAGCTCTTGGGGGATATTGGCGCTCAAGGCGGAGAGCGTGATTTAGAGACTCGTCAATAGTCTTGTATTCAGGCACCGATACATGGGCAGAGATAGATGGATGCAGGCCTACTTTGAACCATCGAGCGTGACTCTTCATTGTCGGCAAAAATGCTCCAGCAAATTTGGCTAATTTATTGAATTCTGCTGCGTACTGTCGCACCGTCATGTTCTCTTGCTTCAACTGCATAAATTTATTTTCTTTTTCCTTTCGAATGATTGTTGGAAGGTACTCGATTTCAAATGCCTTTCTGAATGTAGTCCAAGGAATCACCGCTGTCTCGTCTTCATATCGGATTGCTCGCTTTTGCACGGACCACCAATCGTGTGCGTTCAATCGGAGTAGAAGTTGTGCACATGTGATTTTCTTTGAGTCATCGACACCTAGAAGGAAGTACGACAATTCTTCGTGAATTTTGATACCTCGAAGTTGGAACTTCTTGGTGTTGTAGGTAGACGCTCGGGCACTTCTGGTTCGATTTCATTGGGTCTGACCGCAGGCTCGATCACGGTAGGCATTGTCGCAGAATTATTGTTATTGTCCACAACTGACTGGACTATCTGCTGAAGAGTGTCAAGCTGCTTCTGCAGCAACTTGAATTGGGCCTCGAATCGGTTCTCAAACTGAGTCTGTCGGGCCTCCGTCTGCTGTCGATGAAGCTCATTCTGGCACTGGTTGGCCTTGGCCTGACATTGTTGTGCCTCTAGCATACGCAACATCCGTTCCAAAGGGGCATTCGAGGGTTCATGTCTTTAGCTACTCGAGCCACTCGAGGCACTCTCTACGTTCACGACCGCAGCTTCTCCAACTTCTGTAATATAAAAGCAACTCTCGTTAGTTTCAGAAAATGTCATGGGTTCACCGTATGGAACAACTCATCTCATTGACATGAGGTCAACGGTTCAAGAATAGAGACTCGAGACTGAAGGCCAAGGACGTAAAGCCGTGCTCTGATACTATTATGTCACGCCCCAATTTTGAAGAATCATAGTCGTCCCCCGGGAGTGATACCGTACGAACCTAGGTTGTGATCGCACAAGGCATAGTCATAAGGATATCCAAAATATAACAGCTAAAAAATACTACAAAAATTTGTCAAATTAGCGACGTTCCAAAACGTCGCTAATCTCGGCCAAAACATCGCTAACTTAAATTAGCGACGTTTTGGAAATGACGGAAAAAAGCGTGTCGATAATCGTGAAAACATCACAAAACGTCGCTATGGCGACGTTAGTTAGCGACGCTAATAACGTCGGTAAATAGCGACGTTATTTGCGACGTTTTCTTGTGGTCGCCGATTAGTGACACATTAGCGACATTTTTGCGACGATGTGGTGGCATCAGATTGTTTGCCACGTCAACAATTTAACGACGTTTTTAGTGACCTTTATATTCGTCGCTAACAGTTAGCGACGAATATAAATGTCGCTAAAAATGTCGCTAAATTGAAAAAAATTTAAAAAAAGAATCCAGAATGCAAATGTACAATCCAAAATAAAGAATCCAATACAATCCCAAATATAGAATCTAATCCCTGGGTTCGACGACCCTTTCGGTGGAACACTCAACACCGCCACGCACAATACAATCCAGAATAGACCAAAAATAATTGGTCATCTCCGCAAGCCTCTCGGAACATCACAATATGCATCACACAAACCAATATACATCACAATATGCATCACACATCACACAAACCAATATACATCACACACCAAAAAACAAATATCCATCACAATATCCAAAGGAGATATATCCATCAAAACAAATATCCATCACAATATCCAGAGAAGATATATCCATCAAAATAAATATCCATTAAATATCGGTTGTCAGAAATAAGTCTTCTGGAAACAAATCCAGTCAATATATATATCTACTGTCATCTATGCTGGGGCAGATAGAACTCCCTTAGCCAGTGCGCATAAGTAGGAATCACTTCTGGAGCAGCTCTCTCGGTAGAACTGCTCTCTGGTGCGGCCATCTGTGACTCCCTCAAGAGAAATCCTCGGGTCTTAGGTGCCATCTGTGAGAATGTTTGCCATCTCGTTTGAGTATATTTTCAAAAGCAGATAAAATACAAAAAATTCGATTGTTTGCCAAGTGCGAGAACGAATGGCTCAGAACATAACCCAAAATTCATTCTAGCATATATTAGTGTGAATCATCTATGTTCTGTACATATGGTATAGTATATGTTCTTATCGAATCTAGTATCTGAAGGATATAACAGAATCAAATGAACCCACATAATGTAATACTAAGACATCATCTACTACTAAAAGATATAGTGATAGGTTGTCGTATCATCATTGCCGAGGAATGAGGGTCGGAGGACAGTCAACTTTATCTACGGCTGTATAGTTTCTATCTCGCCAGTCGAATGGCTGCAGGGACTATGTCCTGATCACCATGTCGTACCATAGATTAATGCAAATAGAGCTGGAGCTGGAGCCAAAATACAGAATCCAAAATACAAAATACAGAATCCAGAATGCAAATGGAGCTGGAGCTGGAGCTGGAGCTAGAGCTAGAGATACAATCCAGAGATTGATATAGTACTAATTCATATATGTAGTCCAATACAAATAGTCTAATACAAATAAGTTCCAATACAAATAGTCCAAAACAAATAAGTACTAATAGCTAATGACAACCACACAGCTCACGCAAACGCTCAGTGGTACGATCACGCAACCACTTCGAATAAGTGGGATCGACGGCGCCAGGAGAGATGCAGTCCACTGAGGTGCTGGATGAATAGAACTCCCGGTCTTACTAGCTACCGGTGCCACTTCCTCCTTAACAGTAGGAGGAGTCACCTCAGCATTCTGTGTTTCCCTCAAACGATGTGCCGCTGCTCGGGTCATGGGTACC
The DNA here is from genome assembly GCA_029216955.1 of Iris pallida. Lineage (NCBI taxonomy): Eukaryota > Viridiplantae > Streptophyta > Magnoliopsida > Asparagales > Iridaceae > Iris > Iris pallida. Next base: position 8,582,495 of record JANAVB010040218.1, on the reverse strand, counting down.
ATCTGGTAAGATCGATATTCACAAAGAATATAATTGTAACATAAGCAAGCTAACTAATTAAAGGAACCATCATCTCATTTGAGTACATTTTCGAAAGCAGATAAAATATAGAATATTTGAGTTTTTGCCAAGTGTGAGAAATGATGGCTAAGAACACAACCCAAAATTTATTCTAGCATATATTAGTGTGAATCATCTATGTTCTGTACATATGGTGTAGTATATGTTCTTATCGAATCTAGTATCTGAAGGATATAACAGAGTCAAGATGAACCCACACATAATGTAATACTAAGACACCATCTACTACTAAAAAATATAATGATAGGTTATCGTATCATCATTGACGAAGGATGAGGGTCGGAGGACAGTCAACTTTATCTATGGCTACATAGTTTCTGCCTCGCCAATCGAATGGCTGCAGGGACTATGTCATGATCACCATGTCTGTAACGCCCCAGAACCAGAATACTGGAGAGCGGGGACGTACATAGCCACCTACGTATATTAAAGTGCAATCCACCTCGCTATACCGTCACGGCTGTCTAGATACAAGAGGGTTTAACTACAAGCCAACAGTCTCCTATGGTCATGAACAAGCCTATTGTGTCAATCTCAAGCAAGCAATAATTGTTACAAGATGTCAGAGCACCAAATATATAATAGCAAGGCGTCCCATACATTACATATTGGATGATCATGAAGCTAGTCGTACAAAATGTCAAGGCTAGCAAGAGTTCAGTCATACATGATCAACCCTAGGATCTGTCAATCATGTTGCAGCCCGTAGGTAGACAGTAAATAAAGGTGCAATACGAGCTAACACGTGCTCGTCGGTTAAACGTCCCAAAATAATAGTTTTACAATAAAGTGGGAGGCAAAAAGAAACCCACTCGTTGCCAGGGTTACGCCTGGTGGTCACCATCTGGCTGGAAGACAGGTGGATCCTCTGGTGCTGCTCCGATATCTGGCCATACAAAATCAGCTGGGTCAGACCCCAGAAAGAGCAAGTACCACAAAGGAGGCTTCACTTAGGAATTAAAACCAGCATATCACAATAGAATATTAAAGATAATAAATAAAGGACTGATAATAATAGAGATAACAACAGTAAACTGAGTACGAAAAAACTATTCAAGTAGCCAGGTCACAACCCTTAAACCAAACAAGGACCGGGGTTGCAGCCCTTCACCTGAATAGAAACCCGTCTCAAATACTATTGGTACAGTGAAGACAATAAACGAAGAGAGGACACAGAACTGCTCCGGAAGCCAAGTTATAACCCTTAAACCAAACAAGGACCGGGGTTGTAACCCTTCGCCTGAACAGAACTGGACCCCTGATCTTTATTGTTACGGCAAGTATAAATAATCATGGTACTAAGGTAACGTAAAACATGACGAACATGGTATGGGATTAAAATAAGACAATAAACGAAGAGAGGACACAGAATTGCTCCGGGAGCCAGGTTATAACCCTTAAACCAAACAAGGACCGGGGTTGTAACCCTTCGCCTGAACAGAACTGGACCCCCGATCATTATTGTTAATGTAAGCATCAATAATCATGTCATGTCACAATCTTGCACAGGATCGGGATAAGACTAAGCTGGAATAAACTTCGTCCAATCAATCACGGCCAATCAAGAGTACGGCTTGATACTTTTAACTAACTAGGGTTATCACAGGCCTAGTTACTAGCAAGATGCAATGAGATTATCCCAACAGCCGCAAGCCCTGCAGACCATCCGGTTATCCAGGTCGAATGTTCGTTTATGAAGAATACAACACGTGACTGTGTGCTGGAAATGTGCCATACTCGTCGGTAGGCTACAAGTCCACTTAATGCGCCCAGATAACGAGATTGCCTGTAGCTGGGAATCTCTTCATGACTACTGAATCATTCTAGTTAATTAGCCTTAGTCAATTTCAGTAGGTACCCCTGACCGTGGTACTCAGGGATCCCCATCCTAGACATGATACAAGATAGTACCAGTTTATTTGTACAAACACAATTGCCCACGGTGTCCAGATCTTTCATACTTGTCATCTCAGGCTAGTTGTTGTAACAGCATGTCATGATATATCATGTCAGTTTGCTTGTCAAGAGTGTGCCACAGCGGGCCATTATCGTGTTCTATTCTTACCTTATTATGAATGAGAAAAGCTAGCATAAAATAACTAGTGACATATTCTTGAAGCCAAGGAAAAGATCTACAACTTTCATGTTTTAAGTTTTTGAAGATTCTAGCTACAAAACAACTTAAACAGGCAAAAATAGTAAAATAGAGCAATTTCGGCGCATGGGATTCCTGCACAATCGACGCGTGGGATTCCTGCATAATCGGCGCGTGGGATTCCTGTACATCAGTGCGTGGGATTCCTGTACCATTTGCGTGTGGGATTTCTGTACCATTGGCGCATGGGAATTTCTGTACATCGGCGCGTGGGATTGCTGCACCATTGGCGCGTGGGATTCCTGCACCATTGGTGCGTGGAAATTCCTGCACCATTGGTGCATGGGATTCCTGCAGCATTGGCGCGTGGGATTCCTGCACCATTGACGTGTGGGAAACTCATGTTGCGTCTTCAGTACATGCGCGTAGGGAACCTACGCGCATGATACGCTCGGAGTTAAGGGATGCGTTGCCGGGACTTTACAGCGCATGGCCTCCCGGCGCATGGCCTCCCGGGTGCATGAGGGGTCATCGTCCCCAAATAGCGAGTTCAGCCATAAAAGTTTTGAAAACTTGCCATGGCTATAACTTCCTCATCCGAAGTCGAAATCAAGCAAAACAAAAGCCAAAACCGCATGAAATTGAATTCTCTACAACATAAAACCATTAGTTTTCGAAAATAACCAAATTTTAGAGATCAAAACCAAGAAAACCAAAAAGTTACAAACTTAGATCTACAAGAATCCATCCATCAAATCCAAAAATGTCAAGTTCTAAAGAGGCTTAGAATCAAGTAAAGAAGAGAATAGAACAATAAAACTTGAGATCCATCATGAAGTAAGTTTGCACTTGCCTAAGCTCTCTTTCTCTCCCTCCTGGTGGTTGAAGAAGTAATGGTAGAGAAGAAGAAGTAAATGAAGAGAGAGAGAGTTAGGTGGAAATATAAATGAGGGTGGTGGTGGTAGGTGGGGGTTCGGTCCACCTAAAATTAAGTCAAATCGAACCAGCAACAAGTTGAACCGAACCAAGAAGAAAATACCAAAATAACCATGCAGAAAAATACGCAATACGAGTCAAGAATACGTACACATATACCAAGATACGTAATACGAACCACAGACATTACAACTCTACCCACCTTAAAAGAATTCCGTCCTCAAAATTTAATCAAGAGGCTAGAATTGCAAGGACAAGCCATACTAATCACAGGCAAGCAATACTAATCAAGCAATCAAGCAATTATTCATGCAAGCAAGGAATCGAAGGTGTAGGGCATAAGAAGGATATTATACCTTACGAGTCAAACAGATCGGAATATCGCGATCGGATATCATCCTCACGCTCCCACGTCGACTCACCCAAAGAGTGATGACCCCAAGCAACACGGACTAAACTAATAGTCTTGTTCTTGAGTACCCTCTCTTTGCGGTCGAATATAGACACGGGCCTCTCCTCATACGAAAGGTTGGTACCAACAACCAATTCTGAATGATCCAGGATGTGGCTCGGGTCCGGGATATATCGTCGCAGTTGGAATACATGGAATACGTCATGCACCTCATATAGCGATGGTGGAAGAGCGAGATGATATGATACATCTCCTACTCGCTCCAGAATGTCGAATGGCCCCATATACCTAGGACTAAGATTTTCCCGCACGTCGAAACGAATGACGCCACGGTTAGGCAAAATCCTCAGGAATACATGGTCGCTGATAGAAAACTCAAGAGGGCAACGATGAGAATCGGGCCAATGACGCTGGCGATCTTGGACAACTCGAAGATGATCTCTGACTCTCCTACCACCTCAACGGTCTGAGCAAACATTTCTGGACCGAGCATCTGCCTCTCTCCGACATCGTCCCATACTAGCAGGGATCAACACTTCCTTCCATACAGTGCCTCAAACGGTGCCATCTGGATACTAGCTTGGAAACTATTGTTGTACAAGAACTCTACCAGGTGCAGGTGATATTCCTATCAACCATCGAAGTCGAGTGTACAAGATCTCAACATGTCTTCCAAGGTTTGTATGGTACACTCTGACTGACCATCTGTCGGTGGGTGATACGCGGAGCTGAACTGGAGGCGAGTTCCCAAACTCTCTTGCAGGCTACGCCAAAAGTGCGACGTAAACCTGGAATCTCTGTCCGAGGTGATACTGACTGGTACACCGTAAAGTCTGACGGTCTGCCTGAGGTACATCTCTGCTAGCTGAGCCGTTGACTGACCAACTCTGAACGGAAGAAAATGAGCCACCTTCGTGAGCCTATCTATAATAACCCAAATAGCATCTCTGCCAGCCGGGGATCTAGGCAATCCAGTCACAAAATCCATGGTTATATGCTCCCACTTTTATTCTGGAATTGGCAAGGGCTGAAGAAGTCCAGCTGGCCTCTGATGTTCAGCTTTAACGTGTTGGCAGACTAAACAACGAGAGACAAATCGGGCTATCTCCCTCTTCATGCCATTCCACCAAAAGTGCTGGCAGATATCACGGTACATCTTCGTGCCACCGGGATGAATGGAATACTGCGAACTGTGGGCCTCTGCTATGATCTCTTGTCTGATATCTCCACTGGAAACACAAAGACTCTTACCATGTCGAAGTGTACCATCTTCATGAATGCATAACTCTGGTCTTCGTCCTGCCTTACACTCTGCTCTGAGCCGCTGAAGCTTGGAATCTGCCGACTGCGACATCTGGATCCTCTCGACTATGCTGGACTGAACCTGCATGCTGGCCATCAATGCTACATTGGTAGGAAGGACAACTTCTATTCCTATCTTCTGAAGATCGGCTAATAACTCCGGCTGCACTGTGAGAAAATAAACTCCAGCTCTCCTGCTCAATGCATCTGCAACAATGTTGGCCTTCCCAGGATGATACTGCAAGTTGATGTCATAATCCACAAGCAGCTCTAGCCATCTCCTCTGACGCATATTGAGATCCTTCTGGGTGAACACATACTTCAGACTCTTGTGGTCGATGAAAATCTCCACCCTATCTCCATACAAGTAGTGCCTCCAAAGCTTAAGTGCAAATACTACTGCTGCCAGCTCCAAGTCATGGGTTGGGTAATTTCTCTCATGATCACGAAGTTATCGTGACCCATAAGCTATTACCTTCCCATGCTGCATCAGAACACATCCTAAACCTCTGCCTGAAGCATCACAATACACTGAGAATCCTCCGGTTCCATCTGGAAGCGTGAGAATAGGAGCCGTCATCAAGCCTCGCTTCAACTTTTTAAAAGAATCCTGGCACTCTGCTGTCCAAGCAAACTGCACATTCTTGCAGGTCAACTGGGTCAATGGTACTGAAATTCGAGCAAAGTCTGAAACAAATCGTCGGTAGTAGCCGGCCAAGCCAAGAAAACTGCGAACTTCTGTCACTGTGCTAGGTACCGACCACGTTTCAATGGCCATGATCTTCTGGGAATCTACTTCCACTCCTCCCTTGGTGATGATATGATCCAAGTACGAAATGCGATCGAGCCAGAACTCGTATTTACTAAACTTGGCATATAACTGGTGCTCTCTGAGAATCTGGAGGACAACTCGGAGATGCTGCTCATGCTCCGCCTCACTCTTGCTGTAGACCAGGATGTCGTCTAGGAACACAATTACGAACTGATCCAAATAAGGCATGAAGATACGATTCATGAGGTCCATGAATACAGCCGGTGCATTGGTTGCTCCAAATGGCATCACAAGGAACTCCCAATGCCCATACCTAGATCTGAAAGCGGTCTTCGGGATGTCCTGCTCGCTGACTCTGATCTGATGGTATCCCGACCGCAAGTTGATCTTCGAGAACACTGCTGCCCCCTTGAGTTGATCAAACAAGTCATCTATCCTCGGGAGAGGGTATCTGTTCTTGATTGTCACTGAGTTCAAGGTACGATAATCTATACATAATCTGGACGTACCATCCTTTTTTTCATAAGAAGCATTGGGGCTCCCCAAGGCGATCCACTAGCACGAATGAATCCCTTGGTTCTGAGTTCTTCAATCATCTTGTACAATATCTCTAGCTCTGACGGTGCCATCCTGTAGACTCTCTCTAACACTGGGGCTGTCCCGGGAATCAAGTCGATGGTAAACTCGATCTCTCGCTCTGGCGGCATCCCTGGAAGCTCTTCTGGGAAAACATCTGGAAACTCTTCGACTATCCAAGGTAACTGTACTACTGCTACTGCCATCCGCAATACTGGAGAAGTAGGTTCAACTTCGCCTCGGGAGAAGGAAAACTTCAGCTCGCCTGGAATGCTAAAAATGACCCTGCCAATGTGGCAGTCTATCCTAGCATACCGGTCCCTCAACCAATCCATCCCTAAGACCACATCATAATCGGCCATCGAGAACTCTATCAATCTAGCGGAGAACTCTCTACCACTAACTACGATCTGACACGAAAAAAAACTCTATCTCCCACAAGTCCGTTACCAGTAAGTATATTGAGCCTTACTGATAATGACTCGGGCTCCAATCCTATCCGTGTCGCGAATCGTACAGACATAAATGAATACGATGCACCAGAGTCAAACAATACTGAAGCTAGAAAGGTATTGACGAGAATAGTACCTGCCACTACCTCATCTGGTGCTATTCCTTCTTTTCCCATGGTCAAAGCCAGTACTTGACTATGTCCTCTGGGTACGGGTCCCCTCTGCTGAAAATTCCTCTGTCTGCTCTGGATCAGGGCTTGGGCTTGGGCATACTGCTGCGGTCTCTGCTACTGGAATGCCAGGACCCGCGTCGGCAATGGCCTCGGGAATGGGTACTGCAGCTGCTGCTGCTGTTGGACTGGTGCTGGTCATCTAACTGAAGGACTAGAAAAGGCTGATGATGAACTCCCCCTGTTCGGGCAGTTCCCAACCCTGTGGTCCAGGGTACCACTGTAACGACCCGCTCCGCCCTAGCAGAACGCCGATTCAAACGGCAAGTGCAACGACTCAAATGAGCCGTCGACCCGAAGAGTTGGCATCGACTTGATGAAGAATCGATGCAAGGCTTACATTGGCCCGTCAAGATGAATCCAGACTTAGACTTTCAAAGGCGCGCTCGGATTATCGCTCGGCCGATGCGAACATCGCTAAGGTGGGTGGCTCCGATGAACCCGTCTTTGCTTAGCCTAGACACATAACAATACGGACACTATCACGAGAATCGCTAGGCGATAACCCCGTACATGCTAATAAATGACTCAACGCACCTAGCTAAGGGAATAATCCCATCTTGTATGCTTGTATAGAATATGGAAAGAAATATGGAAAATATGAGAACTCTTGTACCGCGCTCCACGCTCGTGCTACGGCACAAGCTTACGTTCAAGTCCCTTATGCGTTCGAACAATCAAACAATGAATGGGTTACAACAATGAAACGGGAAGACTATCGATATAGTCGTTCCGAGTAGAGTTAGCAACATTGAAAGACTATGGGACCGATGGGTCGCCAAGGCGACTCCCGTACGAGGAGTTGCAAAATATATGAATGAATGAATGAATGAACGAATAAGTGAATGAATGAATCAACGAATGAAAGAATGAATACGTGAATGAATCGATGAACAAACGGACAAGTGAAAGAAAGAAAAGAAAGAATGAATGAAAGCTAATAAAGAAAGAATGGTGAGCGACAGGTGTGACGGGCACGTACAACGGGGCTCGCTACCCGCGCTGCACGGACGCCAACCTGGTCGATAACGCATTATGGCTAAGGGTTAGCCTACGGCTCGGAGATAGCCGTTAAGTTAAAATGACAAGATAATACGAAATGGTCGTGGACAAATGGTACGGGTGTTGTGTGGAGTATACCGTGGCCGTGTAGTGGAAGGATTCTGCGGCACGGGCGTTGTATGGAGTATACCGTGGCCGGCCTAGGCGGAATCAAAAGTGGGGCTTACGGGCTGCCTAGGTGCGGGCTTGGACACCGGGAGACGTAAGTGCAGGATATTTCAAGAGACTTAACGGGGTGTACCAGCCATCACCCTACGCTAAGTTGAGAAATACCAAGAGAAAATGTCCAAAATGGCTTGTCATGCCAGCGACCGGTGCATATAGATTAAGTGGACTTTGCTGGTGGCTATCCACGTACAAGTCCTTGCATTGAAATCAAAGTAGTCTAAGTTAAATGAACAATCGCCTACTGAACGGCTTGAAATGTATCACACCAAATGATAATGAATACTTCGTACAATGAGTTAGAGAATACGCCTACGACGCGCTAGAACCTGAGACATGGACACGCCCGTAACATTGAATGTTTACATGAATCATGTTAAGTTGAAATATGTGAATTGTTGACTAACTGGGTTTACTTTGGACAGGAAAGGCCGGACGGTAAGTATGGGTAAGTCGTGCATATATTTCCATGCGACACTTGAATTCAGCAACACGAGATAGGTCATGATATGTGCCATAAAATTGACCCTAAGGCAAGATTAGAAAGACAATGAATGATAGAGATGCACAAAAGTAAATGGAACGTGTTTGGTAATGATAGCATTGTGGGCGAGCTACCCTCCCCACCAGTGCATAACAATGTACTGATAACCCCACAGTCTGCTTGCAGGAAGCAGGAAACGTCGGCGGGTGCGGAGCTTCCCTCGAACGTGCTAAGGCACAGAGCTATCTCTCGAGCCTTGGAGCGTGGCAAGGAGCTGGAGCACCATATACAGGACGTAATGTATTAGAACATCGCCATGAATCATTCCATCTTGTAAGCCACTTGGCACGCCTTTTATGTTTCAGAGAGAGAGAGTTTGAGCGACTTGTAATATCGGCCTAACGTCGCTTGTAAACTGCTTGAATATCAATAAAGAGTTCGAATTCGCTTCTACTTGTGTTTATTTACTTTCTGCTGCAATGGGGACACTCTGTGCGACTTTGTGGCCTAGCTCAAATCGACCGTTTCTGGACTCGGCCTTGCACGGGCGCAACCTAGGCCCGTGCGGCATCATGCCTTAGCGAGGACGATCGCTCCTACGGGAGCGGGGCGTGACAACCACAAACCAAGCACAAACCCTGTGCTCTGTGACACTCTGATACCACATGTCCTGGCTTCCTGCAGTGTGAACATCCCACTGCGGAAGACTGCTTTTGCTTCTGCTATTGAGGGTACATCGGGGTGGAATGCTGAACCGACGTCACTGAGGCCGCCCGCCTCGGAGCTCTAATGGTCAAGGCCCTGGCTGCCGGGGCTGGTGCTGATGACTAATTCATCTGGCCGTGAGATCGCTTCCGACCTCCGGTCCTATCCACGATCCTCTGGGAGGTATACTCATGCCTCCGGGCTGCTCTCAACACTGCATCAAAAGTTTGATGCTCAAACTGCTCCACCGCCAATAAAATCTTTAGGTGGAGCCCCTGCTGGAACCGTTGGGCTCTATCGAACTCGGTCGCCACCAAGGTGGGAGCAAACCGACTAAGCCTGGAGAACTCGGCCGCATATCCATCAACCGTCCTGCCCATCTGCTTCAGATTGGTGAACCTCGTCTGTAGATCATACCGAGCTACAGCATCAAAATACTTGGTCTGGAATCTCTTCCTGAATACTTTCCATGAAATAGAGGCCACTAATCCATCGGCCTGCGCTGCCCACCAGCTGTGGACAAGATCTAGTAACTACAGGCGTACTACGGCCACTTTCTCGTTCTCTGGAGTCCTGGTTGCTTCACCTCTGTGTCCTGAAGCCATGCATCTGCAGCGATCGCATCTTCACTGCCGTCGAAGAATGGAGGATTCAAGCGCTTGAAGCTGTTGGCCGCGATATTATCCTGATGACCTCCTCTGGTCAAAGCATCTGCCACCGTCTGGTGCAAGACATCTCTGCGACGATCCTGGGAAGCTAATAGGGACCTGATGAGACCCACCAAAGTGCCATCATCAGGCTCTGCAGGTTGGACGGGCTGAATTGATGGTTCTCCTCCGGTAGGCACGACTCTGGAGGCTACTCCTGAATGCTGGACTTGATCTCCAGGTTGCGGCTGGTCCACGGAAGGTGCTCCGCCTTGCTGATCGGCAGGTCCAAGAACAATACCGTTGAAGAAGACGACATAGGGAACAATAAGGAAGGACCAGGACAGATCAACGATACAAGCATGTGATCAGGTCAAGATTTTTAGAGATCAAGACGATAAGAGCAGAGATCAAGGGAGAGTACTGATTGAGACATCTATTCAGTAAACCCTCACATATCTTGATTTACAAGACCTGCATGGACCACCACTAAAACCATGTAACACCCCAGAACCAGAATATTGGAGAGCGGGAGCGTACATAGCCAGCTACGTATATTGAAGTGCAACCCACCTCGCTATACGGTCACGACTGTCTAGATACATGAGGGTTTAACTACAAGCCAATAGTCTCCTATGGTCATGAACAAGCCTATTGTCTCAATCTCAAGCAAGCAATAATAGTTACAAGATATCAGAGCACCAAATATATAATAGCAAGACGTCCCATACATTACATATTGGATGATCATGAAGTTAGTCGTACAAAATGTCAAGACTAGCAAGAGTTCAGTCATACATGATCAACCCTAGGATTTGTCAATCATGTTACAGCCTGTAGACAGACAGTAAATAAAGGTGCAATACGAGCTAACACGTGCTCGTCGGCTAAACGCCCCAAAAAAATAATTTTACAATAAAGTGGGAGGACAAAAAGAAACCCACTCGTTGCCAGGGTTACGCCTGGTGGTCACCATCTGGCTGGAAGACAGGTAGATCCTCTGGTGCTGCTCTGATATCTGGCCACACAAAACCAGCTGGGTCAGACCCCAGAAAGAGCAAGTGCCACAAAGGAGGCTTCACTTAGAAACTAAAACCAGCATATCACAATAGAATATTAAAGATAATAAATAAAGGACTGATAATAATAGAGATAACAACAGTAAACTGAGTACGAGAAAACCATTCAAGTAGCCAGGTCACAACCCTTAAACCAAACAAAGATCGGGGTTGCAGCCCTTCACCTGAATAGAAACCCGTCTCAAATACTATTGGTACAGTGAAGACAATAAACGAAGAGAGGACACAGAACTGCTTCGGGAGCCAGGTTACAACCCTTAAACCAAACAATGACCGGGGTTGTAACTCTTCGCCTGAACAGAACTAGACCCCTGATCTTTATTGCTAAGGCCAGTATAAATAACATGGTATTAAGGTAAGGTAAAACATGACGAACATGGCATGGGGTTGAAATAAGATAATAAACGAAAAGAGGGCACAGAACTGCTCCGGGAGCCCGGTTACAACCCTTAAAGCAAACAAGGACCGGGGTTGTAACCCTTCGCCTGAACAGAACTGGATCTCCGATCGTTATTGTTAAGACAAGCATCAATAATCATGTCATGTCACAATCTTACACAGGATCAGGATAAGACTAAGCTGGAATAAACTCCGTTCAATCAATCATGACCAATCAAGAGTACGGCTTGATACTTTTAACTAACTAGGGTTATTACAGGCCTAGTTACTAGCAAGATGCAATGAGATTATCCCAACAGCCACAAGTCCTGCAGACCATCCGGTTATCCAGGTCGAATATTCGTTTATGAAGAATACAACACGTGACTGTGTGCTGGAAATGTGTCCTACTCGTCGGTAGGCTACAAGTCCACTAAATGTGCCCAGATAACGAGATTGCCTGTAGCTGGAAATCTCTTCATGACTACTGAATCTTTCTAGTTAATTAGCCTTAGTCAATTTCAGTAGGTACCCCTGACCGTGGTACTCAGGGATCCCTATCCTAGACATGATGCAAGACAGTACCAGTTTATTTGTACAAACACAATCACCCACGGTATCCAGATCTTTCATACTTGTCATGTCATGCTAGCTGTCGTAGCAGCATGTCATGATATATCATGTCAGTTTGCTTGTCAAGAGTGCGCCACAGCGGGCCATTATCATGTTCTATTCTTACCTTATCATGAATGAGAAAAACTAGCATAAAATAACTAGTAATATATTCTTGAAGCCAAGAAAAAGATCTACAACTTTCATGTTTTGAGTTTTTCAAGATTCTAGCTACAAAACAACTTAAACAGGCAAAAACAGTGAAATAGAGCAATTTCGGCGCATGGAATTCCTGCACAATCGACGCGTGGGATTCCTGCACAATCGACACGTGAGAATTCCGGCATATCGGTGCGTGGGATTCCTGCACTATTGGCGCGTGGGATTCCTGCACCATTGGCGCGTGGGAATTCCTGCACATCGGCGCGTGGGATTCCTGTACCATTGGCGCGTGGGATTCCTACACCATTGGTGCGTGGGATTCCTGCACCATTCGTGTGGGATTCCTGCACCATTGGCACGTGGAATTCCTGAATATTGGCGCATGAGATTCCTGCACCATTGGCGCGTGGGAAACTCACGTTGCGTCTTTAGTACATGCGCGTATGGAACCTACGCGTATGACACGCTCAGAGTTAAAGGATGCGTTGCCGGGACTTCATAGCGCATGGCCTCCCGGCGTATGGCCTCCCGGGCACATGAGGGGTCATCGTCCCCAAACAGCAAGTTCAGCCATGAAAGTTCCGAAAACTTGCCATGGCCATAACTTCCTCATCCGAAGTCGAAATCAAGCGAAACAAAAGCCAAAGCCGGATGAAATTGAATTCTCTACAACATAGAACCATTAGTTTTCGAAAATAACCAAGTTTTAGAGATTAAAACCAAGAAAACCAAAAAGTTATAAACTTAGATCTACAAGAATCCATCCATCAAATCCAAAAATGTCAAGTTCTAAAGAGGCTTAGAATCAATTAAAGAGGAGAATGGAACAATAAAACTTGAGATACATCATGAAGTAAGTTTGCACTTGCCTAAGCTCTCTTTCTCTCCCTCCTGGTGGTTGAAGAAGTAATGGTGGAGAAGAAGAAGTAAATGAAGAGAGAGAGTTAGGTGGAAATATAAATGAGGTGGTGGTAATAGGAGGGGGTTCGGTCCACCCAAAATCAAGTTAAGCCGAACCAGCAACAAGTTGAACCAAACCAAGAAGGAAATGCCAAAATAACCATACAGGAAAATACGCAATACGAGTCAAGAATACGTACACGTATACCAAGATACGTAATACGAACCACAGGCATTACAATGTCGTACCGTAGATTAATACAAATGGAGCTAGAGTTGAAGCCAAAATATAGAATCTAAAATACAAAATACATAATCTAATCCCTGGGTTCGCCGAAAATACAAAAACAAAGATTGACACACAGTACTAATTCATATCTATTTTAAGTGTGAGAACGGATGGCTCAGAACACATCCCAAAATTCATTCTAGCATACATTAGCGTGAATCGTCTATGTTCTGTACAAGTGGTGTAGTATATGTTCTTATCGTATCTAGTATCTGAAGAATGTAACAGAATCAAGATGAACTCACATAATGTAATACTAAGACATCATCTACTACTATATAAGATATAGTGATAGGTTGTCATATCATTATTGTCGAGGGATGAGGGTCGAAGGACAGTCAACTTTATCTACGGCTACATAGTTTCTGTCTCGCCAGTCGAATGACTGCAGGGACTATGTTCTGATTACCATGTCGTACCATAGATTAATGCAAATGGAGCTGGAGGTGGAGCCAAATTACAGAATCCAAAATACAAAATATAGAATCCAATCCATGGGTTCGACGAAAATACAAAAACAAAGATTGACACCAGTACTAATTCATATTTGTTTTAAGTGCGAGAACGGATGGCTCAGAACACAACCTAAAATTCATTCTATCATACATTAGTGTGAATCATCTATGTTCTGTACATATGGTGTAGTATATGTTCTTATCGAATCTAGTATCTGAAGGATATAACAGAATCAAGATGAACCCACATAATATAATACTAAGACATCATCTACTACTAAAAGATATAGTGATAGGTTATCGTATCATCATTGCCGAGGAATGAGGGTCGGAGGACAGTCAACTTTATCTACGGCTACATAGTTTCTGCCTCGCCAGTCGAATGGTTGCATGGACTATATGTCCTGATCATCATATTACCAATCAAACAACCAACAAAACTACTTGTTACAAATATCGGCACTATCGGTGCTTTCGAATCGGAGTATCACATTTTTTAGTGTCAAAAAATAAATAATTATTACTAAATTATCAGATTTTTGTCACTATCGGTGCCCCTGACCAAGCCCCCCCTCCCCCGCACCCCTCCCCCCCTACACCACCCCTAACCCGAACCCGAACCCGAACCCTATTCCTAACCCCTCCCCCACCAGCCCCTCCCCTCTCCAGCCCCCCCTCCCCCACCAACCACCCCTAACCCTAATCCTAACCCTAACCCTAACCCTTCCCTCCCCACAGCCCCCTCCTTACCCCACCCCTAACTCGAACCCTAACCCTTTCCTCTCCCCTGCTTCCCTCCTTCAGCCGCCCCCACCCCTACTGCTCCCCTGTCCTAGCCGCCCCACCCCCACTGTTCCCCTCCCCCTGCCGCCTTCACCCCCCAGGCCCCTCCTCTCCCACACACACCTACCCCTAACCAAAACCCTAATCCTAGCTCCCCTCCCTCCAGTCCCCCTCCTCACCTAAACATGATGGCGACTCTGTTGTTTGCCATAAAATATAAAAGAGCAGAACAATTATCGAAGGACTGGACTTTTACTTCACAATACAAACTCGCTTGTACAAAGAAAGCCTAGGGACGAAAACCTAGGTACAGCAATCTAAGTATAATTATTTATTTTAGATTCTGGGGGATGACGATAGAGGTTCGGAAAAGCGACGGCAGCTCTGCCTTACTCCTTGGACGATCGGATGCAGCCTTGGCTCTGTAGAAGAACTGCTCGGCGTTGATGAAGAAATGCTCTCCTTTTGATCTCTGTATATTCTCTCTCTAGCTCTCTGGCTCTCTATATCTCTCTTCTCTTTTTTTTATTCGAGAGTCTCCTTCTCTCTCTATATGTCTTCTCGCAAGGGAATGGCACCTTGCTATTTATAAGAGTAGGGGGCATCATTAGGGTTTGCAATGATTGCCCATTCTTAAAAGTCGGCGGCTAAGGATCACTGGATCTGGGCCGTTCATCTTGAATATACGAGATTTGAGCAATAAATATGATTGCATCAAATCTTTTGCGGGTAATTAATGATGATTGACATAAATCCTCCTAAATTTGTCATGCCAACATCGGGTTTCTCGACACGTGTCATTAATTTGCTTGATTGATTTGATCCTAATATTTTATTGGGATTTGTTAAGGAATTTCTATTGATTTGATGCCACGTGTCCCGCTATCATACCACGTGTCTTAACCACGAGCCACTGCAGAAATCTGAGCCGCAGGAAGGTGTTTGCAAAAACAAAAGTGTAGAACTTTATTGATACAAACTTTATAAAAGATTACAATTTGAATTCCGGAAATGGTACAACTGTAGGAATCCAATCTAGAAGACGATTGCTTTATCCCTTGGACGATGTGAACTTTGAAGACGATAGCCTCTGAAGTTGAAGATAACTCTGGAATTGAAGACAAAAAAGCCTCAAAAATTGAAGGCAAAAGCCTCGGAAGAATACAGCAGCACTTGGACAAGAACTCCTGGACTCTCTGAACTTTGAAGTCTGGTCTCTCTATAATCTGATATCTGATCTCTGATCCCCTTTTGAATGAAGACTTGAAACTCTATTTATAGAGTTCTAAAAAATAACTAACTTTTAGTTATTCTGGACTGCGCATGATGGATTACGCAGCAATTGGATTGCGCAACAGTAGACTGCGCAGGCAGTTGCTGGATCATGGGCCAACTGTCTTGGACACATGGCATCATTTGATTGAAATGTGTATGATCGTGTATAGACGATTGCCACGTAATGAACAAATGATGGCATGAATGCCACGTGCATTTTGTCATTTATGTTGATAAAATGCGCAACCTGAATTGCGCTGGCTTTAGATTGCGCAGACTTGAACTGCGTAGGAATGGATTGCGCCAACATAGATTACTGCCAACATGGATTGCGCTGCTAGCTGTCCTCGAGCGCCGTGCTGCACGATTAAACGAACGGTCGCCTCGTTCTCTGCGCTGTCAGCTGTCAGAAGATTTGATTTGTGTCAGGTAATGATGATGATCTGCCACGTCAGCCTGCGCGTTTGGTAGTGTGCGCAATCTGTATACTACGTAATCTGATGTCTGCACAGTTTATTTGAAAGATTCATTTCTTGATCTTCATGACTTTGTTGATGTGTGCAACTTGATTTTTTAGGACCTACAAGACCCCCTTCAAAGTTTTCGAAAGTTGAATTTATTCAAAATTTCAAAATACTTTGAATTTTGAAATTGCAATCCATTTGCGCATGAGCTGTATGCGCAATCTGAGGGATTTAACCCATTTTCAGGCACAATCTGAGGCGGCTGTTTCGTTTTCAAAAACTATAAATAGTTCTCTTGTCACTTCCCGTTCCCAGAATACGTATTTATTTAATAGTTACCATGTATTATTCTGTATTTAAATTTCTGTAAATTTATGTTAGTTAATTAATCTGCTCTTTAAATTTTTATGTTAATTTATTTCCTGCAATTTTATTTCTGCACTTTATTTCCTGCTTTTATTCCTGCATTTATTTTCTGCTTTTACCCCTTTGCTTTGCTTGCGGGTTGGCCTTGGATGAACCCATTGGACCCGGCCCAATACCCCCACCTACCACCACCCCTTCATTTAAAGCCCAAAACCATTTCTCTCTCTTCATTACTTCTTCCCATTACACTTCTTCTTCCCCATAACTCTCCCACCAACCTAGAAGAGATAGGCAAGTGCCAACTTGCTTCTTGATGGATCCCCATTTTTATTGTTCTATCATCTTCCTCATTTGATTCTAAGTCTCTTTAGTACTTAGCATTTTCAATTTCCATGGCTTCTTTGTTGTAGATCTAAGTTTGATATATTTTCGGATTTCTTAGGTTTTGATCTAGTAAACTTTGTTATCTTCAAGTTTCGATGGTTCCATGTTGTAGAGAATTTCGTTCTACCCAATTTTGACCTATGGAAGTCCATATTTGGGCTTGGGATGAAGGATTTATGGAGCTTGGAAGCAATGGCTTCCATTGCTTCCATGGTTCTGTTCTCAGAAAATTTGGAGAAGAAGAACAGTCCCAGCCGCATCAAATCTTCATTCCTCAGCGCATGGAAATCTTTATTCCCACAGAAATCTTCACTCCTCAAGCGCATGGAAATCTTTATTTCCACAGCGCATCAAATCATCACTTCTCACAGCCAAGGCGCATGAGTTATTTATTTCCCAATCACTTCTCACAGCCAAGGCGCATGAGTTATTTATTTCCCAATTACTTCTCACAGCCAAGGCGCATGAGTTATTTATTTCCCATTCCTCAGGCGCATGAGTCATTTATTTCCCACAGATTCCCTCAGGCGCATGAGTTATTTATTTCCCAATCACTTTCCACAGCCAAGGCGCATGAGTTATTTATTTCCCAATCACTTCCCACAGCCAAGGCGCATGAGTTATTTATTTCCCAATCACTTCACACAGCCAAGGCGCATGAGTTTATTTATTTCTCAATCCTTTCCCTCAGGCGCATGAGTTTATTTATTTCCCACAGATTCCCTCAGGCACATGAGTTTATTTATTTTCCATAGGTTCCCTGAGTTTATTTATTTCTCACAGCCACCTTCCTCAGGCGCATGAATTTATTTATTTCCCAATTATTTTCCACAGTGCGTGAGATTGTTTATTTTCCAATCATTTCCCACAGCGCACGAGATTTATTTCCCACAGCCGCATTCCCACAGCGCATGAGTTTATTTATTTCCCAATCTCATTCCTCAGACGCATGAGATTATTTATTTCCCAATCATTTCCTCAGGCGCATGAGATTATTTATTTCCCAATCATTCCCTCAGGCGCATGATATTATTTATTTTCCAACCTTTCCCACAGCGCATGATATTATTTATTTCCTAATCATTCCCCAGGCGCATGAGATTATTTATTTCCCAATCATTTCCCACAGCGCATGAGATTATTTATTTCCCAATCATTTCCTCAGGCGCATGAGATTATTTATTTCCCAATCATTCCCTCAGGCGCATGATATTATTTATTTTCCAACCTTTCCCACAGCGCATGATATTATTTATTTCCCAATCATTCCCCAGGCGCATGAGATTATTTATTTTCCAATCATTTCCCACAGCGCATGAGATTATTTATTTTCCAATCATTATTTATTTCCCAATGTTTATTTCCCGAATTTGGCATTAATTAACATTGATTGTTATCTTGATTAATTATTGATCATGCGTTCCTAGATGGAACTAAGAGACTGGCTAGTCGTCTTATTGAAATGAATGAATGAGACACGTTCATATTAAGTATGAACTACTATAATCGATTGGCCGATCCCGAATCTTGACATATAGGCATACATGCAGGCTTCAATTTATTTATTTATTTATTTATTTTACTATAAAAGAAGCATGTGTACTTTATGGTCAAGGCATGATTGTTCCGTGGTTAGTTTGGATTATTGCATTACGCTATGTAAGACCTACAACCTAACCGCACGGGTATCGTTGTAGAGCTGGGCATATCGTACTTTGTACGGAAGTACTCATTCTGAATGACCATGACCCACGGCATGGGATTTCACTTAACGTAGAGGCTACTAAGTTAAATAAAATAATGATTGCATGGAGAGAATGGATTCTCGAGTTCTTACATGGCAGCCCTCTTTGGGACTATTAGTGCCCAACAGGCCGGCTGGTTCCCACAGATACTGTAAATCTGCCACACGGACAGGGAGCGGTATCTGCTTATATTATTGTATATTGTATATTGATGACGGACGTCCCTGCTGGGACTCGTCTAATTCATGATTGGCGCAATTGATTGATTGGATAGACTAGCCTTGCTTGTCCATAGTAAGAACTGAGAAATCCTTATTGCATAATTCCAGGATAACTTGGGACTCACAGTAGTAAGCCGTAGGAGTTGGATGGCCGTTTAAGTTGATTTGTTTGTGTACTGTACCTACTCTGTTAACTAACTGAGATGATCAGAGCATCATGACATGACGGGCCAACTTCTGTCCTTGTTTGGTTGGGAGGTTGGTTCGAAGTGTCGTGATGTCACGTGAATCCCAGTAGCGAGCAGGGATCTATTATTATATTCTCTTATTTACTGGTTTAACTCCTCATATCGTGCTTTCTTGCGGTACTTGCTATTAGAGGTCTAACCTCTCTGGTTTTGCATGGCCAGATTTAGAGCCGGTTCCCGAGGACTCAGCTTACTTCTACCTCCAAGATGGTCAACACTAGAGGGATGATCGCAGGAGGACTCGAGTGGGTTTCTTACTTCCCCGCTCGTTTTGTTATTTACCTTATACTTTGCCGTTTGGCACCGACATGTTAGTCGGCTCGTCTTGTACTTACTTTTACATAATTGTAACTAAAGTCAGACTGCAGCTGATAACAATTGTGTATATTTTTGCTACATCAGATCTGGCTATGTTTTGTAAAGCCAGATATCAAGAACATTTTGACAGAGCGTTTGGGACGCCTTACTGCTTTATCTTACATGTTCTCTATTACTGTTTCTTGTTTGAATGATTGAGACAATAGATGTGAAGTGACCATAGTGAGACCTTTATGTAGTATGCACCCCCTCGTCTGGTTAGACAGCATTGATCGTATTATACGGTATTCATCTACCCGTAATACGTAGCTGGCTGAGTCATTCCCCCGCTCTCCAGTATTCTGGTTCTGGGGTGTGACAAGGTTTTAGTGGTGGCCCATGCAGGTCTGATTTCAGACTTGTGGGGTATTTTAATTTATAGGATGTCTCAATCACACATGTTTCCCCTTGATCTCCTGATTCGTATTCTCGATTCTAGCTTGACAGTCCGGTATCCTTTGACTTCATTGATCTTCCCTGTCCGACCGTTTGATTATTCTCTTGTCCCTTTTCTTAGGGGCACCTCGTCCGCATCTGTCAGGATTGGGCAACAACAACAAGGGCAGCATGGGCAACCTAACCAGGTTGGTCAGTAACAAGAGCCAGTACAACCTCAAGAGGCTATTCAAGAAGAGGTGATAGTGGAACCAGCAGTTGGACCGCAGTATCCGGAGGTTCCAACACCACCAATAGTTCCACCTACCCCAGTGGAAGTGGACACACCAGCCCTTCTGGAGATCATGAGAGGGATGATGGCTACTCAGCAACATCAGATGTTAGCCCAGCAGCGCATGCACGCTCAGTTACAAGAGCAGAATGTACTACTTAACCAAGGATTGCAGACAGCTTTGGAAAGAGGGGCAAGGCCAGATTCAGGAGCATCAGCCAGGTTTTGCAAGTACAACCCCCGTCGTTTCGAGGGCACGGAGGATGCCATCTCAGCATATGCATGGCTTAAGGATATTGAGGCTATTCTGACAGCAGCTAAGGTGCCAGCAGAAGAACGTGTGGATCTAGTGAAGCTGTTACTTCAAGATCTCGCACGTGATTGGTGGGAATCAGAGGAGGTAGGCATCAGACGTCCTGTTGCTTGGGACAATTTTACAGCAAGATTCAAGACAAAGTACTATGGAGTTGTGGCACAGTTTGAGCTACAACAGAAGTTTATCAACCTCAGACAGGCTGGCAAGACTGTAGATGCTTATGCAGCAGAGTTCTGCAGATTGAGTAGGTTCGCCCCAGAGATGGTAGCAACAGAGAGCCAGAGGGCTATGAGGTTCCAGCAAGGGTTTCATCTTGAGCTCTTGCAATTGATAGAGGGGCACAATTACCAGACTTTTGATGAAGTATTGACGGCAACTCGAAGGCATGAGATAACCATTCAGAGGCTTGCGGCAAGGACTGGAGGTCAGAAGAGATCCCACAGTCAGATTGAAGGAGGAGGGGGAGCAGCGCCCCGAACAACAGCACCGTCCCCTGGCATTCGTATCCACGATGTGGCACTGCGAGGACCCGCACCACCACCAAGGCAGCAGCAACAGCATCAGAGGAAGAACCAGCAACCCCCAGCAGGGCTGCACTTATTGCGGGAAGATAGGGCACACTAGAGATGTGTGTCGGACATTGAACGGGCAGTGTCTGATATGTGGAAATCCAGATCATCGGGTTACCACATGTCCTATGAATTCGAGGTCAGGAGGACCAGTACAACAGTTTCCTGCTCTGCCAGCACCAGGGGCAGGACAGTATCGAGGACCAGCGGTAGCAGTGAGACCGTTGGCCCAGCGCCCGTTCATGACGCAGGCTCAGATGTTTCGGCAGCAGGGACCGCCGATGCAACAACACCAGCATAGACCACCCCAGCATCACCAAGGCAGGGGCCAGCGGCAGCACCAGGCTAGGCCGCAGCATGGGAACCAGCAAGGAGGTCGAGGGCAGGCATTCACTCTGTCCTTGGAAGAGGCATTGGCATCGGGAGATGTTGTGGCAGGTAACATTCTCGTCGCCTCTTATCCCGCAGTAGCATTGTTTGATTCGGGAGCATCACACTCATTTATATCTGCACAATTTGCAACACGGCTAGGAATGGAGTTCGAGACATTGCCAGGGAGGTTGAATATACTCACTGGTAATGGGCTCGTAGGAGTTAGTAGAGTTATTCTAGCGTGTAGCGTTGTAGTTTGCGGGCATTCCTTACCCGCCCGGTTGATAGAATTTCCTATTGGAAATTTCGACGTTATCTTAGGCATGGACTGGCTGAAAGACAGTCATGCGACAATAGATTGTCGTAGAGGGAGTGTATCTTTTGATATTCCAGGCATGAAGCGGTTCACCTTAGTCAGATCAGTAGCAACTCAACAAGAACAGGGAGTAGTAACGACAATGGAAGAAGTTCAAGTCCCGAAGGTAGTTGAAGAGTTTTTAGACGTATTTCCTGAAGAGCTTCCAGGTCTACCACCGGTTAGAGATATTGAGTTCAGTATAGAATTGGCACCTGGAACTAAACCAATATCAGATCGGGTTTACAGAATGGCGGATTCAGAGCAGGCCAAGGTATATCAGCACATAGAGGAACTGAAGGAGAAGAAGTTCATCCAAGCTAGCGTATCACCATGGGCAGCACCAGTGGTACTTATGGGGAAGAAGGATGGGTCATCCAGATTGTGCATTGATTACAGGAAGCTTAACGCAGCAACAGTGAAGAACAAGTACCCACTACCAAGGATCGACGACTTATTTGATCAGTTGAGCAAAGCTAGAGTTTTCTCCAAGATAGATCTTCGTTCAGGGTATCATCAAGTGAGGGTTCGGAAGGAGGATATTCCCAAGACAGCATTCAGGTCAAAGTATGGGCATTATGAATTCTTAGTAATGCCGTTTGGTTTGACCAATGCTCCAGCAATCTTTATGGATTTGATGAATCGCATCTTTATGCCGTACTTGGATCAGTTTGTCGTGGTATTTTTTGACGACATTCTTGTATACTCTGCTAGTGAAGAGGAGCATGAAGACCACCTCAGGAAAGTGTTACAGGTTCTGAGAGAGAACCAGTTGTATGCCAAGCTCAGCAAGTATGAGTTCTGGACGAATCACATTTCATTTTTGGGTCATATCATATCAGGAGCTGGAGTAGCAGTGGATCCCAAGAAGGTAGAAGCAGTGGAAAGTTGGCCAGTACCCAAGACCGTAGCAGATGTGCGAAGTTTCTTGGGATTTGCAGGATATTACAGAAGATTTGTATCAGACTTTAGCGAGACTTTCAGCACCCATGACTCGCTTGACATGGAAGGACGTGCCATTCGTCTGGTCGGCAGAATGCCAGGCATCATTTGAGAATCTGAAGCAGAAGTTAATATCAGCGCCCATTCTTACATTGCCAGTTGGACCCGGAGGATTTACAGTATATTGTGATGCGTCAGGTAAAGGACTTGGATGTGTCCTCATGCAGCATGGGAAGGTGATAGCGTATGCATCTAGGCAGCTTCGAGACCACGAGAAGAATTACCCAACTCATGATTTGGAGTTGGCGGCAGTAGTATTCGCTTTGAAGCTATGGAGGCATTACTTATATGGTGACCGAGTGGAGATGTACACGGACCACAAAAGTCTGAAGTACATCTTTACTCAGAAGGAGCTGAACATGAGACAGAGAAGATGGTTGGAGTTGATCAAGGATTACGACGTGGAGCTTCAGTATCATCCAGGCAAGGCTAATGTGGTAGCAGATGCTCTCAGCAGGAGAGGCGGCGCATTTATGTTAACAACACAGAGGCATATTTTAGAAGACCTTCAGGAGATGGGCATCGAGGTTATACTTCCTAGTGATGTAGGAGTTCTGGCGAGTCTACAAGTTCAATCCGACTTAGTAGACAGGATCAAGGCAGCTCAGGCACAGGACCCAAGGATTCAGAAGCTTAGGGCAGAATGTGAGTCAGGACTCAGGAAGGAGATGAGAATTCATGAAGATGGTACACTTAGGTTTGGATCACGTCTATGTGTGCCTAGTAGAGATATCAGACAGGAGGTTATGGCAGAAGCTCATAGTTCCCAGTATTCTATACACCCTGGAGGGACCAAGATGTACCAAGATATCAAGCAGCACTTCTGGTGGAACGGGATGAAGAGGGAGATAGCTAGATTCGTTTCCCGTTGCTTGGTATGTCAGCAAATGAAGGCAGAGCAGCAGAGGCCAGCTGGATTATTGCAACCGCTTCCTATCCCGGAATGGAAGTGGGAGCATATCACAATGGACTTTGTGACTGGTTTACCGAGATCCCCAAGTGGTAAGGATGCTATTTGGGTAATCGTAGATCGACTTACGAAGGTGGCACATTTTCTTCCTTTTAGAGTAGGTCAATCTACGGAGAAGTTGGCAGAATTATATATGCAGCAAATAGTCAGACAGCATGGGGTCCCAGTCAGTATTGTGTCAGACAGAGATACCCGTTTTATATCACATTTTTGGAAGAGCTTACATCATAGCCTGGGTACCAAGTTAAGGTTTAGCACGGCTTACCATCCCCAGACAGACGGACAATCAGAAAGAACAATTCAGACTTTAGAAGACATGTTGCGAGCTTGCACCCTAGATTTTGGAGGATCTTGAGAGAGCCACCTACACTTGGTCGAGTTCTCATATAACAACAGTTATCAAGCCAGTATCCAGATGGCGCCGTTTGAAGCACTATATGGTAAGAAGTGTAGGTCGCCACTAGCGTGGGACGATATTGGGGAGAGAAAGATGTTAGGCCCGGAGATGATTGTTCAGACAGTGGAAGTGATTAAAGGAATTAGAGAGCGACTTCGAGTTACGCAGGATCGACATCGTCATTGGGCAGACCAACATCGAAGGCTGCTAGAGTTTTCTGTTGGGGACCACGTGTTCTTGAGGATCTCACCTACCCGTGGGGTCATTAGGTTTGGCGTTCGCGGGAAGTTGAGTCCGCAGTACGTGGGCCCATTTGTTATTCTTGAGAGGATAGGCGATGTTGCTTATCGTTTATCCCTTCCACCTTCGTTACGAGAGGTACATGACGTATTTTATGTATCTCAATTGCGAAGGTATGTATCAGACCCAAGCCATGTCCTTGATCATTCTGAGCTGGTTGTTGGTACCAACCTGTCTTACGAGGAACAGCCTGTGTCTATTTTGGACCGAAGAGAGAAGGTACTCAAGAACCGAACAATTAACCTTGTCCGGGTTGCTTGGGGTCATCACTCTTTAGGAGAGTCAACGTGGGAACGTGAGGATGATATCCGATCACGGTATCCGTACCTGTTTGACTCACAAGGTATATCTCTTTCTGTATACCTTGATTGTCTTAACTCCTCACGCTGCCACCTTACAGGTAGAATTGCTTGGTGTCGTAGAATGTTCAACATAGATATGTTACATACTATTGACATTGTAGAATGATTGCTTACTTAAATTGTTTATACTTAGATTAGTTTAGCTTCGATATTTCTATCATGCTTAGATCTGAAATTCCGAGGACGGAATTTTTCTAAGGAGGGTAGAGATGTCACTTCCCGTTCCCAGAATACGTATTTATTTAATAGTTACCATGTATTATTCTGTATTTAAATTTCTGTAAATTTATGTTAGTTAATTAATCTGCTCTTTAAATTTTCATGTTAATTTATTTCCTGTAATTTTATTTCTGCACTTTATTTCCTGCTTTTATTCCTGCATTTATTTTCTGCTTTTACCCCTTTGCTTTGCTTGCGGGTTGGCCTTGGATGAACCCATTGGACCCGGCCCAATACCCCCACCTACCACCACCCCTTCATTTAAAGCCCAAAACCATTTCTCTCTCTTCATTACTTCTTCCCATTACACTTCTTCTTCCCCATAACTCTCCCACCAACCTAGAAGAGATAGGCAAGTGCCAACTTGCTTCTTGATGGATCCCCATTTTTATTGTTCCATCATCTTCCTCATTTGATTCTAAGTCTCTTTAGTACTTAGCATTTTCAATTTCCATGGCTTCTTTGTTGTAGATCTAAGTTTGATATATTTTCGGATTTCTTAGGTTTTGATCTAGTAAACTTTGTTATCTTCAAGTTTCGATGGTTCCATGTTGTAGAGAATTTCGTTCTACCCAATTTTGACCTATGGAAGTCCATATTTGGGCTTGGGATGAAGGATTTATGGAGCTTGGAAGCAATGGCTTCCATTGCTTCCATGGTTCTGTTCTCAGAAAATTTGGAGAAGAAGAACAGTCCCAGCCGCATCAAATCTTCATTCCTCAGCGCATGGAAATCTTTATTCCCACAGAAATCTTCACTCCTCAAGCGCATGGAAATCTTTATTTCCACAGCGCATCAAATCATCACTTCTCACAGCCAAGGCGCATGAGTTATTTATTTCCCAATCACTTCTCACAGCCAAGGCGCATGAGTTATTTATTTCCCAATCACTTCTCACAGCCAAGGTGCATGAGTTATTTATTTCCCATTCCTCAGGCGCATGAGTCATTTATTTTCCACAGATTCCCTCAGGCGCATGAGTTATTTATTTCCCAATCACTTCCCACAGCCAAGGCGCATGAGTTATTTATTTCCCAATCACTTCCCACAGCCAAGGCGCATGAGTTATTTATTTCCCAATCACTTCACACAGCCAAGGCGCATGAGTTTATTTATTTCTCAATCCTTTCCCTCAGGCGCATGAGTTTATTTATTTCCCACAGATTCCCTCAGGCGCATGAGTTTATTTATTTCCCATAGGTTCCCTGAGTTTATTTATTTCTCACAGCCACCTTCCTCAGGCGCATGAATTTATTTATTTCCAATTATTTTCCACAGTGCGTGAGATTGTTTATTTTCCAATCATTTCCCACAGCGCACGAGATTTATTTCCCACAGCCGCATTCCCACAGCGCATGAGTTTATTTATTTCCCAATCTCATTCCTCAGGCGCATGAGATTATTTATTTCCCAATCATTTCCTCAGGCGCATGAGATTATTTATTTCCCAATCATTCCCTCAGGCGCATGATATTATTTATTTTCCAACCTTTCCACAGCGCATGATATTATTTATTTCCCAATCATTCCCCAGGCGCATGAGATTATTTATTTCCCAATCATTTCCACAGCGCATGAGATTATTTATTTCCCAATTATTTCCTCAGGCGCATGAGATTATTTATTTCCCAATCATTCCCTCAGGCGCATGATATTATTTATTTTCCAACCTTTCCCACAGCGCATGATATTATTTATTTCCCAATCATTCCCCAGGCGCATGAGATTATTTATTTTCCAATCATTTCCCACAGTGCATGAGATTATTTATTTTCTAATCATTATTTATTTCCCAATGTTTATTTCCCGAATTTGGCATTAATTAACATTGATTGTTATCTTGATTAATTATTGATCATGCATTCCTAGATGGAACTAAGAGACTGGCTAGTCGTCTTATTGAAATGAATGAATGAGACACGTTCATATTAAGTATGAACTACTATAATCGATTGGCCGATCCCGAATCTTGACATACAGGCATACATGCAGGCTTCAATTTATTTATTTATTTATTTATTTTACTATAAAAGAAGCATGTGTATTTTATGGTCAAGGCATGATTGTTCCGTGGTTAGTTTGGATTATTGCATTACGCTATGTAAGACCTACAACCTAACCGCACGGGTATCGTTGTAGAGCTGGGCATATCGTACTTTGTACGGAAGTACTCATTCTGAATGACCATGACCCACGGCATGGGATTTCACTTAACGTAGAGGCTACTAAGTTAAATAAAATAATGATTGTATGGAGAGAATGGATTCCCGAGTTCTTACATGGCAGCCCTCTTTGGGACTATTAGTGCCCAACAGGCCGGCTGGTTCCCACAGATACTGCAAATCTGCCACACGGACAGGGAGCGGTATCTGCTTATATTATTGTATATTGTATATTGATGACGGGCGTCCCGCTGGGACTCGTCTAATTCATGATTGGCGCAATTGATTGATTGGATAGACTAGCCTTGCTTGTCCATAGTAAGAACTGAGAAATCCTTATTGCATAATTCCAGGATAACTTGGGACTCACAGTAGTAAGCCGTAGGAGTTGGATGGCCGTTTAAGTTGATTTGTTTGTGTACTGTACCTACTCTGTTAACTAACTGAGATGATCAGAGCATCATGACATGACGGGCCAACTTCTGTCCTTGTTTGGTTGGGAGGTTGGTTCGAAGTGTCGTGATGTCACGTGAATCCCAGTAGCGAGCAGGGATCTATTATTATATTCTCTTATTTACTGGTTTAACTCCTTATATCGTGCTTCCTTGCGGTACTTGCTATTAGAGGTCTAACCTCTCTGGTTTTGCATGGCCAGATTTAGAGCCGGTTCCCGAGGACTCAGCTTACTTCTACCTCCAAGATGGTCAACACTAGAGGGATGATCGCAGGAGGACTCGAGTGGGTTTCTTACTTCCCCGCTCGTTTTGTTATTTACCTTATACTTTGCCGTTTGGCACCGACATGTTAGTCGGCTCGTCTTGTACTTACTTTTACATAATTGTAACTAAAGTCAGACTGCAGCTGATAACAATTGTGTATATTTTTGCTACATCAGATCTGGCTATGTTTTGTAAAGCCAGATATCAAGAACATTTTGACAGAGCGTTTGGGACGCCTTACTGCTTTATCTTACATGTTCTCTATTACTGTTTCTTGTTCGAATGATTGAGACAATAGATGTGAAGTGACCATAGTGAGACCTTTATGTAGTATGCACCCCCTCGTCTGGTTAGACAGCATTGATCGTATTATACGGTATTCATCTACCCGTAATACGTAGCTGGCTGAGTCATTCCCCCGCTCTCCAGTATTCTGGTTCTGGGGTGTGACATCTCTACTTCTCTTTTCTTTCTTTACTTTGCCTTCTTCGTGCACTTTGAGAGAAATTCTGAGCTCTTTTTTCCTTTCTTCTCCGACGATCTTCGATGGCTCCCAAGCGTTCCTCCGCCGCTACCTAGGGCAAGGCCCCCACCGAATCTTCGACAAGGGTTGCGCGACGTGCTTCTCGTCACAAAACTGCTCATCCAGCACTGATAGGTAGATGACCTAATCAAAACTCTTTTTAGGGTTTTGATCTCACTCATTCTTTCAGAATCCATCTCTTTTTAGAGATGTGATCATATTGCGCCACCCTTTTTAGGGTTCTGGTTGCACAAATCAGTTCGTTCTTCATTTTTATGAAGGACGACATTCTGCGCAATCGGTTGAACTGCGCTGGCAAAAGTCAGTGCAATTTTGCTGATTTGCGCGAGACTACCAGCACAAACTAATGACTGTTTGTTTGCGCAGTCTGATTACTGCGCAATCTGATATCGTGCAATTTGATGTTGCGCAATCTGATGTTTGTGCAGACTGATGACAAAATCTTTGACTTGTTTTGTACTGAATTTTTTTTGTTTTTTCTGTCTAATGGAGTTAATACTAGAGAAGATCCTGGATATGAGGACTTTGTAGGAACTCTTTCAGAGTCAGAATACAAAGAGGACCTTTCCCATGTGCACTATCCTCAATATGATATGCCAACTTCCCGTCAGGCTATTTTGATAGCGCAAGATAATGAGACACTGTTATGTTTGATAAATGGACAACCTCTGGAGTCAGCAGACGCTGTCATTCACAAGAAGCCATTATTCCTGTTCGGCGAAGCTTTTGAGAAAAGTTCTCAACCGAGACCAAGGATGGAAGAAAGGATTGTCCATCAGACGGATAGGTCATTCTTGATACCAGATGTTTCCCGCTGCCTCCCCTTATCCCGGTATGCTCATGCGAGCTTTCCGAGGAAGATGGAATGGAACCTTACACCTTTCCAAGATGCCCGTCCAGGAAGGATTTTTGTGAAGAAGGGGCCGAACAAGAAGGACATGTTCTACAGTTCCTCAGAACGGTACAGTATCTTGTTAAGAGGTTTGAAACCCGGTTGTATTCCGCCGGAGAATTCTTCCTTGTTATTGCCTGTCAGACCTCCAATATTCGCAAATGAGTTTACGAAGGTCGAAGGAAGGTATCCCGAGCAGGACATCAGATTAACTGGATTGGTGAATCCAGATTTTAAGAGATGGAACTGCATAGCAAACTGGATTCTGACCAAGTTTGAAAACAAACTTCAGCAAATTAACTTGTACCAAGCAGTGCATGCCACTGTTATGGTTTTGCTCCCAACCCGCATCTGTTCTTGGCTCTAGCAGAAAGGTACAATTACATAACAGGGACTTTCATGACTCCTGGCAGAGAAATCAGGTTTGCACTTCATGAGATGCAGTACATCTCTTACTTGCCAATGGGAGATGCCCCATATGAAGGATTTGTCCCAACCAATGATGAGTTGGACAGACTTCGAAAAAAGAACGCAGAAATGGTAGCAGTCTTCGAAGAACTGCTATGTCATTATAAAATCTGTTTTCTGTTCTACAAAAGTGCTACATCAAATACCTGCTATTCCTCAAATTATCTGTTCCTTAACCACATTAAAGAAACGAAGACCAAGGAACATGATAGATGCTATCCTGACTTCTTTAGACCACTGAGCAGCAGTGACGTGGTGAAACTGATGGAGGAAAGTGGGGATTTGGATGAAGAGATGAAGGATGATCATCAATGTCCTCCTTTGAAGAAAGGAGATACTCTCGAGAGTTATTTGAGAGTAGGATATAGATTTATGTCAAAAGAAGCCCAATTAGCAAGGTTTCTGACATATTGGCTCCGTCGGTTTGTAGTTCCAGGATCGAGTGCTGTAGACCGCTTCCATCGCAGTGTTCTTTTTGCCGCCGTTAGATTAGTCTTCAGCTACAAGATGGATCTTTTGTCAGCGATGACTTGTAAGTTGAATGCCGGTCTTCGTCTGTACGTCGATCTGATGCTGAAAGCTAAGGGTGAAAAAGAATTTCCTCGGTTGGAATTGTCGTATACATATCTATTTGGGTGGTTGCTCCTTCACCATCCTACTTTGATGGACCCCGGCATGGGACCGGTCGACGGCAGTTTTTTACGGAGATACTCTCATAGTAAGTGGAAATACACTGCTCTGAGAGATTGTAGATATGCTCTGAACCTGAGCAAAGGATGGAACTTTTGTTGCACTCCTCCTGCTGGATATGAACAAATGCCGACAAATATGATTGACTCGAAGATGCAACCTTTGAGCCGTACAGCTTTTGAGTGGTTGAAGACAATTCGACCGTCCCATTTGGTGTATCGGTTTGAAGAAGAATGTTATTTAGAGCCATATCTCCCCAATCATTTGCTCGACAGTTCGGGTACGACCCATTCCATGTGGAAAATGCTATCATGTGCCTTCAAGAAAAGGGTTTCTTGATAGATGGGGCCCGAGCTTGGGCTTATTATAATGCTCGAGATACGAAAGTAACATTCTCGATGCCAGTAAATAGCAATCATGGCCCTCGGATGCTATTTACATACTCAGTATTCTATACATCTTCGAACACCTTTGCTGAGAATTTCAATTTCGCGGATAGCTTTGCGTCTTCAACAAGATTGAAGAGGGGAGGAATCGCCATATCACTCCCAGGAAATGATGAGGTGCATGAACCAGTAGATGCACCCCTGGAAGCTTCAAGGGACGCTATGTTCCCTGAAGAGGTTAACGCACCACTGCGTATTTTTTTGAAGGTGGTTAAATCTTCAGCCAAGAAGAGGAGAAGAGAGGAGCCTCCCGCTCCGGCAGCAAAGAAGAAACTGATCTTAGATCATTCTTCTGAAAAGATTACCACTAGATCTCAATCTCGGCAGCTGGCCGAGACAATTCAGCAAGAAGAGGCTACCACACCGACCTCTGTTCAAAGACAAGTCGAGACTGTAAACATAGAGAGCCCTGAGAGGCCTCTGAAAAGAAAGAAGCTGGCCCAAAGAAGAAATCGAATGGCCTCTCCTTCTAAACGAGCCCCGTCTTCAATAGTAGTGGATGCTGCGGCAGGATTCACTATGCCATCTCCCACTCCTATTTCAGAGTCTAGGAATAAAACTCCTAGTCCAGAACATAGGGAAGAGATCGAGCAGAGGGAAGATCCTGATCCGAGAACTGAGGCTGAAGAGCCTAGAGGAAATATCATGGAGGAAGAGCAAGATGTTGTACGATCTCTTTCACCTGCTGCGGAGACAACTCAACTTCCTCCTACTCCTAGGACCCTCCGCGAAGAAGAAGATCGTGAAGTGATTGCGGCACTAGAAGATTGCAACTACAGCCCGCTGGAGGACTATTGTGACCAAGCTGCAACTACCAGCGAGAATGCACCAGAAGAAGGTGAAGATGAGGTGAGCTCTTCGTCTGAGAATATTGATAAAGATATGCAAGATCCCGAAAGGGATGATGAAGTACATATATCTTCTAATGCTGTCGATGATACCTTAGATCCTAACAAGGAAGTTGAGGTAGAAGCATCTCCAGAAAACGTCGCTGATACCTTAAATCCTGAAGAGGATGTTGAGGTAGAAGTATCTCCAAAAAAAGCAGCAGATGAAGAAGCTCCGGAGGAAACTCCCGCCACTGGTCCTCAAGGTATAAAATAAAATTAGCAATCTTCTCTTAAATAGATTGATAGCTAACGTCTTTATTTGTATTTCCTGCAGATCTTGAGACTCCTCTAGCACCTCCGACGTGCACGGACATAGTGCCTATAACGACGGTGATTGTTAGTAGCAGTCATCATTTATCCTGTGGTTCTGAAGCGGGCAGTAGCCAGGCTGTTATGGCTGAAGCTACTTCTGCTCGGCTAGAGTCTATTCCTGCAGATGATAGGCTCATTGCTGGATTCAACCATGGTAAGACAGTTTATATCTTTAATCTTCTTGGACAATAGCAAACAACAGGCAAAATGACAATTTTTACTTTTGCAGAGGAACAACCAGGAGGGGCAACTAGCTCCACTTTGGCTCCTTTATTCAAAGAGCCCGCTATCCAGATGCGAGAGATTGAACATCCTGCGGCCTCGTCATCAACAGGAGTAGCTGCAACTCCTGGTGCTATAGCGATTAATAATCTTGTGATCCAATCATTTACGAGATACTTTTTTGAGTCTTTGGGACCTCTAGTAAATAGAATGATGGAAAAAGAGGGTACTGATTTTTTTATGGTTAGAGGTCCAACCTCTCTCTTAGTAAGGGCTATCCGAGAACAAGGTGACGAGGCTCAGGCCACTTTCCTGGATCATATTTTGAATGAGTTAGAGATTTCCATCAGAAACTATAAAGAGCTCAACCAAGGAGACGTGGAGTCTCTAGTGCAGGCAGAGTTCGAACAACTGGCTCAGGCAGCTGATATTGAAATGGTGAATCTCTAGAACCTTTTGGAAGCTTTCTCTGCAAAATCTGCTGAGTATCAGTCCAAGCTAGAATCAGTGACCTTGATGGCTGAGAGAAAAGAGCAAAGAGCTGCTGAGTTGAGGGCAGAGATTGCTCGTCTCCAGGAGGAATTAGAAAATGAAGTTACTGATCATCAACTTGCAACCCAACAATTCAATGCTCTGATTCAAGAAAGGGATGAGTACGTGGCAGCTCATAATGCTGAGATTACTCGCCGAATGGTGGCCATGCCTGCTTTTAATGAAGAAATCGGGATGGAAGAAGCCAGAAGGATAGTGATGTCATCTCGTGAAGAGCGACTACTGACTCTGAAACAACAAATTGCTAGTCTGATAACACCTCCACCTCATTAGAAAGAACTTTTTGTATCTTTGGTAGCACATGTGTTTTTTTTTTGTAATGTCTCATATTTTGATTAATAAAAGATATTTTGTTGTGGCTCCATTATTTGTTGTATATCTTGCTCAGATATAAATAATAGATAGAGAAAATATATTCAGAGGTACATGACATGATATATTTCTGAATTTTATAGAAAAATAATTATATTCATTATATCTGCTCAGAGGTAATATGGACGTGGCAGAATATATCGAATATTATTATTTCAATAGATAACTTAATCAAGGATGATAAGTTACTGATGTGAATGATTAAATGAACGAAAATGAATCGTCAAAATGAACAGATAAATCGTCTGATGATGATGAATAGATGAACCGTCAAGTAATAATGACTGAACGGGCGAACCGTCAGATGGGTGTGAATGAACGAATGAACCGTCAGATGAACGGATGAACCGTTAGATGAACGGATGAACCGTCAAATGAATGTGAATGAACGGATGAACCGTCTGATGAACGGATGAACCGTCAGATGAACGGATGAACCGTTGGATGAATGTGTCACTTTGTTATTTGGAGAATCTCTGTCTATAAATAGAACAGAAATTTAGCAGAAAGGAGCACTTCCACTTTTCTAACATAAAAATGTCGTCTGGAAATGTACCCAAGAAGACTGAACTCGCCCCGAAGGTTGAAGAAGGCGTTGAAGAACGTCCGGCCGAACTGGTTCAGCCAAAGCAGGCAGGGGCAGGCGAAGGTTCGTCTGCACCAAAATCACCGCGAGATATTCTGGACTTCCTGCTTGAACCAGGAAAGACTGAAGAAGAAGAGGCCATGAGGCTGGCTGCTTACAAGTTCCTCGTGGGCTCCAGCAAGGAGATTCTCGGCTCTTTTGCTGACCGTGTCTTTGAGAAGGACGGCAGTGGTCCGCATCCCAATGTTAAGAAGGATGATAGTGATCTCCCTTAATATTATGTACTATCATTCATGATGAAATAAAATTTTATTTATGAACTTGGACTTGTCTGATGATTTACAAGCATTTATATTTATACATAGTACTTTTTAAGGAACTTGCCATTGATAGGCATCATTACAATTCGACCGTCGAGCTCTGAGAGTTGATAGGCCCCATTTGAGAAGACTTTGCTTACAACATAGGGACCTTCCCACTTTGCATCGAATTTGCCTTTGCTTATGTGAGTCATAGTCATAGGACGTCTGACTGTTAGAACAAGTTCTCCTTGTTGAAAGGCTCTAACTTTAACTTTGTGGTTGAAAATCTTCGAGATGCGGGCTTGATATAACTCAATATGTTGCTGAGCCATTAACTGCTTCTCGTCGAGTGCCTCCAATTCTTGAAGTCGAAGAAGATCATTATTCTCTGTAGTGAGCTCATTAGCAATGGCAATCCTTAAAGAAGGGATTTGAAGTTCCAGAGGAAGAACTGCTTCACAGCCATACACCAAAGAAAAAGGAGTAAAGCCTGTAGGGTTGCGGACCGTAGTTCGGTAGGCCCATAGACATTCGCCAAGCTTTTCACTCCAATTTCGTTTGTTAGTGGATACAAATTTTTTGAGGAGCTTGATAATGGTTTTATTGAAAGCTTCAGCTAATCCATTAGCAGCAGGATTGTAGGCTGTCGAAGCGACATTGTCAATTCGGTGATCATCACAGAATCTTGTGAATTTCTGGCTGATGAATTACGGTCCATTGTCATGGATGATTCATCGAGGGACACCAAATCGATAAATGACATGGTGTTTGACGAAGTTAATAACACTGTTGGTTTTGACTTCAGCTAAAGGTATAGCTTCAGCCCACTTAGAGAAGTAGTCGGTTATTGCTAGTATGAACCGATGTCCTCTAGAAGAAGGAGGATTAATAGGACCTATGATGTCCATGCCCCAAGCTTCGAAAGGCCAAGAAGCGGCTGTCGGATATAGAAATTCTGACGGTTGATGAATAAAATCTGCATGAATTTGACAGGCTCGGCATTTCCTTGCATATTCAGTAGCATCTGATACCATAGAGGGCCAGTAGTAACCCATGCGTCGGATACGATCCTGTAGTTTAGGACCGGGTTGATGTGCTCCGCAGACACCGTCGTGAGCTTCACGTAACACCTGTTTTGCTTCATCACCAGCTAGACAGCGTAGAAGGAGACCATCATAAGTCCGTCGATAGAGAGTCTTAGTGGTTTGGTTGTAGTAGAATCGTAAAGATCGTCGTCGAATACTTGTAGCCTCCTTAGGATCTTCGGAGAGTATGTCGTGAACCACGAAGTCGATGAAAGAAGTTCTCCAATCTTCATTGATAATATTAACTTCAGCAAGATTACTGAACTCGATGTTACGATTGTTTTTGACACAAAACAATTCTCGATTAGAGATAACCACCACTTGTTGTCTTCTGATGGGAATGGCTAAGACTGCTGCAAGATTGGCCAAAGCATCTGCCTCAGTATTGCATGCTCGGCGTACATATTCAATGAAAAAAGCTTTAAAGGATGTAGCCATGTTGATTGCTGCTTCAAAGTAAGGTACCAGATCTTGATGGCGGACTTCATAAGTTCCTCTAACCTGGTTGACAACCAGCTTAGAGTCGCCGTAGACTTCGAGATATTCGATATCCAATTGCTTGGCTAATTGAAGACCGATGAGTAGAGCATTGTACTCTGCTACATTATTGGAGCATAATTCATCTAGAGAGTAAGCTCTTTGGATAGTTGATCCGTCTGGAGAAACGAGAACAACTCCAACTCCTGCTACAATAGCACCATTGGGTCCGATTCTGGATGCTCCGTCAAAGAATAGACGCCAGGTTGGAAATTCTTCAGAGATCATGTTGACTTCCAACGTCTCAGTCTAGAATTTTATCGTAAAGTTTGGACGTCTCTGGAACAGGATGAGCTGCTAAGAAATCCGCCAATGCTTGACCTTTGACAGACTTTTGAGGAACATACACCATGTCATATTGGGCTAGAAGAATGGCCCATGTAGCCAGCCGAGAGTTGAGCGTGCTAGGCTTTTTCATCAGTACCCGAAGAGGATTGACTCGAGATATGACATGAATGGTTTGACCAATGATGTAATGCCTTATCTTTTGAACGACGAACATAAGGGCTAGACATTCTTTTTCAACCGGACTATAACGGTGTTCAGCACCAATTATAGTACGACTGAGATAGTAGATGGCTTGTTCATGACCTTCTTTATTCTTTTGGACGAGTACAGCACCCAACGAATGGTCCATAGCACGGACGTACATTAAGAATGGAATACCCGAGATTGGTGGCACCAAGACTGGTGGGTTCATGAGATATCGTTTGATGTCGTCGAATGCTTGTTGACATTCTTCAGTCCAAATAAAAGATACACCCTTCTTCATTAGTTGAGTGAATGGTCTGCAGCGTCCAGACAAATTCGAAATGAATCTCCTGATGTACGCAAGTCGACCTTGAAATCTTCGTAGCTCTTTTAGGTTGCGTGGAGGACGCATCTCTTGAATGGCTTTGATCTTCTCGGGATCCACGTGTATACCCTTAGAGGTAATGATGAAGACGAGAAACTTGCCACTAGAGACACCCAAGAATGACTTGGTGGGATTCATCTTGAGCTGATGTTGGCGCATGAGATTGAAGATCGTTCTAAAATCTTGGATATGATCTTCTTTCAGACGACTTTTAACAGCGATATCATCAACATAACATTCGACTGTTTTATGAAGATGTTCTCTGAAAATGGTATTCATAGCCCGTTGGTAAGTTGTACCAGCATTTTTGAGACCAAATGGCATCACTGTATAGCAATAGACTCCCCGAGGAGTGCGGAAAGATGTGTGTTTTTCATCTTCGGGATTCATCTTGATCTGATTGTATCCAGAGAATCCATCTATAAAAGATATTCGCTCGAATCCACAGGTATTGTCAATCATGACGTCCGTAATAGGGAGAGGAAATTCATCTTTCGGACATGCTTCATTAAGATCCCAAAAATCAATACAGACTCGAACCTTGCCGGTTTTCTTCAGGACTGGAACAACGTTGGCTACCCAATCAGGATGTTGTTTTTCTCGAATAAAGCCACAAGCGATAAGCTTCTTGACTTCATCATCAATTGCGTCCATCATTTCAGGCTTGAATCGCCGTTGCTGTTGTTTGACTGGTTTAGCATTAGACAAAATGTTCAGTTTATGAGTAGCAATTTTGGGATCTAAACCTGGCATGTCTTCGTAACTCCAAGCAAAGACATTAATATAGTCTTTAATGAGAAGAATCAACTCTTGTTTATCTGCTTCTGGAAGATTCTTGCTAATGAATATTGGACGAGGTGACCCGCTTTCTCCTACATCAATTTGAACTAATTGATCTTCGGTAGAAGGTTCTCTTTGTTCGAATCGGAGTACCCACTGATTGTCCATCTGTTGAGCCCAAGGATCTGTTTCAGAACTTTCTTCAATATCCTTGTCATAGCCTTCTGGAAGTTCGACGGAGACCATGTTAGAAGATATAGTCACTCGATGAACTTGACCGATGCTAGTGTCAGAATCCTACGATCTGGAATCAGAAGAGCTAGAACGCTCCTCGCTATCAGATTCAGAGCCTGCTGGGGATAACATCGGAGGAAAAGCATATCCGAGACCTCTTTTGGTCCTGCTGTAATACATCTCTGACTTTCCTTGTGTAACAGCGGTACGAAGAGGAGTCTTTCTGTCCTTACCGTAGTTGAGGCCGCTTTTGAAGTCGTAACCCATCTTTCGGACGATGTCTTTTGATTGTTGACTGTAACGACGGAGTTGAAGATGCCCCGTGTCGTTAACTTTGCTATCATCCGTATAGCTGAATTTTTGTTTCGATCTTTTACTAAAAAGTATTGGACGTTCACCTTTCTTGCGAGCAGGAACAATATGATATGAATCTTTTGGGTGTTCACATGAAACTTCTGTTTGAAGAGATTGTACAACTCCCATTGTAAATGATTTGAAGCTATCTAACATATCCAAATAGCATTTAGTATGATAAATAACATCAGTATACTTGAACGTGGATGCTTTTTCATTGATCTGTACATCTGTATTTACAGCAGGACCTTTAGCCTTAGCAGGCTTGGTCAGATTGATTACAAGAGAGGGAGAAGAAGAACGTGGAGGAGGCTTGTTACGACGAAGGTCAATAACAAGTGGCTCAGAAGAGGTGAGCTCCCTTTTTTCCTTGTTATGAGTTAAATCAACAACAAGTGGCTCAGAAGAAGTGAGCTGCTTTTTGTCCTTGTTACGACGTAAGTCGATAACAAGTGGCTCAGAAGAGGTGAGCTCCCTTTTATCCTGATCATCATCAGTACATTGCCTCTGGACTGGCAAGTGAATAGCCAGTGGTTTAGAAGACTGAGGATGGGAAACACGTCCTTTGACAGGTATAATAAGAGTGTCTTTGGGCAATGCTTCTTGGTCTTCTTCAGTATCCATGGCCAATACCACTTTCATAAATTCTTCCTTATACATACGAGCGTCATTGCAGTATGCTTCAACACCCTTGAAAGGATAAAGGTCTGCAACTTCTTTATGAACTTCTCCTTTGTCATCGACATATTTAAAGCATTGATGAAGAGTTGATGGAACAACATTATGTTCATGGAGGAAGGGTCTTCCTAGAAGAGCGTTGTAAGAACAACCATGATTGTCGATGATATAAAAGGTCACCTTTGTGCGAAGATTGCCTATCTGAAGTTTTAAGCGAATCTTGTCCAA
Organism: Iris pallida; assembly: GCA_029216955.1. Lineage (NCBI taxonomy): Eukaryota > Viridiplantae > Streptophyta > Magnoliopsida > Asparagales > Iridaceae > Iris > Iris pallida. The sequence goes on along the minus strand of JANAVB010040218.1, from coordinate 8,543,420 downwards.
AGGTTCACTCCTTCCTTGGTTGAATCCCAAGATAGTAGTGATTGTACTTGAAAGACTATGAACTGGTATCTTCAATGCATCTAGCATCGTCTTTGGCATGATGCTGAGAGCAGACCCTGGATCTATCAGGATACGATCGACTTTCATCGAATCGACATACCCTGTATAGTAGAGAGGACGATCATGTCTATTATCCTCCAGCAGTATATCATTCTGAGTGAAAGTGATGTTTGGAATCAATTCTAATATGCTGTGACAATGACGACAAGAGACCGGTTCTGCTTCCGGTTTCTTGAGGAGAGTTAAGCAAGTTTCAGCTTGCATCAGTGCTTCACTTAGAGTTTCTCGAGTCTCCTTGGAAAGGCGCAAGAGCTCGAAGATTGATAGCCTAGCCGGTGTATTGGCTAGTTGAGATAATATATCAAAGTTGTACGGCTTTTCAAGTCCTGTAGGAGATGATTTCTTCAGGGGCTTGTCAAAGCGGACTTGTTGCTTGCCTTTGTCAGCAACCACCGGCTTGGGAAGAATAGGCACTATAACTGGTGAGGATGTGAAAGGAATCTCTTTAGAGGAAGTAGATTGTACTGGAACAGGTTCAGAAGAAGAGGCAGGATCCTCTTGAGCTTCAGAATGATCTTTCAAATAGGCTTTTCCTGATCTGGTGCCTAGCAGAATTTCTTCGTCAACTATGGGGTCAAAAGATACCATGTTGCAAGTCTTTGTCTTGCCTTTAGAACGACCTTTCTTCTTGGAAGAAGAGGGCACTTCGAACTCCGGAGCAAGATCGGGATGAATCCACATAATTTCGCCGTTGTCAAGAGACAAAGGGACGAGACCTTCATTTGGTGGAAGAGGAAGATTCATAATCTCAAGAGTAGCTTTGGGAATAGGAATGACACCGTGCTGTACCATCTGCGGAGGAAAGTCACCAAACTGGACTGAAACCATATTCGCAGTAACAGTCTTCTCATCTTGCTGCAGAGTAACGACACCAGCATTGACAAGCTCTTGAATTTTGCCTTTGAGCACGTAGCATGCTCGAGTAGGATGTCCAATGAACCTGTGGTAGACACAATATTTAGGATGATCTGTCTTATCGAATTCATCAGGTTTCTTTGGGTCTGGGAGCTGAATCTTGTTGCTTTTGAGTAAGCAATCAAAAATGCTTGCAGTGTCATTCTCGTCGAAGGAATATTCTACTTTCGGACGAGGTTCCTTCGGTGGAGGTGCAGAAGGAGTGGAAGTGGATGTAGGTGGAGCTACATTAACAGCTTGAGACTCTTTATTCTTGTTCAGATTGATGTTCAAAGTCTTTTTTGCTTTGCGGTTGTTCTGGCGGTTGCCACCACCTGATGTCTGGTGTTTATCTCGATCGGAATTAGACATTTGTACCCCCAATTGCTTGAACCTCTCGGCACTCACTTTCGCAGCTTTGGTATTGACAATGAATGAGGGCCAATCTTGGAACTGGGTAGATCCTGTCCACATACTGATGATAGGCAAAAGATTTGCCTTACAAGTATCAATAGTGATAGCAGCTGGAGTTCCGGGAGGCATCTTCAAGGCTTCACGGCGGAACCGTTCGATGAAACTCTCAGCAGTTTTATTGTGTTTCTGTTTGATTTTGTTGAGAGCCGACATAGTCATGTCGTTGAATCCTTCATAGAACCGTTCCAGGAAGATTTGTTTGAGTCCTGAGAAGGAAGTGATACAACCATCGGGCAAACTTCTGTACCAGTCATATGCTATGCCGGCTAAACAACCGACGAACACTCTAGTAAGAAGAGTGTCATTTGGCTGGAGTTGAACGATCATTACCTCAAAATAATTGATGAACTGACTAGGAGAAGTACTGTCGTCAAACAAAGAGATCGTTGGGATCTTGTACTTTGGTGGGAACGGAACTTTTTTCCATTCAACTGGATAAGGCTGCTTGATCCCCAATCTTTGTAAGTTGTCTTTCTCTTTGAAAGCTTCGAACCGGGTTCGCAAGAGTTTGACAGCTTCATTGGCGTCTTCAAACGACGAAGAAGAAGCAGGTTGAGTTAGAGTGGTAGGAGGAGGAACAGCATTGTAAGCACTACCTCCAGCTCCTGACTGACTAGGTGTAGTTTGAACTTGTACTTGTACAGGAGGCATTTGAGGAGACACTACCCCTAGCCCAGTATTGGCAGGTACTGAAGATGCTATGATCTCTGGATTTACAGCAGTAGATATAGTCGGTGGTGTTACATGTTGTGCCACTATGATAGAATGCATACTAGCAACCATTTCAGCCATGGTTTTTAGCTTGTCTTCTAGTGCAGCGATTCGCTGTCCTTGATTTGTAGAAGTTGAAGCATCTGGATCTTCATTGACAACATAAGCTGTCACTTCTCTTGGTACAGTGGAAGACACTGTCTGTTCAGAGCTTTCGCTGTATGCATCATAGTCGGAGAAAGAGTCATCTCCTGACTGAGAAGTAGAAAGATAACCTGAAGGGTTTTGAGGAAGATTCCTTTGACCGATTGTATCTCGGCTTTGAGAACGGGTATGTCGAAACACTCCTTCAGAAGATTCTTGGAGTAATTCTAAATACCGTTGACTTGGTTTACGAGGTCTGCCATGCTTAGAGCACCTTCTACCCCCAGTGTCTCGGAAAGTCATGTTGATAGAAGCATACAAGACTTCATCTTCTTCTGACATAGCTTCAGATTTAACAAAAGTCAGACGATCGAAGACAGATCGTTTTGTTGTTTGACAACAACATTGGATGATGACTTTGTGGTTGCAATGATGATCAGATGGTTTAACTGAAGGTGTTGAAACATTGTCTCGTTTTTGTCTGAGATGTTCTCGGAGATCGGGAACAATAGCAGTATGAGAAAAACTCTGAGGGATCTGTTCTTTGATAATGTTCGGAACATGATTTCGATTCTTCAAATGTTTAGTCCCTTGAGTGTACAGGGAAGTGCTAACTTCATTGGCATAAGTGTCGGGATTTTTAACCTTGGAGATTTGTTTTTGATGATGTTTGGTGTTCGACATTGGCTGTTTGCATTTCACCGAAGTGGGTCTGTTGAGATAAGTCCTTAGATCTGCAAACTCACCCCCAGGGGTTTCTGTTTGAGACACCAGCAGTTTTTCCTGCCTGGAACGGGAAATATTAAGAGTTGGAAGGTCCTGGAATTCTGCTACCGGGGTAGGCAGAATACCTCTTTGGTCAGTACAAGTTCTTTGTCATAAAGGAAAGAAGAATCCTTGTTTGAAAGAGTTCTAGTACTGATTGGTGCCGAGGCACGTTCAGATTGATCTTCTTCGGTAAAAACTGAAGAAGATTGAGAAAAGATCAAAGGGCTTTTCCTTTGTTTTGTGAAGAAGGGTTAGCTAAAGAGCGTTTCCCTCTATTGTCTTCCAAGTCATGAGATAAGGAAGTTTGAGAAAAGACCAACGGGCCTTTTCCTTTATTTTGAAGAGGAAGAGGAATAGCGAAAGGACTACCCTCAGTGGATTGCTTCGTAGCAACAGGGTGTTTGGGAAGAGGAGCAGAGCCTTTCCCCTTGTTATGAGAAGAAGAGAATTTAGCCAAAAGGCTATCATTCTTGGATTACACAGGAGCAGTTTGCGCATGAATGGATGGAGCACTGGTTTTGGCTACAGAAACTGTGGTTTGTGCATCAGGAGTTCTTGCTACAGAGTACTTAGGGTGGACTCTGGATGTTGGAGCATTGGACTACGCAGACAGATTGGCAGCCAATTGCGCCAGGGGCATAGGAGTCTTGTACTTGGCTAAGGCAGCATATGAAGTCTTCTGTGTACTGGCAATAGTAGATTGTGCAGCAGTAGCAGAGATAGATTGTGCAACAGGCTTGATGACAGAAGCTTTGGACTGTGCAGCAGTCTAGATAGCAGACTGTGCAGAAGTTTTGTTGGCAGCATCAATAGACTGTGCAGCAGTCTTTGGGACCCACACTGGGCGCACTTTGCTTGTGGCAGAAGTGGTTGCAGTGCGAGGAGTGGTCTTGGAGTTGATCATAGCCTCGTAGGCTGTCTGGTTGATCTTCACAACCAGTGTCTTCTGCGTCTTTCCGATAGACGCTATGTCACATTGAGTTGTCGCTTCATCATCGGAGGAGAAAGTCGTTCCCAGCAGAGTCGCCATTTTGTTTGCAAAAACAAAAGTGTAGAACTTTATTGATACAAACTTTGTAAAAGATTATAATTTGAATTCTGGGAATGGTACAACTGTAGAAATCCAATCTAGAAGACGATTGCTTTATCCCTTGGACGATGTGAACTTTGAAGACGATAGCCTCTGAAGTTGAAGACAACTCTGGAATTGAAGGCAAAAAAGCCTCGGAAATTGAAGGCAAAAGCCTCGGAAGAATGCAGCAGCACTTGGGCAAGAACTCCTGGACTCTCTGAACTTTGAAGTCTGATCTCTCTATAATCTGATATCTGATCTCTGATCCCCTTTTGAATGAAGACTTGAAACTCTATTTATAGAGTTCTGAAAAATAACTAACTTTTAGTTATTCTGGACTGCGCATGATGGATTACGCAACAGTAGACTGCGCAGGCAGTTGCTGGATCATGGGCCAACTGTCTTGGACACATGGCATCATTTGATTGAAATTCGCATAATCGTGTATAGACGGTTGCCACGTAATGAACAAATGATGGCATGAATGCCACGTGCATTTTGTCATTTATGTTGATAAAACGCGCAACCTGAATTGCGCTGGCTTTGGATTGCGCAGACTTGGACTGCGTAGGAATGGATTGCGCCAACATGGATTGTGCCAACATGGATTGCGCTGCCAGCTGTCCTCGAGCGTCGTGCTGTACGATTAAACGAACGGTCGCCTCGTTCTCCGTACTGTCAGCTGTCAGAAGATTTGATTTGTGTCAGGTAGTGATGATGATCTGCCACGTCAGCCTACGCGCTTGGTAGTGTGCGCAATCTAGTATGCGCAATCTGTATACTGTGCAATCTGATGTCTGCGCAGTTTATTTGAAAGATTCATTTTTTGATCTTTATGACTTTGTTGATGTGTGCAACTTAATTTTTTAGGACCTACAGAAGGTTGCTCCTCATTGAGCCGCATAAGGCTGGCCACGTGTCAAGGCTGCTTGAGAGTGCCCTCCATGAACATTTGGACCACATGGTGATGATCTGAGCCGCATGAGTGTAGGCGGCCACATAACGGGTAGCTTCTTCGTGAGCCGCATGGAGATAGTCCTTGTGAGCCGCATGGAGTAGCCTCTGCTTGAGCCGTATAAGACAGCTTCGGCCTGAGCCGTATGGGACAGCTTCGGCCTGAACCGCATGGGGTGGTCTCTGCTCGAGCCGCATGCGACTGTCCACGTCTCAAGGTCGTATGAGAGTTTCTGGATCTCGGGGGATCGTGTTAGAGATTTCCTTCATTTTCCTAGGAGTCTGCCATTATGACGGAGTCATAATTGTATTTTTGTGTCAGGGCTGTCATGTGCCCGAGCTGTCAGCCGTCAAGGCATTTAATGTAGTAAAGGACAAACGGAAGAGCTGTTTGCAGGCCACGTGGCTCCTCTCTGAGCCGCATAGAACTTGTTTGAGCCGCATAGACGCTTGAGCCGCATGGATCCTTGAACCGCATGAACTCTCTGAGCCGCATGGGGCTCCCTGGCCGCATGGATGTTTCTTTATTCTTTTCCATGCTTCTACAAGATCCCCTTCAAAGTTTTCAATTTGCAAAATTGAAATACTTTGAATAAGAAGCATGGCCATGCATAAATTCTCCTGGCCGCATATGATATCCTGGCCGCATGGATGTCTTGGCCGCATGGAGTCAATTAGCCGCAGGGACTTTCGGGCCGCATAGCTCCTCGCTACGTCATCATGTCACGTATGCAAAATCTTTTGCATTAATTGCTGTTGATTCGTCGTCAGTTTTAAGGCCGCTTTTTGGGGAAGGATCCCAAGAGTCTGGCCTTTATGTCAGTCGGCTCGTCTTGAAAATCGAAGGGTCGGTTACTGTACGTGGATCGAGGCACCTCTCTCTCGTCTATAAAATGTGATCGTGCTCAGTCGGAGAGACTTCTTCACTCTCTCTTTCGTCTTCGGCCCTATTTTTCTTCCTTAGTCTTCCTTCTCCGACCTTCGATACGATAATGGCTCCCAAGTCTTCCAAGGTTGCTTCTGTTGCTGCAAAGGGCAAGAAAGCGGCCTCTTCATCGATCGCTACGCCAGAAGTACACCCTGACGTCCATCCTGGTTTTAAGGGTAAAGATTGGATTAAATGTTTGAACCACAAATCCCATGGCTCTGTTGCATGATTTATGCACAAGCCTTCATCCTTCGTCTTCACTGAACTGCCCAAGTTTAATGATGAGACCTCTCTTGCATTCGAGCCGCATGGGGCATGCCCTGTATTTGAGCCGCATGAGAAGGACCTGAGCCGCATGAGCTCTTTCTGGAATTGAACCGCATGAAATCTTATTTGACCGAGACCGCATGTACTCCTGATGGACTGAACCGCATAAAACTTTGCCAAGTCATGCGCATAAGTTCTTCTGCTAAATAGAACCGCATACGTTCAATCAAACCGCATAAGTTCTATCAAAGCAGTGCTGCGTGAGGCCCAACTGAATCGGGCCGCATAAGGTTGCGTTTGACCCGAGCCGTATAGACTCCATCGAAGCTGTGCCGCATAAAACCCAACTGAATTTGGGCCGCATAAGGCTTTGTTGATTCGAGCCGCATAGACTCATAGGAGTTTCTTTTTGAAGAAACTTTCGTTTTGACCCACTTTTAATCCCATTTATTTTTGTCTTCTTTCAGTGAATCTGCCAACCAACCCGGCAGGGGAACTTTTGGTGGGTTCAGCACAGTATGCTGTGGGTGTGCGGCTCGACGGCCTAGTTCGACATGTGTTGGACCAGCTTCCCACCAATGAGTCTTTGGAGAGTTTGGGTGCCATCAATAACCAGTCTTTCCATTTTCTTTGCACTATGATGAACTCGGGGAAACTGGAAAGAGAGCATCTGAAACCGGCCTTTCTTTTTGGGGATGCTCTATCCATAAAGAACCCCCGAGTGCTGGACATCTCTGAGAAATGGGATTTTACTGTGGATGGTGTGGAGATCCATATACCTGAGATGGAATGTCACTTTCCCCTCTCGTGGTTCAATATGGTACCGCTGAGCAGACATATGGTGGGCCCCCTAACTCCGACCCAATCGGGAATATTCGTGGGCAACATTTACTATAATAGGGATTTGGGGTCGGCATGTGCGAGCAGGGACTCGGTTAGTCGAAGAGTGATGGGACTGATTCCGGGTACCTTTATAAACGTATCTGGCCCCAACTTCACTTTTACTCTGGCTGATATTTTTCTGAATCAGCTCGCTCGCAAGGGGTCTTATCCTATTGGCAGGTTGTCGCTGTTGAACTGGATAAACCCCATCCCTACTTGGGTCAATCTTACCTCATGGATCCTGAGGAAGTACGAGAAATTCCTTCAGGAAATTGACCTCTATTATGCCATCCGGGGCACCTGTTACGGGTTACCCATTAACAAGCCGCTGTTCATGGCTCTTTTGGAGATGTATAACCGGCGTACGGGAACCTTTTTTACGCCTGGAGGAGAGTTGGGACTTGCTCTCCATGAAATGCATGCTGTTTCTAAGCTGCCGTGGGGGGGTGAGGCCTTTGAAGTATACACCCCGACAAACGAGGAACTCGAGGATCTGGATCGCCGATTCCCGGGTTTCGTCACCGTGTACCAGGAACTGCTGTGCCACCATAGCATTTGTCACCAGACTGCTATTAAGAAGAACAATAGCTCAGAAGGGAATGCCCCCCATACCACGTCATGGGTCGCGTATCTCTTCAAATTCAGTCCCTCCGGCCGAGTTTCTTCCTGGGGTCCGTAAACTCAGGAGGAAGTAAAGGACCTGATGTCGACCGCCAAGAGGTCGAGGTCCACCAAAGACAGATTTGGAAGTCGTACTGACTCCTTCAGCTATTTCTACCACGGTACCCGGGAGATGACTGAGAAAGCACTCTTGGCCGAGTTTTTTATGGTGTGGCTACGGAACTGCGTAGTCTCTGGGGGGCTGGTTCTATTGAAAGGATCAGCCGCCACTTCATCCTCCCGGCCGTGAAGCTGGTCTTCAGGGTTAGGCTGGCCCTTCTTCCAGCCATGGTGTGTAGCATACACCACGGCCTTCGTGCTTTTTCGTCCAAAGTCATTGCTCGTGAGACGACACTGGATTTTGAACGAATAGAACTACCCTACCATTATTTAATGGGTTGGTTATTGATGCATTATCGGTCGTTGATGAGGCCCGGGGCAGACGATGGTGTTAGTGATGATGATGCTTTCATTTTTCGATACCGTCGTCAGCCTTGGGAGTTCGATACCATGCCAGCTTGTCGGAGGGCGTTGGTGAGAGTAGATGGGCCCGACTTCTTAGTGTCTGTCCCTCAATTTACCGCTCGAGAAGTAAGGGGTGCACACGTTGACGGCCTTGAGCCTCCCCTGCTCTTATCTGAAAAGATGCTTCTCTGGCTGCATAATATTCATCCGGCACACTTGGTATATCATTACCGCAATAACGTGTACCTGGAGCCCTACTTGTCCAGTAGGTTCTCCCGCTAGTTCGGATACAGTCAGCTGTTCCTTGATCGTCCCAGTGCTTGCTTAGGCTACGAGGGCAGTGCCCTTAACGGTATCCGGGCGTGGCATTATTACAATGCGGTTCATACCCGGGCTAGCTTCTCGGTCCCCGACGCTAATACGCAAGGGGATATTTTGTACATGGCGGCCCTTTATCATGTTGCGGTGAGCAAACCTCCCATGAATTTTGACATGAACACCAGCTTCATTGTCGGGACTGGCTTGGCAGAGAAGCCCGAAGGTTCCAAGAAGAGGAAGAAGAAGGTTAATACAGTTCCCGTGCCGGACTCGGAGTCCACAACGGCGGACGAAGAGGATGATGGGCAGGATGCCGATGACTCGTCCCATTCCTCAGACGAGGAGGCGGCCGATCAGCCACCTAACATGCCGGACGACGTAGTTGCGAGGCAGTAGCCTACTGTGCCTGGTCCTTCGTGCAAGCGAAGCAGGCATATGTCTACTGATGATAGCATAACCTACTCCACTAAGCGAGCTGCGGTAAGGCGCCACAGGCTATTTATTGATGATGTTGGCGCTGTTTCTGAGGCGACTTGAATTTCTACTACCTTTTCCTTCTTTTTCTAAATTATGGCCTAATCATCTTCTTTTACTCTTTATAGGCGTCAGAGGAGTCGATTTCTCGAGATCCGACTGCTGAGGTTGATCCGGTCCTGACCACCTTGGTTGATGATATGTGCACTGCTATCATTTCCGCTGGGGTTCTTCCGGAGGCGGCCGAGGAGCCCCACATTGCTGAGACCTCCACCCATGGAGACGAGGGTTCTACTGCACCTGTCCCTGAGGCGGCTGAATTTCAACGAGGTAACGCTGAACTGGCTGGCTCCCTTTCAGGAGTGGCTGGGGTAGAGAAACCAGTTGAATTCAACTTGGAAGTCGCGGACGAGGAGACTATGTCAACTGCGAGCGAGCTGCGGCCTTCCTGCTCTTCCCCTGGTAAGATAAGTCGAATCTTAACTTGTGAGGAGGCCTATCTGCTCTATCATCATATCCTTCGGGTTACGTCAATTGATGGTTGCTTTGGACGTACAGGTCCCGCCCCTTTATTGCCGGTGGTGGACATTGTCAGGATGGACTCTACTGGAGGAGATCTGGTGGAAGCACGTGTGCCTCCTCCTCTTCCTGCCTACATTGAAGGGCCTCCTGCTGGTTCAAGTTCAGGGGCTCAAGTGGTGGTACAGCCTGGGCAAGGAATAATGCCTCCTGTGTCCTCTTCCGTGAACATGGTTTCGGGGGTTGACCTTTCCGCCTTGCCAAGTATTCAAGCTCTCCGGGCGGCGGAAGAGGAGCTAGCCGCCATTCGTGCATCTTTTCGCACGGAATTTGTTACCCTGGTGCAGGGATGGCAAGTTCCGATGCTACTCCTTTGACATTGCCGGCCACACTCCCTCTGACGCCATCCTCTACAGAAGTTTTGGATGAAGTGTCCCAGGATGTCGTTGATAGCTTTCACCGTCATCTGAAGAGAGGGGTCGAGGCAGCCGTGGTGAAGGGAACTCCCTTTGCTATGGCCCGTCGGTGCGCCGGTGGCCAAATCGACATCCTCAGAACACTCCCCGGTGGGGCGGGGTTAGCTGCGCTTCTGGATCCTAACCTATTAGAGGCCGATCGTCTTGTGGCCCAGTTTCATGTGTTGCAGCAAGCTGATCTGTCCGCAGCGATAGATCAGGAACGCACCTTCCTCATAACCGTGCTGGAGAAGGTGAGGCTTGCTCGGGAGTCGATCAAGCCGTCTATACTGAAGGACCGCCGTGATCTGTCCCAGTTACACGATCAATGGAGCCGTAGAAGTGAAGATTGCACGGCTCGGGAGGCAGCCGCCTCCCGCGGGGTAATTGATACCAGGGAGCAGATTTTTGAGCTCCAGAGAAAGCTGGCATTCCTGGAGTCCGAGCTCGAAGCTGCCCGTACTGAGAAGGGGCTTGCTATCCAGGAGGCAGACAGACTTAGTCGAGCTTCTGTTAATCTGGAACTCGCCCTAAAGAAGATGGAGGACGACTGGCGGGCATATATGCACTTGGATGATGCGGAGCAGTTGTCCCAGGAAGCCGAGCGTAGAGCTAGACAGCGGCTTGAGCGGGGGACCACCTTGGTGAGAAACCGCCTTTTGGAGTTGTGTAATGCCGAGCTATAGTCGGCCTTTTTCTCGTTTTGTTCCTGTTTTCCTTTTCTTTTCTTTTTGAAAGGGACATGGTCTCCACCATATGTAATGCTTTTTCGTCTTTCAAATAAAGAGTACTTTCCATTCTACCCTTCATTAGTATTGTTTGTTTGTGCCTGTGTTATTATGGGAGAGTTTGCCCTGCATGAGGGACTTGTTTGTGGACCTGTTACCCCTGGCATACCTTGGTTTTAGATACGGATAATAAGTTTGATTGGGGATACCTAGAACAGTTCCACGGTAAGGTGGTCGTAGGTGTTCGGGGTATCGGGAGATAGAATGCCATGGAGCAGCTGGGCTCCCGGGGCATGATGAAGAATGGTAGGGCCTGTACAAAGAGACTTAGCAAAGGACATTTGTGGGCTTATTATCCTTGGCGTACCCCGACTTAGGATACAGATAATAGGATGAAGGGGAACCAACATACTTACTCGGAGGTAATGAGGACATGGCAAGTATGAGAGTTTTACCGTGGAGTCTTCCTACTCAGAGGTAATGAGGACATGGCAGGAGTGGACTCAATGGAGGATATTTGTGGTCAACAGAGGACATTTGTGGGCCTATTACCCTTGGCTTACCCTGGTTCAGGGTACGGATAATAAGACGAGAGAGAACCAACATACTTACTCAGAGGTAATGAGGACATGGCAAGTACGAAGGTTTTACCGCAGAGTCTTCCTACTCAGAGGTAATGAGGACATAGTAGGAGTGGACTCAGCGGAGAATATTTATGGACCTATTATCCTTGGCGTAGTCCGGTTGTGGATACGGATAATAAATCGAAAGGGAATCATCATACTTACTCAGAGGTAATGAGAACATGGCAAGCATGAAGGTTTCTTTGACGGAGCCTTCCCACTCAGAGGTAATGAGGACATGGCAGGAGTGGGCTCAATGAAGGAGGGCACATAGAACGATTCAGAGGTAATGAGGACATGGAAGTTCTATGTAAAGGGGTGAGAAAATGAAACGACTCAGAGGTAATGAGGACATGGCCGTTTCGGAAATTTGTAGATCTGTTACCCTTTTTGTGCACTGGGAGTGCGGGTAGTGGATCATGAGGGAGGATCTCTTCCAGGAAGAAAGTTCAGAGGTATGGTTATACATGACTTACTATCTGAAAGAGTGACCAGGAATGTGAGTTCAGAGGCACCTGCGGGTACATAACTCGATAATCTGGAATTTGAAAATATGAGTTCAGCGGCACCAGCGGGTACATGACTCGATAATCTGGAATTTGGAAATATGAGTTCAGCGGTACCAGCGGGTACATAACTCAATGATCTGGAAAATGTCGTTTAGACATAATATTTCTTCAGGAACTTGCCGTTGACGGGCAACATGAGCAAGTCTCCATTTTGTTTTACGAGGCGGTAAGCACCGTTGGAGAATACAGCCTCAATGATAAATGGACCTTTCCATTTTGGCTGAAATTTGCTGGCGGTCTTGTGAGTCGTGACCATCGGCCTCCGGACTGCCAGAATGAGATCGTCCACTTGGAATGTTCTGATTTTAACCTTCTTATTGAAGGCTCCGGAGATGCGTGCTTGGTATAGCTCGATCCGTTGCTGAGCCATGAGGCGCTTTTTATCTAAGGCCTCCAACTCTTGTAGTCGGCGACGGTAGTTATCGTCCGTCGTCAATTGATAAGTGAGAGCGACGCAGAGCGAGGGTATTTGAGTCTCCAATGGAAGAACTACCTCACTTTCGTACACCAGAAAGAATGGTGTGTTCCCTATAGCCGTTCGGACTGTGGTACGGTACGCCCATAGGCATTCACCAAGCTTCTCGTTCCAGTCGTGTTTGTTGGACGATATGAACTTTTTGAGAAGTTTGATAATTATTTTGTTAAATGCTTCTGCCAACCCATTCGCTGCTGGATTATATGGTGTTGAAGCAATATCCTGGATACGGTGCTTGTCGCAGAACCAATAGAAGGCGTGGCTTGTAAACTGCGGACCATTATCGTAGATGATCCTTCGGGGCAGTCCAAAGCGATAGATGACGTGATGCTTGAGGAAGCTGATCACGTTTGAAGTCTTTACTTCTGCAAGCGGGACAGCTTCCGCCCATTTGGAGAAGTAATCTGTGATTGCGAGTATGAAGCGATGTCCTCGGGAGGAAGGTGGAGTAATCGGACCGATGATATTCATTCCCCATGCTTCAAATGGCCAGGACGCCACTGTTGGATATAGAAATTTGGATAGTTGGTGGATGAAGTCCGCGTGGACTTGGCAGGCTTTGCACTTTCTTGTATAGTCTATCGCATCTGCTACCATCGTGGGCCAGTAGTAGCCCATTCGGCGAAGACGATCTTGTAATTTTTTGCCAGGTTGATGGGCCCCGCAGACACCGTCATGAGCTTCGCGTACGGCTTCTTTGGCTTCTGCGTTTGACAGACATCGAAGCAATAATCCATCGTAGGATCGGCGATACAGCATTTTCGTCTCTGTATCATAGAAGAATCTGAGAGAACGCCTTCTGATAGAGGTGGCCTCTTTTGGGTTCTCGGACAGGATGTCGTAGACTACGAAGTCAATGAATGGTTGTCTTCAGTCCGGGACTTCGTCAATCGTCTGGGCTGAATAACTCGCCACGAATTGCACATTGTTCTTGGGACAGACCAGGTCATGGCCTATCACATCCACTGATTGGGGAGCATAGTTCGAAACCGCTAGGGAAGCGGCAAGGCCTGCTAGGGCATCGGCTTCGATATTTCGGAGTCTGGGAACGTGTTCGATAAAGAACCCCTCGAACGACGAGATGATGTCGATCGCTATTTGGTGATAGGGGATCATGTCTTCGTGGCGGACTTCGTATGAGCCCCGGATCTGATTGACGATTAACTGCGAATCGCCGTATGCTTCAAGATATTCTACCCCCAGCTCTCTTGCAAGTTGGAGGCCAATGACCAAAGAGTTGTACTCGGCCACATTGTTAGAGCAGGATTCTGTGAGGGAATAAGCGCGATTGATCACCAATCCGGAAGGAGAAACCAGCACCACCGCAACTCCGACGACGATGTTGCCCTTAGGTCCGGTCCTTGAGGCGCCGTCGAAGAACATTTGCCATATATCATCGTGAGAGGTTGCATGCGAGCCAGCGACCTCATTTGGGATTTTTTCATATATTTTGGATGACTTCGAGCCTGGGTGGGCTGCTAAAAAGTCTGCCAGAGCTTGACCTTTAACAGCCTTTTGCGGGACGAAGATCATATGATAGGGGGACAGCAATATTGCCCATGTAGCGAGGCGAGAGCTGAGTGCCCCTGGTTTCGTCATGAGGACCCTGAGGGGGTTGACTCGTGAGATCACATGTATGGTTTGCCCTGTGACATAGTGCCGCGTCTTTTGAATGGCGAACACCAGGGCGAGGCATTCTTTCTCCACGGCGGTGTATCGGTGCTCTGGCCCCATCATCATTCGACTGAGGTAGTATATGGCTTGTTCATGGCCTGCATCATTATTTTGTGCTACCAGAGCACCGAGGGAATGCTCCATTGCTCGTACATAGAGCGGGAACGGTTTTCCAGCAACCGGGGCCACCAGGACTGGAGGATTCGACAAATATTCTTTGATGCTGTCGAAGGCACGCTGACATTCTTCGTCCCATACGAATGAGACACCCTTCTTCATGAGATGGGTGAATGGCCGACATCGCCCGAAGAGGTTAGAAATGAACCTCCTGATGTAAGCTAGCCTCCCTTGGATGCCTCGAAGTTCTCGGAGATTTCTCGGGGGACTCATCTCCATGATTGCCTTCGTCTTCTCAGGGTCTACATGGATACCCCGGGCGGTGATGATGAAACCTAAGAACTTTCCGCTGGATACGTCCAAGAAGGATTTTGTGGGATTCATCTTCAGGTTGTGTGCTCGCATCAGGTCGAATACCGTCCTCAGATCCTGAAGATGGTCTCCCTTACAGCGACTCTTGACGGCAATGTCATCAACATAGCACTCCACCATCTTGCGTAAGTGAAGATGATACTCATGGCTCTTTGATATATGGTGCCGGCATTCTTTAAACCGAAAGGCATGACTGTGTAGCAGTATGTGCCAATCGGTGTTCGGAATAATGTATACTTTTCATCGTCAGGAGACATCTTGATTTGGTTGTACCCCGAGAAGCCATCTATGAATGACATACCTTTGAAGTCGCAGGTGTTGTCAATCATGATGTCTGTGATAGGGAGGGGAAATTTATCTTTGGGACATGCCTCGTTCAGGTTGCGGAAGTCGATGCAGATTCGAATCTTCCCATTCTTCTTGAGGACTGGTACTATGTTGGCGACCCAATCCGGGTGTTGTTCCTCACGAATGAAACCGCTGGCTATTAATTTGTTGACTTCGGCTTCGATCGCATCCATGATGCCTGGGCGGAAGCGTCGCTGTTGTTGCTTGACTGGCTTTGCATCCAACCGAATGTTGAGTTTGTGAAGAGCAGTTTTGGGATTTAACCCCGGCATGTCTTCATAGCTCCAGGCGAATACATCAATATATTCTTTGACAAGTTCCAGCAGCGATTCTCGTTCTTCGTCTGTTAGGCTTTTACAAACGAAGATTGGTTTTGGAGACGATTCGCAGCCGAGGTCGACCTGTATAACTTCATCTTCAGTAGGCGGTTCTCTCTGTTCGAACCGCTTTTCCTATTGTACATCCAACTGTTGGGTCCACGGTTCTAACTCGAAGATTTTCGGAATGTCTTCATCTTCTTCGTAAGTGTCGACGAATGCCATGTTGACTGACAGGACTTGTCTGAATACGTCTCCGATGCTGGTATCCGAGTCAGAAGTTGGTGATCCGGTTGAATGTGAATACCAGTCACATTCTTCGTCTGAACTTTCAGGGGTTGTTGTAGGCGTAACATACCCTAATCCACACTGGGTCTTGCTGTAGTAGTCCCGTGGTTTGCCAGTCGGGACTGGTGGCTTCAAAGGTAATCGTCGCTCAGTGCCGTAGTTCAAGCCTGGTGTAGTTGTCAGATCATACCCCTATTTTTGCATGAGATATTTGGATTAGGGGCTATAAAGATACAGAGGCAGTCTCCCGGCATCTGATTCAAGGTCGACTTCTTCTATGGTGAAGGGCTGCGGGTCGTCCTTCCGGCCGAAAATGATTGGATGGTCCCCTTCCTCGATTATACGGTAAGCGTTCTCCACTGGGGTAAGCTAGTTTATGGTGTAAACATTCGTCACCTGTGTGTGTAGGTGAGTGCCTATACCGTGTTCCATAGCATACATTGTACAAAGCTTATCAAGCTCGAGGTAATTCAAAGATAGCCCTTTATTGATGAAGTAAGGTATCTTTTCTAGCAGGATTACATCATCTGCGGAGGGAACATCAGTGTGGGCAGCCACATACTTGGCTAGCTCCGGTTCCTCTTCGGCTACCCCCTGTATAAATGAAGACTGAGAGGACGACCTGGGCAGCTTGATCATCAGAGGTTCAGCTGGTGGGGCAGAACGTAGAGTTGTTGGCAGACTAGCGACCCCCAATTTGGTACTCGATGCTGGGCGGGGAGTGGTTGGTTCGCTAGAAGTCCCAGACCTTGCATCGGGGTGACGACTCTTCTTGGGAAGGCGTATCGTCATTGGCTTGTCGGAGGGATTGAGCTTCTCCATTTGCGGCTGGCCGACTCTCGGCAGCCTGATTGTCAGTGGCTCCGTTGTGGGTCTTGGCACTTGGCCGGACCTTGGCAGCCGGATTATTATTTGCTCTTCTTGTGCCGAGAGGCTGATTGCGTCCTTACGTAGAGTGGCAGTAAGGGGTACGGACTTGCTAGGTTTGCGAGCTTGAAGGTGGATCGTTAGGGGTTCTTCTGATCCTGTGGCTGTCTCGGTACGAGCTTGTACATCTCCTTCACCAAGGTGCTTCTTCGACTTTTCGTACAGGCGGGAGTCTGAGTAGTAGGATTCGACCCCTTTAAAGGGATCGATGTCGGCAAATTCTATCCTCACGAAGCCGTATTTGTCGACATATTTGAAGCATTGGTGTAGCGTGGAGGGCACGATCATATAATCATGTATCCAGGGGCGCCCCAAGAGGATATTGTAAGAAGTGTCTGCATCTATGACGTAACAGGTGACTTCCGACTGGAGATCGCCAATTTGACACTTCAGACGAATCTTTCCAATTGGATAGCTCCTGCCCGAATTGAAACCGCTGATGGCGGTGCTTGTAGGCGTCAGACGATGCATAGGGATGCGGAGATGATGCAATAGACCCTTCGGGATGATGCTTATGGAAGAACCAGGATCAATGTGCATCCGATCCACCTTCACATCGTCGATGTATTCCGTGTAGTATAACGGGCGATCGTGCAGGTTGGTTTTGATGAGCATATCCTGCGGAGTGAAGACAATGTTGGGCATCGCTCCCGTGCAAGCGCTGTCTTGGAGATCTGCAGGCGGGTTCTCTCCCGTGAGGTTGACCTGAGCTAGGTACGCAGTCGACATTTTGGAGTGCATCGCTCAAAGCCGCACGAACATCTTTTGAGAGTCTCAGAAGCTCGTATAATGACAACTTGGCCGGTGTGTTGGCCAATTGCGCTAAGATGTCGAAGTTGTAGGGCCTCTCTAGCCCCTGTGGTGCCTCTTTTCGGAAGGATTTGTCAAAGCGAGTCTCCTTCGGCCTAGGCTTGTCGGTCGTCGGAGGCTGAGAAGGTCCCGGAGCGTCAGTTGTAGCGGGCTGATGATTTTCAGTCGAGTTATCAGCTACGGGTTGGGATTGTGCCCCAGACCGAGTGACGACGGCTGTAGCTTCTTCGATATCTGTCGAGATTGTGCGGCAGGACCTGACTTTTCCACTCTTTTTCTTATAAATGAAAGATGGTGTGGGCTGAGTCACTTCTGATACCAAGTCTGGATGGACCCACATGACCTCCCCTCGTGATGTGGTGAGGGGCACTAGACCAGCAGCCTGATCTCGGGGAGGTGGAAGATTAGCAATCTTCATTGTCGCCAGAGGGATGGGGACCACACCGTCTTGAGTTTTCGTTGGAGGGAAGCTGCCAAATTGTACTGACACCATATTGGATGCCACAGTTGCCTCTTCGAAATCGATGGCCAGTGCGTTCGAATCGATGAGATTTTGGATATACCTATTTAGTTGGTAGCAGTCGTATGTAGCATGGTGAACGTAGCGGTGGTAATGGCAGTACTTTGGGTTCTCCATTTCTGTCGGCCGAGGTTCCCGTCTTGGTGGAGGAAGCTGAATTCTGTCTCCTTGTATGAGCATGTCCAAGATGGACTTGACGTGGCTGTCTTCGAAGGAGTAAGTGACTTGCGGCCATTATTTGTCTGTCGGTTTTGACTCAAGTTTCTGGGCTGTGTCGGCCACCATAGCCTGCTTGCCCCTGCTGTCCCGATTGTTGGAGGGGCTACCCCTATTGTCGTTGTTGGTATTAGGATGCTTGCCCTTGTTCTCTCCGTCCAAGATGTGCAATCCTAATTGGCGAGCCTTCTTCAACCGTTCTTCGGTACTAGTGGCACTGATGATGAATGTCTTCCAGTCCTTAAATTGACTTTTGTCCATCCAGAGACTGATTGTTGGGAGCAATCTCTTTTGGCAAATTTCGATTAAGGAGGAATCCGGATTACCGGATGGCAGCTTCATTGCGGTTTGGCAAAACCGCTCAATATAGTTCCTTGTCAGCTCTTTCTTCCCTTGGACGACGTCCATGAGGGTGGACATTATGATGTCCTGCCCTACTTCGTAGAATCTCTCCAAGAACATGCGCTTGAAGCCGGCGAATGAGTGGATGCAATTGTCTGGCAGGTTGCGATACCAGTCGAAGGCGACTCCTTCCAATGCCCCAATGAATAATCATGTGAGGATGGCATTATCATGGGGCAGATGGTCGGTGGTGACCTCGAAGTAAGTGATGTACCGACTGGCAGAGGTCTTGCCATCATATGGGTTGATGTTGAACGGCTTATATCTTGGCGGGAAGGGGACATCCCTCCATGCTGCAGGGTATGGTTGCCGTATTCTGAGGTCTTGAGAGGTTTCTCTAGCGTGAAACATGGCTCGGAGCTCCTGGACCTCTCTTCTTGCTTCCCTGGCCTCATCCACAGCGGTGGGGGCCGTCACTTCAGGAGGATTGTTGTCCGGGTTTGGTGCCGCTGAGTTCGAGTCTGCATTGACCGCGGGACCCACACTTGTTTGGCCAGGCGTTCCTCCTTGGAGAGTTGGAAGGGCCGCCTTGATCTCGTCCACAGACTTGACTAAGGCATGCAGTATTGCCTCCAAAGTGTCGATGCGTTGGCGATCACTGGAACCACCTTGATTGCTGTCCGTCATGAACACCGTCTTTACATGAGGAGAGATGGAAGGAACGGTAGAGGACGAGCCCTCCGAGTCATACCCCCGTAGTGAGAAGTCATCGGGGTATGTGGGAATGTTCTCCTCTGGTTCGAACTCAGAAGGGATAGTACCCCCAGCTTCAGAGGTTGCTTCATCTTGGAAGTCGTGGACGTCCTCGGGGACGTCGACCCTTGCTGTATCTGATGGGAGAGTTGTTTCCTCTGGCTCATCTCCTTGGAACATCGGATTATCGTGGATGTTCTGAGGAGTGCTACCCCCAGTCCTAGCAACCCCTAGTGTTGTAGATGATGAATCTCCCACTGTAGCAGATTTTGTCTTTGAACGGGTACCTTGGAAAGCTCTGGTGGTGGACACCCGTTTAGATGATAGTCTCTTAGTCATAGTAGTTGAAATCTTCGGGCTGGGAGTATTGGTCTTCTTTCCTTTTCCATCGGCGGGGATTTTCCAACAGAGTCGCCATCGTGTTTGCCATGAAATATAAAAGAGCAGAACAATTATCGGAGGACTGGACTTTTACTTCACAATACAAACTCGCTTGTACAAAGAAAGCCTAGAGACAAAAACCTAGGTACAGCAATCTAAGTATAATTGTTTATTTTAGATTCTGGGGGGTGACGATAGAGGCTCGAGAAAGCGACGACAGCTCTGCCTTACTCCTTGGATGATCGGATGCAGCCTTGGCTCTGTAGAAGAACTGCTCGGCGTTGATGAAGAAATGCTCTCCTTTTGATCTCTGTATATTCTCTCTCTAGCTCTCTGGCTCTCTATATCTCTCTCCTCTCTTTTTTATCCGAGAGTCTCCTTCTCTCTCTATATGTCTCCTCGCAAGGGAATGGCACCTTGCTATTTATAAGAGTGGGGGGCATCATTAGGGTTTGCAATGATTGCCCATTCTTAAAAGTCGGCGGCTAAGGATCACTGGATCTGAGCCGTTCATCTTGAATATACGAGATTTGAGCAATAAATATGATTGCATCAAATCTTTTGTGGGTAATTAATGATGATTGACATAAATTCTCCAGATTTGTCATGCCAACCTCGAATTTCTCGACACGTGTCATTAATTTGCTTGATTGATTTGATCCTAATATTTTATTAGGATTTGTTGAGGAATTTCTATCGATTTGATGCCATGTGTCCTGCTATCATGCCACGTGTCTTAACCGCGAGCCACTGCAGAAATCTGAGCCGCAGGAAGGTTGTTTCTCATTGAACCGCATAAGGCTGGCCACGTGTCAAGGCTGCTTGAGAGTGCCCCCTGAACATTTAAACCGCATGGTGATGATCTGAGCCGCATGAGTGTAGGTGACCGCGTGATGGGTGTCTTCTTCGTGAATCGCATGAAGATAGTCCTCGTGAGCCGCATGGGGATAGTCTTCGTGAGCCGCATAAGACAGCTTCGGCCTGAGCCGCATGGGACAGCTTCGGCCTGAACCGTATGGGGTGATCTCTGCTCGAGCCGCATGCGACTGTCCACGTGTCAAGGCCGTATGACAGTTTCTGGATCTCAGGGGATCGTGTCAGAGATTTCCTCCATTTTCCTAGGAGTCTGCCATTATGACGGAGTCATAATTGTATCTTTGTGTCAGAGCTGTCATGTGCCAGAGCTGTCAGCCGTCAAGGCATTTAATACAGTAAAGGACAAATGGAGGAGCTATTTGCAGGCCACGTGGCTCCTCTCTGAGCCACATAGAACTTGTTTGAGCCACATAGACGCTTGAGCCGCATGGATCCCTGAGCTGCATGAGCTATCTGAGCCGCATGGGGCTTCCTGGCCGCATGGATCTTTCATTATTCTTTTTCCATGCTTCTACACCCCCGAGCCACCCGTACCCCCCAACCACCAATAACCAAAATAGAGAGAGGGGGGAGAGTCACGTACCGGAGAGGGAGGAGAGTCGCCGGAGAGAGTGAGAGTCGCCGGAGAGAGTGAGAGCGCAGAAGGTGGGGGGAGGAGAGAGAGTGAGAGAGTAAAATGGGGAAAATGAATCATTGGGGGAATTTAATTATAATTTAGCGACGCTCATCCTAACGTCGTTAAATTTTTTGTTATTAGCGAGGTCATATCGATGTTTTGCGACGACTAGCTCATGTAACTAATATACGTCGTTGTCACGTCGCTATTTTCGTCGCTAGTAGCGACTATTAGCGACGTTTTTTTAAACGTCGCTCATGTGCACAATTTAGTGACGTTATACTAACATCGCTATATTTACGTCGCTAATGGAGCAGATTTTATTGATAATAGACATCATGTACAAGATTCTATTACAATCATGCCGCACGGACTTTACAAAATGACTCGATTACAAAATGAACGCCGATGAGATATATAGTCGTTCCATACATACATCCCTCTATTTACAATAAAGTATTTCAGCCACCTGGTATGGAGGGAAGTCGAGACATGTTTCTTGGACTGATGCAGAGAGTCTTCAAAAGTGGAGTAGCGGGAGTCTTCGACGTGCGGTTGAAGCTTCAAAACACGAACGTCGCCTTGGTTAGTTGGCACGTTCCTCTGAATTCACGACACCTGTGGATAGCGAAGGTTAGTACGATCACATGTACTGGCGAGTAGCTAATTAAACCCAAGCTTCCATTTGTTCAAGCAATTTTATAAAATATGTTAGCCATTTTGTGATCTTTCTGGCCATCCTGATTGATTTGTATGTTAACATGTTAAGAGGCAAGCATTCGATAGGCAATAAAACATAACTTACCATGTTACCCACGGCGGAGCGTGACGTTGTAGCGTAACTAATTACCATGTTCCTTCCCTGTCATATTTATAACAAGTTTATCATTTATGTGCAAGTGTGGGTCACTGACAATTCAAACTATCATGGACGTATAGCCTGGTCGAGACGGCGCCCCTTTCGGCACGGGTAGTTAGTCCCGCTGAAAGTCCCGAATGATCCGTGCTAGCATCTAGCACAACTATCTTGCATTCCTCCTAGGCCGAAACGGTCATGTGGCCTCGGATTGTCGTTCGAGGAAGCGAAGCCTTTCGCGCAAGTTGTTCATGACCGTGCTTAAGTTAACAAGTTATTCAAGCACGTTTTATGGTATCGTTGGGACTATTATGTAATCGATTCATTTACTTGATTTTGCATAGCCTGAAATAATTCTATCTCTTTTCTAGAACCTTATATTTTCTCTTTTTGAGCATAAAACTTGTATTTTTCAAGTAAATTATTATAATTCGATGCAGTTATCCGAGTTTTTATTTTTGAAATAGAGGGTCAAGATGAAGGAGGTTAGCCACTCGCTTTAGTCTTTTGCTTCAGGCGAGGGACTGGTTGGCTGCGCTTAGACGTCGCCTACGTGATCACCTGCAATCGTATAAGAAACTAATTAGAACACTGTGTTATTCAAGGGATTCGATATGAATGCAAAGCTCGAAAAATGCAAGCCATAAAAACTATCGAAAACATTCACGAAAACGTATTCACGAAAACCAAAGCCAAAGCCAAATCAAGTGTGGCATGAAAACCAGAGCAACGAAAGGTCTCTCCCGACTCAGCCGCAGAGCCAATCCTTAAGGCACAATCTGCTGAATATGGAACTTGATTTCGAAGAAGACTTTATATAACGAGAAAATGATCTTAATTCAATCGTTTCCGTTCGACCGATTCAACCGATCCCGACCTATCGGTCCCGACTGAATCGGTAGCGACAGTATTTCTTTCTCGCGCACCCCGTGGACGAAAACGGGACACGATGTAGGGACGGGGCACTACAAATATAA
The DNA here is from genome assembly GCA_029216955.1 of Iris pallida. NCBI lineage: Eukaryota > Viridiplantae > Streptophyta > Magnoliopsida > Asparagales > Iridaceae > Iris > Iris pallida. The sequence continues at coordinate 8,520,530 of JANAVB010040218.1, read as the reverse complement.
TGTTACACAACTTCATGAAAATATGAACGTTGAGATAGCTCGCAAAAAATAAAATTATATATTGAAGAAAAAATTATGATGAACCGCACCAGTTCAACCATTCAAAGTAGTTACAGCTAGTTCATATAGTTTAAATTCTAAATTATTTCATGTTAAATTAGAGTAAGAAACAAAAATAATCTTCTCTCGTAACTCAAGAATATATGCACTCTTATTCCGAAGATAATCACTGTTCTGGTACGTATTTTTCTAAGAGTGTTGGAAAACAAATGAAAAGACTTGTTTATACTTTCTTCTTTAGCACGTGATATTGTATTTGTCTTAATTTTTAGAGTGGCATCAGAATCCTATTTAAATACAAGCTCAAGACTACTAGCCAAGAAGAGGAGCAGGATGACACTATAATTTTTGGAAGTATGCGTGTGAGTTTAAGATTTAATTCGTGCGAAAAAACAGTCTCAATACATAAGAGATGAAAGTATCGACGTTAATAAACTGAACTTTTAAGCTCAATGGCACTGCAGATGCTGGAGAATGAAGCGACGAAGCCTTACGAACTAAGATTCATCTGAAGATCAATATTTGAATATATCGAAGACCGTCATTGAAGATTCGTTGGACATAAAAATTGAATCTGACGATGGAAAACTAGAGACCAAATTTGATGAACTTTATATATATATATAATATATATATATATATATATATATATATATATTAAATAAATAAAGTTGATTCATTTTTTTTAATGACTCGTTCTATGTATTTTATACTATTCTATTAATTGTATGGCCCAATGCACATTGGGCCAAAGGCCTAGTGTTTTTATTATACAAAAAAATCGACCGAATTCGAGTGGCTCTTGTGGTTACCGAGGAGGGGTATATGACCCCGGCTGAGTGGCGGAAGATCAGTGGATCGAGCTACATCGGCATATTATTCCTTCTATTTATTTGGTAGGAGTTGGGGGCACTGGGTCCAACAGTACAGCATGCAGTAAGTCCCGTGTGTTTCGACGGAATCTCAAAAACAAAAAGGAAACCGAAGGTCTAAGGCCAAGGGCCTACTTTTTTTTTTTTTAAGAAACCCTATCCGTCAAAGACCTAGACATACAGCCCAGTCCAGTCCAGTTCTTCTTGGGTTCTAGGCCAGGTTGAGTTTGAGTATTTGGTTTGCGGTCCGAACTGGCCAAGGCCAGTGTTTTTGACCCGGATTGGTCCGGTCCGAATCCGGACAAATCTGGTCAGCACTGGGTCGGGTCGGCCCAGACCCGGTCAACATTGCAACTGGATGAGAGGGTGGGTTATCCAATAGGTTTGTTTGGCAATGTAAAAGTAAAATAATGTTTATATTGAGTTTCTGCGATTAGAAAAGTTTTAGGGAGAGTACATCTCTTGTCCTCAAAATGGGCATTCCAATTATATCTTATCTCCTATGCATACAATTTTAATATCGATAACTATTTAGTTTTTAAAACAAATAATATATGTGTTGTATGCATATGAGAGTGGACAACATCTATTTTGTGGACAACAGGTTTGTTTTCGTTTTTTTGGTTGGATGGAAATGATGCATGATATCTTCTGAGTGGAAGGGTGAATAGCTATCGTAGTTTTGATGAGTGAAAAAAATGGACTCGTTCTAATTATGCTAATTTTGGGGTAGAGTTAGAAACTTGAGTTATCAATAGCTAAACATCACAATGGATGGAAAGTAGGCACTGCTTCCATCAGCTTCCAACCAAGAAATGAGGTCCAGATATAAGCGACAAGTTCTAACCAAGAAATGAGGTCCAAAGAAGTTCTTGGTTCTGTAGAAAGTGATGGAATTGATTATATAAGTAAAATACTTTCATTTTCCTACCTTTTTATTCCATCAAAGCTTACAACATTAGTATTCTTAACAGTGTTTAGAAAAAGATCGATTAGACTCATTTCGTCATTGGAAGTCCAATTTCATCATTAAAATATGTCGCTAAAATTTTTAGAGTATTCAAATTTTAAAACGGATAAATCCAGTACCAAAGTATAATTAGATCATAAATCTGGTCCTTGTACAAAATAATCCGTGGATTAGATTTTTTAGGTCAAATTTAGGATGAAAAATCTATTCTCATTTTGTATTTAGGTTATAAAAAAATCTGCCGGCCTTTCCGAATATCCGCTCTACTACCACTAAGCTAGAGAGCTCGGACAATTAATAAAAATTATGTTGGTAAATTAATAATTTTCAGTTATTTACCAACAAGTAACACTTTATGCATCTATCAGTTAGGTTTGGATTATCAATTACTCATTTTGTGAAGACGACCTCCATGAATATGTGATGTGATGTGATCACCAATCTTCTCTTACATGGTGGCAACTTGATCAAGTGTTCTCATCCACTTTCATCAAAGCCTGTGGCATCAGTAGCTTCAGTGGTTCAGCGAACACAACAATGCTTAATCCAAAATTTTCCTAGGCAAACATTAGGCAAATCATCCATGTTATATATATACACACACACACACAAGTTGCTATTTTGCCCGCCGCTGGGGTGTCCGTGCTGGCCCGCGGTCACATGTCGTGCCGCCATTGTTTCCTGGGCCGGGGGTGGACCCGTGCTAGCAGGGGGCCAATAGATGGCCGCCACGCGGGCACGGGCTAGCGCAGTCACCTCCAGCGACAAGCCATAAATATATATATATATATATACATGTGGCCAAGTGGTCGGGAGTTCGAGCCCCCAGTGGAGGTGAGTTCGCCACAAGTATCCATTGCTTCAAAATATATATATTAAAAAAAAAAAAAAAAAATATATATATATATATATATATATATATATATATATATATATATATATTAAAATATATATATATATATATATATTAAAAATATATATATATATATATATATATATATATTAAAAAAATATATATATATATTAAATATATATTTAATATATATATATATATTTTTTTAATATATATATATATATATATATATATATATATATATATATATATATATATATATATTTAATATATATATATATATAAACTTTCAGTCTTTCAACTTGATATTTTAAACTTTGATATGTATCAAGTTGATACCCTAATAAAATTGACGAAACTACCCCCACCCCGTCTCTCTCTCTCTCTCCAGGGCAGCAGTAGACGACAACGACATCGTTGCCGGCACACAGCAACAACAGCGACAACGTACGGAGAAAAAGGAGGGGGGGGAGGGGGGAGGGGTTGGCGTCGGGTTACCAAGTTAAGTAATTTTGGAATTGAATAAAATAGTAGTTATCCTTAACAAATTGGTTTATCTGCATTAGATTGTTTTTTTTACGTGCTTTTACAAACTTACTGGTTGGTTTTTTTTTTTCTTTTAATTAGTTTTGTCCAATTGATTGGAAAAGAGATCCTCAATGTCTGTATCGACCAACATCGATATAGATCGGTATGGAATCTGGATACGCCAAAACGTATCAGCATGACCGTATCGAATCGGTATCGGCCGATACTCTGCAAACTGTCCTTAAACCTTGCTGTATCCATTAATCATCAGCCCTCTCGAGCGACCCTCTTTTAAAATCTGTAGCAGAGATTTGGAATATCAAATAGTATAAGATGAGGAGTTCAGGAAGTCAGACCATTCATGCATCTTAACACAAAGAGTAAGCATCCACCAACCATTGAAAGATTTTGACCCTCAGTCAACTTAGTAACATTTTTACCTACGAAAGAGTGTCACCTTCTTCTTCTTTTTCCTTCACATCTTAATTATATGGTACATTGCCGCATCATACTACTGTCGGCAGCTAATATAACCCCAACCGTGGAGGAATCGAAGTACTAATTATAGTTGACGAAGATTGCACCCTATATATCAGCCAGATAGTCGACATCCATATTACGACAATATGACGGGGGCTGAGATATAATCGTAATCGTAATGTTTGATTCACTGTAATGTAATCGTAATAAAATTATTTTTTTCTTCTTTAATTACATTGTGATTACGATTATATTACAGTGTACCAAACGAGGTTTCTTATATATTTTCTTGCTATGATTTCCTAAACCCAATCCGTGTCCATATTTGCTCCAAATTTGTATCTGTTTTAATTAGATGTGTTGGTTTTAAGTACTCAAAAGATATTATGTTTTTGTATCCGTATTTATTAAGACAAAACAAATATGGTAATCCATATATATTAATGTATGTACACTTCAGAGAGTTCTTCCCCACTAGACATTCAATAAATTATCATGTAGTCACTATCCCTGAAGTAATTATTGACCTAGTTATAGTTCAGAGTAGCTAGAGCAGCCAGTACTACTGATCATGATCATTCTGTAGCAGAGTTCCACTAGACATGCATCAGATTATAGACCATTCTGTAGCAGAGTTCCACTAGACATTCAAGAAGTCAGTTCTTTTAGAGTCAACAACATTATCTGAAATATTATCTGATAGTCATAGTTGTACGATCCAACCGTTCACCTTTCATCACTACCACGTGGTGAGCCTGGCCGACTGAATAATTTCTCCACTATTTGACTATGAACTTTAACTGGATCTATTAGTCTTGTATTATTATTAATTTTTCTTCCTCGTGTTACTCTTAAAACCTGATTATATTTCTTTATGAAGCTAAACATGCATCAGATTTATCTGGTAAACAGAACTTAATATTGAACCAAAGCCTTTATTCATTTTACTCTATACCATACCTTGATTTTCTTGACATTCTTCTACTGCGGTGTATATATATGTGTTCATCGTCACTTGCGTAGAAATTAACATGATAAATTTGTACAATGTAGCTGACCAAATTTACACGAGAACTCGATGATTAAGGCCTCGTTTGGTACACTGTAATGCAATCATAATCGCAATGTAATCAAATAAATTTTTTTTTTTATCTTTCATTTCATTATATTATGATTACGATTACAATATTACAGTGAATCAAACGGGGTCTAAGAGAATACAAAGACAGGTCCTCCGTTTATGGTTATTTGGACATCAAATGTTGCAATGTGCAGTTGAAAACAACTTTTAGGACATCAAATGACAGTATCTAAAGAAGTAAGAAACTAAGCAAACTGAAAGGAAAGAAGAACCCAGTATGAGCAATGAGCACGTACCCGAAAACTTAATAACCTCGGATATCGAACGGGCTGCGACAGAGAGCAGGCATGTCGCGGCGGCTGGAACGGATGCGCCTAGATCATCGGCGCACGGCACTGTAACTCAGGTTGGATGGGCATGATGGAGGAGATGAGCACATGAAGAAGTAGCTAACCAGAAGTCTTGTTGTTAGCTACTAATGCACGTGCCCTGCTTCTCCATCTTGCACAACCCACCTCTCTCTCTCTCTCTCTCTCTCTCTCTCTAGAGCATGGTCATGATATAAGAGTGAGAGAGAGAGAGAGTGGTAGCTAGGCACCAACCTCAGAAGCATGGTGGGATCCAACATTAATATCTGGCCAAATGCCTTTGCTCTAAGGGTGGCTAATTTGAGAAAAATTCGCAAGATCGAGCTGCACGTTCTGTGACTGACAGGTAGACCAGAAACACCGTACCCGAACCAACCTATGAAGCAGAGGGCACGCGGTGTGAACTCGGGAAGAACTGATCACGATCTAGTCAAGACAGTAGGTCCAGAGTAGCTAGAGCAGCCAGTACTACTGGCTGCTTCTTTCCAAGTCCTGCTGCCGGTCCCTATATGGACAGACAACGTCACGAACAGAACAGAATGTGTGTCAAGAAATTAGTACTTGATCATTACATTTACTTGGCTTAGTCTCCCTCGCGAGCATGAATAAGTACCATGTAGAAAAAAATTTGTGTGAAGTGACAAGCATTAGGAACAGGTTACCGAAATTAATATCTGTAGATTAGGAGTGAAAAGATTGGTCCCTTGATCCTCACCGCAACTCTCGACTTTCGCTGATCATTTCGACTCTAATGTCGCTTCATGATCGCTATCATAGATAGATTCTAGGCTAATCCAAACAAGAAGACATATCAGCGAGCTGGAGCTCATGTTTTCTTGGATGGTTGGCAATCGGATGAAGAAGCGAAGTCGATTTAGGAGCCGCCGCCACATATATTGACTATGAAGCATCAATTGTTTGAAGCCAATCTGTGTAGTTGATGCTTCTACTCCTGCACCTTGAGAAAAGCCCATATAATCTGACTATACACATGAACGTTCAACATCATCTGTCTCGAACCAATTAGAGCCGTCCAAACCAGTCCCGTAACCTTGGGCTCTTATACCACTTGTCAAGAACCTAGCTACTGGAGATTTCACATGAACGAGGAAGACAGGTCCTCCTCTGTAAGAGTAGTTTGATTTTGATGTCTTCGGGATCATTCTGTTTCGTTAAGATGGGTGATCGATATCGATATCAATACTCATCCATTCTAGTCTTATTTCAAGATACAGCACTGATACGTACTCACTCTGATACAAGGTTAGGTAACAACTAACTTTCAAGTACTGGTAACTTGTTAGATTTTAACATGACTCAAAAGTTTGGGTAAAAGTCACTCTGAGTATATTGTGAAGGTCAGTTATGTATAGTACTGGTCCTAATAACATGACCAAAACAAGCCAGTGTCATCAATATATATATGTCTTGCAAGCTGCAGGTGTCAGTCACAGTGGTCCAAACTCGGAGCCTCCCTTGAAAAAAAAAAAATGACAAGTTTTCTTATGATTGACATGTTTATTGTTATATCAGGTACGCATTTCAATATTCTGCAGGTATCTTCTTTCTGCAGTGGCTCAAGTTTTGATTGAGCTGGTCATCATGTTTATTGGTTTGACATGTTTGAGAAGTAGAGTGTGACGCCACGGGTTTGGATTGTCCTATCCAGAGCTAGTTTTGGTTGTCCTTTAATTTTTATTGTGAGCCGATCTTAGAAGGTCACCTGCGAATCCGACCTCTTGTGGGTCATGCTGAGCCTCTGAGAGTTGCCAAAACCCGAAGTCTTGTCTGATTTACCCCTGGACCGGCACTGAGTGTGACTACATTATAGAGGTTGGAGCCACTCCAGCAACTCTTCTTCTCTTTCCCTTCTACAGTGGAGGTGAGGAAACACCATTGTAGCCTCCAAGGCTCCAATGATATGGAAACTAATTGTGTGCTACTACATAAATCTCATGATTACCTAAATTTGTTTTGTTTCCATTAGGACAGCTTAGTTACATTAATTAGATGGATTGACCATAGGCAAGAATGTTGGACACGTCTTCTTTTAGACTTAATGTGGCCCACAGTGATTATATTTTATATACTTAATAATTATTTTATTTATTTGTTTAAATATAATTTTAAATTCAATTTGAGTGAAAAGAGAGAACTATTCATGAGTGACTGTCTACTGATTGAATATATGGGATAAGTGAGTGTGTATACAAAAGACATATCTTGATGGAAGAGATATGTACAAACATGCGATAATTTTTCTAGCATATATATTGTCTGCTCGACCCAACGCTTGAGGCCGACGAGACTTTGGGCTCTCGATCCGAACCCTATATATAAGTTCCGTCAAAGTTCTGCTTCCCCCTCTTGCATTGGATCGAGCTCCTTTCTCTTCCGTCTGATGTGTGCATATAAGTTTATGTTCTACTGTACATAATATTTAGGGTCTGCTTGGATTGAGGGTTAAGAAGGTTAAGTGAGGGAAAGTTAAGTGAGGAAAAAATAAAATCATGCTTGATTTGAGGGTGAGGTTTAGGAGGGAGGGTTATAGAGGGTTAAGTGGGAAGTTTATTTCACCCACTTTTGTCCATTTTTTAAACCCCCAAATTCGGAGGGTTAACGAGGGGGATTGAGGGGTTTTGTTTAAAAAGTCATAAATATTCCTTAATTGTTCTATAGAATATTATGATTTTTTTTCTCATTTTTTTTTTCAACATGTTGCTCCGTACCTTTCTAATTTGTGAAGATATTTTGACAAGTTCTAATTAAAATTTTAAGCAAATTTAATATTATGACATATGTAGGGCTGCAAACGAGCCAAGCCGAACCAAGCTTTTGTAAGCTTGAGCTTGGCTTGACTAGAATTAATCGAGTTCGAGCTCGAGCTCAAGCTTGATAAATTTTTTATTTTAGAGCTTGAGCTTGGCTTGAGCTTGTTTATATTAAGCTTGAGCTTGGCTTGGTTTGAGCTCGAGCTTGGCTTGATAAGCAAGCTTGATTCAAGCTTGATAAATAAGCTCGATAAGCTCATATCAAGCTCATTAAGCTTGATTTCAAGCTTGTTCACCTTTATTTCAAGCTTAATGAGCTCGATTTCAACCTAGTTACGCTTGAATTCAAGTACTTGTAATTTAACAATTTATTTATAAAAATTTAATTAAAAAAGTTCCTTCATATCAATTATTAAGCACATATAAATATATAAAGCACACAACCATATCATTATACAAACATACATAAAATTAGAATTCAACAAACAAACGAGCTTCTAAACAAGCTCCTAAACGAGCTTCTAAACGAGCCAGCTCGCAAGCTCATAAACGAGTCAGCTTACGAGCTCGAACGAGCCGAATACTTCTAAGCTTGAGCTTGGCTCATTTATTAAACGAGCTCGAAAACGAAGCTTGAGCTCGGCTTGTTTACTAAACGAACCGAGCTCAAACGAGCTTTTATCGAGCCGAGCTTCGAGCAGCTCGCAAACGGCTTGGCTCATTTGCAGCCCTAGACATATGTAATAACGCTATTTTGTAACTATCATATTTTTATTAATCATCCACTCACTCAAAATCTCCAATCCAAATAAGAGTTATTAAATACCCCCTACTTAACTCTCCCTCCAATCTAAACAAGATTCTATGTATTGACTCTATTTTCCCTCACTCTACTCCTTCCCATTTAATCCCACTTAACTCTGCTTTTTTTTTTCCCCTCAATCCAAGCAGACTCTTAATGTTATTGATAGAATTGAGATACCATATATAAAAAATCCATATGCAAGTACAGTACATGTATGTAACAAATTTATGTTGTTTTGCCTATATTTTTCGATCTCATTTTATTAAAGGTATTAACATCATTTAGACAATAGGAATGGCCTTACCATCCATATTCCTTTATGATGTGTGATTTATTAACACAATGGCATAAAATATAATAGTCATGTGACTACTCTTATTTGAATGACATCTAAATTACAATTAACTCGTTAAAGTAAATTTTATGGTGCCAATAATAACACTAGCCAAATTGGTCAAGTGGTTTGAGGTTAAAGGTAGGGGGTGAGCATTCGATTTCAACCGAATCGAAATAGTCAAAATTGAATAAATCGGATTTCTAAAAAATTAAAACTGAAAAATTAACTATAACCGAAACCGAACCGAAGTAAACCAATAATCAATTTTTATTTATTCGGTTGGACTATTTTTATTGTTTAATGGGTCAGACCTAAAGTTGAAATTGTGGTTTTATATATATTGTCGTAATTAAGAATGTTGAGTCCAAAATTTAACTAGTTGTTGTTAAATTATGAAAGTTGGACTTTAAAATATGCATTAAATCTTTTTTTTAATATACACACAAAATATACACATTTTTATTATAAAATATGCATAAAATTAGGATTAATATATAATTGCCTAAGTCTTATTCGGTTAACCTAATGAATACATCACTATAGCCTCCAAGGCCTCGTTTGGTTCGCGGAATGGAAAGGAAAGAAAATCAATTCCTTGGCATTTCCTTTCCTTTAGAAAATTACAATTTTCATTGATTTTTTCTTTCCGATATTTGAAAATACAAAGAATTTGGAAAGAAAAGTGAATACTTCAATATGGGAAAGTGATTCGTTGCTTCGATAGATGTAATCACTTTTCTTCCTAATTTTTTTTCTATTGAGAATCACTTTTCTTTCCTACTCAATTTCTTTAACATCCAAACATAAAAAAGTCATCACTTTTTTTTTCCAATCCGATAATTCGGCGAACTAAATGAGGCCAAGGTTCCAATGACATGGAAACTAATTGTGCTACTACATACATCTCATGATTACCTAAATTTTGTTTTGTTTCCATTAGGACAGCTTAGTTACATTAATTAGATGCATTGACCATAGGCAGGAATGTTGGACACGTCTTCTTTTAGACTTAATGTGACCCACAGTGATTATATTTTATATACTTAATAATTATTTTATTTATTTGTTTAAATTTAATTTTAAATTTAATTTCGGTGAAAAGAGAGAACTATTCATGAGTAACTGTCTACTGATTGAATATATGAGACATGCGGGTGTATAGATAAAAGACATCTCTTAAGGGGCGTTTGGTATGCAGAATACTATATAGTCGAAAATTCTATATTTTCAGAAATCAAATTCCAAGGAATTAAATTCCTTGAAAAATTACATTCCCATGTTTGGTGACAATATAAATATTCCTGAAAAAAAATAAAAAAAAATAAAAACGAAAAAAAAATGAACAAATATAAATAAAAAAAAACTGGTAAAAACGACAAAAAAATCGGTAAAAACGAAAAAAAATGGTAAAAACGACAAAAAATCGGTAAAAACAAGAAAATAAAAAAAACGAAAAAAACGATGAAAAACGACAAAAAATCGGTTAAAACGACAAAAATGACAAAAAAGCGACAAAAAAGTATAAACGACAAAAAATAACAAAAAAAGGGGTAAAACGACAAAAATAACCAAAATACGACAAAAACGACATAAAATCGGTAAAAACGACAAAAAAACCAAAATGCGGCAAAAACGACAAAATACAAAAAAAAATCGGTTAAAACGACAAAAAATGACAAAAAATCGGTTAAAAACGACAAAAAAATCGGTTAAAAACAACAAAAATGGTTAAAACGACAAAAATAACCAAAAAGCGACAAAAATAAAAAATAATCGATAAAAACGACAAAAAGGAAAAAAAATCGGCTAAAACGACAAAAAATCGGTTAAAACGACAAAAAATAACCAAAAAACGACAAAAATCGGTAAAAGCGACAAAAATGACATAAAATCAGTAAAAATGACCAAAAAGCGACAAAAACGACAAAAATCGGTAAAATAACAAAAAAAGCTTAAAAAACGACAAAAAATCGCTTAAAACGACAAAAATTGACAAAAAAAGCGACAAAAAGGACAAAAATTGGGTAAAAACGACAAAAAATAATCAAAAAGTGACAAAAAAGAAAAAAAATGGGTAAAATCGAAAAAAAATCGCTTAAAACGAAAAAAATTTGGTAAAAAACGAAAAAAAAAAAATGACAAAAAAGCGATAAAAACGACAAAAAAAGAAAAAAATTTCAAAACTAATCAAAATTGATCAAAAAAGAAGAAAAAAATTTAGACAATTTTTTTTTGCCCGGACAAAAAAAAAATACCCACCTATTCTCAAGGGATAGAATTTCTATGTTTTGTGGGTAAACTATTTATCCGGGTATTTATAATTTTCGGAAATAAATTTTTTATAAGCCAAACAAACGTGGTAATAGATTCTCATCTTAAATTTTTCCGAGAATAAAAAAAATACCGCATACTAGACGCCCCCTTAATGGAAGATATATATACAAACATGCGATAATTTTTCTAGCATATATATTGTCTGTTGGCAGGGCCGGCCCTGGCCCAGGGCGGCCAGGGCGACCGCCCAGGGCCACAAGAAATTTGGGGGCCCAAAAAATTTATTTTTACATACATATATTAATAATCTTGTACCTAAAATAGAACAAATATGTAACATGATTCTCTTCTAACACAAATAGTTGTGGTGTAGTGGTTATTAGGTTATACTTGCATACTAGAGGTCCTAGGTTCAATCCTTGGTTGTAACATTATTTTTATTTACCTTTATTTCAGAATTTTGTTTAAGCTTAATTGCACTTTGCTACCCTCAACTATTACCATTTTTCAACTTTGTACCCTAAACTATTTTTTGTAACAATTTGGTACCCAGATGTTATTTTGGACTAAAATGCCCCTACCCCTAACCCTCCCCCCCTGCACGCTCCGGCCGCCCCCCATGCTCACTCCGCCCCCCCCCCCCCCCCCCCCCCCCCGCTAGCTCGCCCCCCCCCCCGCTAGCTCGCCCCCCCCCCCCCCCCCGCCCCCCCGCTAGCTCCGCCCCCCCCCCCCCCCCCCCCCGCCCCCCACCCCCCCCCCCCCCCCCGCTCACTCCGGCCGCCCGCCCGCCCCCGCCTCTCCCCTAGGCCGCGGCAGCACGGGAGGAGGGGGGCTGGGGAGGGGGGGCGGGGCGGGAGGCGGGGCAGGGGGTGGCCGAAGGTAGCAGGGGGGGTGGGGTGGGGGGAGGGGGGGGGGCGCGGAGCTAGCAGGGGGGGGTGGGGCGGCCAGAGCTAGCAGGGGGGGTGGCCGGAGTGGGGAAGGGGGTGGAGGGAAGGAAGAGGAAAGGGCATTTTCGGAATTTTTGAAAAATTAGGTATCAAGTTGAAAAAAAATAATAGTTGAGGTACCAATTTGTTACGAAAAAAAGTTTATGGTATCAAGTTGAAAAGGCAGAATAGTTGAGGGTAGCAAAGTGCAATTAAGTTTTTTGTTTATTATATATAGGCCCATTTATATGGGCCATATTTTAAAAGTTTGTCCAGGGCCCCCATAAACTCAGGCCGGCCCTGTCTGTTGGATCCAACGGTCGAAAATGGACGGAACTTTCGCATGGCTCTTGATCCAAATCCTATATATAAGTTCCGTCAAAGTTCCATTTCTTTCTCGTGCATTAGATCGAACTCCTCTCTCCCGTCCGACGTGTGCATATAAGTTATGTTCTACTGTATATAATACTTAATGTTATGGATAGATTTGAGATAACATAAAAAAAAAAAAATTAAATGCAAGTACAGTACACGCATGCAACAAATTTATGTTGTTTTGCCTATACTTTTCGATCTCATTTTATTAAAGGTATTATCATCATTTTGGCATAGGAATGGCCATACCAGCCTAATTTTTTATGATGTGTGATTTGTTAACACAATTGCATAAAATATAATAGTTATATGACTACTCTTATTTGAGTGACATCTAAATTACAATTAACTCGTTGAAGTAAATTTTACGGTGCCAATAATTTCACTAGCCAAATAAACCGCAAATTGGTGAAGTTGGTTGGGGTTAAGGGTAGGGGTGAGTATTCGGTTTATTCGATTTCAACCGAATCGAAATAGTCAAAATCGAATAAACCAAATTTCTAAAAAATAAAAACCGAACCAAAATTAGCTATAACCGAAATCGAACCGAACCGAAGTAAACCAATAACCAATTTTGATTTATCGGTTGGATTATTTTATTGTTTAATGAGTTGGACATAAAGTTGGAATTGTAGTTATATACTAAAAATATATTATTTTTATACATATTTTTGTTGTAATTAAGTATGTTGGGCCGAAAATTGATCTAGTTTTTGTCAAATTATCAAAGTTGCACTTTAAATATACACATTTTTTAATTGTAAAAGATCATAAAATTAGGATTATTACATAATTGTCTAAGCCTTATTCGGTTGACGTAATCGAAATCGAATACTTTTTTTTTTTAGTATTTTCAAAATCAAAACCATACCGAATTATTTTCAAATCTAAACACACGAGTATTCAAATTGGTTCGGGCTTACTTAGTATTGATCTGAAACCAAGAAAAAATGGTTCGATAGAAGAGGTTCATGCTTCCTTTGTTGAGATAAGGATAAATGATCTGAGTCGCTATTTCATAAGAATTAAGTTAGTCTAGTCTACAACTTCATATACCGAAAAAATGTATGATACGGCGAGTTCGAAATTAATTTTTGATAGTCGATTAGATCGTACCAATATCAATCTTTTTTTTTCCAGGACGAAGATTCAATCATTTATCCAACATCTATGAACTATCGATACGTTGTTGAATCGAAATAAGGAAGGTTTGGATCCCATTTTTTTGCTACTGTTTTGAGTTTAAACTCAAAGACAGTCAGAAATAATGTTTGGTTGTCCTTATTCAAAAAGTAGTTCCAGAAATTTTTTTTGGGGACTGAGCTGTTTAAACTTTGTTTTTGGGAAGCATCAAAAACTAGTTTTCCCAATGTAAACTCCGTCCTCTCCGCTGGTTGTGTTTCTCTCTCATACTTTTTTTTTTGGAAACAACTGCTTCTCTCCGTTATTTCTCTATCCTCTCATGATTTTTTTGGAGAAAACTGCTTCTCTCCTCTCATGATCTCTCTCCTCGAGGACAACGGTGGGGAGAGGAAGAGGTCGACGTCCTCCTCGAGCTCGAGGACGGTGGTGGAGAGAGGGAGGGTTCGACGTCCTCCTCGAGCTCGAGGACGGTGGTAGGGTTGGTGACGACGACATACACGATGCTAGCCGCAGGGACGAAGTCGACGACCTTTCGAAGTCGACGGGGACGACGACAGCCTGGACGAAGTCAACGACTAGCACGAAAATAAAGTCGACGATGGTCGGACCGCCTCATCCTCGTTGACGGCTAGCAACGTCGACCATCCCGGTCATCTTCCCCGGCCATTCCTTACATCCAAACTTGACCCATCGAACGGCCACCTTCAGCCTTCTATCCCGGAAAGCTCATCGAAGCTAACTGCTCAAGTCGAGCACTACTGAGCTCGAGAAGAGCCCCCACCCTTCCGTCCTGCTCCTTTCTTCCCCCGATGATGTTCACCCGTGTCTGCCGTCTTTGGCGAGTCTCCCCGTGGCCGCCAAAATCGCTGGACACGAACGAACATTGATGTAGTTTAAAAAATTAATTTCTAAATAAATTTTACCAAACATAATTTTCAATTTTTATTTTTTAAAGTCATTTTCAGATAAAATTAACCAAACGCAAACTCAAATTTTTTATACTCAGAAAGCAATTTTATAACTTACTTTCAGAAAACTGTTTTCTGAACCAAATTTCAGAAAGCATATCCAAACGGACCCAAGTCTTTGATAATTTTGCCATCATTCAATTGTCCTTGAGTTAGTCCCTTCAACATAAGCGGTTTAAAATATAACAACGATGTGGGAACATGGTTGGACCCTGTAAATCCAATAAGAGATTGGTTTGACGCCAAATTTCTTATTCGGTTCGGTTCGATTTTCGATTCAAAATCGAATAATACTCTCTCTCCCCTACTTAAAAGATGTGACCCTTACCTCTTGAAACTGAAGTCTCCATGGCCACCACCATCTTCCTCCATCCACCACCACCACCACCACCACCACTTTCCTCCTCCTCCTCTACCCATCGTCATCATCATAATCGAACCTTTCCATTAAAAACCCACGTGGACGTCCTAACAGAAGCCCTCAAAAATAGCAAAAGCGCAGAGCACACCAAGGAAATCCATGGCCAGCTGACCAGAGCAAACCTCGCCGGCCTCCCCTTCCCCGCCTCCGGCCTCATCGCCTCCTACTCCAAGTTCCCCACTCCCCAGAGCCTCAACCACGCGCTCCTGTGCTTCCAGCAGCTCGAGAACCGCGCCGTCCTCAACCCCGGCCTCGCTCTCTTCCTCCTCAACACCCTCATCAGAGGCTTCTCCTCCTCCCCCGGCTCAGTCGCCACCGCCGTCCGCCTCTACCAGTCCATAGCGGACAGGGGACTGGCCCCCGACTGCTTCACCTTCCCTCCCCTCTTCGCCGCCTTCTCCAGGACCGCCGCCGCCGAGGCGGGAGCCCAGCTGCACTGCCCCCTCCTCAAATTCGGACTCGGCGGCAGCAACATGTTCCTCGACAACTCCCTCATCCATTTCTACTCCGAAATCGGCGACCTCGTCTCCGCCCGGAGGGTGTTCGACGGAATGCCCGAGAGGAATGTCGTCTCGTGGACGAGCCTCATCGACGGGTACGCCAGAGGGGAGGACCCCATGGAGGCTGTCTCCCTGTTCCTGGATATGACGGTCCGGGAAGACGGCCGCTCGTTCGAGCCCAATTCGGTTACGATGGCCTGCGTCATTTCCGCCTGCGCGAAGCTGAATGACATAGCGCTCGGGGAGCGGATCGCCGCTTATGTTGCCCGTCTAGGAATCGAGCTCAACGCGCATTTGGTGAACTCGCTGGTAGATATGTACATGAAGTGCGGATCGGTAGAGAAGGCAGAACGGCTCTTCCGCGGCTGCGCTGACAGGAGCGTCGTCGTCGTCCTCTGGAACACGATGGTAACGAACTACGTTCGACTGGGGTTGGCGGAGACGGGGTTGGCCCTGTTCAACGAGATGCTGGTTTCGGGTCCGCGGCCTGACCGGGTCACCGTAGTTGGCGCGCTCTCTGCTTCGGGTCAGCTGTGCGAGCTCGGCTCCGGCAGACGGCTCCACGGCTACGTTCTTCGGCACGGACTGGACAGTTGCGATGCTGTCAGCAACGCGGTCATCGACATGTACATGAAATGTGGGGATCCTGACGGTGCGTTCGTTGTCTTTGGTCTCATGAGGAACAGGACCGAGGTTTCTTGGAACACGATCATATTTGGATGTGCTAGTAACGGCGATTTGGATCTGGCTCGGAGGTGCTTCGAATTGATGCCGGACAAAGGTCTATTTTCTTGGAACACGATGATCAACGCGCTGGCGAAGGAGAGTTGCTTCAAAGAGGTAATCTCTCTCTTCCAAGCAATGCAGGGATTGGGCTTGAGACCCGACGGAGTGACGATGGTAAGCATATGTACAACTTGTGGGTTTTTAGGTACTCTCGATCTGGCCAAGTGGGTCTATGCCTACATTGGCAAGAACAAAGTCGAATGCAATCTTAGGTTGAGCACCGCATTGGTTGATATGTTTGCGAAGTGCGGGGATCCCAAGAGCGCGATGGAAATCTTCGACGGGATGCCTGTGAGAGATGTTGCAGCATGGACCGCTGCAATCGGGGCTATGGCTGTTGAGGGAGACGGTAGGAAAGCGCTAGAGCTATTTAACCGAATGGTTGGCCAGGGAGTAGAACCTGACGGCGTGGTGTTTGTTGCAGTCTTGACCGCATTGAGCCATGGAGGATTGGTTGAAGAGGGCCTTAGGTTCTTCCGCTCCATGAAGGAGATCTACGGCTTCGTGCCGCAGATTGTCCATTATGGGTGTATGGTGGACCTTCTCGGCCGTGCTGGCATGTTGGCTGAAGCCCTGGCTTTAATTCAGGCCATTCCGATGGAGCCTAACGATGTGATATGGGGGTCGCTTCTGGCTGCTAGCCGCAATAATCGTAACATAGAGATGGCAGAGTATGCGGCTGACAAAGTGCTCAATTTAGCCCCCGAGAGATGTGGGATTCATGTCCTTCTCTCGAATGCCTATGCTTCGGCGGGCAAATGGGAAGAGGTTGCAAGAGTACGGTTGGCTTTGAAAGACAAGGGGATTCAGAAACTACCTGGCTCGAGCTTTATCGAGGTTGATGGAGTAATCCACGAGTTCACTTCTACTTGCGAGTCACATCCCCAAATGACCATGATAGCCGGGATGATCGATGAGATGAATGAAAGACTATCTAGCTCTGGTTATGTGACGGATTTGGCTGACGTTTTGGTTAATGTAGATTTAGAGGAAAAGGATACTAAGTAGGCACATCGAGAGAATGGCAATAGCATTTGGGCTCACTTGCAAGGTTCACAGTATCGGGATTGGTATCGGACGACCCTTACTATGAGTATCGGGATTGACGGTATCGGCAGTTCGGCGGTTTCGGATCGTAGTATCGTATTTTTTTGGTATCTTAAAATAAATAATTATCAATAAATTATTAATTTTGTAGAAAAAAATATTTTATACATTTAGACATAATTTTAAGTATTTCATGTGTTGTTTTTTTTAGTAATTTTGGAATTGAATGAAATAGTAGTCACCCTTGTCGATTCATTAAGTTTTTTTTCTTGTACATGCTTTTACAACCATACTATGATTTTACATCCTTGCTGATTGGTCTTTTTCGTTCAATTTTCTTTACCGAATTGACTGAAAAAGTGATCCTCAATATCGGTATCGATTGATATCGGATTAGGACATGTCAAATCGTATCAGTATCGTCCGTATCAGATAGGTACAGACCGATACTGCAAACTATGCTCATTCGTCACCATCGTGTTCCAAAGAACGACATTCCTGTCGGTGCAATCATCAAAAAGCCTTTAGGATTTCTCTACTGATATTCACTTCGTATACATATCTACTAGTGAATTAACCAAATGCATGTTGAGTTCGATTCCTAACCCAGCAATATAAGCACCGATCTGCTCCTCGAGTGCTATATCATTCAATTTTGCACTGGCAAAAATTACATAGGCCATCGTAACGGAATTGGGTTCAAATGAACAATTATTTTCCTCAATCGTCATATCCAGAAGAAAAAAAAGAGAGCCTTCATAGGATCCTCCCCTTTAGCATATCCGTCGATAAGACTCGTCCACTAGACGACAATTCTCTTGGACATTCCGTCGAACACCCTCTGAACTCTTAACAAATCAGGTAATCTTGGTTTCTTTCTTTCCTTAGCTGCAAATGTGAGTACTTTATTTTCCCTTAGTAGAGGCATTTTGGGAGGATATTGTTGACACCTTTTCTCATGCATATGTTTGTTCACTATTTTCATATGCTTGTCTATGTGATAATTACCTTGGTCATAATGGGTGGGCATTGTGTCTGTCATCCATTTTACTTTGTACATTTTTAGTACAGTTTTTTTGTTAGTCAACCCAGTAATTCCTTTGCTCATTTACTCCCTTCCATAGTTTCATGGTATGAGTCATAAACATAATTCATCGTTAGTTAGTACAACTTTGTTTCTCTTTTAGTTTTATATATGGTACTATAATACTACTCCATTTATCAGTTATCCTAGTAATTAGGATTTGATTGAATAAATTAGTATGCCACATCAATCAATTTTCACCTAAAATTTGAAAATCTAAATAGGAATACCATGTCCTACTATTTTCCATTTTCTTTAAAGTGTCCTCAACTTCAAAAACCCTAATTTTACGACAAAGCACTACGGACTATCCTGAATGACTTTTTATCTGAAAGTAAGTTTTCTATGTTGTTCTCATTAAATAAATTGTGAAAATAATTTCACCTCCCCGTAATATCATTTGATATATATGCCATTCAATAATACATTCTTTTCTTTATCTTATTCTCAGGGATTATCAACACATGGAATAATATACATTTAACCAGTTCAGCTATATCTATCTTATTCTTTTGAACTACAGCTAACTAGTTTAGGAGTACATACTTTACCCAAAGATATAAGGAGTAAGGAGGAGCTACTGAGTTCACCGATACCTCATATTTGGCATGAGTTTGAGTGTGAAGCTTCAGATAATGACTGTGTGTGAAACCAGCCCGTGATGATGATGCTCAACTGGAATTGCCAGATTGCGGTATGTGCATATCCTAATATTTCTTGTTCTTTATGCTATAGAAGCAATGTGGACAAGCTCTTTGCTTCATTTATATAGTGGATATGATGTTTTTGCAGTACTCAGGATGACCTTAAAGTATATGTAAATGCATTTCGAGATTTTCTCCCACGCCGTCCTGTTAATAGTTTGTCAAAGGTCAGTGTTGCCCATCTTCAGATGATTTTCTTTTAAAAACTTTGCTGTTTTCTTAAGAAGAAGTTCTGACACTTTATGCATAATTTTGTAACTTGAAGAAACTAAATTTTTATGTGGTTAATTTCTGCAACTGCTCTCTTTTCTTGTCAGGAAAATCGGAAACTTTATATACGTAACATCACTATTGAGTGACTGAAACAATAAAACTTCTGATAAACAGTATGGTTCATAACTGCGATGACAATTAGACAAGATTTGTCTTCATTTCCTATCACCATGGCTTCATATCAAGGATAAAAGGTTAGACGAGATATGTCTTCATGTCCTATTACCATGGAGTGTAACTAGTTATAGATAAACTTACCAGGCACATTCAAGATGAGGTTCCATGGTGTATTTTGTTTACTGATATTATCATGTTGGTTGATGACACTAGAGAAGGCTACATGCAATTTCTCTTTAACATTCAAGGCGAATCAAAGTAATCAATATTAATGGTTAATGAATTCCTAAGAGTGAGTTTTTGCTATCTAGGGATTGATCTATCATTATGGTACAGAGATTGATAATGTTGTTACTCATAGAATCAAACCAGGATGGTTGAAGTGTTTTAGCCTTTTAGTATTCTATCTTATCATAGGGTGCCTCAAAATTGTTAAGAAATCTACAAGTCTTCACCAGGTGCAGACCACTTGGTGTGTTGGGCAGTTCAGAAACAATGTCTGAAAAATGTGGGTAACTTAGATGAGAATGTTGAGATGGATGAGTTGCAAGGCATAAATAATTACAAGTGGAACTGAGTGCATTTGTTATAATTTTAAGTATTAACATGGTGCCTAATAAGGATAATAAGGAGTGATAGGATAAAAGGGGTACACTTAGATAACTTCGATTGAGATTGAAATTACATGACATTTTTTAGTGTTCGTGAGGTGATGGCTCTTGATAGAGCTAATGGAGGATAAGAATTTTAGTAGGTGTCCCCAGAAATTTGGAATGAAGGCTTTGTTGTTGTTGTATTTGTCGAGGAAGTAGAACCTATACATCAATGAACAACATGATGCATGCATGCAAAGTAGGGTTTTAAGTTTCGGCTGAAATCGATGGGTGTTGCCTGTTTCATATCTGGTTTGGTTCTGCACAATTGGAAACCCAGTCCAAAAGCTTGATTATAGTCTATACTCAACAGAAGCTCAAAAAAGCAGAAAAGAAATGAAAACATCTGTATTATAAAAATATCGGTTCTTATTGTTTCCGTGTTGGAGTTGTAATTGTCTACCATATACTTGTATAATTTTTAGTTTTCAACTGTAAAATGAGTTTTTTGTTTGTTTTGTAAATTAGATAAAATATATATATATTTATATAACTTTGAAACAAAAATATATAAATGTACTTAGATATTAAATATGTATTCTTTAGTTGTATGCAAAACTACACAAAATTATATAGATATGAAGTGGTACATAAGTTACATTAAATAGGTGTGCGTAGATAACTTGATATTTGTCGTTAGTACTAATAAATAATTAAATAGTCATTTATAATATTAACTTCGTGTGTCCGAAAAACAAGTCTGTGACAATAATGTTTTGTTCTACCATTAGCGATTCCACAATGTTGATCATTTTTTTTGAAAATATATATATATATATATATATATATATATATATATATATATATATATATATATATATATATATATAGGTTACCTATTCATAGAAAATTGGAGGCAACATTAATTGAGGATAAGATCTCGTCTAAGGTGTTTTGTACATGCAACATAGACTCCTAGGTGCACCGGTTAGGAGCGATTATATATTACTCAAAGGAACCCTAGAATTAGGGGTATACCTAAACGTATTTGGATTGAGTCAGTAAGAAAAGATATTGTTTTGCTAGTGTTACGTCGGACATGACCCTTAAAGGAGATGAACGGAAGGAAATGATTCAAATAACCAAGCCAAAAAATTTGGGATAAAGGTTTTGTTGGTAGTAGCTGTTGTAAAGTTTTAAAATCTCGGTTTCCGTAATAGGTTTTATCATTGATCTATAGAAGTACAAAATGGTTACGACTTAACAACCTGCTTCTACACATCTAATCCTTGAGCTTCCAACCTCATGCATCAATAAGCAAGTCAATGATTGTGATTATATTGTACTCAGATTAATTCCAATGAGCCATTTTCTAGGTCTCTAACTAGCAATTCGACTGGGCTATCGCCGGAGAAAACTTTGATACACCCGACTGTATCAAAGTTTTGATACAGCCGGTGTATGACAAGTGGGCCCTCCTCTCTCTTCGTAATCCGTGCATATAAAATTTTTATAGTGGGACCCACTTGTCATACACCAGTTGTATCAATACTTTGATACAGCCGGGTGTATCAAAGTTTCTCTCGCTATCGCCCTTGTATGCCATTCCGGGAGGTCCAATTATTCGTGTTTGTCTTGGTGTTTGCTGATTAATTGGTATAGTCTTCTTCTAAGCCAATGCTTCTGCAATCTGAAATTTATCATGTGTAATATGGATGTTCCAGGTGCTGGTGATTGAGGTGAAAACTTCCAGGAATGACTCCATCCACGGTCTTCATCCGTCAGGTATAGAAAACATGAGAATTGGATGTTGTATCCCCATACATTTTTTCGGACCCTTCACAGATTGAAGTAGATCACTTGCCAATAATTTGTTGTTGTCATATATAAAAAACATGTTTCATAAGAATAGTGTAATATTTTATCACTGGTTGGAGATGACTCTCATTTGCTACTGCAATGCAACTGTCGCATGCAGATGCATCTTCCTGACCTAGATTTGTGGCGTTATTATTGAATTGTAGGTAGTTGAACTGATAATCGTGCTCTCAACATGGGGTAGGGTTTGTTTTGTGTTAGGTCCCAAAACTAAATTGGAGTTGCTTGGCGTTTGCAATGTAGAGGATGTGGTTCAAGTTTCAGAAACAGTATATCTTCATATATATATATATATATATATATATATATATATATATATATATATATATATATATATGGAGGGATCCGTGACCGCCACACTGCATCTATGAAACTTCTCCTAAACAACCGTTATTAGATTGTCTGTTTTGACCTTTATTGTTTTTTTTTTTTTGTTTTTTTTTTGTTTTTTTTATTGCGAGATTTTGATCTAAACTGCTGGTAGAAAAGACAATTAAATTGTTGCTATTTTGGAAAACATATTCGAGGATGCTTAAGTATGGGGATCTCGATCCCTCTCTCTCTCCTTTACAGGCAGGTTAGGGCAATTCTTTTTGCAGACGTGCATCGCACTTAACCCACATGTCATGGAGACACAGGCTGGACAATTAAGTATTGCTCAAGTAAGCAATTAGAACTACTCAGCACATATGAACCGTCTCTGTGGATAACAGAACTCATCGTTAGGAGAAAACTTTGATACAAAAGGAGGTATCAAAGTTTTGGTATATCTTTTGTATGACAAGTGGCCATTCTCTCACTTTTGATACCTCCTTCTATATCAAAGTTTTACTTCTCATCGTTAAACCGAAAATCAAATAATCGCACCAACAATAAGTACAGTTCGTGATGGTGTAGCTCGTTGGGTATACTGGGTGGTCCTGTGGGTATGAGCACAGTTCGAATCTCTCCTTGATGTTATTTGTCGGTCCGGAGAGAAGGACACATCAACAACAAAAAAAAAGTACAAACACATCATGGTACACGTGTCATGAAATACGTCAATTTACTTCCAAAATTGGGCCCTCCGCGCATGTCACGATCCAAATGCCTAAATTTGCACAAGGCACTCTTGGATGGACCATAGAGAGACCCCCCTCTAGAAGCAACTTTTGCTTCACTGGCTAATCCAATGTAAGCAACTTGGCACATGACACGTACAACAACAATATTACAATACCTTTTTTTTCAAATAGGTCCCTTAACTCTACCTTATTTTTACACAGATCATCTAATTTTATTATATATTTGGAAGTCTCTCAAATCATAAGAAAAGGAGTTGTTTAGGAATATTCAGGTTAGGTTCTCAAGAGATTAATAATTTAATGTTATTGATTTGAAGGTTGTCTAAATAAATAACAATACATTGGGACTTATTTAAAAAATAAGGTAGATGTAAGGGATACAGATGCAAAAGAGTCCATTTCTTCCATATATTTACATGGTCCACCCAACCGTTGGGCTACTCTTGTTCAAAAATTCTCCTCTCTCGCGTCCTTTCTACAACCTTCTTCTCTAGACTTCCTCCATATAGTAAAAACTTAAGAGAGAATAGGAAGTTCTTCTTAAGGTTAGTTTTCTTGTACTTGTAATTATTTGGTTTTGGGTTAGTTTTCTTAGTAAGAGGTTCTTCTCAATTATATTGTTATGTTTATTTATTTCTTATGGGTCATTTTTCATGTTTCTGTTTGCTATTTTATTCTTGATTTTTCGTGGGTTGGTTCTGAAATGTTCATATTGTTGCCTAGAGGTCCCTGGGTTCTCTGTCTCTGTCTTCTTCTTCTTCTTCTTCTTAGAATTTTACATCTCTATTGACTGCTTTGAATGATGATAGATGCTTAGACCCCTTGTTACAATGATTTTCTAATTAGGAACAAATTTTTAGGGGGGTTTTGTGTAGAAGAAATTGGTTATAGTGCAGCTAGGAAAAAGTTACAAGGAGTTTCTGTAAATTTTGGGATTGAGATGAAAATAAAACAGAAACGAGGGCTCCCGTACAAATTGAGATAATTTATCAGAACATAAGAGGGGTAAATGGTACTTTATCCACAAAATGAATGTATGCTAAGATTGATAAGTGACTATATTAAGAAACACGATAAAAAAAGTGTATATGTGGAAAGTTAGAGACGACATGAATTGAGAAAAAGATGAGCGTACGTGCAACACACACTAATAGATGTTTGGGTAAGGAGAAGCGATAAGATACTAGTTAAAGGAGCCGGTAAGACTAAAGATACGCCTAGACTGATGTGGATTGAAGTTTGAAAGAATATAGTTTTTGTTATTATTGCAGAGCTGAAGAAAGAGAGAGATTCAAACATATATTTAGAATAAAGGCTTCGTTGTTGTTGTTGTAGGGGAAAATGATAATTTACAGTTTCATGTTAACACCGTCATGATTCATATATATATATATATATATATATATATATATATGTATAAAACCGGTAAGACTAAAGATACGCCTAGACTGATGTGGATTGAAGTTTGAAAGAATATAGTTTTTGTTATTATTGCAGAGCTGAAGAAAGAGAGAGATTCAAACATATATTTAGAATAAAGGCTTCGTTGTTGTTGTTGTAGGGGAAAATGATAATTTACAGTTTCATGTTAACACCGTCATGATTCATATATATATATATATATATATATAACCGGTAAGACTAAAGATACGCCTAGACTGATGTGGATTGAAGTTTGAAAGAATATAGTTTTTGTTATTATTGCAGAGCTGAAGAAAGAGAGAGATTCAAACATATATTTAGAATAAAGGCTTCGTTGTTGTTGTTGTAGGGGAAAATGATAATTTACAGTTTCATGTTAACACCGTCATGATTCATATATATATATATATATATATATATATATATATATATATATATATAAAACCGGTAAGACTAAAGATACGCCTAGACTGATGTGGATTGAAGTTTGAAAGAATATAGTTTTTGTTATTATTGCAGAGCTGAAGAAAGAGAGAGATTCAAACATATATTTAGAATAAAGGCTTCGTTGTTGTTGTTGTAGGGGAAAATGATAATTTACAGTTTCATGTTAACACCGTCATGATTCATATATATATATATATATTAAAATGTTCAAGGTAGCAAAGTAGTAATAAAAATAGTGCTATATATATATATATAGCTACCTTGAACATTTTAATATATATATATATATATATATATATATATATATATATATATATATATATATTAAAATGTTCAAGGTAGCAAAGTAGTAATAAAAATAGTGCTATATATATATATATATATAGCTACCTTGAACATTTTAATATATATATATATATATATATATATATATATATATATATATATATATTAAAATGTTCAAGGTAGCAAAGTAGTAATAAAAATAGTGCTAGAAGCGATCTGCACTAAAGCATGACAGCTGATGGGACCTTTAAAATTTTAGGTAATAGTTATTTATGTATATTGTTTTCTTCCCAAATTGGAGCTCGTTACTACTTACTAAACATTCTACATTTAATTTGGACTTGATTTAAGGTTGTAATCTATGAAACCATTTCATTTCAGGTGTACGTTGCTAGCTCTGATATGTTGAAGAGAGTTTTAGCAGCACTCGCAATCTCATAATTGAGTTCAAAGTTTCAGTTCCAGACTTCCAGTATATTCTATGAGACCAAGGTTAGATGCTAAATCATGCTAAATCATGTTTGCTTCTAGCACTGGTCAAGATCGTGACAGATGTTAAGGATGACATATTATCAAGTAGCGTGGGGGAGGGTTCCCAGTTGAGCACTCTGGGTTGTAGACCCCTCTCCATTTGGGTTGGCTGGGTGGCTGTGCCACGAGCCTGAGGGAGCCAAGTAGGACACCAAAAAAAGGTAGTCACATATAGCCTTGCTTCGACGGCTTAATTTAGAATAGATCATATCTAACACGAAAATGTGCAGGTTCTGTTAGCTAAACAAAATGGTCTCAGCGCAAGTAAATGAGAAGGCTGCAAATGAAATCGAGGAAGAGTTGGAACCATCACCATATAACTATGTAGCAAAGTACCAGACCCATCTTGACAGCAACAACACACCTCAAAGAGGATTGCTGCATGAGAAGAAACATGGGAAAAGATTTGTGGATACAGTAAAAGGGCTTCCGCGATTCAAACAGCCTGGTTCTTCTTCCAAGTTCTGGAGGATTGCAGACGAAAGGACCGAGAGCTCGCTTTCAGCTTCTTCGCCCCGCAATCGGGCATCGTCTGTCAGTTTCCGTATACCTTTCGTCAGGAAGATCGGGTGGTCTTCTCTGTGGAAATCAGGCAAGCGATGGATAAGGGACCCCTTCAACATGGCGCTCTCCGTATGGGTTGCTTGCGTCGCAGTCTCGGGTGCCATCCTCTTCCTGGTCATGACTGGAATGCTGAAGGCTGCCATGCCGAGAAAGTCACAGAGAGACGCTTGGTTCGAGGTCAATAACCAAATCTTGAACGCGTTGTTCACTCTCATGTGCCTGTACCAGCACCCGAAGCGGCTGTACCATCTTGTGCTTCTGTTCCGGTGGCGACAGGAGGATGTTCGGAGGCTCAGAGAAGTATACTGCAAAGGTGGAGCTTCGAAGCCTAATGAGTGGAAGCACATGATGGTTGTGGTGGTACTTCTTCATGTCAACTGTTTCGCTCAGTATGCTCTCTGTGGTCTTAACTTGGGATATCCTAGGTCCACGAGGCCTGCCATAGGAGTTGGCCTGTGCGTCTCGGTTGCTATTGGCGCACCCGCCGTCGCCAGTGTGTACAACATCCTTAGCCCTCTCGGGAGAGAGTACGAAATCGAGTCCGACCACGAAGCTCAGGATCAGGCATACTCGCCGGCGAAGAGGTACACATTCATGTCGTCGATGGGTGACCAAAGGATTCATGTTAGCTCACCGGAATGGCAAGGGGGTTTATTTGATTTCTGGGACGACATTTCTCTAGCCTACATATCGCTGTTCTGCAGCTGCTGTGTTTTTGGCTGGAACATGGAGAGGCTTGGCTTCGGAAACATGTATGTTCATATAACGACGTTCCTTCTCTTCTGTTTGGCCCCCTTCTTCATCTTCAACTTGGCAGCTATTAATATCGACAACGAGGATGTTCGGGAAGCTCTGGGTATCGCAGGCGTTCTTCTGTGCATATTTGGCTTGCTGTATGGTGGCTTCTGGAGAATCCAGATGAGGAGGAGGTTCAACCTTCCGGGGAATGGTCTCTGTTGCCGTAAGCCTGCAGTGACAGATTGCTTCCAGTGGCTCTGTTGTTGCGCGTGTTCTCTCGCTCAGGAGGTCAGAACTGCAGATTGCTATGAGGTTGTCGACGAGAAGTTGTATGTTAAGGAAATGGGTCATGGTGTTCAGTCTGTGTTATCGCCTCTGCGTCGTGAAGAAGGGTCTAGTTATCCGGACTGGGTCGAGTCCGACACGGCTCTTTCCTGTACGCAAAACTCACCATTTCGAGGCAGGCTTGGTGGTTATGCTTCAGGAGTTCAGTATCCTATGGGTGAAGAAGGCTCTTCGAGAGGAGGTACAAGCGAAGAAATGAAAGCCCCAGCTACAAATGTTATACAGAGAGAGGCTCTACTGCAGTGACACAAATGGTGAGTTTAAATTTTTGCTCAATTTTATGATCTTTTAGTTACTCCAAAATATTTCTGAAAATTGGTTGTTCATCAAAAGAGATACATTGGTCGCGTCAATTCTTGTTGGGGTTCATTTGAATATGGTCATTAGTGACATGAACCCACCATTTCATGTGGAGAAAAACTCGAAGCGTGTGTATTTCAATATTTGAGCATTGTTTTGTACACATGAGTTCATTTTGTATCATATTATAGTTCGACTTATTCCGGAAAATTCAATTCGTAAGCGACATATATCCTAATGTACGATGTATAATGACTGTGGAAAACGCTCATTAAGTCGTAATAACTAAGGTTTGTAAAAGTTTACAGATGTTGATTTCAATTTACGGTTTGGGAGAGAGGGGTTTTACTAGATCTGTGTGTAGTTTTATGTCACAACAAATTGCGAGGGTCAAATAAAATACATAAAATTATCCTAAAATTAACAAACAAAATCTGAAACAAATACTAGATACCCTAGGGAAGTTTTCTACAAAGTTTTACTTAGAAGTTGTGGTCGGAAAGTGGCTGAAATCCTCATTGCAAATTACTAGCATTATGTAGAATTCGCAAGAGAAAGAAGGAGAGCATAACAAGGGGTTTTTTAATACTAACATCTATAATATAAAGCACAGTGGGTTTTTGGTCCGACCAATGTGCTTTGGTTCAACGATGATGAAAGGATTAAATTGCCCCTCTCTATAAGAGAGGAGGAGGTCCTATGTTGGGTGCGGAGCAACCGGTTGTTCCAACGGCACCCCCGCCTCCAGCTCCTCTTGTACCGTCCCTCCCTCCGCCGCCTCCGCTCCATCCTCGTCCACGCCGTCGTCGTTAGCCTCTTCCGCAACCCCTTCGTCGCAAGCAGCCTCCTCTACCGCACCGCCGACGCCGACCATTCCTTCGCCGCCTCTCCCTTCTCCGTCATGACCAATCCCAACCCCTTCTCCTTCAACACCGCCATCGCCATCTCCGCCGACCCACTCTCCATCTACTCCCAAATGCTCCGCCGTCGCGTCCCTCCCGACTCCCACACCTTATCTTTCTTGCTCAACACCACCACCGCCGCCAGGTCGCTCCACGCACACGCCCTCCTCCTCGGATTCCGGTCCGTCCCCTTCGTGCAGACGGTCCTGCTCACCGCCTACTCCCAATGCGGCTTCGTCGACCACGTCCTGCGGGTGTTCGACAGAATGCCGCACAGGGACGTCGTCTCCTGGATCGACGCCGTCTCGGGCCTCGCCGCCCTCGGACGTCCTGCGACGGCCCTGCGCGTCTTCGTCTCCATGAGGCCCCACGCCGTCCCGAACGCCGCCATCGTGGTCTTTGTCGTGTCTGCCTCCGCCGGGCTCGGGTCCCTAGCGCTGGCCCGGTGCCTGCACGCCTACGTCGAGAAGGCCGTGTTCGGAGGCCGCGTCTCCGTCCGGAACTCCCTGGCGCTGGCCCGGTGCCTGCACGCCTACGTCGAGAAGGTCGGGTTTGTGTCTGTGCCATTATGGCACGGGTTATTCACTAGTCTATAATATAAAGCACAGTATTTTTTTGGTACGACCCATGTGCTTTGGTTCAACCATGATGAAAGGACTAAATTGTCCCTCTTTCTAAAACGATCCATGTGTTTTGGTCCGACCCATCAGGGTCAGTCGCTGAAAATACGTGGGGGTAGATTTGAGGAGCCCCGTATTCAGCCATGGACAGCTCTATGTTGCACTGTTCAGATGTACAACTGCCGGGAGGATACATGTTCGCGTCCGTGCCATTATGGCACGGGTTATCCACTGGTTTATATATATGTTGGAGGTGATTGTTTGCTGAGTTTGGAAAAAAAAAATAATAGTTAAAAGTTGAAGGGGTCATATATTCATAGTCTTTCACTAAGCCTAATAGGATTATGATTCTAGAATACCTAACTAAATCTGAAACAATCTTGTGATGCAATTTCAGGAAAGTTTTAATGCAAAAGTTATACCACTAGCTGTTAGATTTCAAAACATGGTCTTACGCTTAATTTCAAGTTATATCCTAAGAAGATATGGTTATTTTACTACAGCTGCAATTTATGATCCGAATTTTACTATATTTTTATTCAAATTTAACTATATTTATTTAAATTATTCCTAAAGTAAAAAAAAGATTTGTGTTTTCATATAGATAACCTTTTATATGAGATAAGTTTCTAATAATAATCCAAATATATTACAGAGATATTCATGGTTAAAGATACCAAGTCAAAAAAGATATAACTATATTGTTTAATTGTGAAGTTTAAAAAAAAATTCGTGTATAATTTTTGAATTATTAAATTTAAATAGATATAAATTTTATTCTCTATGTGCTACAAACCCGAAATATATCTAAGTCGAGATCAAATAAATTTATTATTATGCATCTAATTTTTTTAAAATAAGATTAAACTAGTTTAATGATAACTTGATTACTTTAAGGGTAAATTGCAAAAAAAACCTCTCGTTAAATATGCGCCTTTTGCGTAGAAAGACTTTTTAGAATTTTTTGGCAGTTTACCCCTCCTTAGATTACAAATCCGTTCGATTAGGTCCCTCCAGCCAAATTTTAAAATTTTTATACCTAAAATATCCATGTCTCCCTCTAACCCCTCCCCCCCCCCCCCCCCCCCCCCCCCCCCCCCCTCCTCCTCCTCCTCCTCCTCCTCCTTCGCCGGCCCCGACCCCCCCTGCTCCTCCTTGCCGGCGAGCGACCCCCCGACCCCCCCCCCCTCCCCTCCACCTCCCTCGCCGGCGAGCGCACCCCCCTCCTCCTCCTCGCAGGCGAGCGCACCCCAAACAGCCGAAGAAGGAGGGGGGGGAGGGATAAAATTGTCATTTGGGGACAAAATGAACATATTTCATACTTTTGGAAATTTTAAGAGCATAGGATCTTTTAGTGCAAAAAGCGGGAATCTAACGAGGGTTTTTTTTTTGCAATTTACCTATACTTTAATCCAAATCTAAAAATGTTTATAAGTTCTAACAATTTATAAAATGTTGTAAATATGTACTCTTGGCCTCGTTTGGTTCGCGGAATGGAAGGGAAAGGAAATCAATTCCTTGTCATTTCCTTTCCTTTGGGAAACTTTAATTCCTATTGATTTTTCTTTCCGATGTTTGGCAATGCTAAGGAATTTGGAAAGGAAAGTGAATACTTCAATGTGAAAAAGTGATTCCTTCCTTGGATGGATGGAATCACTTTTCTCCCTAATTTTTCTTCCATTGGGAATCACTTTCCTTTCCTCCTCAATTCCTTGGGCGCCCAAACATAGGAAAGTAATAACTTTCCTTTCCCAACCGGAAGATTCCGCGAACCACCCCAACAATTTTATAGTCTATCTTTTCTAGAAATCTAAATTATCGAAATACCCTCTAGGCTACTTTCTATGTTCAATAATAAATTTCTATTGAAAATAAATTGAATGACAACCCCCCCACCCCAACAATTTTGTAATTAATATTCTAGGATAGCGGATGCTACATGATGAATGCTTATTTTATTTTCAGTACTGTTAGAATTGTTTATATTTATGTAAATCCTGTGGAGAAGTGCATTGGTACCGTATTATCTTGACCCGTTACATTACTGTTATTGTTACATTATTGTCATTTATTATCACTGCTTAGAGTCAGACTTAGAAACATAGACTATCGATGGGTAGCTTCCAATCTCTTGTTTTTGTTTGATATATGGGTTGGTTACTGCTCCAATATCGATGTGCTACACTTCTCAGTTCAATCCTTATTTTTTGCTCGTTCGCTGGTTTTTTTTGTCTAGCTTAGAGCTTTTCTTGTGGTACTTGCACTAGGAATTTTAACCCCTCTAATTTTGCATTGGCTAGATCTCATAGCGGAGTCTAATCATCTTTCGTATCTTCCTCTCAATAGCAGTCACCAGGAAGACATCGTTCTAGTATCATGAGTAGGCTTCATTTTCCATCCACATGTTGATATTTGTATATTTTTTTGGACGTTTAGTCACATGCATGTGTTATTTTGAATTTTGAGAGGTGGTTCCAGCATACGAGCAACTTGATTGTATATGTAGAGTGCATGTATATGTACGATGACATAGTGTTGTATACTCTGCTAACTTACCATTTTGTACCGCTAGCTTCTTGGTCGTGTATGATATAACGCTTGGGACGACTTATTGTTACGCATGTGTATGGTTACTCTTATTGTTTTCTTGCTTGCACTAGATTGAGACTAGGATTCTGTGGAT
Source organism: Iris pallida (assembly GCA_029216955.1). Taxonomy (NCBI): domain Eukaryota; kingdom Viridiplantae; phylum Streptophyta; class Magnoliopsida; order Asparagales; family Iridaceae; genus Iris; species Iris pallida. Next base: position 8,488,415 of record JANAVB010040218.1, on the reverse strand, counting down.
CTTAAGAGACGGTTGGATTTTAATTAACCTCATTTTCATGTAAAACCGTAACCGTATTACGGGTGCTGGATAACTGTACGTAATTGGTCGAGTTACATCTTCGTTATTCTTATTTTGGATCTTGATGTGACAGGGGTACATCTAAGACACACCGGCTAAGTAAAATGCAAGTTGAGGACATCGTTAGCGTGCATGGGCTCTCCAGCTAGGGGTACTCGTGTAGCGCTTGTAATCGAGACACTATCAAATAAGCATTGGGTAGTGCTTATCGCGAAACACTATCAAACTAAATTATCGGGTAGTGCTCATCTCGAGATAGTATCAACAAATATCAAAGAAACATGTACACGTACTTCAGGTGCGTCTTACTTTTCCCCCATCCAATGAGACAGCACAAGTCGCATCCTCGACATGTATAGTTGAGATCCTATTGTCTAACACAAGTCCACAAAAGATTTAAAAGTAACAAGAAGTAATGGAAGAGTCCGAGAATAACACTGAATCCTACTCGAGGATCTCTTTAACACGTCCATGTCCTCAATGTTCCGATGGTGAGTCGAACACGAGGGCATGCACCTAAACATAAATGCACAGGTTACAGTGTCATGGAGTAAATCTATATTAAGGGTCTGCTTGGATTGAGGGAAAAAAAAATACTCAGAGTTAAGTGGGGTTAATTGAGGGGGAGTTAAGCGAGGGGGAGTAGAGTCAATACATAGAACCTTGTTTGGATTTGAGGAAGAGTTAAGTGAGGGGTGTTTAATAACTCTTGCTTGGATTGTAGATTTTGAGTGAGAGGACGATTAATAAAAATATGATAGTTACGAAAATAATCTTATTACATATGTCATAAAATTAAGGCTAAATTACAACTTAATACCCTAACTATTTCAGTTTTTCAACTTGATACCCTCAACTTTGATAGGTACTAACTTGATACCCTGAATTTTTTTTGACAAAATTGTCCCTCCCCTCCAACGCCCCCCTCCCCTCCTGCCCCCGGTCGACGACCTCCCCCCCCCCCTCCCGCCAGCGAACTTTCCCCCCCCGGGCCCCTCCTGCTCCGGCCGACGACCTCCCCCCCCCACCCCCCCCCCCCCCCCCCCACGCCGGTGACCTTCCCCCCCTCCACCCAACACCCCCCCCCCCCCTCCCCTCCCTCCCGCCGGTGACCTTCCCCACCCCTCCCCCCACCCCGCGATGGCCAGACCGGAGTTGCGCGAGGCGGCGGGATCGCGCACTTGGGAAGCAGCCGGAGGCGGTGGGGGGGGGGGGGGGGGGGGCACGGGGCCACGGCCACGGGGAGGGGTGCACGGGGGCGACGCCGGGAGGGGGGGGGGGGGGGGGGGGGCGCTCGCGGGGAAGAAGGAGGGAAGGGTAATTTTATCATTTTTAAAATTTTGGGTATCAATATAAAATTATTATATAGTTGAGGGTATTAAGTTAGTACCTATCAAAGTTGAGGGTATCAAGTTGAACATTTTAGATAGTTGAGGGTATCAAGTTGTAATTTAGCCTAAAATTAAATTTGATTGAAATTTTAATTAAAACTTGTCAAAATATTTTCACAAAATAGGAAACTACGGATTAACATGTTGAAAAAAAAAATAGAGAAAAAAATCATGATATTTTATAAAACAAATAAAGGGTATTTATGATTTTTTAAACAAAATCCATCAATCACCCTCGTTAACCATCCGATTTGGGGGTTAAAAAAATGGACAAAAGATGGTGAAATAAACCCTCACTTAACCCTCTATAGCTCTCCCTCCTAAACCTCCACCCTCAAACCAAGCATGATTTTATTTTTTCCTCACTTAACTTTTCCTCACTTAACTCTCTTAACCCTCAATCTAAACAGACCCTAAGAGATACAACAAGGTAACATAGTACTAACAAGCAATCAACAATCAATTTAGGCCGACCATCATTTCTGATCGCCTCGATCGGTCGATCGCATCCGAATGTAACTCGCAGTGGCGGAGCATAAGCTAGACTGCTCCGGGATGTAGCCGGACTTGAAAATAAATAAATACTGGTAGGTACCATCACATTACTACATGTAAGGCCTAGCATAGTTGGTTGGGTCATTGGGTGTTTGTATTGAAGGACCACGGTTTGATTCCTATAGGTGTCGGTTATGTATAGTTATCAGATCATTTTTTTTTTTCACTTAGACCCCCCCTATTTTTTTTTTCCTGACTCTGCCTTTGGTAACTCGTGAAGCCCAGATACAAGCTAACGTCACAACAATACTAAAAAAAACATGAATTTATATAAAACTAAAGAAACATCCGAATGTGAAAAGCCGACGTATCCGACACAATAAGGAAGCAATATTATTTTTTTTTCTTTTTAATAAAAATAAATGGTGGGAGACGGGTCTACTGGTTAAGTTGTGTGTCCTTCGGATCGAGTTGAGGACCATTAGAACTGAGTTATCTAATGGACTTTTTAAAATCGCATTTGAGAAAATTATACCAAATCTGGAACATATACGTGGATATAAGTCTACTAGAAGCATGCCAAGTGCATAATTTCAATCCTTCTAGTAGACTTACATAAAAGCTTACGCATGGAAATTTGACAAATGAAAGGCTACCTATCTGGAATTTGGTGAATCTATATTTTTGACTATAGCAGGTTCTTTGCATGGGACCTGCACACACAGAGAGAGAGAGAAAGAGAAGCCTAATTTAGTAATTTATCCTCCTAAATTGGTCCAGTGTGGTTGGCCTCTGTGGACCAATCGTTTTCTCTATATGGTCCTATTGACCATTAGTTTGTTGCCCCATCCGAAGGGAATCTGCACTAAAAATTAAAAACATGCTATAAATAAAAAAATCGGCACATATTTAACCTAAAGAAAGAATCTAGCACATAAACTGAGAGAACACGTGACGGTCCTTCATTGATTCGAATTGAGACCTATCCAAAATAGAGTTCCATGCTAATGTCAGAGTTCAGTCTTGACCAATAAAGAACCGTCACGTGTTTTCGGTTCACGTGCACGATTTTTCTTTCTGCACATGTAAATAGAGTTCATAAACAATATGGGAAGATAAAATAAGGCATTAGAGCATGTGGTAACGAAAGCATAATTTGTACATCATATAATTAATATGCATATAAGGAATCGAACTTTTGGATCAACAAAAAGCATAGGTATAGGCATACTCAAAAAGCATAAGTAGGCCTAGCTTCGGACCTGAATCTGGACCATAACCTTTACAGATTCAAGATTTAGATCCAAATATTGTCCATAAAAAATTTCTTGTACTTGAAAAAAAAAACATAATTAACATGCAATAACTTAGTTCTTGTCATATTTTTATCAAACTAGAGTCATAACTCAACTTCTATATTCTCTTGTCGAACTCGAGTGATCATTGTGGTTACCAGAAAGAGGCATAAGATCCTAGCTAGGTGGCAGAATATTATTGGATCGAACCATGAGAGATTTATTCCTTCTATTTATAAAAATGGTAAAAATTGGAGATAATGGACCCAAAAGACATGCAACGCAGCATGCACAAAGTTCTGTACGTAATGCCGGATATTTTTAAAAAAAATCTATAATCTCTTAATCGGCCTTCCTAGAGTAGCATATAACTTGTGGGTCTAACGTGCGTCCCCTGAAGAAATATTGAGAATCCTATAATTTAAATCTGGATGTTTGAGTTTAAGATATTTGATCAAGTTTTCGAGTTTCAAAAATCTGATCAGTGTTCAGGAAAACCTATTTCAGATCGAACTTTTGAATTTGGGAGGGTGTTGGTTCGCCTTAGGTTTCATAATTCGCCATAGACGGATCAGATGATTCCAAGTTTAAAATTATTCATTTCCGGAGAGCTCATGTTGGTTGGCATTGACAAAATGAATATTCTTCATATTTTTGTTCTATGATAACTCCATGTAATTTGTTCTCATCTTTGAGTAGTTGTGTTGATTCGTGTTCGAATCAGTGGAAGAAGTTTGTTAGGTGTATGTTTATTTTTGATTATTTATAAGGGTACAACAAAAATTGATCGAAGCTAGCCAATTTTTGGCAGTCTAGGACTGCCACAATTTCTGGCAGTCCTAGATACTTTATGGACTGCCGAAAAATGTGATAGTCCAGTCAAACACGAGATGGACTGCACATTTTCTGGCAGTCCATAATGCTACTAGGACTGCCTGAATTTGGCTAGTCCCAGATCAACTTTTGTTGTGCCCTTATAAATAATCTTATTTTTACATCTGAAAGCTTTCTGCTACACACATACGCATGCACCTGTACTATATCATCGTGGAATCCGGATCAGATATAAACCGGGTTAAATAAGGGTTGGGTGTGGATTTCTCCGGTTCGAATAATAGTCCTGGTCAAAATTGGTAACGTCAGTCCTAATTTTCTTTTACAAAATTTTCTGCACGTCGTCCAAAAATCATAGTAAAATTAAAATAAATAAAAAAGAAGTCAAGCACGTGGGACGTCTAGAAGTATTCGGAAGGTCCAATAATCTCGGTTCATTCGGAAAGCTGGCTCCTACTCATTCATGTGTGAGGAAGAAGAAGCTTCGGATGACGACAACAACAAAGAGCAACGGAAGCTGCGACGTAAGTTCAGTTTTGGTGACATGAGTTTAACTTGACTTGCAAATTTAGTTTGTTGATTTGTACAATACTAGAACCTCGATAGAAGTTTGATTTCCCCCCTTTTCTAATATTGCCTTACATGACCGGTCCGGCGGATTGGATTGTCCAATTCGAAACTAGTTTTGATTGTTCCTGGCTCTTATTGTAGATCGATTCTGGAGTTATCAACAACCCTGACCTCTTGTGGGATCATATTGAATTTTGGAAGTTTGTTTAAAGAATTTTTTTGTTGTTAGGATGAGTTTTCTTCTAAGTGGAGGTCATCTCGGAAGGCGACGAGCGTCGCTCATGTGTTAAAAAATCTAAAGGAATGTTGAGAGTTCAACATGGCTTAAATCAGAGTCAATCCTAAAGAAATGGCTGACCGAAATTCTGGTTGTGTCGGAATTTCGGGTCCTGTGCGGGTGCACGATTTCGGACCATTTTTTACCAGGCTTGACGGTTAAGATTTGTTCTAGTTTTGGGATGGTTTGATCGTTGTTACAATAGGATTTTCTTAACCCCAAATTAAGCTAAGAAATTGGCAAGAGTGCAACTTTTTAACAAAAAGGGATCGGAGGAGGTTCATGAGATTCTGCGGGAGTAATCGTTCAAGGAGACCCGCATCAAATTGTCCTCGTGATTCTCATTCTTCAGTAACTTGTATATTTCTTCGTTGTATTATTATTTCCGTTGATTGAATAGTTGTGGTTGATCCGTACTAGCGGATCGGTGAAAGGAATTGTAGAGGAGGTTGATGTATTCTTCTAACCTAATAGTGGAGCTTTTTCAAGTTGGACTATGATCTTGTGGCTTCGCTCGCATTTTCTTTTTACGTTGAAAGTTCTGTGTGTTTGGATTGGGATTTTTTTGTGATTTGTGTGTCTGCAGGTTTTATCGTTTTAGTTCACTCCTCATGTATTCCTTTCGATCAAAGACGTCACAATCTATTCCGCACTTCTTTTCCAATAGAGTGATATAATATTGTCAGGTCTGGCGTTCGACATATTAATTGAGAGAAAAGATGGATGTCAAACCATTTTGTATAATTAACCAGATTGACTGAAGTAAGATCAAGGATCTTATTTCGTCAAAAAAGTTGCATATATCGATGTTTGTTTCTGAGAAACATTAGTTATTCGAGCATAAACCTGTTGGGAACAAATGCATAAAATCGTTTCTCCAAACCAAGAAAATTTGTTGAGGACCGAAAAAAATTACACAAACCAATTACGCCAAAATTCTCACAAAAGCATAACGCAAACACAATAATTTTTACATAAAAAATTTTGACCAAAAAAATCACTTGACGATCGGAGTCCAATCCAAAAAATGCTCCACTAATGAAAAAAAGAAAATACACCTGTTTCTTTACGAACTCCTCTACCGATCCACGCAGATCACCACAATTCTTCAAGTACCATGAAATAGACTACAAGAGAGAGTGAAAGATTACCGAAGACAAGATGACGAGAAAGAACCAATATAGTGTCGCATCCCAATCCCGAGGATCGAATAGTCGTCACTGGATGTGATGTTGTACAAGGCTAAGTTGCGTTAGTACAAGGTACGAACTTGCACATTAACAAAATAGATTGAAATGAAATAGAAACAAACGGATAATTAATCCAGAAAACCAAATAACAATAATGAGACAAGAAGACAATCTGTTTATAATTTTTTGATTTGCCCCCCATATTGTTTACCCCAATTTAAGGTGCACCCCACAATTTTGCAAAAATGTAAGAGTCTCTCCATTTTGGACGGTTTCCGTCCAGAACGAACGGTCAACAGCTTTGACCCAAAAATTTGATGAAAATACCCTTTCCCTCATTGTCTTCTTCCTCTCCCCCTTCCCTCTCCCCCTACCCCTCCCCGTCGCCATTGCTTCCCCTGTCACGACCCGCACCCGGATATACGGGTACGAATACGTGGGCCACGCCCAGCCTACGCAGCAGTATCGGCGGTAGAGCGCTATCAAGTACCCGATACTAACTACAACATCTAAAAGATCCATAACTATAAAGGTACTCATATCACATCACAAAAGCTAAGGTAGATAAGACAAAAAATAATAACAATATCACTAGAATAACTAGAATCTACAAGGATCATATGAGACAATAATGAAACGGAAGAAAAACAATAACAAAACTAAATAACTACCAGGCGTAGCACTCATGGGAGACAACTCACGGTGAAAGAATATCAAATCTGCCTCAGCTAGCAATATCCTGTAGTCCAATAACGAGGGCATAACAACTCCTAAAATATTGTCAACATATCCAGTCAGGATGGAAACGAGTACATAAACTAATAGCAGTTCCATATGAATTGATAAATTCTATAAGAGACAACTATAATGAAATACAAGATAAAATATCAAGACTGGAAATAAAGTAGTATATGTAAAACTGGATATCATGTCAGGGTATGAAATACTGGAATGTAAAGCAGTACAATAATATCTGATGTATAATGTAAATATAACAGTGCCTTGAGATATTAGAGCATTATGTGATCGGCTTGGATCAAGATCAGGCTCTTCCATTTGACCGGCTATGGTGCAAGAACAAGCGCAGGTAAACCTGGAGATCAGGTCGGCCAAAATGGAAAGCTATGGTGCAAGTAGTATCAAGTCAGGCTTTACCCTACGTGAGACGAGGGTAAAGCTATGATGCAAGTAGTAACCAGTGGGGTATGATCACATAACCTCTAATAACTCCCCATCCCCGAGTAGTATAATGGATCCGGACATGTCACGTCATGATGCGGGATTCTCTAAGAGGGTAACAAATCTCCTTAAAAATTGGCGTCTATACAAGTACAAGAAAAATAAGATCGAGCAATGTACCAATATACCATGGTAAACCAGGAATGACATCTCATGACAGGATCCGACGTATATTAGTCCGTGTACCATCGTGTCAGAAATCAAGTAAAACACTACAACTGAATCGGATATAGCAGATATCAAGACAATAAAAACTATCAGAGAATGTACTCGCCTGCTGTCCTGAGCAATAAATGAGGGTCTATGCCTGAACCGACGTCACAGAGACCTAACATGAATTTATATGGTTACTTAGTGTTCTAAAGTAAACAATATATATAAATATATTAATTATATGCTTCTAGGCCTATTCTAGGTCAAACTCAATCAACTAAGTCAAACTGGGTCAAATGTTGACTTATAGTTGACTTTGGTCAATTGGTCAACTCTGGTCAACTCCTAGTCTACTCTAGGTTAAACTAGGTTAAAACTAGTCTCTATAATCATCCATATAGATAAATGGTCAATTTCAGTGATATGAAATCACTGGAATCGACGGATCTCAATTTCGATGCACGGATCTCAAAATATGAACCAAAAAGAGAAGAATTATAACAAACGGTGATAGATAGGGGGAAAGCCTGCAGATGTTATCGGATGATAAAACAAACATCACCAACGTGTCCAGAATGATCAAAATAGCTAGAATAGCCTACCCATAAGTCCAATTTGGACACAGGGGCAAAAAGATAATTTTGAGTCAAAACGACGTCCGTCTCGGACCCACTTTGCACCAAAAAATGTGCCAAAATAAAAGTTCTCAAAACCTAGCAAAATATATGTTCACGAATCCCAAATTACGATACGAACTCAACGGTATATCCGAAATTGGATTCCGATGACCCGATCTCAAAATGGCCCGTTGACCCAGACTATGGGGCCCGCCTTGCACCAAAATACGTGCCGGGGTCCACGTCCTCCAAATTTAATAAATTTTATATAAAATTGTGCTAGAACGACGCCACGAGTCTACTGGTGGTGTCAGAAATTGAATCCGGAGTCCCGGGTTCAAAATTAGGATTTTACAAATTAGAAATTATGAATTCGGACGGCCAAATTTGACGTCAAATTCAACCAATCAAACAAGCTCACAATAAAACAAAACATAAGGGACAGGAAGAGGGTTATACCAGCTGTGCATAGAAACTGGCGGTACGCCAAACGGAGCTACGACGACGAAGATAAGAGTCTACGATGTTGGCTCCACAAAACTGTCAAAAAATAACACAATTTAAAGGGTCAACTTGGTGGTCGATTTTCACATAGCAAACGACGGAATTAATGGTTGAAACTTGAGGGGAGTGAAGAGGTATTTACCGAGATGGAGACGAAAAAACGGATCGACAATCTAACGGTCGAATTTCTCGGAGAACGTGTACGAAGTCGCTGCCTCGAAACGTAAATTCTGACTTAAATTCGCGCGCGTCACGGCGGGATCCCGTACCAAACGCACTTATCGCCCGTTTATCGTGCCGGGGACGAAGGTGCGCGCCACGGGAGGGTTCTCCTGAGGCGCCCGGCTAAGGGGGGTCGCCCACGCGGTGACGCGCGATAGTGCGCGGCCGCCGGCCGCTGTTGCTGCGTAATGCAGCTGTTGCTGCTGCTACTGTTGGCTGCTGCTGCTGCTGCTGCTCGCCGGCTATGCGGCGGCACGCGGTGACGGCGGCAGCGGCTGTCCGACGGCAGTAGCTTCTGTCGCTGCCGAAGGAAGAGGAGGGGGAGAAATAGAAGAAGGTGATGGTGTTGATGGTAGTGGTGGTTGTGGTGGTGTTCGGTGGGGTTGGTGGTGTGCTCGTGGTGGTGGTGGTGGTGTGGGTGAAGACTAAGAAGAAGAAGAGGAGGAGAGAGAGATAGTGATAGAGAGAGAGGGGTGTGTGTACTCGGCTTGGGGGGGGGGGTGTATGCTGGTGAGAGAGGGGTGAGGGTGTGTGTACTTAGGAGAGAGAGAGTGATATATATATATATATATATATATATATATATATATATATATATATATATATATATAGAAAAAAAAAGAGAGATATTTATAAAGGGGAGATAATTATCAAATATCTACACAAGTAGAGAGGGATAGCTGTGTGGGGTATTTGGGTAGTCATGAGAGGGTATAACATGAAGCTTGGGTTGGGTTCAGTTGAGCCGGGTCTGGTCAAAACGATCTTGGTACAATAAATGACTTAATTTTAGGTATTTATGATCATGGGTAAATAAGTAGCATGCGGGGCTAAATTAATTGGGACACAAACGTCATGTGGGTAGTAGGCTTAATGTGGGCTATGTCCATATTTTGGATTGACAGGTTTTGGTCGAAAGGATGTCCCCAATTTAAATCGGAAATAAATATGACTCCGTGGGATGAATTAAAATTGGGTCTCGTGTCAGGAAAGTTGTGTGAAGCAAATAAAGCACAAGATGGTGTGTCTGAGTGGGACACGAAGATCATGGGTGTAGGGTGTCTCGAGTAGATCATGCACGAGAAGTTGGTTTTGAGAAAACGACTAGTCTTGTGCTTTTAAATTAAAAGTCACGGCAACGTGCATATGATGATCAAAGATAAAAGTGGGAAATTAATTAATAATTATTCAACGATCAAATAGCCTAAATTGACTCGAAGTTGTGCGAAGCAAAAAGAGTACAAGGGAACAAATTTGAGTGGGACTTGATATATCAAAATGAAGATAATCTTGTCTACTACAAACTCATGAAGAAAGTTTTCAGAGACTGACATCTTTGACGTTCCAGAAATCAAAGTCATGAAAAAGAGCATTTAATGATAAAAAATAATCAACTAAGAATTATTATTGAAAATAATTCTTTTTGAAAAATCAAAAATAAATCCCTGAAATTCAGGAGGCTTAAATCCCCTCCCTCCCCGCCGCCACTGCACCCCCCCGGCCGCTGTCACGACCCGCACCCACTGTTAGGGTACGAGACGTAACAACGCCCAGCCTACGCCGCAGTGTCGGCGGTAGAACGCTGTCCTAGGTCAATCATCTAACAATATAAAAATACCTGTACAGTTTATACTCTCCGAATGGAGGTGACATATACATCTCAATCACATCTAGGTAGAAGAATGAAAGACAGAAGATAGATAGTAACTCAAAGAGAACCATAGCATAGATGAAATAAGTCTAAGTGTCTAGGATACATAACACCCAGAATGTCAACTCATAATACAATAAGTCTAAGAGTCTATATACCTCAACATCTTAAAATACAACTCAGATGTGAGACAAAAAGATAATACCGAAAGACTGTCTAGCTAAACTAGCCTAGACTACTGGGACAACATCCTCAGCTGCAGGTGGATCCTGCTGAGGGTCCACAACATAAGTATCATCTAGTCCTGCTCCATAATAGGTAGACACCAGGGCCTCCTCCTCATCCTCTGTAATATTTTCAACAGGTCCAATCAGGACAGGAACGAGCACAATACATCTCACGCAGTGCATATCAGGTTAGGAAATACGATACAGGCAATAGAGTAAGATACATGAACTGTTGAAAGGAAATATACGCTGTAAAAGAGATAGCTGTAATAAAATATCTACTGTATATAGAGAACTATAGTGACTAGTGATGTAGAGCACAAGATAGGCATGTGAATGGCTAGAATTTATACATGATTACACTACTGAGTTTGCACATGATTACACTACTTTGGAATTATTCACATGTCCACTTCTACTCCCCCGTTTCCCCAATCAATACACAAGGATCTATACAAGTTACGTTATTGTACATGATATCACATGGGGCCCATGAAAGGGTGCACATGATAGTATACATGAGGGCTCAGTAAACATGAGAGTACATGATCACATGAGTGCACATGAATAATGGAAGCATAGGAGTACACGATGATAGTGAAACACACATAACATGAAGTACCCGATGCTCCCGAGGGGGATAACATCTCATGTAAAGATCCATATAGTACCAATCCGTGTTACCAACGTGACAGCATCAAGTAAAGTAATCTAGAGCGAGAAGTAAAGCCTGAACAAGTATGAAACGGTCAGAGAATGTACTCGCCTGATAACTGAATGTCTGAAGAGGATATACTGTCTGAGGAGAGGTGTATGGCTCCTAATCAGAGCAATACAAGTCACAATGTATCCACAATGGTAAAAATAAAGTATACAATGCATACTACATGATTCTAGGTCAATCTGGTCAAAAGTCAACTCTGGGTCAACTCTAATAGTCAAACTGGGTCACATGAAGTCATACTAGGTCACAGGGGATCAAACTGAGTCAAATAAAGTCAAACAAGGTCAAACAAGTCAAGGTTAGTCAAATCTAGGTTAAAGTCAGCTCTTGGTCAACATTCTAATCAAACTAGTCAAATACTAGTCAACATGATCAATCTGGATCAAGTCTAGGTCAAACTTAGACCAACTAAGGTTTTGGGTTAAACAAAGACTAGTCAGCAAGGTGATTAAGTCAATGGTCAACTATCTAAGTCAATACCACAAGGTTAAGGTATAACCAATACCTATACAAGTATACCACACATATATATACATATATATAATACCAACCTTAATCCTATATTCAAGCTAATCCCACATTCCAATCTCAAGTCATGACTCAACTCTAAGTATCTAACTTAACCCCATACATATCTTAATCTACATAGGTCTTCCACAAAACCCAAGTCACAATAATATACTTATATATAGGTCAAACCTAAACCAACTAGTTAATAGCCTAGGGTTTAGTCAAACTTAGTCAACAAGTCCTCTTAAGTCTATCCAAACCATTTCTAGGTCAATTAGGTCATGGTTGACCTATAGTTGACTTGGTCAACAATGGTCAATTATCTAGTCAAACTAGTCTACTAGCCAAGTTAGGTCAACCAATGTCAAACTAGTCATTCTAGGTTAATTTAAGTTCAATCTAGGTCAAGTTTGACCTAAGGTTGACTTTGATCAACCCTTAGTCAACAAGGGTCAATTTGTTGTTGTTTTGGGCCTGTAGGTCAAATGGGGTTAGTCCCAAGACCATGGGCCAATAACCTTGGCCATAGTCTAGGTTTTCATATAAACCTATAACTAAAAGTCTCATATATATATATATATATATATATATATATATATATATATATATATATATATATACACTATCTAACCACCACCCAATATCCATATACCCAATATATGAATAACATATATAATACAACCCATATACTTATAATACACTATACATACATAAAGAGACCTAATACAATATACATATATATCAATATATATATATATATATATACCTATATATATAACTCATACATATACTATATATATATAGAGAGACAAAGGGAAAGAGAGAGAGAGAGACTGAATGAGAGAGAGTGAGACAGTGAGAGAGAGGGAGAGAGGTCTGGAATAGGGTCAGGACAGGGGGGGTTCCAGGAATTCTGGAACCAAAGGCTCCCCCAAACACACACACACACACAATACATATATACACACATATGTATATATATAACTACACACACACACCACCAATTCTCCCCAAAATCGACCCACACCCTCAAATACATATGTACTACATAATTATATACTAAAAACATATAAATACATATATATATCAGATCAAAAATAAGTTTGAAATTCATTTCTGAAAACTGGGAAAAATCCCAAAACTGAAAACTGTGCACTGTTACTCGATAACTAGGTAAACCTAATTTCTCCTACAAATCGAGCTAAGACCCAAATCAAAGGGTTGGTAACTAAGCCCCTAGGTGTCCTCTAGTGTCTAGGGTCCCTGATACTGCACCACGACACGACACAACGTGTCCAAACACAAAAGAACCCAAACGGGTAAATCACAGTGTCACAGCGTCGTGCACGCGTGCACTTAGCTCTAGGACACGACACACGTGATATTGTGTCTCGTGCTCGTGTCAGTAGGTAGGGTAGGTCTAGGGGTATGTGTCAGTATGTCTGCACGGTGTCCACGTGTCTCACAGAGTCGACACGAGACACGTATCAGTCGAGGAAACTCGACTGTTACACACTGTTTCAGACAGCGTCGTGCGGTGAGTCACGTGCCTCGTGCTCGTGTCACAGGACACGACGCACCACGTGCTCGTGTCCACGTGTACGCCACATGAAGGGCTACACGATGGTGTCATTACGAGGCACCCAAGTGTCGTGTCCGCGCGACACGACACGCTCGAAGTTGCCCTCGCGTGCGTGTGCACTGACAGCCCGTGTCCAGTACGAGTGAGTTTTCTCACTCGACACGACACGAGGCGACACCAAATTTTGGGGGCATGTTCGCAGACATTGCCCCCGTGTCCGTGTCAAAAATCTCGTGTCCTAGTGCACTGTACAGTGAGTACGAGAGGTGAGGTAGCAGGGCATTAAAGTGTGCACTGTGCTGTGTCCTGGCAGTGTGTCCAAGTCGATTTTCGACACGAACATGACACCGTGTCGTGTTCAGTCAAGTGGGGTTGTGACCTAGGTGTCTAGTGCTACCCAAAAACATATTTTGTTTCACATTTTAATAAAAACCAGTTCTTTGTGGTATTTCAACAAACACAGTTTCCTAGTCTAGGATACGTGTCCGATACGGACACCAAACCAACTCAAACCTTCACCAAATTTGTCCTACAGTACCCTAGTATCTAGATGCATGCAAATATGAAGAGAAAACACAAAATTAACATGGTTTATGGACATTTACCTATTTGGTGAAAAATCAAGAAAACACCCAAGTAGGGGGGGGTGTTCTTCCACTTGGTGATGCCCAAAAGCTTCCAAATTCCTTGATAGCAGGCCCTAACTAGTACCCTCTAGTGTAGGGGAGTCCAATGCAAAAGACTAGAGTGAATTTGGTTCAAATTTGAGGAAGTTATCAAGGTTTGAAGAAATGGGATTTTTCTATGTTAAAATTCATGTAAAATGAATCATGAATGACACAATGGGTTATATAGGAAGGTGTAGGGCTGGGGGGGGGGGGTACCCTATGGCCGGCCAAGACAAGGGGGGTGTCCTTGGGCTTGCTTCATGGAGAAGGCAAGGACTTTGGTGAAAAGGTTTTGATATTTTGAGTGTTTGTAGCAAAATATCCTATAAAGTCATTCTAAGATATTTATACTACTTTAACCCTATGCAAATATCTATTCCCTTAGCATTCTAGGTTAGTGGCTAACCTATGGATTAGGGTAGACTAGGTTAGGGGCTCTCATGATACTTAACCATGATTAAACAATAATAAAAACACATAATTCCAAATAATTCTAAATAAATTCTAGAAAATTACCAAAATACCCTTTTAGGCTAAAATCACTAATTTGGTGTTCTAAGCCTATGGCTAAGCTCTCATGGTCATGGCAACATCTAGGTTAGAGAAAACTAGGGTTTACACTAAAGTTTTGCTAGTAAGTCACAAAGTCATAAGTCATGACCTAGAAAATGGTTTATCTTAACTAAAATCACCAGAAAATCATACCATGACTAAAATACCACTAATAAATAATAAAAATAATAATTTTTCAAAAATCTCCAATTTCAGAAAATAGGGTGTTACAAGTCTACCCACCTTAAAATAATTTCGTCCTCGAAATTTAGATGGTCGTACTCCTCC
Organism: Iris pallida; assembly: GCA_029216955.1. NCBI lineage: Eukaryota > Viridiplantae > Streptophyta > Magnoliopsida > Asparagales > Iridaceae > Iris > Iris pallida. Next base: position 8,473,366 of record JANAVB010040218.1, on the reverse strand, counting down.
TAGGTCAAACCTCCAACAATCAGGGACGAAGCCACTACCTAGGCAACATACAAGGTCAACAAGCAAAATATGGGTAGTAGACCTATACTGGGTCATGTCCAAAAATTGGCTGGCAGTTTTAGGTCATAAGGTGTCCTTAATTCAAATCGAAGCCAAAAAAATAACTCAATGGGGTAAATCAGGATGGAGCCTCGGGTCGGAAAAATCGTACTAAGCAAATGAAGCACACAATGGTATGCCTGAGTGGGACACTAAGGTCATGGGTGTAGTATGTCATGTCTAGGTTACGTATGTGAAATTAGTTTGAAAACAACTAGTCTTGTGCTCCAAATTTAAAAGTCATGGTAATGTGCCTATGATGATCATAATTTAGAGTGGGAAAGGTCTATGGCCTGAATTGAACCAAAATCATGATGAATAGTGGTACCAGGGGGACAGGTTAAATGGAACAGTCTGTGGTCTCATCTAGGTGCACTAGTCATTCTAGATCAATACTGTCCTATGGTATCAAACGTACAAGCAATCTAAGGTATCCTAATTGGGAAGGTAAGGGAACAACAATCATCAAGGCTATAGGCCGTCTACCATCCTATATAAAAAATGGGTCATTAACAAGTAAGTGAGAAATCATTAAAAGTTACTATTCCATAAAATGGTAAAAGAAAATTGAAAATTTAGGCACAAACAATCACAAATAGATTTTAGTCTTGACACGATCTAAGTTGATCAATTTCAGGATAAATCGAGATTGGGCAAGATGGGAAATCAATGAAATCAAGTATGAGCACGAGCATCCAATGATGAAGATCCAGGTCATGATTAAATTTAATCCAACTGGATATGAATACGAGGTTCATAGGTGATAAAATAATTTCAAGGAGAATTGTCAAGGCTGTTGTGGATAAGATTCTAGGGTAAGTTTAACTGTGTCTCTATCCACGTAGATTAATATATGAAAAGCGAACCAAAACGCAATAGGTTGATCAGACCATCATGTGCCGGTTCTGATTAGATAATATATTAGTGGGTGTACACCCAATAAAATATATCATAATCAAGCTCGAAAAGGATAAGCTTGTAAATCTTAAGGATAAATTTATAGCATAAGATATAAGTAAGGGTGGAAATGAGGAAAGAAGATACATAGTCCAAGATTCTTAACCAATCGGGTCAAGCATTCAAGGTAAGGTACAAGGTTAAGTATTTGAGGGTTCAAGCAGAACACCATCACATGCCAGGTCGAAAGAATTGAGCCAAGGTGGATCTCTAATTGAAATAAGAACCAATTTGGTATCATGGTAGAGGTTATGGTTTAGCCATTTGACCAGAAAATCATATCAAGAAAATAGAGTACAAGGAGACGGGTTTTAGTGGGACATGGAATACCTACATGAAGGTAGGCTAGTCTAGGTCTTATATGTGAAGTTTGTTGGAAGGTAACAGCTAGTATTATACTCTGAATATCTAAGTCACGGTAAAGGACGTCCAATGATCTAGAATAGAAAGTGGGAGTTCGAGACGTGACAAATTGATGCAAAAATTGAAGAAGATCAATTTAACTCATGAAATAAAATTAATCAGGAATCTAGTAAATAATTTAGGAACACAGTCCTAGGGATAGATAGGCTACTAGATGAATATAGTTAGGGTTCGATCAATCAAGGTCAAGGTTAAAAGGTCTCAATAAAGTCTTGATTTGAGGAATGTCGAGTAAGTCAGGGTTGGGATACAGTCACATAGATTGGTAGAAAGAGTTTAAGCAAGGTGCAAAATAGAGAGGACAGTTCATTTCAATGAAAGGCAATTAGCAAGAGGATTAGATGGCAAGAAATAGATAAGAGTTTTCTCATAATTGTGATTGAGTACCCTAAAAAATAAAAGATATTAATCTAACACTAAGAAATTAAAATCAACAACTACAAAATTTTTCAAAATCATCAACTAACACCAGGATTCAAAGTTCTACAGTGAATCCTCCAAAATCAAATTCAATCAAGGAAAAAGGAGTTTAAATCGTAATTTCAAATAAGATTCTCAAGGGTCATCCCAGGAATCTCTCAAGGTATCCTAACAGTGATTGAGTATCCACTCTCTCTAAGCCTATTCCTCAAATCCTATCGCAGGCTGTAGTGATACTCTAGTTCGAATACCACTACATAAACTCGACCTGCATGGGCCACCACTAAAAACGTGTCACGACCCGCACCCACTGTTAGGGTACGAGACGTAACAACGCCCAGCCTACGCCGCAGTGTCGGCGGTAGAACGCTGTCCTAGGTCAATCATCTAACAATATAAAAATACCTGTACAGTTTATACTCTCCGAATGGAGGTGACATATACATCTCAATCACATCTAGGTAGAAGAATGAAAGACAGAAGATAGATAGTAACTCAAAGAGAACCATAGCATAGATGAAATAAGTCTAAGTGTCTAGGATACATAACACCCAGAATGTCAACTCATAATACAATAAGTCTAAGTGTCTATATACCTCAACATCTTAAAATACAACTCAGATGTGAGACAAAAAGATAATACCGAAAGACTGTCTAGCTAAACTAGCCTAGACTACTGGGGCAACATCCTCAGCTGCAGGTGGATCCTGCTGAGGGTCCACAACATAAGTATCATCTAGTCCTGCTCCATAATAGGTAGACACCAGGGCCTCCTCCTCATCCTCTGTAATATTTTCAACAGGTCCAATCAGGACAGGAACGAGCATAATACATCTCACGCAGTGCATATCAGGTTAGGAAATACGATACAGGCAATAGAGTAAGATACATGAACTGCTGAAAGGAAATATATGCTGTAAAAGAGGTAGCTGTAATGAAATATCTACTGTATATAGAGAACTGTAGTGACTAGTGATGTAGAGCACAAGATAGGCATGTGAATGGCTAGAATTTATACATGATTACACTACTGAGTTTGTACATGATTACACTACTTTGGAATTATTCACATGTCCACTTCTACTCCCCCGTTTCCCAATCAATACACAAGGATCTATACAAGTTACGTTATTGTACATGATATCACATGGGGCCCATGAAAGGGTGCACATGATAGTATACATGAGGGCTCAGTAAACATGAGAGTACATGATCACATGAGTGCACATGAATAATGGAAGCATAGGAGTACACGATGATAGTGAAACACACATAACATGAAGTACCCGATGCTCCCGAGGGGGATAACATCTCATGTAAAGATCCATATAGTACCAATCCGTGTTACCAACGTGACAGCATCAAGTAAAGTAATCTAGAACGAGAAGTAAAGCCTGAACAAGTATGAAACGGTCAGAGAATGTACTCGCCTGATAACTGAATGTCTGAAGAGGATATACTGTCTGAGAAGAGGTGTATGGCTCCTAATCAGAGCAATACAAGTCACAATGTATCCACAATGATAAAAATAAAGTATACAATGCATACTACATGATTCTAGGTCAATCTGGTCAAAAGTCAACTCTGGGTCAACTCTAATAGTCAAACTGGGTCACAGGAAGTCATACTAGGTCACAGGGGATCAAACTGAGTCAAATAAAGTCAAATAAGGTCAAACAAGTCAAGGTTAGTCAAATCTAGGTTAAAGTCAGCTCTTGGTCAACATTCTAATCAAACTAGTCAAATACTAGTCAACATGATCAATCTGGATCAAGTCTAGGTCAAACTTAGACCAACTAAGGTTTTGGGTTAAACAAAGACTAGTCAGCAAGGTGATTAAGTCAATGGTCAACTATCTAAGTCAATACCACAAGGTTAAGGTATAACCAATACCTATACAAGTATACCACACATATATATACATATATATAATACCAACCTTAATCCTATATTCAAGCTAATCCCACATTCCAATCTCAAGTCATGACTCAACTCTAAGTATCTAACTTAACCCCATACATATCTTAATCTACATAGGTCTTCCACAAAACCCAAGTCACAATAATATACTTATATATAGGTCAAACCTAAACCAAGTAGTTAATAGCCTAGGGTTTAGTCAAACTTAGTCAACAAGTCCTCTTAAGTCTATCCAAACCATTTCTAGGTCAATTAGGTCATGGTTGACCTATAGTTGACTTGGTCAACAATGGTCAATTATCTAGTCAAACTAGTCTACTAGCCAAGTTAGGTCAACCAATGTCAAACTAGTCATTCTAGGTTAATTTAAGTTCAATCTAGGTCAACTAGGTCAAGTTTGACCTAAGGTTGACTTTGATCAACCCTTAGTCAACAAGGGTCAATTTGTTGTTGTTTTGGGCCTGTAGGTCAAATGGGGTTAGTCCCAAGACCATGGGCCAATAACCTTGGCCATAGTCTAGGTTTTCATATAAACCTATAACTAAAAGTCCCATATATATATATATATATATATATATATATATATATATATATATATATATATATATATATATATAGATATCTATATATATAGATATACACTATCTAACCACCACCCAATATCTATATACCCAATATATGAATAACATATATAATACAACCCATATACTTATAATACACTATACATACATAAAGAGACCTAATACAATATACATATATATCAATATATATATATATATATATATATATATATATATATATATATATATATATATATATATATATATATATATATACCTATATATATAACTCATACATATACTATATATATATAGAGACAAAGGGAAAGAGAGAGAGACTGAATGAGAGAGAGTGAGACAGTGAGAGAGAGGGAGAGAGGTCTGGAATAGGGTCAGGACAGGGGGGGTTCCAGGAATTCTGGAACCAAAGGCTCCCCCAAACACACACACACACAATACATATATACACACATATGTATATATATATATAACTACACACACACACCACCAATTCTCCCCAAAATCGACCCACACCCTCAAATACATATGTACTACATAATTATATACTAAAAACATATAAATACATATATATATCAGATCAAAAATAAGTTTGAAATTCATTTCTGAAAACTGGGAAAAATCCCAAAACTGAAAACTGTGCACTGTTACTCGATAACTAGGTAAACCTAATTTCTCCTACAAATCGAGCTAAGACCCAAATCAAAGGGTTGGTAACTAAGCCCCTAGGTGTCCTCTAGTGTCTAGGGTCCCTGATACTGCACCATGACACGACACAACGTGTCCAAACACAAAAGAACCCAAACGGGTAAATCACAGTGTCACAGCGTCGTGCACGCGTGCACTTAGCTCTAGGACACGACACACGTGATATTGTGTCTCGTGCTCGTGTCAGTAGGTAGGGTAGGTCTAGGGGTATGTGTCAGTGTGTCTGCACGGTGTCCACGTGTCTCACAGAGTCGACACGAGACACGTATCAGTCGAGGAAACTCGACTGTTACACACTGTTTCAGACAGCATCGTGCGGTGAGTCACGTGCCTCGTGCTCGTGTCACAGGACACGACGCACCACGTGCTCGTGTCCACGTGTACGCCACATGAAGGGCTATACGATGGTGTCATTACGAGGCACCCAAGTGTCGTGTCCGCGCGACACGACACGCTCGAAGTTGCCCTCGCGCGCGTGTGCACTGACAGCCCGTGTACAGTGCGAGTGAGTTTTCTCACTCGACACGACACGAGACGACACCAAATTTTGGGGGCATGTTCGCAGACATTGCCCCCGTGTCCGTGTCAAAAATCTCGTGTCCTAGTGCACTGTACAGTGAGTACGAGAGGTGAGGTAGCAGGGCATTAAAGTGTGCACTGTGCTGTGTCCTGGCAGTGTGTCCAAGTCGATTTTCGACACGAAAATGACACCGTGTCGTGTTCAGTCAAGTGGGGTTGTGACCTAGGTGTCTAGGGCTACCCAAAAACATATTTTGTTTCACATTTTAATAAAAACCAGTTCTTTGTGGCATTTCAACAAACACAGTTTCCTAGTCTAGGATACGTGTCCGATACGGACACCAAACCAACTCAAACCTTCACCAAATTTGTCCTACAGTACCCTAGTACCTAGATGCATGCAAATATGAAGAGAAAACACAAAATTAACATGGTTTATGGACATTTACCTATTTGGTGAAAAATCAAGAAAACACCCAAGTAGGGGGGGGGTGTTCTTCCACTTGGTGATGCCCCAAAGCTTCCAAATTCCTTGATAGCAGGCCCTAACTAGTACTCTCTAGTGTAGGGGAGTCCAATGCAAAAGACTAGAGTGAATTTGGTTCAAATTTGAGGAAGTTATCAAGGTTTGAAGAAATGGGATTTTTCTATGTTAAAATTCATGTAAAATGAATCATGAATGACACAATGGGTTATATAGGAAGGTGTAGGGCTAGGGGGGGTACCCTATGGCCGGCCAAGACAAGGGGGGGGGTGTCCTTGGGCTTGCTTCATGGAGAAGGCAAGGACTTTGGTGAAAAGGTTTTGATATTTTGAGTGTTTGTAGCAAAATATCCTATAAAGTCATTCTAAGATATTTATACTACTTTAACCCTATGCAAATATCTATTCCCTTAGCATTCTAGGTTAGTGGCTAACCTATGGATTAGGGTAGACTAGGTTAGGGGCTCTCATGATACTTAACCATGATTAAACAATAATAAAAATACATAATTCCAAATAATTCTAAATAAATTCTAGAAAATTACCAAAATACCCTTTTAGGCTAAAATCACTAATTTGGTGTTCTAAGCCTATGGCTAAGCTCTCATGGTCATGGCAACATCTAGGTTAGAGAAAACTAGGGTTTACACTAAGGTTTTGCTAGTAAGTCACAAAGTCATAAGTCATGACTTAGAAAATGGTTTATCTTAACTAAAATCACCAGAACATCATACCATGACTAAAATACCACTAATAAATAATAAAATTAATAAATTTTCAAAAATCTCCAATTTCAGAAAACAGGGTGTTACAGCCGCTGCCCCCCTCGCCCTTCCCCTTCACCGTTGTCAAGCCTCGATTCGACGGACCATTCGTCCCCATTCCTATTATGTCGAATCGATCATCCTAGCTAAGGCGTGATGCCGTACGAGTCTGAAATTGCACTCGTACAATGCAAGAACATTACATTTGATCATTCTTATTTGAAACATCAAGTTGAAACTTCACAAATCTTATAGTAATTGAATACGCAGTATAGGAAGATGGAAATATGCTTTTCATTCATAGCTTGCATACGAAGTGCAAGTCGTAATTACATTGGATGTCGTTGCGGCTATATTGTTGAAACAAAAGAAAATACTCAACAAGCTGCCTGAAATAATACTTGTCGTTCAATACATTCGCTCTTTTATACATAAGCATTCGATGAATTGGCTTCAAAATACTTCAGAATAAGAAGATACTTCAAAACGCCACTCCGAACTTCAGCTTCAGTTTAGAGCTCCCGCAACACCTAGGGAGTTGGGGGAGGGGGTTAGCACACTTGCTAGTGGACGAAACGAACCCACTCGTCTAAACCGACTCTGATTTGTTATGGTAGGCATGTATTAGAGTTTTCTTTCTATTTAGAACTAAATGAATTCAGTTCATATTGATAGCCTTCTATTTGAAACAGTAAAGCAGACAGAAAATATAGCAATTTATCTAATTCTTACCACGGCCGTGCTCGTCCCTGCATAAGAACAGAGATTATAATTTCCACCTGCATAAGATAATAGGTGAGCATGCTATTTTATATGCGGTCATCGGTGTTAATCACCACGAGGGACTATTCATCATGGCATTACGACGTACCCTATCAGACTAGGTTGCAAGCCTAGCTGAAGGTCCCGTAATGCCTCGTGCCAAGCACAAAATCTCAAATTTTCCCTAGGTCGATTCGGTTCCGATGCCTTGGATACCGTTTCGAGGAAACCCCTGTGCACAAGTTGTCCATGACCATGCAAATGCGAGAACAGTTTATCATATGAAACAGATTACATAGCGTGGACATTATTAAGCACTAGTATCATTGTTTTCTCAACTCATGCAACTAAGTCATTTTCTCCAAAGCCGTACTTCCGATTTAGCTTCCCGTAGGCACCAAAATCTTCTGAGGTACCGTATGCCGCAACCAACATTTTATCATTTTATTTTGTAGATCATGAAATAGTCTATCTCTTTTCTAGAACCTTAAACTTTTTCTTTTAGATGTGAGACTTATATTTTTAGAGTAATTTACTCTAAATCGATACCTTTTTCTCGAGTTCTTGATCTTAGTGGATTGACATGCATTTAACTTGGCATCGTCGATTTGAATAAGTTCGAGGCAAAAGAATTTCGTTTGTGGGACAAAGTAGAAAAGAAGGGGCCGAATCACCCACAAAGTATTCGATCGTGCCGATAGTCGAAGCGTTTCGTAACGTTCAAGCTTCAGTTATGCGAGCTCCTGTAATGGCACCAACACTTAGTCAGAATTTCTTCTTTAATCCTTCGTTTCGAAATTCATAAAATACATCCAGAAAATGACGCGAAAACACATTCATCAAAACCAAGCGGCGAAAGCTCCAAGAAAACTGTCACGCCCCGAGTCGACAAACCGTTCGTCCCCGGTGTTATTATGCCAAATCGATCGTCCTCGCTAGGGCGTGATGCCGTACGAGTCTGGAATTGCACTCGTACAAGACAAGAACGTTGCATTGATTATTATATAGAAATACCAAGTTGAAACTTCACAAATTATATCAGAATATAAGACGCAGATCACATCAGAATATAAGACGCAGTTTAGGAAGATAGAAATATGTTTTTCATTCACAGCTTGCAATAAAGTACAAATCGTAATTATATTGGATGTCATTGCGGCTACATTGATTAAAATAAAAGAAATATACTCGACAAGCTGCCTGAACTAACACTTGTCGTTCTATACATTTGCCCCTTTATACATAAGCCTTCGATTGAATTAGCTTCAAAATACTTCAGGATATGAAGAGTTCAAAATGCCTCTCTGTACTTCAGCATCAGTTTAGAGCTCCCGTCGCACCTGGGGAGTTGGGGGAGGAGGTTAGCACACTTGCTAAGTGGACGTGATGAACCCACTCGTCTAAACCGACTCTGATTGTTAAGGTAGGCATGCTTTAGAGTTTTTTTTTCTATTTAGAACTAAATAAATTCAGTTCATGGCGATAGCCATCGTTGAAGTAATAAAACATACAGTAAAACATAACGATTTATCACAGTTCTTACCACGGCCGTGCTCGTCCCTGCATAAAAACAAAGATAATATTTACTACCTGCATAAGACAATAGGTGAGCATGCTACTATCTTAGATGTGCGGTCACTGGTGTTACACACCACTTGGGACTATCTCAACGGTATTTCGGCCCGTTCAGTCTAAGTTGCAAGCCTAACTTGCGGTCCCGCAATGCATCAGTGCCGAAGCACGATTATTCATTCCCCCTAGGTCGATTCGATACCGATGCCCCGGATACCGATTCGAGAAAATCAAACTTGTGCACAAGCTGTCCATGACCATGTCAATGTGTGAACAGTTTAATATATGCAAACAGATTTGTATAGCGTGGATAATATTGAACGACATTATCATTTCTCCCAACTCATGCAACGATTTATTTTCCCCAAAGCCGTACTTCCGATTTAGCATCCCGTACGCACCAAATTGCCTGAGGCATCATAAGCCACGATCGACGTTTCATATTATTTTACAGCACGTGAAATAGTCTACCTTTTTACTAGAACCTTAAACTTTCTCGTTTTGGTGCGAAACTTATATTTTTAGAGTAGATTACTCTAAATCGATACATTTTTTTCCGAGTTCTTGACCTTAGTGGATTGGCATGCATTTAACTTGACATCGTCGATTTGAATGAATTCGAGGCAAAGGAATTTCGTTTGTGGGACAGAGTAGAAAGAAGGGCCGAATCACCTACCAAGTACTTTGATCGTGCCGACCGTCGAAGTGCTTCGCAACGTTCAAGCTTTAGTTACGCGAGCTCCTGCAATGGCACCAACACTTAGTTAGAATTCCTTCTTTATTCCTTCTTTTTGAAATTCGTAGATTGTATTCAGAAAATGACGCAAAAGCACTTTCATCAAAACCAAGCGACAAAAGCTCCAAGAAAACCATACAACAGTCCGGCCCCGTCGAAGGGACTCTTATATAGAGCTCACTCGCCGAGACGCAGTCCGTTGCATCTAGGACTTATTCCAACAGAAGTCGTTCCATTAGTTGGATCGACGATTCTCGTAACATTCGTCCAAATCGATTTGATCGATGTCGCAAGGTGTTATCGTTTACCAAGCTCAGCGATCGAGTCAGATGGCCATCTAAGTTTTCGACCGATCTGACTTGACGTAAGCATATTATGAAGTCCGTCGCCTATCGAAAGCGGAAAACTACATAATATACCACTAAGGAAAAGTTTCGTCCCGAAACTTAAGAACAAGGGTCTGATCTTAAATTAGGCAAACAACGAAGGGTACTTCTCCTTCATCTTTGCCTCCATTTTCCACGTCGACTCTTCAAGTGAATGGTTCTGCCAAAGGACGCGGACCAAGGACATCGACCTATTTTGTAATACCTTCTTCTTACGGTCTAAAATTTGAATAGGCTCCACCGAGTAAGATAAGTCAGTACGTAGCTCCATCTGATCGAAGCTAACCACGTGACTTGGATCGTGCACGTATTTTTAAAGTTGTGAAACATGAAAAACATCGTGCACATCAGCCAAGACAGGAGGTAGTATGATCTGATAAGCAACCATTGCAACTCGCTCGATGATCTCGAAGGGGCCTACAAATCTCGGACTCAATTTGTCTTTAACGCTGAACCGCATGATGCCGCGCATGGACGTTACTTTCAAAAACACATTGTCCCCGACCAAAAATTCTAGTGGTCATCGACGAAGATCTGCATAGCTTTATGGTCGACTTTGTGCGATACGGAGTCTATCTCGGATCAAGCGGACCTTTTCGACGGCCTGCTCCACCAGTCCCGGTCCGAGCACTTGTCGCTCTCCGACTTCGTCCCAACATATTGGAGAACGACACTTCCTCCCGTAGAGCGCTTCATATGGAGCCATCTGAATGCTCGACTGATAACTGTTGTTATACGCAAACTCCGCAAGCGGCAAATGCGTATCCCAACTTGTCTTTAGATCGATCGCACACAGACGCAACATATCCTTTAAGATTTGATTTACCCAATCTGTCTGACCGTCTGTCTGGAGGTAGTACGCAGAACTAAAATTTAGTTTGGTCCCCATCGCCTCTTGCAGGCTCGTCCAAAAATGCGATAGGAATCGCCCGTCTCTGTCCGAAATTATTGAGGTCGGTACCCCGTGCAGTCGAACAATCTCGTCGATATAGATTTGTGCTAACCGATCGACGCTCCATCCTACTTTAATTGCGATGAAGTGAGCCGACTTGGTCAATCTATCAACAATGACCCAAATCGCATCATTCCCCCGTGGCGTCTTCAAAAATCCTACAATAAAATCCATCGAGATGTTGTCCCACTTCCACTCGGGAATGGCGAGGCTCTGCCGCTCTCCGCCTAGCCTTTGGTGTTCTGCCTTCACTTGCTGACACGCCATGCACTGCGATACGAAAGTAGCCACGTCTTTCTTCATGTCGTGCCACCAAAAGTTTGTGCGCAAGTCCTTGTACATTTTGGTCCTTCCAGGATGTAACGAGTACCTCACATAATGTGCCTCCGTCAGAATTTTTATTCCGAGTTCGGCAGTTTCAGGAATGCAGAGCCTTCCTTTAGTCGTATTGTCCTGTCTCCGTCTTTCGCAAAGTCAGTCGTCTTTCCTGTTGAAATCAGCTCGCGCATCTTCTTCAGGAATGAATCTTCTTTGTGCGATCATTATTTTGCTAAGGAGGCTCGACCCTAGCTTCAACTGAGCTAGGTATAGGTGTCGATACTCTATTCCGAGTTCGATACCCATCGCTTCAAGGTCTCGTCGTATCTCATTATTTATGGCCAATGATCCCATAAACATTCTGCTAAGCGTGTCGGCTACAACGTTTTCCTTGCCTGGCGTATACTCGATTGTTTGCTCGTAATCTTTTATGAGTTCGAGCCAACGTCGCTGCCGTAAGTTGAGTTCTTGTTGCGTAAACAAGTATTTCAGCCTTTTATGATCTGTGTAGATTCTGCAAGCCATACCATAGAGGCAGTGCCGCCAGGGTTTCATTGCAAACACGATCGCCGCCAATTCTAGGTCATACGTAGGATAGTTTTTCTCGTGCTGCTTCAACTATTGTGAAACGTAGGAGATGACTTTATCTTTCTGTATGAGTACGCACCCGAGGCCAGTTCTCGATGCGTCGCTGAATATCTGAAAGCCTTCTGGACCATATAAAAGTGCAAGGATTGGAGCTGAGACGAGCTGTTGCTTCAACTCTTGAAAGCTGGATTCACAGTCGTCACTCCATTCAAATACTACTCCCTTCTGGGTGAGGCGAGTCAGAGACGACGCTAGTTTTGAAAAGCTCCGCACGAATCTTCGGTAGTAGCCTGCTAAGCCCAGAAAACTCCGAATATCGCTAGCCGAGGTAGTTCGTTTCCAATCTACCACCGCTTCAATCTTTATTGGGTCCACTGCGACGACTTCGGCAGAGATTACATGTCCGAGGAATATCACATTACTCATCCAGAACTCGCATTTACTCCGCTTGGCATATAATTTATTTTCACGCAGAGACTGCAATACCGTCTTCAAGTGCCCTGCATGCTCTTCTCGATTCTTTGAGTAGATAAGAATATTGTCGATGAACACGACTAGAAATTTATCGATTTTGGGTCGGAAGACTCGGTTCATCAGATCCATGAAAGCGGCTAGTGCATTCGTCAAACCGAACGGCGTGACTAGGAATTCATCATGACCATATCGAGTGCGAAAGGTAGACTTCAATACGTCATCAGACTTGATCTTCAACTGATGATAGCCTGAACAAAGATTAATTTTTGAAAATATTGATGCGCCTTGCAGTTGGTCAAACAATTCATCATTTCGTGGCAAAGGATACTTGTTCCGTACGGTCGTCTTGTTGAGTTCACGATAGTCGATGCATAGCCGCATCGATCCATCCTTCTTCTTCACAAACAGTACGGGAGCTCCCCACGGAGAGACGCTAAGGCGAATAAATCTGCGGTCTAGCAACTATTGTAATTGTACCTTCAGTTCTGCTGGAGCCATTCGGTAAGGCACTTTTGATATCGGTCGTGTATTCGGAAAGGTGTCGATACTGAATTCTATTTCTTGATCCGGCGGCATTCCGGGCATCTCATCAGGGAAAACGTCGGGGAAATCTGCCACAACATCAGTCTGCATTGTGTCTGGAATACCCTTTCTCATATCTCGAACTGATGCCAAGTATCCCACACAGCCGGAACGCAACATACCACTCATCGAGATTGCTGATACCATCATTGCCATCTTCAAGACCGTACCATACGAATATGAGAACTCTGTCTCGCCAGGAAGATGAAACACCACTATCTTCTCCGCACACTCGATTTTTGCATGACAAGCGTCCAACCAATCAATGCCCAGGATTATGTCGTACTCTTTGATGTCTAGTACGACGGCTTCCAATGATAGATTTTTTCCTCCGATGCAAATGTGACCATTCCTACAAATAAAGTTCGCAGGCATATAGACTCCCGATGGAGTGCTAACGCTAATGTTCATATCTAGTGATTGCATATTTTTTTTGCATAATCCGCAGATATAAAATTATGTGTTACACCCGAATCGAATAGAACCCGAGCAGGTATATTTTTGTAAAGTAATATACATGTTACAACAGTATCGAACGCGAACACCTCATCCCGAGTTAATGCATAAACTCGGCCTTGAGCTCCATGGGGTTGATTCTGCGAGTTCCCGGGCACCGCATTTGCGCCTTGTAGTGTAGGCGCTTTATATTGATTCAGAACGTTCCTTGGTGGGTTGTATTGATTCGGAACATTTTTCGGACAATGTGTAACTGTATGGCCTACCTCGCCACACTTGAGCATGATCTCGTGACGCAATCGGTTGTTCGCTGCCAACGCCTACCGTATCTGCTACAATGTTGTCCGCCATGGCCACTGTTATCAAATGTGTTCGGACGTTTTGATACTCCCGATCCCTCGGCGTCGTTAGGACGCTTGTTGAAGTTGTTACGAACGAAAGGCACGGCTCTTTGCGACATACGGCCAAAGATACGCTCACTATCGAGAGTGGCATCGTAGGATTCGCGGTAGGTTCGACATCTTTAATTCATGACGTCCCTTCACAGTTCGTCATTTAGGCCTTATTGAAAACGTTCGCACCAGGCTTCCTTGTTGGGTAGAAAGGCACCGACAAACTTTGCGAGTTTTGAGAAGCTCGAGTCATAATCATCAACAGTCATATTCCTCTGTCGTAACATCATGAACTCGTCTTATTTTTTATGACGGACGGCACGAGGAACATACTGCTCAAGAAATGCTTCCTTGAATATTTTCCAGGAAATCGTGTTGTCGGTATCGGCTTCGTAGATTTTCTGCTTTTTAGCTGCCCACCAGTCGTAAGCCCTTAGTTGTAGTTGTAACGTCGCACATGTTACCCTCTGGGACCCTTCAATGCTAAGCAGGTTAAATAAGTCATCAATCTCCGCGAGCCATCGGCCATTGAATTTAGGTGGATTCATCTTGCGGAACTCCTTTTCTTTGAACAAGGCAGAAGAGTTTATCATTTGCGGTTGAGCTTCTTCCTCGACTTCATCTTGAACGTCTTACCTCTCTTCGGATACCACGATCGTTGGTTTGGTATTGTCCACCATCTTGTTCACTATCTGAGTCAGGGCGTCCATCTGCTTCTGTTGCATATCAAATTGGGCTTTGATTTGCATTTGAAGCTGTTGTTGCTGCTGCTCCCTCAACTGTAGCATTTTTTCCATCGTTGTCTCGCTAGGGCCAGTACTCTTTGAACTCGCCATTCTATCCATGGTTTGGATTGTTGTGCCGGGATTATTCTTATTTTTCTTAGTCATTCCTATAAAACAAAGTAAACCCGTTAGTATTTTTTAAAATATCTACGGGCTTACCTGTGTGGAACTTTTATTTCACGCAGCATGTCGACAAGCATTCAATCGAGTAATCGCAACGAACATTCCAACAATGAAGCATCTTTCAAAAATTTGAGAAAATATAACTGTGCTCTGATACCAATTTGTCATGTCCCGAGTCGACAAACCGTTCATCCCCGGTGTTATTATGCCGAATCGATCGTCCTCGCTAAGGCGTGATGCCGTACGAGTCTGGAATTGCACTCGTACAAGGCAAGAACGTTACACTGATTATTATATAGAAACACCAAGTTGAAATTTTATAAATCACATCAGAATATAAGACGCAGTTTAGGAAGATAGAAATATGTTTTTCATTCATAGCTTACAATGAAGTACAAGTCGTAATTACATTGGATGTCGTTGCGGCTACATTGATTGAAACAAAAGAAATATACTCGACAAGCTGTCTGAACTAACACTTGTCGTTCCATACATTCGCCCCTTTATACATAAGCCTTCGATTGAATTGGCTTCAAAATACTTCAAGATAGGAAGAGTTCAAAATGCCTCTCCGCACTTCAGCTTCAGTTTAGAGCTCCCGTCGTACCTGGAGAGTTGGGGGAGGGGGTTAGCACACTTGCTAAGTGGACGAGACGAACCCACTCGTCTAAACCGACTCTGATTGTTAAGGTATGCATGCTTTAGAGTTTTCTTTCTATTGAGAACTAAATGAATTCAGTTCATATAGATAGCCATCTTTAAAGTAATAAAGCATACAGTAAAACAACAATTTATCACAGTTCTTACCACGGCCGTGCTCGTCCCTGCATAAAAAAAAAGATAATATTTACTACCTGCATAAGGCAATAGCTGAGCATGCTATTATCTTATATGTGCGGTTACTGGTGTTACACACCACTTGGGACTATCTCAACGATATTTCTGTCCGTTCAGTCTAAGTTGCAAGCCTGACTGACGGTCCCGCAGTGCATCAGTGCCGAAGCACGATTATTCATTCCCCTAGGTCGATTCGATACCGATGCCCCGGATACCGATTCGAGGAAAATCAAACTTGTGCACAAGCTGTCTATGACCATGCCAATGCGTGAACAGTTTAATATATGTAAACATATTTGTATAGCGCGGACAGTATTGAACGGCATTATCATTTCTCCTAACTCATGCAACGATTCATTTTCTCCAAAGTCGTACTCCCGGTTTAGCATCCCGTAGGCACCAAATTGCCCGAGGCATCATAAGCTACGATCGACGTTTCACATTATTTTGCAGCATGTGAAATAGTCTATCTTTTTATTAGAACCTTAAATTTTCTCGTTTTGGTGCGAAACTTATATTTTCAGAGTAGATTACTCTAAATCGATACGTTTTTCTCGAGTTCTTGACCTTAGTGGATTGGCATGCATTTAACTTGGCATCATCGATTTGAATGAATTCGAGGCAAAGAAATTTTGTTTGCGGGACAGAGTAGAAAGAAGGGCCGAATCACCCACCAAGTATTTTGATCGTGCTGACCGTCGAAGCGCTTCGCAACGTTCAAGCTTTAGTTACGCGAGCTCCTGCAATGGCACCAACACTTAGTTAGAATTTCTTCTTTATTTCTTTGCTTTGAAATTCGTAGATTGCATTCAGAAAATGACACGAAAACACTTTCATCAAAACCAAGCGACAAAAGCTCCAAGAAAACCATACAGCAGTCCGGCCCCGTCGAAGGGACTCTTATATAGAGCTCACTCGTCGAGACGTAGCCCGCTGCATCTAGGACTTATTCCAACAGAAGTCGTTCCATTAGTTGGATCGATTCTCGTAACATTCATCCAAATCGATTTGATCGATGCCGTAAGGTGTTATCGTTTACCAAGCTCAGCGATCGAGTCAGATGGCCATCTAAGTTTCCAACTGATCTGACTCGGTACAAACATATTATGAAGTTCGTCGCCTATCGAAAGCGGGGCACTACAAAAACTATACAACAGTCCGGTCCCATTGAAGGGACTCTTATATAGAGCTCACTCGCCAAGACGTAGTCTGTTGCATCTAGGACTTACTCCAACAGAAGTCATTCCATTAATTGGATCGATTCTCGTAACATTCGTCCAAATCGATTTGATCGATGCCGCAAGGTATTATCGTTTACCAAGCTCAGCGATTGAGTTAGATGGCCATCTAAGTTTTCAACCGATCTGACTCGGCGCAAGCATATTACGGAGTCCGTCGCCTATCAGAAGTGTTGCACTACACCCTGTAGAAGCATGGAATTTTCGGACCAGAAATTCTATGCGCCAAATATTACACGCGCGAGGGAGCTCAGAGGAAGTACTTGGCACAACAAAGCAAAAGTATAGACATTAAAAGAGGATTTTTATTTCATATAAAAGTCTATTACATGTCTAAAAAAGAGCTATACAAAGGAGAATTTCTACAAAGAAAAGACCCTAAGTCTACAGTTAGGCGCAGCAACCACCATGCGCTCTCAAACAGGCGTATCTCGTCATGCGCTCTCAGCCAGACGCATCCCTTCAGCAGCTCAGTTATGTGCATCCTCAGTTATGTGCATCCCTTCAGTAGCTCAGTTATGTGCCGCCCTTCAGCGTCCCAGTCAGGCGCATCATGAAGTGTCAGCATATGCGCTATCAAATGCTTCGACTAATGAAGCATTTATTGAACAGAACGAGGATGGCAATCAACCCTCTAGCTGGAGGAAGAGCTCTCCAAATTAAGGAAGAGAAGAGCACTGCAAATCAACCTGCGGCTAAAGGAGCAGCTTTCAACCTAACCAGAATGGGCAACACCCACTCTAGCAGGAGGAGGAGCTCTCCCAAAGCCCAAAGAAGATGATCGGAGCACCATAATTCCGATCTACGGCTCTTCCAGCATAACGGAGACGAGGCTCGAGCATCCCGATCTTTGGATGCAACAGGCACCTTCCGCCTGCCTCAGAAGCCCTCGACTCCGACTTTTGGATGTAACAGTCACCTTCAAGTGCATCAAAGAAGACAATGCGTCGCATCTTCACCCTCGAGAGCATCTCGTCAGCAGAATGTGCTCGGGCAAACAAGTTCATTTCGGGAGGACGTGAGAGAACGAGAAGCAAACCCTCTCCATGCTACTATTTGTAGGCCGGGCAAATCAAACCCATGCGCCAAGTGGCTGGCTCTCCGAATCCCGTGCAATAAATTTGCATTGAATGGTGATGAACCTGACGCTTCGAATTCAGCCAAGTCAAAAAACGGCTATTTAAAGCACTCGAAGAACGTAACAGTCGGGCCCATAAAGACGTATCATGCAAACGGATGCGCCGGCCAGACTGCGCATCATACTGATACGCCCATCAACACCAAGCGCCTCATAAGGATGCGCCCCCATGTGTCCCCATGCGCCTAGTGGAACGCGGATCGACACGCCCACTCAACAGCCCATCGCCTGTCAAGAACATTAAATGCTGAAGTCTGACAGAGTTGGCAGCACGTCCCCCGAGGACTGAACAGTTGACAGCTTTTTCAGAAGACAAAGCGTCGTCGGCGTCAGCACATCATTGCTCTCCTCCGACGGTTACAAGCCACGTGGCCGCCCAACCATTTCGCATGCGCCTCCGCAGCCATGCACCCAAATCTCTGCATGCGCCTCAAAAGCCATGCACCTCGGACTTTTCTCTGATCCCTAAAGACAGAAGCCCCGCATGCGCCTCAAAAGCCATGCGTCCCGACTAGTTCGTGACTCCAAAAGGTTACGAGCCAAAGCCTCCTCATGCGCCCAATCCCAGGCGCATCCTATCAGATCACTCCCCACCAAATCCGAGATCTTCGAGCCATGAACCTACGACACGCGTCCTTTGACTTGATTCAGCCTATGAAGGGGTGCTAATCACCCAAGATCTCAGCAACTGAAAGATCCTCTCCATTGCTACGTGTCAGCTCTTCCGCAGCCCATGACAGCAATAAGAAGGGTTCAACTTCTTAATCAGAGCGCATAGTCCATACGCCTCCATCAGCAATTACCACGTGGCATCCCCACAAACAGGCACATCCTACATATGCGCGCATGAGCAGCCAACCTGCAGACTATAAATAGAGGGATCATTTCTTTCTTCCATAGATACACAGACATCGCACAACCACCGACATACATATAGAGAGAGGCAAATACAGACACTCAACGTCTTCTTTCTCTCCGCAAGCTCCAGCACCCAGAGCAACTCAGACCTTCAGAGAACCGAGAACCGTCGTCAGATCGTCAACGGAGTCAACGCATTACCACTCGCTCCATCGGCACAAGGGACCCAGAAAAACATAAGTGTACTCCTAGGACTACGTCTAAGTCCTACATTGTAACACTGTTCCGTTTGTAATTGAAATTTACAATCAAAAGATTTTAATGGCAAACAAGCTGGCGACTCTGATGGGGACCTCTTTCTCCTCTACCGAGAAAGCTGTATCGCAATCCGACGACGTGAAGGTGGGCTCCTCCCATAAGATGCTGGTCGTACGCCTCAATCAACAGGCGTATGAGGAGTTCATCTCTGAAGGCAGTGCGAGTCCTTCGAAGCGGCTGTCGAAGCCGAAGAAGACTCGCCAAGTCTGGGTGCGCAAGGTCGACGCCTCCGGCACCACCTCTGAAGGGGATACGCCAATGCAGCCTTCCCTTCCTGCTGACGTCCTCAGCAACCAAGATGCGCCTACCGGTGCAGCGCATCTCTCAGGGAAACGTACGGCTGACCACATCCCCCAGCCATCTCCCTCTCAGGCGAAAAAGATGCGTCGATGGAGCAAGGGCGCAGCTAATGCCCTGCGCATCACCTCTAATGTACCACAGAAGGTCTTTGTCTTTGACAGACTCACTCGCTGTAGTGGCGAGGAGTATTTGGATTCTGAGTACTATGCATCCCAGCGGGCTGGTACGAAGAAGTCCAAGGCAGCACGGGCCATGCGCCTCAAACGTGCTATGTCGGCAGCAAACCAGAAGCATGCGCTCACAATCATGCGTGCTGCGGATGGTAAGCTGTATAAGGTCAACTCGGGTGCTTCTGTGCCGGAAATGGGTCGACCTTTAAAGTCCTTGTCTCACTTGGGCGCATCTGTTGCATTCGCAACCAAGTCGAGCAAGGCAAACCCTGTGGTCTTGAACTCCCGCGCCTCCACTGGTTGTGCGTCTGAGGTTCGTTCAAGTCACTGTAAATGTTGTTCCCCCACTACTGATTTGAGCGCATATTTGGTATTGGATCGGGGGCGCAGCATTCACTTGACCACCCCGGCGCTTGGCCTTGCCATGCGCCTGATGGAGATGCGAAGGTGGCACTCTCCTCCAACGATCTGCGTAACGTGATCACTCACAAACGCCGATCAGGAGAGTCGACTGACAAGCACAATGTGCCCCTCACAGGCCACACTTGTGCTGTAGTCACCATCAACTGCTGTTGCAAGGCAGCAGTTCCACCAAGACAGTCGGTGTTCCAGCGGCTGCAATCATCAACACCCCTCCGACGCCGCCTCGGGAAGAAGGTGTCAATAAAAGAGGAGCCAGAACTAAAGGTTGCTTCATGCAACGTAATCTCTAACTCCTCGTCAGTCCGAAAGGCGACTGGCAATTCCTTGTCCTCGTCCAAGAGCCAGCCGAGGAAAACCAAGACAACTGTCCCGTCCTCCGGAGTGTTTGAAGGCACTCGGGGAAGAAAGAAGATCTTGGAGGAAGCTGGGGGTAGTCAAGCCCTTGTTGATCCTCCTTCTGAAGACGAAGATGTCCTCCAGAGCACAGTTGGGGTGGAAGTCAGCCTCCCGGATGTAGCTGGGGGTAGTCTAGCCCCTGTGGATCTGCGTCTCGAAGACGAAGAAGTCCTCCAAGATAGAACTGGGGGTAATCAGGCCCTCGCGGATACTTCTTCTGAAGACGAGGGTGTCCTCCAAAACATAGCTGGGGGTAGCCAGGACGAAGCTCCAGGAGAGGCAACTCTCCTACAAGAGTGCGAGGCCGAAAGCGACGCGTCAACTAACCCATCCGACTCCAGCCGTGTCATGACAGTATACATGACTGGGGGTGATACCGAGCCAGATGCGCCGCCAGCAGACCTCGTCCAGCGCATGGATACCCTGGAAGGAGGACTCAAAACCCTCTCTGCCTCCATGCAAACACTGACTCAAGCAGTATTTGAGATACGGTCAGCTTTGGCCAGGGCACCTTCTACCGGTCCTGACCCAGGGGCCAATGGAGAATCAAGTGTACCCCTTCAACGGGTATCCTTGGATACGGATCGCCGCGAAGCACCTCGGACGTCAGAGCCATCAAATGCTCAACTCCAGGCTGTACCACTTTCTCCGACTCCCAGCTCCACTGAAGACGTGGTGGAGATGATCAGGGACTTACGCGAGCGCTTTGAGTCCAAGAACAGACAAGAGGAGCGCCAGAAGATGGGGATCCCCCAACCCTATCCCCTCGAATGGAACAAAGTGGTTTATCCTCCTAAGTATAAACCACAAACATTGACGTCGTACGATGGAAAGGACTCTCCGCGTCGCTATCTGACGTACTTCCAGTCCCAAACGGGACATCACCCGAAGTAAGACGCCCTACTCACCAGCATATTTATCGGGGCACTGAAAAGAGTAGCGTACGACTGGTACTGCAGTCTTCTCGATAACTCCATATCTTCCTTCGACGATCTGACGCGTCTCTTCCTCGACCGTTTCTACGACGGCGGGAAGGATATGACAATGGCGTCCCTCATAGAGATACGCCAGAAAGAGAAGGAAATAGTTCGAGTATTCATCGAACGCTTCCGACAGGCCTGCTTCAGACTGTCCCTGGCATGCCAGAACATGCACTCCTCCCCTCCTGTAGCATGAACATGCTGCCTGCAATCAAACTCTGGCTCAACTCTATTCCTCCTCCCGACTGGAGTTCCTTGATCATCGAAGCCGAAGCAGCAGAAAAGAAGGCGTCCAATGCTCGCCTTCTGGGAGTTAGTTTCCCAGCCTTTGAGGACAAGGGGAAACGGCCTTCAGCCAACAACCCCGGACGAGAGATGAAGGGGAAACAGGCATTGACTGTCAATGCCTCCAAAGGTGCATCAACACCTACTCAGAAGCCTCCACTTGCACCAAGGCCGAAGGAGGTTTATTCTTTCAACGATGAAGACACCCTGTAACTCTTTGAGATACTGAAGCAGGGTGACAAGATCAAATTGCCGGACCCGAAGCATCCCGACGAGGTTGGAAAAGTGGACAATCCGAGGTACTGTCACTACCATCGGTTTATCGGACATCCAACTAAGGACTGCTACGTCCTCAAAAACTACATCCAGCGCATGATCAATGCGGATGTTATCTCCGTCGACTACGAGGAGAAAATAGTTTCGGCCAACCTGGTGTCACTCCAATTTGGCATCTTGCCGCCAACCACAATACAAGATGGCGTCGTCCCCAACCCTAAGGCGACAATGGAGGTGGTTAACTTACCACCTACTCGTGACAACGTGAGTGGACTCATCCCACTCACCACATCTCGGGGAGAGGTCTTATGGGTTCACCCTGATCTCGTCTCCGAGGTTACCCAACCGGAGGTATGCTCTGCCTCCAAAACTAAGGGCAGGAAGATCAAGTCTTGCCGCATGGTCTCTTCCTCTGCGGAAGAGGCACTTCCTGTACAGACACGTTCACACCAGAACGCCCAACCCGACGAAGCTGCCGTCGAGGTGGTGCCTCCTTGTACCGTCCCTGCTGTCCAAGAAGAGGGTCTATCTAAGCCCCAGCAGCCAATAAGCAGAAGCATGTAGAGGCCCGTTTCGACAAGCCTCTGCGAAAGGAGAATACTTCGGGGCTAGCCAAGCCCCATAACTTTGCCATACTGGCACAACTTGCCAGTACTCCTGCCCGTCTATCTCTGTTTGAGCTTCTTCGCCTTTCTAAGGACACTCGTGAAGCTCTCTGTGAAGCTCTGAAGGATGCTGAGTCCTTCATCAGTCAGGTCAAGCAGCCTGAAGATCTCCCGACTACATGTGCGTACTGTCATTATGCGAATGAAGTTATCTCCAACATAACCTTCACCCAACAAGACATGCTGCTCAAGCACAACTGATACAACAGGCCACTGTACTATACAGGGTATGTCGGTTCCGTCAAGGTGAAGCGGATTCAGATCGATCTGGGGTCTTCCCTCAGCATCATCTCGAAGACGCTGCTGTCAACACTGGAGATCATAATGTACCGTCTGGCTCCTTCCAACACAACAATCAGTGGCTTCAATACTAGCAAAAGTGAGCCGCTTGGCAAAATACGGCTGAAGTGTCATATTGGTAACCTCAGAACTGAGGTCACTTGCTATGTCGTGGACGCTGACGTCAACTACAACCTTCTACTGGGTCGTCCGTGGCTGCATGAGTACATGGTGGTGCCATCTACACTCCACCAATGTATGAAATACGTGTCCACCAATGACATCATCCGAACGGAGTTTATAGACATTGACCCTTTCAAAGGGATCGAAGCCTACTTCACTGATGCTACCCTATACAAGTCACTCGACGAAGGAGAAGCCAACGACGCTGATGATGAAGCAGAAACAGTAGCAGAGCCGGACATGGAGCCAGAGATGATTCCTGACGCTCCTTTAAAAATTTGACTCAAAGGGAAGCCGCCTCAGACGTTGCCTCCCATGAACATTAAGCTACCTGGAAAAGCACCAACTGTTCTAGGTAGAACACCTACTGAAGCTCCCTTGAAGATACGGCTCAAAGGAAAGCCGTCTCAAACATCGGCTCCCCTTGTGGCAAAACTACAAGGGAAGGAACCAATCACCGAAGGCGCAGTTGAGGCACCTCTGAAGGTGCGTCTTAAGGGCAAGCCCACGCAATCATCCATCTCATCCAAGCTGCCGGAGAAGGCCCACATAGCCCTCTCGGATCCCAAGGTCAAAGCTGCGGTGGATTCTTCCGATCCAACCCCAGTACTCACAGATGAAGAGTTAGGGGAATATATCTCTGCTGATGTAGATGCACCCTCTCTGGACAATGAAATCCCGCGGGACAAGATCTCGTGTTTCATTAATAATAGTGTGTCTTTTAATTATTCTAGTCTTCCACATTGGAATGCCATGTATACATTAGATAACGCTCTACGGTCGTTGCAAACACAAATAACGACCGTCAATCATGTAAATCGAGTAGTCCCGTCCCAAGGGGTCTGTTTTGTAGTCCCACCGCGGAATCGAGACGAAGAATCCATCATCTTCGGCAAAGTCGAGCGTCATCAAGATCTCCCGCCAATCGAGCAAGAACCAGATACCGGCGGAATACAAGCCTATCGGTACACGGACAAGACAAAGTACCTCATCCAAAAGATGGGTTATGACCTAAAAAGCAACAAAGGCCTGAACTACAACAAGGGTCGACGTCTTCCTCTCCGGCTCCCAATACCTGAAGGAAAGCCGCAGGACTACTATCATCGAACTCGACGGGGGGTGGGCTATGTCACGCCGCCGTCAACTCCAGAGAGTTCGGAGGCAGAAGAAGTAGAACATTCTCATTCATCCGAAGCATCAACTTGGGATTCCGATACCAGTATCGGATCAGTCTTCAAGAAAGTGCTATCAGCCAACATGACATCTGTACAATCTCAAGAAGATGAAGGCGAAGACCAAATGCCAGAATTCTTCGAAGAAGAATCCTGGGCTCAACGCCTAGGAGAACAGTGGGAGTCTCATTTTGAATTACGCGAACCCTCTACCAAAGACGAAGTCGAACAGATCGACCTTGGGGATGGATCTTCTTTCAAATCCATCTTCATTAGCAAAAGCCTAAAAGGAGAAGATCGAGAATCTTTAATCCAGCTGGCTAAAGAATATATCGATGTCTTCGCCTGGAGCTACGAAGATATGCCGGGACTTGATCCCCAGATCGCGATGCATAGGCTTAACATCTTACCTGATGCCAAGCCTATAAAATAACAACAGCGACGTTTTCGTCCTGACATCATGAACGCTATCGATCAGGAAGTAGACAAACTCCTGATCAGCAGATTTATTCGTGAAGAACAACACCCGGATTGGGTGGCCAACGTCGTCCCTGTCACCAAGAAGAATGGGAAGATACGAGTCTGTATCGACTTCAGGGATCTCAACACTGCTTGCCCGAAGGACGAATTCCCGCTTCCAATCACCGACGTGATGATCGACAACACATGTGGCTTCGAACGCATGTCCTTCATGGACGGGTATTCGGGCTACAACCAGATCAAGATGTTCCCCGATGACGTAAAACACAAGTCATTCAGGACTCCGAAGGGGGTCTTCTGCTACACAGTGATGCCCTTCGGCTTGAAGAACGCTGGTGCGACATACCAACGAGCTATGAGCACCATCTTCTGTCAACATCTTCGCAAGACAGTCGAATACTATGTTGATGACATCGCAGTCAAGAGCCGTCTCAAAGGAGATCACCTACAAGACCTTAAGACAGTCTTTGATCTCATGCGAGCACATCAACTCAAGATGAACCCCGATAAATCCTTCCTAGGGGTTTCTAGCAAAAAATTCTTAGGCTTCATTATCACGACGAAAGGCATTCATGTCGATCCCGAGAAGACCAAAGCCATCCTTGACATGGGCCCTCCGAAGAACCTTCGAGAACTTCGAGGCCTGCAGGGGCGTCTGGCATACATCCGAAGGTTTATAGCAAACCTTTCCGGGAAGTGTCAACCCTTCACCCAGCTCATGAAGAAGGGAGTCTCTTACGTCTAGACAGAGGAATGCCAAAAGGCTTTCGACGATATCAAGACTTACTTGACGAGCCCGCCAGTCCTGGTGGCACCCGTCGCCGGCAAACCATTTCTCCTCTACGTCCGTGCCATGGATCATTCCCTCGGCGCTCTGCTGGCTCAGAACAGCGATGTAGGCTATGAGCAAGCTATCTACTACCTCAATAGAACACTAATCGGGGCCGAACACCGGTACAACCCTGTTGAAAAAGAGTGTTTGGCTTTGGTATTTGCAATCCAGAAGACTCGCCATTATGTCTCGGACCAGACAATTCATGTCATCTCCCGAGTCAATTCACTCAGAGTTCTCATGACGAAGCCAGGGTCATTAAACTCCCGGCTAGCTACATGGGCGATCCTGCTAACGCCATACAACATGGTGTTCATTCCACAAAAAGTCGTCAAGGGTCAGGCTCTGGCCGACTTTTTAGCTGCACACCCCATCCCAGAGTCCTCAAGACTCTATGAAGACATCCCAGATGAGGTCCAAGAATCTAACGTCACCGAAGAAAGCTCCATCTGGCGAATATTTTTTGATGGCGCTTCAAGAACAGGCCCCAAAGGCCAAATCATCGCAGGAGTGGGGGTAGTCTTAGTCTCCCCCGATCAGCTGGTCATCCAGCGTGCCTACTCCCTTTCGAAGCCGTGCTCCAACAATGTCACCGAGTACAATGCGCTCATCATGGAACTCCAGCTGGCGCAACAGCTGGGGGTGAATCATCTGGAAGCCTACGGCGACTCAAAGCTCGTCGTTAACCAGATCAGAGGGCAATACGAAGTTCGCCATGAAGATTTGATTCCTTACCATGAAGTTGCATTGAACATCATTTCAACCTTCACCAAGTTCTTCATCGAACATGTACCTCGTTTACAAAATCTGGAGGCTGACACTCTGGCTGGCCTCGCAGCCTCACTGGCAGCACCCCTCGGGACTCAACACTACGTCACGGTAGTTGGTCGAGACTTGGTCTGTCCTAAAAACAACCTATGCTCACAAATGGCCCATGCCATGTCAACAAGTGCTAGTGTTAATGTTCGAGACTGTAGGTTCCTATTCATCGACTTCGCTGTCTACGAAATTCTTCTAGAGGACCCGAAAGAAGCCGTCTCAGTCAGGAGGTGTTCCCTTCGATTCTATTACGATACAGCTACTAAAATGCTATACCGACGCTCCTACGATGGACTTCTCCTTCGATGTTTATCCAACGAAGAGGCAGCCGAAGCCCTTCGAGAAGCTCACGATGGAACCTGCAGGGCCCATCAACCTGGCCCTAAGTTGCAGGATCGACTGTGATGCATGGGCTACTACTGGCCAACCATGGCAGCCGACGCTGTTGACTATGCCAAAAAGTGCCATGCGTGCCAGCTTCACGCTGACTTCATCCATACGCCGTCAGAACCACTACATCCTACGGTCGCCTCCTGGCCCTTCGAAGCCTGGGGCATAGACATTGTAGGACCAATCACCCCTCCTTCATCAAGGGGACACCGCTTCATCCTAGCCATCACCGACTACTTCTCCAAATAGACAGAAGCAGTTCCACTGGCGAAAGTGAAGAGCTCTAGGGTGATCAGCTTCATCAAGCACCATGTTATCTACCGTTTCGGGGTACCTCGGAGGATTATCCACGATAACGGTCCTCAGTTCATCAGCCATGTTTTCAGCAGATTCAATGACAAGAATCGCATTCAAAACGTGGCATCAACCGCCTACAATCCGGCAGCAAACGGATTGGCCGAGGCATTTAACAAGACTATCGTCAAGCTACTCAAAAAGGTCGTATCATCCAACAAATGCGACTGGGACAAAAAGCTCGACGAATGCCTTTGGGCCTACCGCACAATGGTACGGACCCCGACGGGCAGCACACTATTCTCCTTGGTCTACGGGAGCGAAGCAGTACTGCCTCTCGAGATCCAGATACCCTCACTCCGTGTAGCAATCACAAATCAACTAACAGAGGAAGACAATCAACATCACCGTCCGCGAGAATTGGAGGCACTTGACGAAAAACGTCTCCTAGCTCAACAGCGCATCGAACTCTATCAAGCCCGTATATCACAGGCTTTCAACAAGAAGGTCAAGCAGAGGACTTTCCAAGTAGGGGACCTAGTTCTGGCAGTCAGGAGGTCGATGGTGTTGACTCACAAGACACCAGGAAAGTTCGATCCCAAGTGGGAGGGGCCTTTCATCATAGAGACGGTATACTCAAACGGTGCTTACCGTCTCGCCAAACCCAATGGGGACTTGTTCATGATGCCCATCAACGGCAAGTTCCTAAAGAAGTACTACTCTTGACATCTTTCAGACATGTACTTCTATCTCCACCCAACAAGGGAGTCTGTGGACCCAATCTTCAGGGCTCACATACAATTCCCTTCCATAAAATCTTACGCTTCCGGAACCCAGCTGTTCCGTGGCATTCTCCAGTAGAAGGACAACCACGTCCACATTACCTCTGAGTTGTTCCCCTACACCCTACAAAGCGGAATCTTATGCTCCGTAAGACTACGCTATCCATCATGTTTACTACGTCCACATTACCTCTGAGTAAACATCCCGTACAGACAACCCCTGCGTTGCGGTACATTGATCGCAGAACTTCCACGTCCACATTACCTCTGAGTAGTTCCGCGTATCTCTCCAGAGTCATTCCTACCACGTCCATAACACCTCTGAGTAGGAAGATCCCATCATTTGAATCCCATATTTGCCACGTCCACGTCACCTCTGAGCAAACATGTCGGTTCTCTCGAACTTATTATCTGTACCTAAAAACCAAGGTGCGCAAAAGATAATAGGTCCACACAAATCATCAAGTTCATGACAGCAAAAATGAACACACCACAAAAACTTTGTATTCTTTATTCAAAAGTAAAGGATTACACCCCCAGCAAGAGTTGCAAATTACACAAAAAAAGAAGAGATTACAATCCCTAAACATCCCCGGGGTTGGCCGAAAGCTCTTCAATCCGACGCTTCAAGTCTGCCGTCCGAGTCTCAACGGTCGCCAGGACCCGGCGTTCGGCTTCTTGACGCATCATTTCTATGGCCTCAGGAGAAGTGTCATCCTCATGCTTCTCGTCCAACTGTTGTCGTTGCTGGACCAGGGTAAGAGCCCGGCGGGTAAAAGCTGCTTCCTCCTCCTTAGATGCTACATGTTCAGCCTGGACTCGCTCAACATCTAATAAAAGTTGGGCCCGCTGGTCTTCAAGGAGGCAAATCTTGGCATCAACCTCCGCTATACTAGCGCCCAACACAGCTCGCAACTCCACCTTCTCTTGCGTGGACTGAGATAACCTCTCCACCGTAGCCTCAGTTTCAGCCACCTCGCATTCCCAGACACCCACGGTGGCCTGATAAGAGGACTCAGTCTCAGCGATCAACTTCTCATTTTCTGCGTTTATCAGGGCGGAGAGATCATTTCGCTGGACACACTGAAACTCAGAAAGCAGCTGGTCCAGCTCGGCCACCGAGGCCTCCAGAATCTCGGCCATATGATCATGGCCCTGGTGGGAACGTATCAGACTGATGTGAGGGAGTGCCAGGGTTTTTGTCGTCGCGAAACTCCCATTGGCATCCATCACTGCCGATACGCCTCTCTGCAGCATCTTATACACCGCCTCAATAATAAACTTCACATACTCATCTGCATCCGCCAGCACCTACGGTGTCATAGCAGGAGTTGGAGGAGCTGCTCTAGACCACAGACCAAAAGAGGGCCCGCCGGCCTCAACCTGTGAGGTTGGAACCTCGGCATCAACGGACTCTTCCTCAACAGGGGCTTGACTACTAGCCCGAGGAGCCAAAAGAACAGGAGGAGCCGAGAAAGGCGTCGATATCGTACCCCAAGTAGAAGGAGCAACAGAGGGTTCCAGCAAACCCTTACCCTTCTCAAGCTCGGAGGGACCACCGGCGTCAGGGGCTACCTCATCCGTCCCCAACACACTATCAGCAGGCCTTACGGGACATTCTCCCTCCGGCAGAGCAGCGAGATCAGCACTTGTTTCCTGACTCAGCTCCCTAGGAGTCAAGATCGACGGACGAGCCTCATTTTTATCATCAAATCCCTCCGCGGGGATAGAATCTGTCGCTGCCTCCTGGTCGGCAGCCACCTCAGCCTTCGTTGCTAGGTCTGGGGTAGGGCTCGACAACGATACAGCCGACCTCCCCTCATCATGACAAGGAGGGGAATCAGCCCTCTCCTCTGTGTCAATCATGTCTGTTGCTCCCGCAACAGGCTCACTCATCTCTGGAGGAACGTCATCTGAAGACGACGAACTCCACTCCACTTCCTCATCCGGAAGCCCCTTATCTGCTGGGTCCTCAATGTCAAAGGCCCCCACGGCAGCTTGAACCCTCCCGGGAACTGCTTCAACCTCAGCTTCCCTTCCAACATAGTCTGGAGATACTAAAATCTCTGCAGGAACGACATCATCAGGATTCTCCTCTACGAGAGACATTACAATCGGAGGAATGCGCTCATCAGAAGAGCTCGCCACCTCCTTCGGTTTACTGACCCCCGGTTTCGAAACCCGGGTCTTCTTCTTCAACGGTTCCTACAAAAGGAAAGCATATGTCACAAAAATGACAGAAGGGGCCAGATTATGGAGAACGTCTTTACCTCAGCAAGAACTAATTCCATTGGTGTTACAAGCGGCACTCCCGTAGCCTTTGGAGTCGTCATTTTTCTCGGCCTTTTTGGTACAGACAAACCGACTTCTGCGTCAGCCCGCCTCTTTCCAGCAAGGGGATCTTCCCGAATACCTCCCGTTGATGCTACAGCAGCAGCCCGATATCCCGCCAACTCTGGTGGACGATTTGACCGAGCCGCCACCAACATGTTCTTTGTAGCCTCTAGCTGAGTTCCAATGATGAAACTGGTCTCCCTATCATAATCAGGAGGCACAGTATTCATGGTGCAATACAGCTTAACGGCCGAATACAGGATCTGTGGCCGAAGGTTGCGAACTGGCGTATTGAAACGAACACCAGTGCATCCGACATTGTAATATTGCCAACCCCGGGCTCCATCCAGTAAACTCCCAGCAAATCCCAGACTGCTACTGGGGTTTCTTAACATTAACTGGGTGTAACCAAACTGTCGGGCAAACCGGCTTGGCAGATATAGCTCCAGATAATACTTATTTTGGTTGCGATAGACCAAGTGGGAAGGCCGAATACTCTGCAACCAACGAAATCCCCATTTTGGCAGAGTGATCACATCCTCACCAGAGTCTTCCAAATCTTGGTCAGTCTCGAAATCTTTGAAGATGGGACTGACCTTGACGATCTCCCACCCCTGAAGATAAGACAAGACTCTCCTGCAGACGGGGACGCCGGTGTGCAACCACTTCCTCTTGTAGAAGCGGCGGATAAGGGCGTAGCCTTCAACATGATCCTCTTCAGGACCTGGACTCATCACGTTCGGGTGATGCAGAATCAACCATCCCATCAGATAATGGAATGGTAGCTCGGCCCGGGGAAAGTTGTCGTTCCTACCTCACCCATGGATCACGTCATCAGCAAAAGTCCTCAAGCCCCGCAACAGGTTACACACCATCGCGGGGAGGAGAGCCAAAGGGCGACCAAAAACCAATTTCACTATTGGCAAGATGAGGTTCCGGTTTACCCTCTCCACAGAGCCAGATCCGCCCGAGAACACACAATCCCGGAGCCATATCATCAAGTATGCAGTCACTACTGCCTTGGATGACATCCGGTGCACACAGTGCCAAAAACAACTGTACGCATCTTCGCCACTCTCATTTGAACGGGGGGCCCTCTCGTCTAGTCGGCTCATTTCGGAAGTTACTTCCGCGGGTTTCAGCCCCTGCGGAGTCGTAAACCAGATCTTTGAGGAGTCCGCCAAATCATGCTTGAAGACATAATCCCTCCAAGCGGTTACATAAGGCTGAGACTTGCCTTTGTCCTTCCGTTGCATCAGATAATGATGGCTTGCCACCTCTTTGAAAATAGCCATCATCTCCGGGTCCTTCCTTTCCAGAACGACGATTTCTTCGTTTGAGGGGAAATACTCCTCGTACGGTTCCGAGCCCCAAGGAAGCTTGGACACCTCGTATATCTTATGGAGGGCCAGTCCCAACTCCCCCACTGGAGTAAAGAAACTGCCAGTCTGGGTATTGAATGTTTCCAAGAGCGCAAGAAACATATGCTTGTTAAGATCCACGCCGGCCTGTGTGGCACGGATAGCGGCCGTCAGCCCAATCTCTTTAAGCTCAGCCTTGAACTTCGATAACACCCAAAGGGTCAACTCGTCCCACTTCAGCACATGGTGACACCAACCTTCAACCCTAAAGCCACCTTTCGGATACATAACCTTCGATGTTAGCATCCGATTTGCAAAGGTCGAAGCACTAAAGGCAAAGGTGTCATTAAGGACCTCATTATAAAGGCTCCCAGGACGTAAAGTTCGACAACTGAATGAGGGACCGGCTCGCGAGGCGACGAAGGTATCCCTTTGATTCGAAGTAACGTCAATCGAAAGGGTACCCCCCACTGCCCCTCCTTGAGAAGGAGTAAGTTCCCATGACATCCTTCTCTTGGAAGCTAAACGGTAGAAGGCCATCAGCGGCAATTGGCGTTCGAGTTGTCGCATGTACAGAACCATGCCCTTCGCAGAGAAGAACCAGTCTTCTTTGATCTTCAGTATCTTCGCCTCGGTGGAGATCAGTCGGTCACCGAACAGAAAGTCAGGTTTCAAGAAGGTCACATCCTCGGACTCAGCAGATTCCAGCTTGCCGCTCTCTATCATACTCTGGAGGAAAACAGGCAACTGATTCTGGATTTGCAGCATTCTCTCGGAAGGCTGATTCAGTAGGATACCAGCTTTCGCGGGTTTAATAACTTTCTCGTCAAAATCAACTCCCATTTGACAAAGAGAAGCATCCAGAAGGACTTCATTCAGCAAAGGGATAGTCATCGACACTGACACAGCAAAAACAAAAGTCAGACAAGAAGCTTTAAGAAGATAAAGTGTGTCAAGCAGCCTGGCACATCATCAGGGTTTAAATCCATGCGCGTCAGCATTGGAGCTTCGACGCATCATCAGGGTCTAAACCCATGCGCGTTAGCAGTGAAACTTCGGCGCATCATCAGGGTGTAAACCTATGCACGTTAGCAGTAAAACCTCGACACATAATCAGGGCCTAAACCCATGCGCGTCGGCAGAATAGCCTCAGCGCATCATCAGGACAGAAGTCCATGTGCGTCGGCGACAAAGAGTTAGGGTATAATACTCAGCCATGTGCTCCAAACTCGTCTAAAAAGGTTGAAAGATGACACCCACCCATCACCGCAGGCCGAACGTCGGCCGGAGTCACAATGGTGACAGGAACGTCCTCCTTGACGAACTCCGCAGGCTCATTTCCCTTGCCAGCACCGCCACGAGGAGTCTTGGGAGCCATTTCTTGCAAGAAGGAAGTTAGGGTTTTTCAAAAGAAGAACTCTAAAAAAAGAAGAAAGCAAAGAGAGGAAGAACTCTCTCTCTCTCCATCTCACGCCTATTATAGGCTCAGTCGCACGCGTGAACCGATAAAGTGTGACCTCAGCCGCCGCCTCGGGTTCTGTGAGTGATAACTGCAAATAAATTCAAAAAGATCATCATTAATCTTCTTGGTTATCGAAGCGTTATCATTTGCATTTACTGGGAGGAGCATGCTCCCCATCACTGATGCGCGGAATAATCATGCGCCCGAACAGTCATGCGCCCCGTAGAAGATGCCACCATGCTTCTTATTCAAAGTATTCCAAAACTTGACAAAAAAGTTTTGAAAACTTTGAAGGGGGTCTTGTAGAAGCATAGAATTTCAGGACCAGAAATCCTATGCGCCAAACATTACACGCGCTAGGGAGCTCAGAGGAAGTACTTGGCACAGCAAAGCAAAAATATAGACATTAAAAGAGGATTTTTATTTCATATAAAAGTCTATTACATGTCTAAAAAAGAGCTGTACAAAGGAGAATTTCTACAAAGAAAAGACCCTAAGTCTACAGCTAGGCGCAGCAACCACCATGCGCTCTCAAACAGGCGCATCTCGTCATACGCTCTCAGCCAGGCACATCCCTTCAGCAGCTCAGTTATGTGCATCCTCAGTTATGTGCATCCTTTCAGCAGCTCAGTTATGTGCCACCCTTCAGCGTCCCAGTCAGGCGCATCATGAAGTGTCAGCATATGCGCCATCAAATGCTTCGACTAATGAAGCATTTATTGAGCATAACGAGGGTGGCAATCAACCCTCTAGCTGGAGGAAGAGCTCTCCAAACCAAGGAAGAGAAGAGCACCGCAAATCAACCTGCGGCTAAAGGAGCAGCTTTCAATCCAACCAGAATGGGCAACACCCACTCTAGCAGGAGGAGGAGCTCTCCCAAAGCCCAAGGAAGATGATCGGAGCACCGCAATTCCGATCTGCGGCTCTTCCAGCATAACGGAGATGAGGTTCGAGCATCCCGATCTTTGGATGCAACAGGCACCTTCCGCCTGCCTCAGAAGCCCTCGACTCCGACTTTTGGATGTAACAGTCACCTTCAAGTGCATCAAAGAAGACAATGTGTCGTATCTTCACCCTCGAGAGCATCTCGTCAACAGAATGTGCTCGGGCAAACAAGTTCATTTCGGGAGGACGTGAGAGAACGAGAAGCAAACCCTCTCCATGCCACTATTTATAGGCCGAAAAAATCAAACCCATGTGCCAAGTGGCTGGCTCTCCGAATCCCGTACAATGAATTTGCATTGAATGGCGATGAACCTGACGCTTCGAATTCAGCCAAGTCAAAAAACGACTATTTAAAGCACTCGAAGAACGTAACAGTCGGGCCCATAAAGACGTATCATACAAACGGATGCGCCGGCCAGACCGCGCATCATACTGATGCGCCCATCAACACCAAGCGCCTTATAAGGATGTGCCCCATGCGTCCCCATGCGCCTAGTAGAACGCGGATCGACACGCCCACTCAACAGCCCATCGTCTGTCAAGAACATTAAATGCTGAAGTCTGACAGAGTTGGCAGCACGTCCCCCGAGGACTGAACAGTTGACAGCTTTTTCAGAAGATAAAGCGTCGCCGGCGTCAGCACATCATTGCTCCCCTCCGACGGTTACAAGCCACGTGGCCTCCCAACCTTTTCGCATGCGCCTCCGCAGCCATGCGCCCAAATCTCTGCATGTGCCTCAAAAGCCATGCGCCTCAGACTTTTCTCTGATCCCTAAAGACAGAAGCCCCGCATGCGCCTCAAAAGCCATGCGTCCCGACTGGTTCGTGACTCCTAAAGGTTACAAGCCAAAGCCTCCTCATGCGTCCAATCCCAGGCGCATCCTATCAGATCACTCTCCACCAAATTCGAGATCTTCGAGCCATGGACCTAAGACACGCGTCCTTTGATTTGATTCAGCCTATGAAGGGGTGCTAATCACCCAATATCTCAGCAACTGAAAGATCCTCTCCATTGCTACGTGTCAGCTCTGCCGCAGCCTACGACTGCAACAAGAAGGGTTTAACTTCTCAATCAGAGCGCATCGTCCATGTGCCTCCATCAGCAATCACCACATGGCATCCCCACAAATAGGCGCATCCTACATATGTGCGCATGAGCAGCCAGCCTGCAGACTATAAATAGAGGGATCATTTCCTTCTTCCATAGATACACAGACATCGTACAACCACCGACATACATATAGAGAGAGGCAGATACAGACACTCAACGTCTTCTTCCTCTCCGCAAGCTCCAGCACCCAGAGCAACTCAGACCTTCAGAGAACGAGAACCGTCGTCAGATCGTCAACGGAGTCAACGCATTACCACTCGCTCCATCGGCACAAGGGACCCAGATAAACAAAAGTGTTCTCCTAGGACTACGTCTAAGTCCTATATTGTAACACTGTTCTGTTTGTAATTGAAATTTACAATCAAAAGATTTTAATGGCAAACACACCCGTCTTCGCTGTCAACCACCCTCCCCTTCATCACTAACCCCCCTCTCATCGTCCTCATCATCGTTGTCCCCTCCTCGGGTTAGGGTTAGGGTTGGGGCCGGGAGGAGGACGATCGGGGGGAGGGGTGGGGCAGTGATGACGGAAAGGAGGGAGGCAATGGCGGCGGAGAGGGGGGCAGCGACGATGGGGAGGGGGCAGCGGCGGGGATATGAGAGGGGGGATGGTAAGGGAGGCAGCGGCCGGGGGGGCAGTGGCGGCGGAGAGGGAGGGGGCCAGTGGCGACGGGGAGGGGGAGAGGAAGAAGACATTGAGGGAAAAGGTATTTTCGTCCAAATTTTTGAGTCAAAGCAGTCGACCGCTAGTCCTAAACGGTTTTCGTCCAAAGTGGGGGGACTCTTACATTTTTTGCAAAACTATGGTGTGCACCTTAAATTGAGGTAAACAAAGTGGGGAGGGGGGCAAGTCAAAAAATCTTAAATAATTATAATGACTTCGTTTCATATGTTATATTCCTTTATACACAAATAATATTGCACCTTCAGATCTCTAGCTCCCAATAGATATGGGTCTTCTACCGCCACAGAAAGTCCAACAAAAAATTCAGCACATGTGGAGATGGGAGTCAGTTTATTGAAAAATGCACTGGTAAACGACAAAACAACACTTAACTGAAAACATACACTAGGTAATCATGTAAGAAAATAATTATATTATTAAAGGTGATCTTTATATCCTTTTCCTACTTCCAGTCCATAACAATACTTAATCAAAAGACATTTTTTTCGAAACTTAATAAACAATCATCCCTCCCCTTCATTTCATTACATCAAACATTAGAGTAGACTAATCTATGAATGATATACATTCATTTTCTACTTTTATCAAACGTAGCATTTTTCTTAAGCCATATATATTCGGGACAAGATATCAACATTACACTTAACCCAAATTCTTTCTTACGAACTGTAGAAGCATGGAATTTCACAACCAGAAAGCCCATGCGCCAGACACTACATGCGCCAGAACTCAGACGAAGAACTTCACAGCAAAGTCAATAAGTATAGACATTTAAAGAAGGACTTTTTATTTATATATATATAAAAGTCTATTACATGTCTAGAAAAGGTTGTACAAAGGAGAATTTCTACAAAGGAAAGATCCTAAGTCTACAGCCAGCGGCCACCATGCGCCTCCAGTTAGACGCAGCAGTCATCATGCGCTGCCAGTCACCATGCGCTGTCAGTCAGGCGCAGCAGACATCATGCGCCTCCAACCAGGCGCATCCCACCATATCTTCAGCAGCTCAGTCATGTACATCCAGCTCAGTTATGTGCATCCCTTCAGCCAAATTCTTCCAGCCAGGCTCACCTGGCCGAGGAGCCCAGTTATGTGCCGCTCTTCCAACCAGGCTCGCCCGATAAATGCTTCGACACAAAGCATTTAACCCTCTGGCTGGAACCAAGGAAGAGAAGAGCACCGCAAATGCTGTGGCCAGGGGAGGCTTCGAAAGAGCCTCCAAAGCCGAAGGAAGATCGTGATCGAAACCACGGCTAAAGGAGCAGCTTTCGACATGATCAAAGTGGGGAAACCCCACTTTGCAGGAAGAGAGAGCCTTGCACCGCCATTCCGATCTACGGCTCTTCCAGAATAACGGAGACGAGGCTCGAGCATCCCTATCTTTGGATGCAACAGGCACCTTCCGCCTGCCTCAGAAGCCCTCGACTCCGTCTTTTGGATGTAACAGTCACCTTCAAGTGCATCAAAGACAACACAGCGTCTCATCTTCACCCTCGGGAGCACTTCGTCAGCAGAATGCACCCGTATGTTCAAGTTCATATTGGAAGTACGTGAGGGAATGAGAAGCAAATCTTCTCTCCATGCCACTATTTATAGGCCGGGCAGATCAAACCCACGCGCCAAGTGGATGGCCCTCCGAATTCCGTGCAATGAATTTACATTAAATGGATGAACCGGACGCCTCGAATTCAGCCAAACGGCTATTTATAGCACTCGAAGAGCGAGACAGCCGCATCATTAAAAGACATGTCCGACGCGCCCTTCGGCATCAGGCGCATCACACAGACGCGCCCTACAGTATTCGGCGCATTATAGAGGGTGCGCCCCCACACATCTCCATACCGAGTGGAACGCCAACCGACGCGCCCACTCAGCTGTCCATCGAACGTCACCAACATTAAATGCTGAACTGACAGAGTTGGCAGCACGCCTCCCAAAGTCTGAACAGTTGACAGCTTTATTCAGAAAACGAAGCGTCGGCAACGTCAGCGTCATCATGACTTCCGACGGCTACTGCCACGTGGCTACCCGTATGCGTCTCTACGGCCATGCGTCCACACCCGCATGCGTCTCTACGGCCATGCGTCCACACCCGCATGCGCCTCTACGGCCATGCGTCCAAACCAGCATGCGCCTCAAAAGCCATGCGCCTCAGACCCTTCACTGATCCCTAAAGACAGAAGAAGAGTCTCCGGTTGAAGTTTTGCATGCGCCTCAAAAGCCATGCGCCCCAGACTGATCTCTGATCCCAAAAGACAGAAGGAAAGTCGCCTGCATGCGCCTCAAAAGCCATGCGCCCCAAATGGTTTGTAACTCCTAAAGGTTATGAGCCGCAGCCTCCTCCTGCGCCCAATCCAAGGCGCAGCCCACCAGATCACTCCTTTCCACCAAATCTGAGATCTTCGAACCATGAGTCGACGACACGTGTCTTTTGACTCAACTCATCCAAGATTTCAGCAACGGAAAGATCTTCTCTCTGCTACGTGCCGGCTCACAACAGCAGTATGAAGAGTTCTCCCCCTCGATCAGGGCGCAGCATCCATGCGCCTCCATCAGCAACCTCCACGTGGCGTCCCCACACCGGCGCATCCTACATGCGCGCATGAGCAGCCAGCCTGCAAAACTATAAATAGAAGGATCATCCCCTTCACACACACACAGAGATTCAGAACACAAGACTCACAGAGAATCCACAACAGAGAATCACCGGAGAGGTAGTTCTAGACACTCAACGTCTTCCTCCTCTCAGCAAGCTCCAGCACCCAGAGCAATCAACACCTTCAGAGAACCGATAACCGCCGTCAGCCGGTCAACGGAGTCAACGCATTACCACTCGCTCCATTGGCACTAAGGACCCAGCTTAAACAAAAGTGTACTCCTAGGACTACATCTAAGTCCTATATTGTATCACTGTTCTGTTTGTATTAAGATTTCAATCAAAACAATTTTAATGGCAAACAAGCTGGCGACTCTGCTGGGGACCTCTTTTTTCTCTACCGAGAAAGTCGTATCACAGGCCGACGACGTGAAGGTGGGCTCCTCCCACAAGACGCTGGTAGTGCGCCTCAATCAACAGGCGTACGAGGAGTTCATTTCTGAAGGAAGTGCGAGTCCTTCGAAGCGGCTGTCGAAGCCGAAGAAGACCCGCGCAGTCTGGGTGCGCAAAGTCGACGCCTCGGGCACCACCGTTGAAGGGGATGCGCCCGTCCAGCCTTCCCTTCCTGCTGACATCCTCAGCAGTCAAGGTGCGCCCGCTGATGCAGCGCATCTCTCGGGGAAGCGTGCGGCTGACCACGTTCCCCAGCCATCTTTCTCTCAGGCGAGGAAGATACGTCGACGGAGCAGGGGCGCAGCCAATGCCCCGCGCATTACTTCTGATGCGCCACAAAGAGCCTCTGTCTTCGACAGACTCACTCGCTGTAACGGCGAGGAGAATTTGGATGCTGAGTACTATGCGCCCCAGCGGGCTGGTACGAAGAAATCCAAGGCGGCACGGGCCATGCGCCACAAACGTACTATGCCAGCAGCCGGCCAGAGGCACGCGCTTACAATCACGCGCGCTGCCGATGGCAAGCTGTACAAGGTTGACTCAAGTGCTCCTGCACCGACAACGAGTCGACCTTCAAAGTCCTCATCTCACTTGGGCGCATTCACTGTGTGCACAACCAAACCGAGAGAGGCAAACTCAGTGGTCTTGAACTCCCGTGCCTCCTCTGGTTGTGCGTTCGAGGTCCGTTCAAGTCACTTCAAATGCTGTGGTTCCCCCACTACTGATCGTGATGCCTGCTTGGTATTAGATCAGGGGGCGCAGCACTCACCCGACCACCCCGGCGCTTGGCCCTGCCATGCGCCTGAGAGGGGTGTGAGGGTAGCACTCTCCTCCAACGACTTGCGCAACGTGATCACTCACAAGCGTCGGTCAGGAGAGTTGACCAACAAGCACGATGCGCCTCTCACGGGGCACACTTGTGCAGTGGTCACCATCAACTGCTGTTGCAAGACGGCAGTACCGCCAAAGCAGTCGGTCTTCCAACGGCTACAATCATCGACACCCCTCCGACATCGCCTTGGGACGAAGGTGTCAGCAGAAGAGGAACTAAAGATTGCGTCATGCAACGTGATCTCCAATTCCTCATCTGTCCGGAAGACGACTGCCAATTCCTCGTCTTCATCCAAAAGCCAGCCGAGGAAAACCAAGGCAGCTGTCACGACCTCTGGAGTGTTCGAAGGCACTCGGTCGAGGAAGAAGTCCTTGGAGGAAGCTGGGGGTAGCCAAACCCTTGTCGAGCCTCCGTCCGAAGACGAAGATGTCCAAAGCACAACTGCGGCGGATCTTCATCAAGGCGAAGATGGCCTCCCTGAAGCCCCTCAAAAGGACGATGTCCTCCAGGACACCGCCGGGGGTAGTGCTGAAAACGAAGAGGCCCTTCAAGACAGAGCTGAGGGCAGTCAGGCCCTTGCAGATGCGCCTGTCGAAGACGAACTCCAGAATGTGGCTGGGGGTGGCCAAACACCAGGAGAAGTCACTCCCCCACATGAGAGCGAGGCTGAGAGCGAAGCCTCAACTAATCCATCCACTTCCGGCCGTGTCATGACAGTATACATGACCGAGGGTGATCTTGAGACTGATGCGCCGCCACAAGACATTGTCCAGCGCATAGACTCGCTAGAGGGAGGACTCAAAACCCTCTCTGCCTCAATGCAAGCACTGACTCAAGCAGTGTTTGAGATGCGGTCGGCCTTGATCAGGACACCTTCAAATGGTCCCGACCCAGGAGCCAATGGAGAGTCGAGTGTGCCCCTCCAGCGGACACCCTCAGACACAGAAGCACCCCGGACATCGGAGCCCTCAAACGCTCCACTCCAGATGGTACCTCCTTCCCCGACTCCTAGCTCCACGGAGGACGTGGTCGAAATGATCAAAGATCTGCGGGAGCGCTTCGAGTCCAAGAACAGGCAGGAGGAGCGCCAGAAGATGGGCATTCCCCAGCCTTATCCCTTTGAGTGGAACAAGGTGGTTTATCCCCCAGAGTATAAACCACAAACACTCACGCCGTATGACGGGAAGGACTCTCCACGACGGTACCTGACGTACTTCCAGTCACAGACAGGGCATCTTCCGAAGGAGGACGCGCTCCTCACCAGCATCTTTGTTGGGGCCCTGAAAGGGGTGGCGTATGACTGGTACTGCAGCCTCCCCGATAATTCCATATCGTCCTTCGACGACCTGACACGCCTCTTCCTCGACCGCTTCTACGACGGTGGGAAGGACATGACGATGGCGTCTCTCATTGAGATACGCCAGAAGGACAAGGAAACGGTTCGGGCATTCATCGAACGCTTCCGTCAGGCCTGCTTCAGGCTACCTCCAGGCATGCCAGAACATGCGCTTCTCTCCGCTTGCAGTATGAACATGTTGCCTGCAGTAAAGCTCTGGCTTAACTCTACTCCCCCTCCCGACTGGAGCTCCCTAATCATTGAAGCTGAAGCTGCAGAGAAGAAGGCGGCCAATGCACGTCTTCTGGGTGTTAGCTTCCCCGCCTTTGACGATAAGGGGAAAAAGTCCGCAACCAACAACTCCGGACGAGAAACAAAGGGAAAACAGGCATTGACTGTTATGCCTCGAAGGGCGCATCTGCGCCTACTCAAAAGCCTCCACTGACACCGAGACCCAAGGAGGTTTATTCATTCAATGATGACGACACCCTGCAACTCTTTGAGATACTGAAGCAGGGTGACAAGATCAAGCTTCCGGACCCGAAGTGGCCCGATGAAGTCGGGAAGGTGGACAACCCGAGGTACTGTCACTACCATCGGTTTGTCGGACACCCGACTAAGGACTGCTACGTCCTCAAAAATTACATCCAGCGCATGATCAATGCGGATGTAATCTCCGTCGACTACGAAGAGAAGACGGTGTCAGCTAATGTGGTGTCACTTCAGTTCGGCACCTTGCCACCGACTACCACACAAGATGGCGTCGTCCCCATCCCTAAGGCGACAATGGAGGTGGTGAATTTGCCACCCACCCGTGACAATGTGAGTGGACTTGTCCCACTCACCACATCTCGAGGAGAGGTCCTCTGGGTTCACCCCGACCTCGTCTCCGAGGTAACTCAACCGGAGGTACGCCCTACCTCCAAAGCAAAAGACAGGAAGATCAAGTCTTGCCGCACGGTCTCTTCTTCAACGGAAGAGGCGCTTCCTGTGCAGACGCGTGCACAACAGAACTCCCAGCCCGGTGAAGCTGCCGCCGAAGTGGTGCCTCCTGGCATCATCCCTGAGGAGGGTCCATCCAAGCCCTCAGCAGCCAATAAACAAAAGCAAGTGGAGGCCCGTTTCGACAGACCTCTGCGGAAAGAAAATGCTTCGGGGCTAGCCAAGCCCCACAATTTTGATATTCTGGCACAACTGGCCAGTACTCCTGCACGCTTGTCTTTGTTCGAGCTCCTGCGTCTCTCCAAGGACTCCCGAGAAGCTCTCTGCGAAGCTCTGAAGGATGCCGAA
Source organism: Iris pallida (assembly GCA_029216955.1). Lineage (NCBI taxonomy): Eukaryota > Viridiplantae > Streptophyta > Magnoliopsida > Asparagales > Iridaceae > Iris > Iris pallida. Next base: position 8,430,849 of record JANAVB010040218.1, on the reverse strand, counting down.
TCCTTTCTCAGTCAGGTCAAACAGCCTGAAGACCTCCCAACTACTTGTGCACACTGTCATTGTACGGATGAAGTTATCCCAAACATAACCTTCACCCAACAAGACATGCTGCTCAAGCATCACCGACATAACCGACCGTTGTATTACACAGGGTACATCGGTTCGGTAAAGGTGAGCAGGATTCAGATCGATCCGGGGTCTTTCCTAAGCATCATTCCAAAGGCGCTGCTATCAAAGCTGGGGATCCCAATGTACCGGCTGGCGCCCTCCAATACGACCATCAGCGGCTTCAACGCCAGCAAGAGCGAGCCACTGGGCAAGATCCGGCTGAAGTGTCACATCGGCAGCCTCAAAACTGAGGTAACTTGTTATGTGGTAGATGCCGAGGTCAACTACAACATCTTACTCGGACGACCATGGTTACATGAGTACATGGGTGGTGCCCTCTACGCTCCACCAATGCATGAAATATGTATCCACCAACGGCGTCATCCGGACGGAGTTTGCAGATATCGATCCCTTCAAAGGGATTGAGGCCTACTTCACCGATTCCGACTTGTACAAGCCACTTGACGAGGAGGAAGCCAACGATGCCGATGATGAAGCAGAGACGGCAACAGAGCCGGACTTGGAGCCCGAAGTGACTCCTGACGCCCCCTTGAAAATCCGTCTGAAAGGGAGACCACCCCAGAAGGCACCTCCAATGAGCATCAAGCTATCAGGAAAAGCGCCAGCTCGCGAAGCTCCCCTGAAGATACGCCTCAAGGGGAAGCCACCACAAACAGCGGCTCCCCTGGTGGTAAAATTACAAGGGAAGGCGCCACTCATCGAAGGCGCAACCGAGGCACCCCTCAAGGTGCGTCTTAAAGGCAAGCCGCCGCAGTCATCCAAGATGCCGGAGAGGGCTCACATAACCCTCTCAGACCCCAAAGTCAGAGCGGTGGAGGACTCTCCTGATCCGGCCCCAGTGCTTACAGACGAGGAGCTTGGCGAATATATCTCTGCTGATGTAGACGCACCCTCCTTCGACAATGTAATCCCACGGGATAAAATCTCGTACTTTATCAATAATAGAGTGTCTTTCAATTATTCTTGTCTTCCACACTGGAATGCCATGTATACATTAGACAACGCTCTACGGTCGTTACAAACACAAGTAACGACCGTCTACCATAATTAAATAGTCCCGTCTCAAGGAGTCTTCATAGTTCCTCCATGAAGCCGAGACGAAGGCACCATCATCTCGGGCAAAATCGAGCGTCGTCGGGACCTCCCGTCAATCGAGCCCGAACCTGATACCGGCAGAGTACAAGTCTATCGGTACACAGATGCGGCTAAGCACATCATCCAAAAGATGGGCTACGACCTGAAAAGCAATAAAGGCCTAAACTACGGCAAGGGTCGGCATCTTCCTGTCCGGCTTTCGATGCCCAATGGAAAGCCACAGGATTACTATAATCGGACTCGACGGGGGTTAGGCTATGTCACGCCGTCATCAACTCCAGAGAGTTCAGACGCAGAAGACATAGAACATTCCCACTCGTCAGAAGCATCGACGTGGGATTCCGATACCAGTATCGGATCAGTCTTCAGGAAAGTGCTGTCAGCTAACATGACATCGGCGCAACCTCAGAAGGATGAAGGCGAGGACCAACCGCCGGAACCCTTCGAAGAAGAACCCTGGGCTCAACGTCTAGGAGAACAATGGGAGTCTCGTTTTGAGTTACGAGAACCTCCCACCGAAGACGAAGTCGAGCAGATCGACCTCGGGGATGGGTCTTCTTCTAAACCCATCTTTATCAGAAATTTCTTGGAAGGAGAAGACCGAGAATCTTTAGTCCAACTGGCTAAGGAGTATATCGACGTCTTCGCCTGGAGCTACGAAGACATGCCGGGTCTCGATCCACAGATCGCGATGCATAGGTTGAACATCTTACCAGATGCCAAACCTATCAAACAACAACAGCGACGCTTCCGCCCGGACATCATGAACGCCATCGATCAGGAGGTGGACAAACTCTTGACCAGTGGCTTCATCCGTGAGGAACAACACCCGGACTGGGTAGCCAACGTCGTCCCTGTCACCAAGAAGAACGGGAAGATACGAGTCTGTATCGACTTCAGGGATCTCAACTCTGCTTGCCCGAAGGATGAATTCCCCCTCCGAATCACCGATGTAATGATCGACAACACATGTGGCTTTGAACGCATGTCCTTCATGGACGGGTATTCAGGCTACAATCAAATCAAGATGTTCCCCGATGACGCAAAACACACGTCATTCAGGACTCCAAAGGGTGTTTTCTGCTACACAGTAATGTCCTTCGGCTTGAAGAACGCCGGTGCAACGTACCAGCGAGCTATGAGCACCATCTTCCGTCAACATCTTCGCAAGACAGTTGAGTGCTATGTTGACGACATCGCAGTCAAGAGCCGCCTCAAAAGAGATCACCTACAGGACCTAAAGACGGTCTTCGATCTCATACGGGCACATCAACTCAAAATGAACCCCGCTAAATCCTTCCTGGGGGTTTCTAGCGGCAAATTCTTGGGCTTTGTCATCACGGCAAAAGGCATTCATGTCGAACCCGAGAAGACTAAAGCCATCCTTAACATGGACCCTCCGAAGAACCTTCGAGAACTTCGGGGCTTACAGGGACGTTTGGCATACATCCGGAGGTTCATAGCAAACCTCTTCGGTAAATGTCAACCCTTTACTCAGCTCATGAAGAAGGGAGTCTCTTATGTCTGGACAGAGGAGTGCCAAAAGGCTTTCGACGACATCAAGGCTTACTTAACAAGCCCGCCAGTCCTAGTGGCACCTGTCGCCGGCAAACCATTCCTCCTCTACGTCCGTGCCATGGATCATTCCCTCGGCGCTTTGCTGGCTCAAAACAGCGATACAGGCTACGAGCAAGCAATCTACTACCTCAGTCGAACACTCATCGGGGCCGAACACCGGTACAACCCCGTTGAAAAGGAGTGCTTGGCTTTGGTGTTTGCCATTCAGAAGACTCGTCATTACGTCTCGGGCCAGACAATTCACGTCATCTCCCGAGTCAATCCGCTCAGAGTTCTCATGACGAAGCCAGGGTCATTAAACTCCCGGCTGGCTACATGGGCGATCCTACTAACGCCATACAACATGGTGTTTGTCCCGCAGAAGGCGGTCAAGGGTCAGGCTCTGGCTGACTTTTTAGCGGCACACCCCATCCCAGAATCTTCAAAACTCTATGAAGACATCCCGGATGAAGTCCAAGAATCAAACGTCACTGAAGGAAGCCCCGTCTGGCGGATGTTCTTCGATGGCGCTTCAAGAACGGGCCCCAACGGCCAAATCATCGCGGAAGTGGGGGTAGTCTTGGTCTCCCCCGATCAGCTGGTCATCCAGCGCGCATACTCCCTTTCGAAGCCGTGCTCCAACAATGTTGCTGAGTACAATGCACTCGTCATGGGACTCCAGCTAGCACAACAGCTGGGGGTGGATCATCTGGAAGCCTACGGCGACTCGAAACTCGTCGTAAACCAGATTCGGGGGCAATACGAGGTTCGCCATGAAGATTTGATCCCTTACCATGAAGTTGCATTGAACATCATTTCAACCTTCACTGGGTTCTTCATCGAACATGTACCCCGCCTACAAAACTTGGAGGCTGACGCTCTGGCTGGCCTCGCAGCCTCATTGGCCGCGCCCCTTGGGACTCAACATTATGTTACGGTGACTGGCCGAGACCTGATTTGTCCCAGAAACAACCTATGTTTGCAAATGGCTCACGCCATGCCGACGAACACCGATGTTAATGTCCGAGACTGGAGGTTCCCGTTCATCGACTTCGCTGTCTACGGAATACTTCCAGAGGACCCGAAGGAAGCCGTCTCAGTCAGGAGACGCTCTCTTCGATTCTACTACGATACAGCCACTAAAATGCTGTACCGACGCTCCTTCGACGGGCTTCTCCTTCGATGCCTGTCTAACGAAGAAGCGGCCGAAGCTCTTCGAGAAGCTCATGACGGAACTTGCGGAGCTCACCAACCAGGTCCTAAGTTGCAAGATCGACTGCGACGTATGGGCTACTACTGGCCAACCATGGTTGCCGACGCAGTGGAATATGCTAAGAAGTGCCATGTATGCCAACTTTATGCAGACTTCATACATACACCATCTGAACCTCTACATCCTACAGTCGCCTCCTGGCCATTCGAAGCCTGGGGCATGGACATTGTAGGGCCAATCACCCCTCCTTCATCGAGAGGACACCGCTTCATCCTGGCCATCACCGATTACTTCTCCAAATGGGCGGAAGCAGTTCCACTAGCAGAAGTAAAAAGCTCGAGGGTGGTCAGCTTTATCAAACACCATATCATTTACCGTTTCGGGGTACCCCGGCGAATCATCCATGACAATGGTCCTCAGTTTATCAGCCATATTTTCAGCAGGTTCTGTGACAAGAATCGCATTCAAAACGTGGCCTCAACCGCCTACAATCTGGCAGAAAACGGATTGGCCGAGGCGTTCAACAAAACTATCGTCAGGCTACTCAAAAAAGTCGTGTCATCCAACAAACGCGACTGGGACGAAAAGCTTGGCGAATGCCTTTGGGCCTACCGCACAACGGTACGGACCCCAACAGGCAACACTCCATTCTCCCTGGTCTACGGGAGCGAAGCAGTACTGCCTCTCGAGATACAGATACCTTCGCTCCGCGTGGCAATCACAAACGATCTCATAGAAGAAGACAATCAACGTCTTCGTCTGCGGGAACTGGAGGCACTTGACGAAAAGCGTCTCCTAGCTCAACAACGCATCGAACTTTACCAAGCCCGTATATCACAGGCTTTCAACAAGAAGGTCAAGCAAAGAACTTTCCAAGTTGGCGACCTGGTTTTAGCAGTCAGAAGGCCAATGGTGTTAACTCACAAGACACTAGGGAAGTTCGAGCCCAAATGGGAAGGACCCTTCATCATTGAGACGGTATACTCAAACGGTGCTTACCGGCTCGCCAAACCCAATGGGGACTTGTTCATGATGCCCATCAACGGCAAGTTCTTAAAGAAGTACTATTCTTGACATCCTCCAAGACATGTATTTCCCCAAACAACCTCTTCTCACAAAATCAATCGCTTCCGGAACCCAGCTGTTCCGTGGCATCCTTCCGTAGAAAGATAACCACGTCCATATTACCTCTGAGTTGTCTCTCTACATCCTACAAAGCGGAACCTTATACTTCGTGAGCTTACGCTATCCTTCATGTTTACCACGTCCACGTTACCTCTGAGTAAACATCCCGTACAAACAACTCCTATGTTGTCGTACATTGATCGCAGAACTTCCACGTCCACATTACCTCTGAGTTGTTCAGCGTATCCCCCAGGATCATTCCTACCACGTCCATAAACACCTCTGAGTAGGAAGATTCTATCATTCGAACCTAATGATTGCCATGTCCACATTACCTCTGAGCAAACATGTTGGTTCCTTTATACTTATTATCTGTACCTAAAAACCAAGGTGCACAAAAGATAATAGGTCCACATAAATCATCAAGTTCATGAGATTAAAAAAAAATGAACACATCACAAAGAGATAGTGTATTTCTTTATTTTTTCAAAAAAAAGAGAGTACAGAAATACGCTATTTCCCCAGCAAGAATTGAAAAAAACACATAAAAATAAGAGAAGCTACAATCCCCGATCCTCCCCAGGGTGGGATGAGAGTTCTCTGACTCGACGTCTCAGGTCGGCAGTGCGAGTTTCCACAGTCGCCTGGACTCGCAGCTCGGCTTCTTGACGCATTAACCCGACAGCCTCAGCAGAAGTTTTACTCTCATACTTCTTATCAAGCTGTCGTCGCTGCTGAGCCAAAGCAAGGGTCCGCTGAGTAAGAGTCGCTTCCTCCTGCTTGAATGCCACGTGTTCAGCCAGGACACGATCAGCTTCTAGTTGAAGTTGGGCCCGCTGGTCTTCAAGACGGCGCATCTGAGCATCAACCTCTGCGATGTTAGCGTCCACCGCAGCCCGCTTCTCCGTCGTCTTCTCCATAGATTGAGACAACTGCTCCGCTGCAGCCTCAGTCCCAGCCACTTCACGCTCCCAACTGCTCACATCGGCCCGATGGGAAGCCTCGATTTCAGCAATCAACTTCCCTATCTCTGTATCTATCAAGACAGAGAGGTCATTTCGTTGAATGCGCTGCAGTTCTGCGAGCCGCTCGTCCAGCTCAATCATCGAAACCTCCAGAATTTTGGCCATATGGTCATGGCCTTGGTGAATGCGGATCAGCTCGATACAAGGCATTGCCAAAGCTTTTGCTGTCGCAAAGCTCCCCTTGCCATCCATCACTGCAGATACTCCTTTCTCCAGCATTTTGTACACTCCCTCGACGAGGAACTTCACATACTCGTCGGCATCCGCCAGCACCTGCGGCGTCATGGCAGGAGTTGGGGGAGCTACTACAGTTTGCGGACCGGAGGAGGATCCGCCAACCTCGATCTGAGAGGTTTGAACCTCGGCTGCAATAGGCTCTTCATCTACAGGGGCCAGACTGCTAGCCCGAGGTGCCGAAGGAACAGAAGGAGCCGGCACATGCGTCGTGATAGTACCCCAAGTGGAAGGAGCAACAGAGGGTTCCACACCCTTACCCTTCTCAAGCCCGGAGACATCACCGACGTCAACGGCCACCTCTTCTACCCCCGACATTCTATCAGCATCAGCCACCTCCTCCGACAAAACGGAGAGGTCAACATTTATCTCCTGGCCAGCCCCAGGAGACAAGACCGGCAGAAGAGTCTCATTCTTCTCAAGTCCCTCTACAGGGACAGAATCTGTCGCTACTGCCTGATCGGTAGCCATCTCTATGTCCATGGTTGAAGCCAAGGAAGGATTCGGCAATGATTCAGCCGACCTCCCTTCATCATGACAAGGAGGAGAATCAACCCTCTCCTCTATCCTCACCGCTTCTGCTGCCCCCGCAACAGACTCCTGCAGCTCCGGAGCGATGTCATCGGAAGATGATGAACTCCATTCCTCTTCATCACCTGGAAGCTGCGCACTTGCTAAACCTTCGATATATGAAGCCTCCGCTGTGGCCTTCGTCACCTCGGAAGCTGCTGCACCCTCAGGGTCCCTCCTGACATAACCCGGGGATACTGGAACCTACACGATGACAGTATCCTCCGGATCTTCCTCCATGAGAGACATCATTGTCGGCGGGATACGCACTCCAGGCGTGCTCGCCATCTCTTCTCGTCTACTCCCACCCGACCTTGGGGTACGAGGTTTTCTTTTTAGCGGCTCCTACAAAAGAAGATCAGGCCTCGTCAGTGGCGGAACCAAAATCAGATTTAGTAGGATGTCCTTACCTCTTCGGACGCCGAATCCGATGACACCGTCGGTAACGATGCCTTCTTCTGCTTCTTCGACACAAGAGATTCAGCCCCTGTATCTGTACATCGTTTCGATCGATCGCCAGAAGGTTCTGCTTGTGATGCGGAGGGGGCACTCCGTTGACCCACCCCTGATGGACGATGCGGCCGGGCCTTCACTGGCATATCCCCAGTCGCTGCTAACTGGGTGCCTGCGATAAGGCTGGTCTCCCTGTCATATCCGGAGGGCGGGGCAACCATAACACAGTAAAATTTGGCGGCCGAGTAAAGAATGGGCGGCCGCGGATCGGGGACGGGCAACGTAAAACGAGCTTCGGTACATCCGGCATTATAGTAATGCCAAGCTCGTGCACCATCCAACAAACTTCCAACATATCCCAGGGTATTACTGGGGTTATCCAACATCATCTGAGCATAACCAAATTGCCGCGCAAAACGGCTTGGCAAGTATGGTTCCAGGTAGCACTGATTCCTGTTCCGGTACACCAGATGGGACGGCCGGATACTTTGCAACCAGCGGAATCCCCATTGAGGCAGAGTGGTGGTATCTTCGCCCAGGTCCCTTAAATCCTCGTTGGCCTCAAAACCCAAATAGATGGGACCAACTTTGGTGATCTCCCAACCCTGAAGACGGGATAAAACCTTTCTACAAACCGGGACACCGGTATACGACCAGCTTCTCTGATGGAAACGACGAAGGAATGCATCTCCAGCCTTATAATCTCCTTCCGAGCCTGGGCTCATCACACTGGGATGATGCAAAATCAGCCATCCCATCAAATAGTGAAACGGCAGTTCAGCGCACGGGAAGTTATTGTTCCTGCCTCTGTCATGAATCACATTTCCAGCAAACTCTCTCAAACCTCGCTGCAGGTTACATACCATTGCGGGGAGAAGAGCCAAACGCCGGCCGAAAACCAGCTTCACGGCTGGCAGGATTAAATTTCGGGTCATCCTCTCTACGGCACCGGATCCGCCCGCGAACACGCAATCCCGGAGCCATATCATCAGGTAGGATGCCAACACCGCCTTGGGTGACATCCGATAAGCAAGATGCCAGAAGCAGCTGTAGGAGCGTGCATATGACTGCTGGTCCTCATTTCCTCGGGGATTTTTCTCCCCTAACCTGCTCATTTCGGACAACACTTCGCTACGAGAGAGCGCCGGTGGGGTGGAAAATTGTGAGGGATCCTCCTTGTCTTGTCTAAAGACATGATCTCTTCAAGCGGTCACATGAGGCTGCGTCCCGTTCCTATCCCGTCTCTGCATATAGTAATGATGACTCGCCACTTCCTTGAAGACGGCCGTCATCTCCTCAGCCCTGTCCCCCAGGACTTGAAGTTCCTCGTTGGTGGGAAAGTACTCTTCATAGGGTTCCGACCCCCAAGGGAGTTTTGACACCTCGTACATCTCATGAAGTGCGAACCCTAATTCCCCCACCGGAGTAAAGAAGGTCCCGGTATGGATATCAAACATCTCCAGGAGTGCGAGGAACATGTGCCTATTAAGGTCAACACCTGCCTGGGTAGCACGGATCGCGGCAGTCAACCCGATCTCTCGGAGCTCAGTCCGAAACCGCGACAAGATCCAGAGCGTTAGTTTATCCCATTTGGAGACGTAATGGCACCAACCCTCCATCCGAAACTCTCCTGTCGGGTAGGAACGTTCTATCAAAAACATACGATGTGTAAAAGTCGAAGCACTATAAGCAAACGTATCAATGGGTACATCACTGAAGAGGCTCCCAGGACGTAAAGTCCGCCAAGTGTAAGAAGACCCAGACCGTACAACGGTCAAAGCATCCCTTTGGTCGGAAGTAGAATCAATTTGGATGACACCAGTCATCGCTCCCCCCTGAGAAGGGGTAAGCTCCCAAGACATCCTCCTCTGGGAAACAAGGCGACAGAAGGACGTTAAAGGCCACTGACGTTCAAGTTGCTTAACAGTCATATGCACTCCATTCGCAGTAAAGAACCAGTCCTCCTTGACCTTCAGTACTGACGAATCAGTAGAAGTGAGACGGTCTCCAAACAGGAACTCAGGCTTCAGGAAGGTCACTTTATCAGATGTGGAGGGTTTAATGACTCTACGCTCCATCATCCGTTTGAGGAACCAATACTGCTGTTTACGGATTAGGGTCATTCTCTCAGGAGGCTGATCCAGCATAAGAGCATCTTGAGCAGGGTTTATCACTTCCTCGTTATGCTCTACTCCCATTTGGTTGAAGGCAGCCTCCAAGAAAACTTCACTCAAAGGCGGGATTGCCATCGACACTAGTAAAAGATCAGAAAAAGTCAGAAGAGAACACACAATGTGTCTAAAGGAGAAAACTGCGGCGCATCATCAGGGTTTGAGCCCATGCGCGTCCGCAGTATAGCCTCGGCGCATCATCAGGGTTTGAACCCATGCGCGTCAGCAGTATAGCCTCGGCGCATCACCAGGGTTTAAACCCATACGCGTCGGCGGGCAAAGACCGCGGCACATCATTAAAGACTCAAGGCCTATGTGCGTTGGCGTACGGACAATGAGACTTACCAACCACCTCCGGCCGAACTTCGACAGGCCGACGGGGAACGACAGCCGCCGCAACTTCCGCGGACTCCTTCGCTTTCTCCTTCCCCTTGCCGGCAGCACCGCGAGGAGTCTTGGGAGCCATTCTCTCGAGGAAGGAAAAGTTAGGGTTTTGAAGAAAGGCACAGAGAAGAAGAACCCTTTCTCTTTCCAACTCTTACCTATTTATAGGGCTTGGTCGCACGCGTGAACAGATGACGTATGATCTCAGCCGTCGCCTCGGGTTCTATGCAAGGATAGCAGCAAATAAAACCAAAAGATCATCATTAATCTTTTCGGTTACCGAGGCACCATTATCATCAACTGAGAAGAGCATGCGCCGAACAGGCATGCGCCCAGAAATCATGCGTCCTGACCTCCATGCTTCTTATTCAAAGTATTCCAAAACTTATTCAAAAGTTTTGAAAACTTTGAAGGGGGTCTTGTAGAAGCATGGAATTTCACAACCAGAAAGCCCATGCGCCAGACACTACATGCGCCAGAACTCAGACGAAGAACTTCACAGCAAAGTCAATAAGTATAGACATTTGAAGAAGGACTTTTTATTTATATATATATAAAAGTCTATTACATGTCTAGAAAAGGTTGTACAAAGGAGAATTTCTACAAAGGAAAGATCCTAAGTCTACAGCCAGCGGCCACCATGCGCCTCCAGTTAGGCGCAGCAGTCATCATGCGCTGCCAGTCACCATACGCTGTCAGTCAGGCGCAGCAGACATCATGCGCCTCCAACCAGGTGCATCCCACCATATCTTCAGCAGCTCAGTCATGTACATCCAGCTCAGTTATGTGCATCCCTTCAGCCAAATTTTTCCAGCCAGGCTCACCTGGCCGAGCAGAGCCCAGTTATGTGCCGCTCTTCCAACCAGGCTCGCCCGATAAATGCTTCGACACAAAGCATTTAACCCTCTGGCTGGAACCAAGGAAGAGAAGAGCACCGCAAATGCTGTGGCCAGGGGAGGCTTCGAAAGAGCCTCCAAAGCCGAAGGAAGACCGTGATCGAAACCACGGCTAAAGGAGCAGCTTTCGACATGATCAAAGTGGGGAAACCCCACTTTGCAGGAAGAGAGAGCCTTGCACCGCCATTCCGATCTACGGCTCTTCCGGAATAACGGAGACGAGGCTCGAGCATCCCTATCTTTGGATGCAACAGGCACCTTCCGCCTGCCTCAGAAGCCCTCGACTCCGTCTTTTGGATGTAACAGTCACCTTCAAGTGCATCAAAGACAACACAGCGTCTCATCTTCACCCTCGGGAGCACTTCGTCAGCAGAATGCACCCGTATGTTCAAGTTCATATTGGAAGTACGTGAGGGGATGAGAAGCAAATCTTCTCTCCATGCCACTATTTATAGGCCGGGCAAATCAAACCCACGCGCCAAGTGGATGGCCCTCCGAATTTCGTGCAATGAATTTACATTAAATGGATGAACCGGACGCCTCGAATTCAGCCAAACGGCTATTTATAGCACTCGAAGAGCGAGACAGCCGCATCATTAAAAGACATGTCCGACGCGCCCTTCGGCATCAGGTGCATCACACAGACGTGCCCTACAGTATTCGGCGCATTATAGAGGGTACGCCCCCACACATCTCCATACCGAGTGGAACGCCAACCGACGCGCCCACTCAGCTGTCCATCGAACGTCACCAACATTAAATGCTGAACTGACATAGTTGGCAGCACGCCTCCCAAAGTCTGAACAGTTGACAGCTTTATTCAGAAAACGAAGCATCGGCAACGTCAGCGTCATCATGACTTTCGACGGCTACTGCCACGTGGCCACCCGCATGCGTCTCTACGGCCATGCGTCCACACCCGCATGCGTCTCTACGGCCATGCGTCCACACCCGCATGCGCCTCTACGGCCATGCGTCCAAACCAGCATGCGCCTCAAAAGCCATGCGCCTCAGACCCTTCACTGATCCCTAAAGACAGAAAAAGAGTCTCCGGTTGAAGTTTTGCATGCGCCTCAAAAGCCATGCGCCCCAGACTGATCTCTGATCCCAAAAGACAGAAGGAAAGTCGCCTGCATGCGCCTCAAAAGCCATGCGCCCCAAATGGTTTGTAACTCCTAAAGGTTATGAGCCGCAGCCTCCTCCTGCGCCCAATCCAAGGCGCAGCCCACCAGATCACTCCTCTCCACCAAATCCGAGATCTTCGAACCATGAGTCGACGACACGTGTCTTTTGACTCAACTCATCCAAGATTTCAGCAATGGAAAGATCTTCTCTCTGCTACGTGCCGGCTCACAACAGCAGTATGAAGAGTTCTCCCCCTCGATCAGGGCGCAGCATCCATGCGCCTCCATCAGCAACCTCCACGTGGCGTCCCCACACCGGCGCATCCTACATGCACGCATGAGCAGCCAGCCTGCAAAACTATAAATAGAATGATCATCCCCTTCACACACACACAGAGATTCAGAACACAAGACTCACAGAGAATCCACAACAGAGAATCACCGGAGAGGTAGTTCTAGACACTCAACGTCTTCCTCCTCTCAGCAAGCTCCAGCACCCAGAGCAATCAACACCTTCAGAGAACCGATAACCGCCGTCAGCCGGTCAACGGAGTCAACGCATTACCACTCGCTCCATTGGCACTAAGGACCCAGCTTAAACAAAAGTGTACTCCTAGGACTACATCTAAGTCCTATATTGTATCACTGTTCTGTTTGTATTAAGATTTCAATCAAAACAATTTTAATGGCAAACACGAACATGATAACAATATTACACTTAACTCAAATTCTTTCTTAGGAACAATTATAATTTAAAAAAAATCAAACTTTAGGCTGACTATGCATCCCTACAACAATAATGATTAGAATAATTTGCATATACAATTTCTCTACAAAAATTTGTCTGTCCCTACATCAAACCGTTAGGCGAGTAATAATATTATCCTTAGCATGCGACCTAACTACATGATGGTCCATGGGTGACTCTCAGTAATTAGAAGTTGGGATGTATACAAGACCATCTCTCTAATAGATATGACCCCCCCCACCCCCCCGCGATCAAGAGGACCTATAAGTCCCAGGGTCATATTTATCCTAGGCCAACACGATTTTGGTGCCCAACAATCCATCGAGAGACTAAACCTTGTGCACAAGTTATCCAAGAGTAATATATGATATGCAACTTTTATCAATTAAAACAATGTGAAGCAATATTTAAATGACAAGTAAAATATTTCTCTCTATCTTTCTTTCAAACCATAAAGTCATAGATATGTTCTTTCATTCTTTTATTATGACGACCATGCGACGTTTTTCCTTCCTTTCTTTCGTATCATTTTTTCTTACAAACAACACAATATTTTTCTGTACACTTCTATCTTTATAGCATACTATAAAGGAACATTAAATCAATATTTTTTAACATGCATAGCAACAATTCTTTCAATCATACCCATCTTCTAACTTAAGTATGTAATCATTCTATGTTTCTTTAACAAGCATAACGGTAGTTTTTTCAATTGTATTCACATATATGATACAAGCATATAATTCTTCTCTTTTAACATCATACGATACCAAGTTTATTAAATCATCCTTTCTTTGTTTAACAAGTATAGCAATAGCTCTTTCAATTGTATTCACATTCTATAACTCTAGCTATAGCATTCTCTTATTACGAGCGTAAGAATTTTATATAATTATTATTCTAGTGATTACAAACTCTATTTTTAGCACCAAAGCATATTTTTATTTTTTATGGGTTCATCATTAATCTTAATCGTGAAAGAATTAAAAAAGCGAAGTCTTGTCCACTCATCAAAGATGAAAGTTCTTCCTGTTCCAACAAAAAAACTCTTACTAATGGTATTTCTCTTACTTGAGCCAGCAAACCGACATCTATAGCAAATATAATGTCATCGCTATAGAACTCTTTGAAACGGTCTCTCTTCAAATTAATCTTTAAACTCCAAAACCCACTTTCTCTTGGTTGAAGAATTGCATCCATAAGTGTGAGACTCATCTCACAGTATTTGTATTTGTATACAAATACGTATTTTATACCATCTTCTGCATTTTCTTGGATTTCAGAGAACCGGAAGAAAACTTGATTTTAGAGACTTTTCTGTGTAACCGGCATACCGATCTGTACCGACAGAATGTCGTCCGGGCAGATTTTCCACTTTAGAGATATTTTTGATTCAAGATATTTTGTTTAGATATTTTCATGAATAATATTTAGATATTTTGATGAATAGTTTTGATACATTCTATTATCCATTGTTTCTTGGTTTTCTTCTGAACGGTCGAGATTAATTCTGATCGAGTCGCGGATCGCGATCGGACGGTCATAATTAATTCACCCATTCTATATATATGACTTAATTTCTTTTTTATTTCTCTTTTCATTTTCTCTCTCCACTCTTCATTCATTCTCGTTTCCACTCTGTATTCCCCGGGAGCTTGGAATTTTGTCTCAGAGACCTCGGAGTGTGGTTTCTGAACCCCTCTTGGTGGTGGATTTGAAGTATAGGCTTTGAGCTTTATTATGCAAGTACATCTTGTCTAACTACTAGACGTCCTTATTGCTTTATTATGGTTTTTGTTTCCCATTGTCTTGATAGTCCAGTATTTCCTACTACTAGCTTTACTAATATGTTTCTCTCATAAAAATGGACATTTTGTCCGTTCCAAAAATTTGCTATGTTCGTTTATTTTCCTAGTAGGAAAACTTCGTATCGGAAACGATACCGGGGTCATTGCCATGTGACTTAGTATACATGCTATGTACGACCTTCCTCTAGTATCGTTTTCATGGTTATTCTAGTTTAAACAACTTTCGAGACGAGCCTTGGTTCTCGGGACTTGTTCTAACCTTTAGTATTGTTTCTCAGCGATAATCGGCATACCGACGGTGTACCGGTGTGTACCGTCGAAATTTCAATTGTCAGCCCTCATTTTAGCTTGAAAAGTTGTTGTGACAAAAATCAGCATACCGACGGTATACCGATTTTTACCGTCGAAATTTCGTTCCAGTACCCAAGTTGTATACTTTCTGATTTTGATTAAATTTCCTGAACTTTTCTTACATATTTCTCTAAGTGTACATTCTATGATAGTCTACTGTGTTGCCTTGTCATGCTTGGTTGGACCCGATACATGTTCATGTCTAACTTCTAGATAGTGGCCTGTTATGGCGCACTCTTAATTTTCTTACATGTCTAGTTCCTTGATGGTGACCCGTTGTGGTGCACTCTTGTATACGTCCTTTCCTAGCTTGCTTGATAGTGGTCTGTCATGGCGCACTCTTGATTCTAGTACATGTCTAGCTCCTTGATAGTGGCTCGTCGTAGCGCACTCTTGTCTTGATATTGTCATGTCTTGTTATGTCACGACCCGATCCCAAATTATTGGGTCGAACCGGATCATGTCCAGCCTGCACCATTGTGAGACGGCGGCAGTAAGCTGTTCTATATGCAGGTATTCACAACAACAATTGTACATTTGTCACAACTTGATTATACAGAAATTTTAAAACTTTTTATTCAATAATTGAAAAGTACAACTGGAAATGAAAGTACTGAAATAAAATACTGAATTCAAATCAACAAACTCCAATACATAAAACTAGCTAACTGGAAAACAACTAGCTAAACGGTCGGCTCATCGGCCGATCAGGTTCTGCATCCTCCAAAGGGGACTCTGGCAACACCACAGGATATAATACTGGGTCATAGTAGCTATTGAACAATAGCTCGACATCATCAACATCACCTATGGGCGGGATCCAGTCAGGAAAGGAGCAAGTACGAGTACATAATCCGACATTCTAAGTAATAATGGAAAGATGCAATTTTAAACAGTTGAAATACTTTGAACAATATTTTCCAGCAATTGCCAGCAATTCAATATTTGAAACAATGTGATTTGAATAGATAACGTCTATGACCGACTTGGGTTGTACAATAGTATCCTAGCGACGCGATACGGCTTATCTCCGTGTCTAAGAGGGGTAAGCTCGCACAACATAACAATATACAATATGAGGGATATTGGTCATAGACGCTACACTACTCCCCCAATATCCTCACAATCAATATCAATAAATATTTGAACCCTAGGAGAGGGTTCCGTGTAGCAATGTGGTTTAAGCATGCAATCATGACAATTACTAAATAAAATGCAGGAAAACATAACCGTAACTTACCTTTGTCTGTATGACTGGATCAGGATGTCGGCACTGGAGAGGAAGTCAACTACATCCTCGAAATCCTACAGTTGAGAATCCTGACTTAGAAACATAGGAAGCCATATCTAGGTGTGCTAGTTGCAATTCTAGAAACAAACCCTAGTCAAGTTTTAAGTTATTTAATTAATCTAACGAAATCCGTCTAACGTCGTAAACTATATTGGTTATCAATTAACAGGATAAACCGATTACTGATTTATTGGAGAAAATAGCAAATTACAATTTAATTGGCAAAACTTGTATTTTTAATAATATATATAAAACTAACTTTCTTTAAATGATAAAATCATAAACTTGTTAACTTACTAGTAATTTATCCATTTTAATTAAATGTGAGAAATCCTTATTAATTTTATACAAAATAATTAATAACCAATTTTTATTATGCGTCAAGCTACGCCAACAACAAAACCCAGAAAATAAAGTAGAAAACCTAAGCTACACAATTACAGGGCCACAGAAAATAAAAAAAAAGTAGGCTTATGTCCTTACAACAATTTAATTAAATTAAATTAATAAGGCTGAGGCGAGCTCTGAGTGCCGTGAAACGGTCCAATCAGGAGGCCGAGGCCCTGCACCCAAGATACTAAAAGCCAGTAACAAGTTCTAAAAATAAAACATAATATAACTTAAATATAAATTATAGAAAATGGGCGTCTCAGACTTGGTCATGCAATCTCACGTTGCTAGCTTACGCCTCAACGTACAGGAATGTCCCGTAGCGCTTGCGTTTCGCTAACGCTCATTCGACCGATATGGTCGTCACCTAAGGGTGGTTACAGAAAATTAACTAGAAGCCAACAATACCAAAATATCTTTTCCTGAAACTTAAAGTTTATAAATAATATATTTTTTTCGAGAAGTACCAAACCATTTTGATAAACAGTAATAAAGACTATATATTTATATATATATTTAAAAAATTTGGGCAGCACCTCCTTTGCAACTAGGACAGCCTAGCCAAACTTGGCGATACAAAATATCCAAAAAGTAGTTATATTTGCTTCCAACCCTTCCAAAATCCAACCAACAACCAATAATCATAATACACATAGCCACCAACCCGAAATCACAGGACTTGAATGGTCCAAAACAACACCACACCATAGTTACCAATGAAAATAGTAGCCTAAAGACACACACAGCACATGCAAACCAAGTGGAATAATGATATATTCTAAAATCAAAACCCAAGAATCACAGAACACAACTATACCAAGGAAACGCCACAGAATAAAAGACTAAATCTGAAACGAACTCGGAATGTCCGAAAAAACTACTATCGCAACTATTCGAAGCCGATTCCCATAGCAGGATCGGGACCACGTCATCATTGACTCTACGGGAGGGACGAACTACTCTGACTATCAAGAAATTTATCGAGAGGCTCGATGACGGAGTCCGAAGAGTGGCCTCGGACTCGGGACGCGCCGTCACGAACTCGAGAGTCTCCCGACAGCGTCACGATGTGCTGCGAAAGCCACGGACAGCGTCGTGGGGTACGCGAACAGCGAAGGGAACGCGCGAGAGGCGTTGGCTAGTCGTGGGAAGCGCGAGGGAGGCCGCGGGTCATGGGGAAACGTGCGGACAGCGGGAAATTGGACGAGATCGACGGGAGACGGATCCACGGCGGCGAGGGGCGCTGGACCGGGGCACGGCGGCCACGGGGCGGATCCCCGAGGGACGGCACGGACAGCGAGGAGGGCCGCGAGACAGCGGGATCGGGTCTCCGGGGGAGCGTGCGGACAACGGGTCGGCCGGATCTGGGCCGCGGGGGTCCAGGGAGGCGGTGTTGCGGGGGTCCTCCGGAAAGGGTTCCGGTCGGTAGGGCCGCACAAGGACCGGACGGCGGCGGGCCGCAAGGCACGTCGCGGGGCGCCGGTGGTGGCGTCGGCCGCGGACGGACGCGGGGCCGAGCGGGCGGAAGGGAAAGGTCGGCCGAGGAAGTGGCGGTGGTGGGTTTGGAATTTAAAGTTTGGGGAAAAGGAGAGGGGTGCTGTGAGTGTTGTGTCCTCCTTACTATTTAGAGAATTATTAGGAGAGAGAGGGAAGAAGCTAAAATAGGAGAGAAAATGCTGAAGGGATGGGTACGTGGGGGGCAATGAGAGAAATGGTCAGGGAGAGGTGTCTGTGGTAGAGAGAGAATTTGGGGGAGAGTACTTTAAGGAGAGTGAAAGAACGTGGGTGAAAAAGTGGTTTTATTTTATTTTTATTTTCCTGCCGTTATATACATATATGTATGTATGAAAAAAAATCTGGATTTTAAAAAGGGCAAAATCAAAGTTGGATTTAGGAAACGGAAGTCGGGTTCGAGTTCGGGGTCGGACCCCAGACATGGGATCGGGACGGGTCGATCAATCAAAAATCCAATCGATGTATTTAAATATGGTTTTTTAATCTGACTGATAGTAATAACAATAATAATGCTAATAATAATAGAATAATAATAATAATAATAATAATAATAATAATGCTAATAATAATAGTATTAATAATATTATTAATTCTAATCTAAACTAGTAATCCAATAATCCAGTAATTCTAATAAACCAAAATTGCGGGTTTTACAACCTTCCCTCCTTAGAAAATTTCGTCCTCGAAATTTCAACGATAAGGGCCGGGGGTACAATCAAAAATTATTTTGGGCATGAGAAAATCTAGGTACAATTATGATCATAAAAAAAAGAGCAAATCAAATGAGGTCTCGTGAAACAGAAAAGGCAAGAAAGGAGCGAATGTCAACAGTTTATTGAGAAGGCAGAAAGTAATGGAATCTTTTGAGATGAGGGACTAAAATGTCAAATCAAATTGGAATGGGGTATAAGGGTTTGTGACTCAGGAAAGATAAAAAGTTGTATGATGGTGGGATAGCAAAGATGATTAGAATAATACAACTATGATAGGAATGTAATCGAGTAAGATATTTCCACTGAGGGCCGGGTGATGATCAAAGGGAATAGAAAGAATATCGTTTCACTATTTCAACGATCAGAAGATAATATATGCAGAAAAAAGACTTACAAGATAACTATCTTATTAATACCATGCAAAACCAATCTCTAACTAGCTGAACTTTCGGTATTTACATAAAACTAAGATATCTGTCAAGGTAAACTAAATATATATGGAATCATAAATCACCTAAATCAATTTTTCATCCATCGTTGTATGCCAATGGTCTTATCTCAATTCCTCTCTGCCTATTCCTTCTCTAGAACCTATCATTCCATTGCTCGTGTTATTCCTTCCATGGCTATATCTGTCCCTTCTAGGTATAGTAGTCATCTAACCATAAAAGTTGATCCTCGTCAAGTGTTTCTTTACTTGATCATTATATTCACATGTTTATATATATCCAATTTCACTTCCTCCATGGGAGAACATTACCAAATCCTATACTTTCCTCGCTAACTCTACCTACGTTTTCATCTATCTTACGATAACTCTTTCTTTAATCATAAAATTTAAAACCGCCAAATACCTTTATTTGTTTGAATGAGGTTTAGGCACTAGTGAGCACTACCAACAGTTATAACCCGAATAAGTCACAAGTTAAGACATACCAATCTCTCAAGACTAGCTTTCTCAAGGTATTCTTCTACCTTTCCTACCCTTTAGCTAACTAATATTGATCCCAAATATGCCTTTACTAGAAATAAGATAGGTAACAATCTATGTTTCTCCCGCATATAGCTATCAACTATTAACATATAGTCATCTACAAGATATATATCAACTATTTAATATATAAAGCTAACCACAACTATATACAGCTTCCAAAATATGTAACTAAAAATAATATATATATATATATATATATATATATATATATATATATATATATATATATATATATATATATATATATATATGTAATGTACTAAGGTTGAAACAGGAAAGAGATTGAGCCAATAGAGACTGATATGGTCCTAATAAGTTCTAGGAAAAATCAAGTACAATTTTATAGAAAATCTATCATTTCTGGCTGTGATAAGAGATTTCTGAAAATGGAAAACCACTAGAAATACAAATCCTCTAATCAGACAACAGTCAGAATAATTTGATGGTGCAGAAAAGACAACCATATTATGGATATAGTCTTAATAATATTCGAAAATCCCAAATATATCCGAAGTCACTTTGCCTCAAATTCATGCCTCGCCAGAGTGCACCTGACTGCAGTAAAATTTTGGCTCCATAACTTGAATAGTAATAGGTTTTCGAGTAGTCTATCAACTTTATCCATTTCCTGGTTGAACAACATAGGAGACAAATTTGATGCATTTATGACGTAGTCTCAATAATATCCAAAAACTATTAACACCTGAATCACTTTAACTTAGAGTCTATGCCCCGCCAGTGCGCAACTGGCTGCAGTATACTCGCAGTTTCTATAATTCAAATAGATGGTTGCGACGCATATGTGCGAAGCCATATTAGATCACTGAATATTTTCTTAACTTTGTCCATGGAAATTTCAAAGGTATAATTCGACAATTCAAAAAGTTTTTCAATGACTAAAGAAAATTTAATATTAGGATGGAATCAATTCTCTGACCGTTCGTGCTTCATGATACTCAAGCATTGAGTTTAAAAGCTTTCTAGGCCTTGAATTGATTAAGAAGTTGCCTAGGGAGAGTAAGGTTTCGAGTTGAGTGGAGAAAATCAACAAATAAAAATATTTTCGGTACTTGGAATAACTTAGGAAATATCAATCCATATTGGAATTATTTTTCGGAAAATAGTTCCCTTGGGAGATATGTGAACCAGCTAAGTTGAACCTATTCTTTGATAACAATTAACCTTGGGGCTTTATGGTTCCAAAAGAATTCGGTCCGAAATTGGTTCTGAGAAAGTCAATTGGAAATAAAGGTCAAGACAAATAGTTGGATACACTAGTCGTAAAAATACTTTGGGTAGATAAGAGTTTATTAGGTTTGCTAAAGGAGAATTTGAAACTATAAATAATGATTGGATCTAGATCCTAAATAAAGATAGAGTAGTAAGATTTGATCAAACTAATAGAGAAATTGAAAATAGGTTGCTGAAGGAGAAGATTGAGAAAGAAAAGAAAAAAATATTAATCTATAACTAGCGAAAGAGTATAGATCCTAAGGGATGCTAGAATATAATAAAGATATGGAAGGAGATAATCCCGAAAGCCATGGGACACTAAAATATACCAAAAAATCTAGAAAATAAAATAGGCAGTAAAACATACCATCATATAATCGGCCTAATCTAGATAAGGTTTAGGTACAAACGTAAGCAAGGTAACCTATAAAACTATAAGCAAGCCAAAATAAATATTTTAAAAATAAATAATTTTGGCCCTATATTGTAACATGGTAAATATAGTAGGCTCTCTGTTCACCGTGCAAAGTGTAATCAAGCGTAATATGTTATGCTTCGGTAGGGTATCATCTAGTGCTAATCAATAATTCTAGGTATCATTAGCTCTTCCGGTCCTGGTCTGGTTCGAGCAGCCTCCTGCTACTCAATCTACTACTACGATTCTCTTGTCTTGTTTTCTTGCATCATGCATATAAAACAAGATCTTGCTAGTACCGACTGATAGGCATAGGTCAGGTTGTCTTCAAAGTCTGGCAAGTTTAGGGGTAAGCATAAACAATGTACCCTACCGTTCTATAAGCAAGCAAAAATAGTTACTTATATATAGATACTTCGGTCCTATGTTGTGACAAATCAATATTCTAGTGTTCTAGTTGTTTCAAGGTCTGTTCACTTAAGTTGTTGATTGAGCCTGCATGGGGCCACCACTAAAAACATGTCACGACCCGATCCCAAATTATTGGGTCGAACCGGATCATGTCCAGCCTGCACCGTTGTGAGACAGCGGCAGTAAGCTGTTCTATATGCAGGTATTCACAACAACAATTGTACATTTGTCACAACTTGATTATACAAAAATTTTAAAACTTTTTATTCAACAATTGAAAAGTACAACTAGAAATGAAAGTACTGAAATAAAATACCTAATTCAAATCAACAAACTCCAATACATAAAACTAGCTAACTGGAAAACAACTAGCTAAACGGTCGGCTCATCGGCCTCAGGTTCTGCATCCTCCAAGGGGGACTCTGGCAACACCACAGGATATAATACTGGGTCATAGTAGCTATTGAACAATAGCTCGGCATCATCAACATCACCTATGGGGGGGATCCAGTCAGAAAAGGAGCAAGTACGAGTACATAATCCGACATTCTAAGTAATAATGGAAAGATGCAATTATAAACGGTTAAAATACTTTGAACAATATTTTCCAGCATTTGTCAGCAATTAAATATTTGAAACAATGTGATTTGAATAGGTAACGTCTATGACCTGCTTGGGTTGTACAATAGCATCCTAGCGAAGCAATACGGCTTATCCCCGTGTGTAAGAGGGGTAAGCTCGCACAATAACAATATGCAATATGAGGGGTATTGGTCATAGACGCTACACTACTCCCCCAATATTCCCATAATCAATATCAATCAATATTTGAACCCTAGGAGAGGGTTCCGTGTAGCAATGTGGTTTAAGCATGCAATCATGACAATTACTAAATAAAATGCAGGAAAATATAACCGTAACTTGTCTTTGTCTGTATGACTGGATCAGGATGTCAGCACTGGAGAGGAAGTCAACTACGTCCTCGAAATCCTACAGTTGAGAATCCTGACTTAGAAACATAGGAAGCCATATCTAGGTGTGCTACTTGCAATTTCTAGAAACAAACCCTAGTCAAGTTTTATGTTATTTAATTAATCTAACGAAATCCGTCTAACGTCGTAAACTATATTGGTTATCAATTAACAGGATAAACCGATTACTGATTTATTGGAGAAAATAGCAAATTACAATTTAATTGGCAAAATTTGTATTTTTAATAATATATATAAAACTAACTTTCTTTAAATGATAAAATCATAGACTTGTTAACTTACTACTAATTTATTCATTTTAATTAAATGTGATAAATCCTTATTAATTTTATACAAAATAATTAATAACCAATTTTTATTATGCGTCTAGCTACGCCAACAACAAAACCCAGAAAATAAAGTAGAAAACCTAAGCTACACAATTACAGGGCCACAGAAAATAAAAGAAAAGCTGGCTTATGCCCTTACAACAATTTAATTAAATTAATAAGGCTGAGGCGAGCTCTGAGTGTCGTGAAACGGTCCAATCAGGAGGCCGAGGCCCTGTACCCAAGATACTAAAAGCCAGTAACAAGTTCTAAAAATAAAACATAATATAACTTAAATATAAATTATAGAAAATGGGCGTCTCAGACTTGGTCATGCAATCTCACGTTGCTAGCTTACGCCTCAACATACAAGAATGTCCCGTAGCGCTTGCGTTTCGCTAAGGCTCATTCGACCGATATGGTCGTCGCCTAAGGGTGGTTACAGAAAATCAACTAGAAGCCAACAATACCAAAATATCTTTTCCTGAAAACTTATAGTTTATAAATAATATATATTTTTTGGAGAAGAACCAAACCATTTTGATAAACAATAATAAAGACTTTATATCTATATATATATTTGGAAAATTTGGGCAGCACCTCCTTTATAACTAGGACAACCTAGCCAAACTTGGCGATATAAAATATCCAGAAAGTAGTTATATTTGCTTCCAACCCTTCCAAAATCCAACCAAAAACCAATAACCATAATACACATAGCCACCAACCCGAAATCACAGGACTTGAAAGGTCCAAAACAACACCACACCATAGTTACCAATGAAAATAGTAGCCTAAAGACACACACAGCACATACAAACCAAGTGGAATAATGATATATTCTAAAATCAAAACCCAAGAATCACAAAACACAACTATACCAAGGAAATGCCACAGAATAAAAGAATAAATCCGAAACGAACTCGAAAAGTCCGAAAAAACTACTATCGCAACTATTCGAAGCCGATTCCCATTGCGGGATCGGGACCGCGTCATCATCGACTCTACGGGAGGGACGAACTACTCCGACTATCAAGAAATTTATCGAGAGGCTCGATGACGGAGTCCGAAGAGTGGTCTCGGACTCGGGACGCGCCGTCACGGACTCGAGAGTCTCCGAACAGCGGCACGATGCGCTGCAAAAGCCACGGACAGCGTCGTGGGGTGCGCGAACAGCGAAGGGAATGCGCGAGAGGCGTTGGCCAGCCACGGGTCACGGGAAAATGCGCGGACAGCGGGAAATCGGTCGAGATCGACGGGAGACGGATCCACGACGACGAGGGAAGCTGGACCGGGGCACGGCGGCCACGGGACGGATCCACGAGGGATGGCACGGACAGCAAGGAGGGCCACGAGACAGCAGGATCGGGTCTCCGGGGGAGCATGCGAACAACGGGTCGGCCGGATCTAGGCCGCGGGGGTCCAGGGAGGCAGAGTTGCGGGGGTCCTCCGGAAAGGGTTCCGGTCTGTAGGGCCGTACGGGGACCGGACGGTAGCGGGCCGCAAGGCACGCAGTGGCGCACCGGTGGTGGCGTCGGCCGCGGACGGACGCGGGGCCGAGCGGGCGGAAGGGAAAGGTCGGCCGAGGAAGTGGCGGTGGTGGGTTTGGAATTTAAAGTTTGGGGAAAAGGAGAGGGGTGCTGTGAGTGTTGTGTCCTCCTTACTATTTAGAGAGTTATTAGGAGAGAGAGGGGAGAAGCTAAAATGAGGGAAGAAAATGCTGAAGGGATGGGTACGTGGGGAGCAA
The DNA here is from genome assembly GCA_029216955.1 of Iris pallida. Lineage (NCBI taxonomy): Eukaryota > Viridiplantae > Streptophyta > Magnoliopsida > Asparagales > Iridaceae > Iris > Iris pallida. The sequence goes on along the minus strand of JANAVB010040218.1, from coordinate 8,405,957 downwards.
TGAGAGAAATGGTCAGGGAGAGGTGTGCGGTAGAGAGAGAATTTGGGGGAGAGTACTTTAAGGAGAGTGAAAGAATGTGGGGAAAAAGTAGTTTTATTTTTATTTTCCTGCCATTATATACATATATGTATGTATGAAGAAAAATCTGGATTTGAAAAAGGGCAAAATCAAAGTTGGATTTAGGAAACGAAAGTCGGGTTCGAGTTCGGGGTCGGACCCCAGACACGGGATCGGGACGGATCGATCAATCAAAAATCCAATCGATGTATTTAAATATGGTTTTCTAATCCGACTGATAGTAATAACAATAATAATGCTAATAATAATAGAATAATAATAATAATGCTAATAATAATAGTATTAATAATAATATTAATCCTAGTCTAAATTAGTAATCCAATAATCCAGTAATTCTAATAAACCAAAATTGCGGGTTTTACATGTTGTGGCTTGTTGTAGTGCACAATCTTGCTTGTCTTGTCCAGTCTCGCATGTCCCATGTTTAGGATGGATTCTGCGAAATGCCATACCCGAAATCCTAAATGAAAATGTTATAAACTATATAACTAGCTTGATTATCTAGATCATTGGAAGGTGAGACTTCACTACTAAAATCTGTCAAATCAGCGACGCCTCAGGACGTCGCTAAAAAGGGAAAATACGTCGCTAATATCGATTAGCGACGTATTTAGCGACGTTTGCACGTAGTCGCGATTAACCTAGTCGCTAAACAACAAAATGTCGCAATACGTCGCTATTGCGACGACACTCAGCGACGCGAACACGTCGCTAATTCAGCGACTACCAGCGACGTAAAACGTCATCATTTACCGACGCAACCTAGCGACGTTGAGCGACTTGACATGCATCGATGGTGACCTGGCTTGAGAGCCAAATGGCGACGTTCTGCGACTTTTCTACGTCGCTATAGTACCGACATATAGCGACGTTTAGCGACGTCTTACGTAGCGACGTTTAGTGACGATCAGCGACGGTACTCATCACAGTTAGCGACGTTGTGATACTTACTTAGCGACGTTGCCGTCGTCGCTGGACGCCGCTGAGAGTCGCTGAACGTCGCTAATCTTGAAAAATAAAAATAAAAAAATACAGCATTTGCAGCATCCCCTGCAGCATTTGCAGCATCCTCTACACCATTTGTTACAACAACGACGGTGTGTATCACGAACACAGTATCAAACAACACAGATACACACAATCACGAACACGTTTGAAACACAATCTCATCAATCAACACAGATATATAAAAATTTGTAACAACAATGTCAAACATAATAGTCCACAACTTAATTGCCAAGTATGGGAACGAAATGGCTCAGAACACAACCCAAAATTCATTCTAGCATACATTAGTGTGAATCATCTATGTTCTGTACATATGGTGTAGTATATGTTCTTATCGTATCTAGTATCTGAAGAATGTAACAGAATCAAGGTGAACTCACGTAATGTAATACTAAGACATCATCTACTACTATATAAGATATAGTGATAGGTTGTCGTATCATCATTGTCGAGGGATGAGGGTCGGAGGACAAATACCGCTCGAGTGAGCCAAAGGCATGCAGCCACTTCCCTCCCTCTCTCACGCTATCAACGTCACAACTTTTCCACCTCAAGTTCTGATCAAGCATTTTCCTTCTCCTCTCCTCCACCATGGCTCTGGACCCATCTGCTCCTCCCTACTTCCCTTCTTCTTATTTGACTCTCTCAGCCAAAGGCATCTTCCTTCTCTTCTCCACCATGGCTCTGGACGTCGCTGAGAGTCGCTGAACGTCGCTAATCTTGAAAAAAATAAAAAAAATACAGCATTTGCAGCATCCCCTGCAGCATTTGCAGCATTTGCAGCATCCCCTACACCATTTGTTACAACAACGACGGTGTGTATCACGAACACAGTATCAAACAACACAGATACACACAATTACGAACACGTTTGAAACATAATCTCATCAATCAACATAGATATATAAAAATTTGTAACAACAATGTCAAACATAATAGTCCACAACTTAATTGCCAAGTATGGAAACGAATGGCTCAGAACACAACCCAAAATTCATTCTAGCATACATTAGTGTGAATCATCTATGTTCTGTACATATGGTGTAGTATATGTTCTTATCGTATCTAGTATCTGAAGAATGTAACAGAATCAAGATGAACTCACATAATGTAATACTAAGACATCATCTACTACTATATAAAATATAGTGATAGGTTGTCGTATCATCATTGCCGAGGGATGAGGGTCGGAGGACAAATACCGCTCGAGTGAGCCAAAGGCATTCAGCCACTTCCCTCCCTCTCTCACGCTATCAACGTCACAACTTTTCCACCTCAAGTTCTGATCAAGCATCTTCCTTCTCCTCTCCTCCACCATGGCTCTGGACCCATCTGCTCCTCCCTACTTCCCTTCTTCTTATTTGACTCTCTCAGCCACATATGATATCCATCGCAAGTGTAGAGTCGAGGAAGAAGAAGTGGGCAGGAAGAGGAGGGGGAAGCAGTACAGCCGACGGCATGACCCGGAGGAAGTACAGAGGTTTTCTTCAATATCCGTATAGGAGAACTATAAGGATATATCTTTTCACAACATATCACCTTGTCAAAGACCCTTAATGTGACAACCATGTTACCGCGGTGTCGGAAGACTAACATGTCATAATTTTCTAAGCCGTGTATTTTGACATAATCCTCCAAACTCTTTCCTGCTATGTAGTAATGCAAGATTACTACATAGGAGAAAAGAGTTGGGAGGATTATGTCAAAACACACGGCTTAAAAAATTATGACATGTTAGCCTTCCGACACCGCGGTAACATGATATTCACATTAAGGGTCTTTGACAAGATGACATATTGTGAAAAGATATATTCTTATAGTTCTCCTACGGATTTGAAGAAAACATCTATACTTCCTCTGGGTCATGCCGCCGGCTGTGCTGCTTCCCCCTCCTCTTCCTGTCCACTTCTTCTTCCCCGACTCTACACTTGAGGTGGATATCATATGTGGCTGAGAGAGTCAAATAAGAAGAAGGGAAGTAGGGAGGAGCAGATGGGTCCAAAGCCATGGTGGAGGAGAGGAGAAGGAAGATGCTGAATCAGCATTGTCTTTCGGATCGTCCTCATCAAGGCATAACGGGCTGCTCAGCGTGCCCAGCTTCTTCAACTTCTCGCTGGTTGCAGAGTCGAAATGGAAACAGGTCCTCTTTGCCGGCCCGGAGCTCTGACTCGCACTCGTCGCCTCGCTACCGATTTTCTCTCCTCCTCTGACGCGGGCCATAAGAAAAGAAATTTTGTACCTCTTCTTCACATAAACATCATTGCCGCCTTGTATTCGAGCCACCTCGTCTGTGACGCTATCCAACTTCTCGGTGCCTACATTGTCACTTGAATCTCCCCTTCGACTCGTATCATCCTCTTCTTCGCCTGTCTTTTCGCTCCCTGTCTTGCAATCATCTACTATCACCGCCGACTCATTCGACTCCTTCTCCGAGTCTTCCTCCTCCTCCTCCTCCACCTCGGAGTCATCGGAGAAGGAGTCGAATGAGTCGGCGGTGATAGCAGATGATTACAAAACAGGGAGCAAAAAGACAGGCAAAGAAGAGGACGATACGAGTCGAAGGGGAGATTCAAGTGACAATGTAGGCACCGAGAAGTTGGATAGCGCCACAGACGAGGAGGCTCGAGTACAAGACGGCAATGATGTTTATGTGAAGAAGAGGTACGAAATTTCTTTTCTTATGATCCGCGTCAAAGGAGGAGAGAAAACCGGTAGCGAGGCGACGAGTGCGAGTCAGAGCTCCAGGCCGGCAAAGAGGACCCGTTCCCATTTCGACTCTGCAGCCAGCGAGAAGTTGAAGAAGCTGGGTACGCTGAGCAGCCCGTTATGCCTTGATGAGGACGATCCGGAAGACAATGCTGATTCAGTTTTGCCTTCCTTGGATGGTATTGATTCTGTAGATCCGTGTATAAAAGAGGAAGAGATTGGGAGTAGAGTGGACCCGGAGGAAAATGAGAGATTGGAAGCTGGGTCAATATCCAAGAAGCGAAAGAGAGTCGAGGATTCTGATTTTGATGGCATAGAGGAAGAGGTTCGCGACATAACGAGAGGGACAGGGAAGGGGGCAGATGAAGGATGGCTCAGAACACAACCCAAAATTCATTCTAGCATACATTAGTGTGAATCATCTATGTTCTGTACATATGGTGTAGTATATGTTCTTATCGTATCCAGTATCTGAAGGATATAACGGAATCAAGATGAACTCACATAATGTAATACTAAAACATCATCTACTACTATATAAGATATAGTGATAGGTTATCGTATCATCATTGTCGAGGGATGAGGGTCGGAGGACAGTCAACTTTATCTACGGCTACATAGTTTCTGCCTCGTCAGTCGAATGGCTGTAGGGACAATATCGTACCGTAGATTAATACAAATGGAGCTGGAGCCAAAATACAGAAACCAAAATACAAAATACAGAATCAAATCTTTGGGTTCGTCGAAAATATGAAACACAGTTCTAATTCATATGTATTTTAAGTGTGAGAACGGATGGCTCAGAACACAACCCAACCGAAGGATACTCTGAGAGATCCATCTGAGTAGGACGTATACTCTGAGAGATCACCTTTACAAGAATGATATCAGTAGTGGGATTGAGTGTGTACGTCCTACTCAGATGGATCTCTCACCGTTACTATTTTTTCTGACAGCATGGTGGATGTGCTCCGTCAACAGATTCTTGCTCCGAGCCAAAACTTTGCCCCGGAGCTCAAGTGGACATCCTTCGTGTAGAGCTCGAGTGAGAGGTTCCTGACAGCATGGTGGTCTCCTTTGTTAAAGTATCTGTGCTCGTCCTACAACCAATGTGTGATGAGCACGAATACTTTGACAAAGGAGACCACCATGCTGTCAGGAACCTCTCACTCGAGCTCTACACGAAGGATGTCCACTTGAGCTCCGGGGCAAAGTTTTGGCTCGGAGCAAGAATCTGTTGACGGAGCACATCCACCATGTTGTCAGAAAAAAATAGTAACGGTGAGAGACCCATCTGAGTAGGACGTACACACTCAATCCCACTACTGATATCATACTTGTAAAGGTGATCTCTCAGAGTATACGTCCTACTCAGATGGATCTCTCAGAGAATCCTCTCTGGTTGGTTGTCGTATCATCATTGCCGAGGGATGAGGGTCATAGTACCAATACAATCCAGAGATTGACATAGTACTAATTCATATATATAGTCCAATACAAATAGTCTAATATAAAAACAACCCAATACAAATAGTCCAATACAAATAAGTACTAATAGCTAATAAGAACCACGCAGCTCACGCAAATGCTCAGTGATACGATCACGCAACCACCTCGAAAAAGCGAGATCTTTGGCGTGAGAAGAGATGTCGTCCCTTACAAGTGTTGCATGAATAGAACTCCCGGTCTCACTAGCTACCGGTGCTGGATGAATAGAACTCCCGGTCTCACTAGCAACCGGTGCTACTTCCTCCTTAATTGTAGGAGGAGCCACCTCAGCATTCACTGTTTCCCTCAAACGACGTACCGCTCCTCGGGTCATGGGTGTCATCTGGTAAGATCGATATTCACAAATAATATAATTGTAACATAAGCAAGCTAACTAAAGGAACCATCATGTAATTTGAGTACATTTTCGAAAGCAGATAAAGTACAAAAATTCAATTTTTTGCCAAGTGTGAGAACGGATGGCTCAGAACACAACCCAAGATTCATTCTAGCATACATTAGTGTGAATCATCTATGTTCTGTACATATGGTGTAGTATATGTTCTTATCGTATCTAGTATCTAAAGAATGTAACAGAATCAAGATGAACTCACATAATGTAATACTAAGACATCATCTACTACTATATAAGATATAGTGATAGGTTGTCGTATCATCATTGCCGAAGGATGAGGGTCGGAGGACAGTCAACTTTATCTACGGCTACATAGTTTCTGCCTCGTCAGTCGAATGGCTGCAGGGACTATGTCCTGATCACGATGTCGTATCGTAGATTTAGGATTTAAAATATGGTATTCAGGTCAACTTAATTCAGTCAAAGGGTACTGAACATAAAGTCTAATTAAGACTTTCAACTAAGCAGGCAGCCTGGACTGCTGTTCAGAACTTGGCAGGCAAAATCCCATACCATCTGATGACAAACCTATACACACCCTTGCCCAAACCATTTGTTTCAGTAGGTAAAATATTCCAGGTTACTCAAGTAACCTGTCGTGCAATATTTGGTGTCAACAGCATTCCTTATTAATTGTAACATGCATACTATCATATCCCAACTCTGCCAAAACCTGACCAACATACCCTACACTAATCATTCCATATTTCAGTAATGTCAGTGAGCTAAATCATACTCAACTGTCGAGAATACTTAGGAGAAAACTCATTCACAGGATTAGTATCCATCCTTCGTGACATAGCTGAAATTTTATAGGGCTCGATAAAAATTATTAGTCAATTTATTCATCATTTCAAAACCCTAAAAATGCTCAAAAAACTCCCAGTATCAGTATATAGGGCTCGAACCCTAAATTAGAATTCGAATCCAAGCCAAACATCAAATTGACAGTTGATATGCCCAAAAAACTCCCAGTATCAGTATATAGGTGTCACACTGTGAGTCTCGTGTCCACACAGTGGGACACGACGTGTCCAAACCAACAAAATAGGTGTCACACGAACTAAAAGCGAGTCCACGCTCTCGTGTCCCCCGCAGCGAGTCCACTGTGAGTCTCGCGTCCCCCGCAGCGAGTCCACGCTCTCGTGGACACGAACTAGAAGCGAGAGAGAGCTAGAAGACGAGAAGAAACTGGGGAGGAGCTACCTGAGGAAGGAGAAGGAGGAGAATGAGGAGCTACCTGAGGAAGGAGAAGGAGGAGAAGGAGGAGGTCGGAGGAGGAAGATCGTCGGAGGAGCGCCGCGGAGGAGGAGGCCGGAGGAGGAAAATCGCCGGAGGAACGTCACGTCGAGCGCGCGAAAAATTGGAGGAGAAATTTGTGAATGATCGAAAAGAAAACCCTCGCCGGCTATATGAAACGATTAGCGACGTCCTTTTAGGACGTCGCTAAACGTCGATGATATTTAATAAACGGCGACGCTGCTTAAAATGCGTCGCTACACGTCGCTATATCAACGACGTGTACCGACGAACTTGCGACGCAGATTCCCATTTAACAAATTGTAGCCGCTATTAGTCGCTGTTGGCGACAAACAGCGACGTCTTAGACAAACATCGCTAAACCCCCAAAAATTAGCGACATTCTATCTTGGAGTCGCTAACTACGTCGCTGATATGACTTATTTTGGTAGTGCTTTTTCGATTGTCTGCACCATTGTTTCTTGGTCTTATATATATATATATATATATATATATATATATATATATATATATATATATATATATATATACACTAGGGATTTGGAGCTATCTGTCATGATGAGCACTCTTCCAGCACACCGTCGAGTGGGACACTTCCTTAGGACACGTGTATCTTACTACGGTGTTTCTGCTATACTTGTTTTTATTTTGGCTTGCATCAATCGGGTAGTCTGCAGGACAGGTAACTGGATCGGATTCTCAAACTTGCATATTTTAGTAATTAGGATTGTTATTAGTTAAAGTATCAAGTCGTACTCATTGTTTGGTCGTGATTGATGGATGGAGTCCATTCCTGTTTAGTCTAGTCTAGTCTTGTTCCAGTTTATCTTATTTCAGTACCAAGTTTCCTGCTATTTTCTCATATGCTATCATTTCTGCTACAGTCTTGGTTTTACTACATGTCTCGCATGCTTGTCCTTACCACTTGTCCCATATGTTCGGTTTCATCACATGCTACATATCCTGTATATTTACATGTTCATATGTTGTTTCCTTACATATTTTTAGTTTTCTTTCATATTCATGGGGTACCTTTATATTACTTTTGTCCTGTGTTTACTGCTTTACTTTAGAGTTGCTATGATTTGCATGCTAGTTTTAGTTGATAGTTTGGCTTCCTTTGTGGTACTTGCTATTGGGGGTCTGATCCCACTGGTTTTGTATTGACCAGATTTAGTTGAGGAGCCCTAAGGATCTTCTGGACCTTCCACTCGATGGTGACCACCCGGAGCACCAGGGGGCTTGGGTGGGTGTTCTTTCTCTTACCCACTCTTTTTTGTACATATTCTTTTTGAGGCGTTTAGCCACCGAGCACGTGTTTAGCTCGTGTTTTGGACTTGACTTTTGGCCTACTGGCCTAGAAATGGTCTGTATATTTCTAGACTGCAGCAAGAGCTGATCATGTATTACTTAGTCTTGCTAGCTCTTCATTTTGTATTACTAGCTTCATGATCATTTATATATTATAGTTTGTGACGCTTTAGTGTCTTATATACCCGGTGATCATATTCTTGTACATTATTTTCTTGACTATGATTGAGATATCTAGGATTATGTGACCTAGGATTGACTGTTGGTTTGTAGTAGTAACCCACATCTATACAGCTTATACGTTATTTCGGAGTACTGGAGTACTTTGGTATACGTAGCTGGTCTGATTCGTCCCTACTTGCCAGTATTCTGGTTCTGGAGCATGACAATAAGAGAACTCTCTCTCCTTGTATTGTAATTCCTTGAGTTTAGGGATAGAAAACACCTATTTAAAGCATCCAGCACTCGAAAACTGCTAGACCATTGATCATGATCCAACGGTATTAATAAAATATTCAAAATTTACCTTCAGTCTCGACACCAATATACCGGTGACGGTATACCGAAAATAGGAAGTTAGAGTCAAAACGATTCTGTAACGTAAATTGTTTCATCGGTGTTTTGGCGATATTCCGACAACAATATACTGACCGTACATGACCTTTTGTATTGATACAACTTTTTGCATATGTCCGACATGCGCTCAAATCATGTGCCACCTTTATCGCATTCGACTCTCCGAGATTCTTCGACACATGAATGATTCTCTCGCACTCCGAGGTATTATCCACATAGGTTAAAAATCCATCCATACCAACAAAACATGTTTGTAATTACATTCGACAGTTTGAAGATGAAAATATTTACAATCACATTGTAAACATAGATCATGCAAAGACGTTATGGGAGAAGCTGAATTCCTTATATGACAAGAATACTGACATCACAAGTTTTTTATGATTCCACATATGACGAGTCTAAGGTACAAGAACAGTACGCCTACTACAGATCACATGAATGACTTTTAGGACGTGGTTGATTAGTTGTAAACAACGAGGGTCAAATTCGACGAGATTCGGGAACTTTGGTTGCTGGGATCATATCTTTCTCTCTCTTTCTGTTATACTCATTCTCATTCATTGAGTAGTTGTGGTTGATCCAGCCGCTGATCAGTAAAAGAAGTTGTAGAGAAATCATGTGTATTCTTCTAATCTAGTACTGGGAAGTTTTTTGAAATGGATTCTGATTGTTCTGTAATTTTCTTTGCAAGATTGTGGTATCGTCACGCCCCAGAACCAGAATACCGAAGAGCGAGGGAATGACTCAGCCAGCTACGTATTACGTGTAGATAAATACCGTATAATACGATCAATGATGTCTAAAAGACGAGGGGGTGCATACTACATGAAAGTCTCACTAGGGTTACTCAACATCTATTGTCTCAATCATTCAAACAAGAAGAGTACTAGAGAACATGTAAGATAAAGCAGTAAGGCGTCCCAAACGCCCAGTCAAAATGTTCTTGAGATCTGGCTTTACAAAACATAGCCAGATGATATGACAAGGTATACACAATCGTTATCAGCTGCAGTCTGACTTAGTTACAATTATGTAAAGTAAGCGCAAGACAGTCCGACTAACATGTCGGTGCCAAGCGACAAAATATAAAGTACGTAGTAAAACGAGCAGGAAAGCAAGGAACCCACTCGTGTCCTCCTGCGATCATCCCTCTAATATTGACCATCTTGGAGGTGGAAGTAAGCTGAGTCCTCGGGAACTGGCTCTAAATCTGGCCATGCAAAACCAGAAAGGTTAGACCTCTAATAGCAAGTACCACAAGGAAGTACGATATGAAAATTAAAAACCAGTGGGTAAGAGTTAAGAATATGATAAATAAACCTCCGCTTGCTACTGGGATTCACACAACATCACGATACTTCAAACCAACTTCCCAACCAAACAAGGACAGAAGTTGACCCGTCATGTCCTGTAGTGCCCCGTCCCGCAAAGTCAATCAGAGGAATCAAAATGCCGACGGCGTTCGGCCTTAGCCTTGCAACGGCTTGCTCGGAGACATCGGTCAGGTGGGGTAGTTTCGGTGAACTCTCCTCATCTTTGCCTTCACATAATAATTCGTGTTTTCAACTTGCACAAGTTAGGCTTGATAATAAAAGCTACGCATCCACATAGCTAAGGGAATAATCCCGACGGTTTGAATCGAGTTAGAACATGGAAAACGTCCCACTGTCGGCCTAGAGTTGGTGCACGGCGTGCTTTGAAAATGACACTCAGTCCTTCGTTCCGTGGCTTGGGAGAAGGAAAGTTGGTCTTCGGTGCAAAAGTTGAGAGTTAGCCTAAGTCATAGGCGTCGCCCGCACAAGTGCTTGCTAAAGCATGCACGGTCCGGTCCCGCAAGGCTTGGCATAGCCTTTGCTCGTCCCTTGGGTTAAGTTGTAGGCTTGAGTGAGTTAGGCAAAGTAATGTCGGTCGACCTAAGTTATTCTACGTACTGTCCCGCTCATTCTGCGGTTGTCAAGTTAAATAGTCCCACGATTCCAAGGCCCGTCATATGGAGTATGACATGGGCGACAGCGTTGCGTCGAACACGAGTCGGTTTAGAGGCACGAGCCACGGTTGGTTCAGTGGAAAGTTAGCCACGGTCGGTCGACACTTAAAGGAAACACGCTATGTTCAAGTTAAGTTGGAAGGCTATGCAGTAGCCGTTCCCTGAGTTCAAAGAATGTTAAGTCTAAGCGATGGTTAGTCGCCGAGAGAAAATATGTCGGGACTGTGGTTCAGTCGCCGAGGCAACCCTGGTTAGGGGCTCTGCAAAGGAAGTATGAAAAAGAAAAAGAGTTAAAACAACCAAGTAAATGAATTGATCACATAACAAGCCCAAACTGTATCCTAAAACACTCCATGTAACCCTTATGAACTTGGACACTTGTCGACAAGGGGTGGTTTCTTCGAGCGGAATTCCGGGGCCACGGGACCGTCTCGGCCTAGGAAGAAACAAGTTGTAGCCGAGCTGGGTAATAGGCAACGCTGGTTAGGCGATCGGTATGTCGGGGACTTTCATCGGGGCTCGCTACCTGCGTTGAAAGGGTCCCGAGTACCAGGCTACGTCCAAGGCGGCTGGTTAGGCCAATCCCATAACAAACACTTAATAATAATTGTTTTCAACTAACATGGTAAGTTTGGTGTCGGCACGGGCGGCAATCCGTGTGTGTGACGGTGGATTGAGTTGGATATGTATGAGTTAAAAGACACAATGTCTGAGCCTAAGATTTGGCTACAGCGAAGGCGACGTGCTTCGGCACGAGATGTGGCGTCGACTGTTAAGTTGCGAGTTAAGTCAAAAAGGGCCGTAGGGCTAGTTGTGTGAAGTTACGTTGAGTTGCTGGGCACGACCTCGAAATATGAGGCACGGTCGCGTTGTCACAACACAAGTATAAGCAAGACTAAACAAGGAGGCGCTGCCTCGGAGATATTGAAACACGAATTGAGTTATGGCACGACCGAGTCGTTACGTCCCAAAGTTTGGCTAGAAAGACAGGTATAAGTCGGTGCGTCGCCAATGCAAGCACGAGAAAGGTCTAGAGGCAAGGAAATGGAGTCCTTCGTGTAGCTGCGTCTCTGATTATGGCCGTAAGGCAACACGACTTGATAGGTTACGTTGTTGGCACAAGAAGTGGTCTAGAGATAAAGTATGAGTTAACGTTGACATTGCAAGCACGGGATGGTTCTGATACACAAGTTGCGCTAAGGCGCCGGTCCTAAAACTGATCCTAAGGAAAGACTAGAAAGACAATCGAAAGGGTTTAAGTTGCACAAAGTAAATGAACGTGTAGGTTTTGTATGGGTGGGCGAGAAGCTCACTCCACCAGTACAGTGGTACTGACACCCACACAGTGTTTCATGTGCAGGCACAGGTAGAAGCTCGTGGCGCGGAGCTCGCTTGGATGCGTCGAGGCACGGAGTTCCTTGGCGAGTCGAAGCGTGCGGTCGCGTGATCTGAAGACTTATACAGGACGTAATGTATGGACATCGCCTTCCGAAGTTTCCGCTGGAATCAAGTATTGTATCGAGAGATGAGAGAGAGCAGAGTGACTTGTAAAATGAGAGAAAAGTGAGGCTTGAGAGACTTGTAATTGGCCTTGCGCCCACAATGTAATCCTTGAATTCAATATCAATAAAAGAGCTTTCTTTGAAATACTTGTGTTCATGTGTTCTTTAAATTCCGCTGCAATATATTCAATGTCTCTGCACGGGACTTCTGTGCGACGACCCCGTCGCAGCCGCTGTAATCGGCCGTTATGGAACCCGCCTTGCACGAGCGCAATCTAGGCTCGTGCGGCATCACGCCTTAGCGAGGACGATCGCTCCTACGGGAGCGGGGCTTGACATGTCCTGACATTCTGATCATCTCAGTTAGTTAACGAAGTAAGTACAGTACACAAGCAAATCAATTTAAACGGCAATACAACTACTACGGCTTGCTAACTGTAAGTTCCAAGTTTTCCTGGAAATATGCAATAATGGATTCCTCAGTTCTTACTATGTACAAGCAAGGCTAGTCTATCCAATAATCAATTGCGCCAATCATGAATTAGACGAGTCCCTATCTTAATTGAAATCTCATGCCGTGGATCATGGTCATTCAGAATAAGTACTTCCGTACAGAGTACGATATGTACAAATCTACAACGATGCCCGTGCGGTTAGGTTGTAGGTCTTACATAGCGTAATGCAATAATCAAACCTAGCCACAGAATAATTATGCCTTGATTGTAAGGTACACATGCTGCTTTTATAGAAACAAGTTGAAGTCCGCACGTGTCCATATGCCAATGTTCGGGATCGGCTAGTCGATTGCAATGGTTCATGTTTAATATGAATGTGTCTCATTCAATTTCAATAAGACGACTAGCCAGTCTCTTAGTTCCAACTAGGAATGCATGATCAATCATTAGTCGATGTAACAATCAATGTCAATTCGTGATAAGGCATAAAAGTCAACTAGCATTTGGTATGGTCGAGTCTATAACTCCCAGGGTTAAGTTCCAGTCATTCTGGATATCCATAAACCAATCGAGACACCGGACACATTCCACACAACAATATGTATTAAAAATATTAACATATCATGATTATATCGAGTACATGTCAAAAGGCGTAAGGGTATAATAAGGGGTGCCATGCGCCTAAGGAGTACGCTCAATGAAATGTGCCAAGCCAGAGGGGTACGCCCAATGAAATACGCGTAAAGGAACTTTACGCGTAAGGGAAGTTTACGCATGAAGGAATAAAGCTTACGCGTAAAGGAGAACGCTCAATGAAATACGTGTAAAACTCGTCTTACGCCAAGCCGGAGGAGTACGCGTAAAGAATAGAGTTACGCATGAAACTTGTATGCGTAAAGGGTCGAGTTATGCGTAAAGCTTGTACGCATAAAGAGTTAAAGTTTACGCATGAATGAATATGCGTAAAGAATAGTATTGCGCGCGTAAAGGAAGTACGTGTAAAAAATAATATTACGCGTGAGCCATTATACGCGTAAAGAATAATGTTACGCGTGAAACATTGTACGCGTAAAGAATAACGTTACGCGTAAGGAATATGCCAAGCCAGAGTAGACTTGCGTAATTCGGATTCACGCTGACACGAATGAATGTGGGCGTAGAGCTTGATATTACGCGGGCACGTAAAACGTGGGTGTAGAGAACCTCTCGAACTCCAATTCCATAAAACCTTCAATCGAAGCCAAAAATGGGACTTCCATGGATCAAAATGGGGTATAACACAAATCTCAACAATCTGGAATGCTCAAAATTTAGAAATAAGAAAGTTTGAGAGATCAAAACCTTTAAAATCCAAAAATAGTAAATTTCTAGATCTACAAAAATAAAACTCTCAAAATGGAAAATGTCAAGTTCTAAACTATCTTAGAATCATGAGAGGAAGATAAATGAACCATAAAAATGGGTTCTCATGTGGAAGCAAGATGCACTTGCCTATGCTCTTGGTAGGTGGAGGGAGTTATGAGGAAGAAGAAGGAGAGTAAATGAGAATGAATGAAGAGAGAGAAATGGTTGGGCTTTAAATGGAGATGGTGGTAGGTAGTTGGTTGGGTTCATGATGAACCACCAAAACAAACCAACCTAAGCCGAACCCAAGAGCAAAAATAATAGCAGAAAATAAAATACAGAAAAATAATTAACGTAAAATTAAAGAAATTAAATACAGAATAAATGCATGATAAATATTAAATAATACATTCAAGCAGTACACGTATTAAAATACGTATTCTGGGAACGGGGAGTGACAGGTATTCTTGTGATGCATTTTGGAGAATCATTTGTCGTGTGATCTCTGGTTGAAACGCTTGTTGATATGGATGTTGCGAGACGATTTGAGCTGGAGTTATTAAAATGTAAATAAGAAAGTTCTATAAAACTTAAAAGGGATATTAATATTTTAACAAGAAAAAATTTGAGTGGCACCCCACTTGGATGACCTATTTATGCGGTGCACCCCACATTGTTTGCTAAATGTATAAGTTATCCCACATTGGACAGAAAATGTCAGTTTTGACGGTCAACGATATTTGACCCTTAAAAAAGACAAAAATGCCCATCTTCCTCTTTGTCTTCTTCTCCAAACCCAATTTATTCCCTCCCCCCACTCTATCCTATTTCTCCGACGAGTCCCCCTCTCCCTCCTCTCCTGCGAGCGCCCCCCTCCTCACCCCCGCTGCCCGTCGCCGTTGCTGCTGGCTGCCGCCGCCGCTGCTGCTGGTTGCCGCTACTGCTGGTGGCTGTCGTCGCTGTTGCTGGTGGCTACCGCCGCTGCTGCTGATGCGGTGGTGGTGTTGGGGGAGGGGGGCGGAGGGGGGCAGAGCGGAGCGGGGGAGGGGGCGGAGGGGGGCAGAGCGGAGCGGGGGAGGGGGCGGAGCGGGGCGGAACGGGACGGGGGCGCAGGGGGCAGTGGTGGTGTTGTTGTTGTTGTTGGTGGTGGTGTTGGTGATGATGATGGTGGTGGTGGTGATGGTGATTGTGAAGGTGAAGGTGGTGGTAGTGGTGATGGTGATAGTGAAGGTGGTGGTGGTGGTGATGAACGCGACAGCGGCGGGGCGGGGGCGGGGGCGGGGGCACGACAGCGGCAGGGTGGGTTTGGGTTTGGGAGAGGACGAGGGTATTTTCGTCATAAATTATCGGTCAAACCCTGTTTGACTAACGTAGATATTAGATACTAGTAAGATACCAACATATATCTTACCCCAAGATACCATATACCTTAGCCCTATTGATATCCTAATACCAATACCTTAGTTTAGGCATAAATACCTTAACTACCAAGATACCAATCTTAGATATCTAATATCTATCCTAAGCTACTAGCTAACCAATAACTTAGATACCTAACCTTTGTTACCTAGGTAAACCCAATACCTTATCTTGTAATAAGGTAAACCCATTACCTTAAGGTAAGGTAAACCAGTACCTTGGTTGGAAACTAATACCTTAACCTCTAATAGTAATACTTTAAATATCTAGCCTCTAACCATCCACCCTAAAATATTAGATAGACAATACCTTAGTATCTAATACCTTAGTATCTAATACCTTAGACTTGGGTTATCTTGGTAGGTAATAGTTAGAAGTGGGTTATCTTGGTAAGTAATGGTTAGAAGTCGGTTATCTTGCTAGGTAATGATTAGAAGTGGGTTATCTGGGTAGGTAATAGTTAGAAGTGGGTTATCTTTGTAGGAACCGTCAAAACTGACGTTTTCCGTCAGATGTGGGACTACTTATACATTAAACAAACAATGTGGGGTGCACCGCATAAATGGGTAAACTAAGTGGGGTGTCACTTAAATTTTTTCTTTTAACAAATGCTCCAATTTAAAATATTTAAACTAGTATATGCCTTCACTATTAAAAAAAAAGAAGAAGCAAATGTTACTATTTTTTGTGTGGAACATTTAAAATTTTAAGCTATACTCCCACTTTAAACAAAAAATTGACCGTTTTACATGAAATAGAGGTATATGCTAGTTTTTTTAAAAGTGAAGGTAATATGTCTGAGCTCTAGCTAGTCTAGTGGTATTGGGACGAACACCTGGAGAGACCGGCAAGATTTGAGCCTCCCAACTGGGTGTGTGCTTAGAATTTAAAAAAAAAAAAATTAAGGGATATTTGCTAAAATACCCCAAGTAAAAAAAAAATCAAATGTATCACGCGGGTCATCTTCTCTCAGAAGGTCAACATAGGTGACCGTTTCTTCCCAAGCAACTCAGTCTACCACAGTTGAATTTCTTCTCTCTCTGCAACTTGTTTGATCTCCACCTTTCCCATTTATTCATATTTATAGCTCCCTACTACTGCCCATTTCATTTGAATACCAAAGAGAAATCAATCTCTAGAGAGAGATTGAGAGGAGCTGAATTTTCTTTAAAGTTTCTCTTCTGAATTTATTGAGCAGATCTTCTCCATCCTCTTCATTTCTTGAAGCTTGAGAACAAGAGAGTCTAGCTCATTCAAAACCAAAGGTACCATCCCTCTCTCTCTCTCTATATATATATGTGTTAATTTGTTGGGTTCTACACTTGCTCTAGAGAATTAAGAAGATCATACATATACTTGTATTGTCTCAATATATTCAAATTAATATCAAACATGTACTTTAGAGAGTAGACCACTCTAGATCTTAGCTAGAGTACTTCCTCTCAAGTTACTTCCTGTTAGTTATTTACAAACTTTAGCTAGCTTAGATTTTTATACCAATTTAGAGTTTAAGTTCTGGTAAATTTGAACTTTGCTTTTTGATTTTTGATTTTTTTTTTCCAGCATATATATTGTTTGTTGCCAAATTTACGATCAAATTTTTTCAATTGGACATGTCAGAACTTAAATTCTAAGCTGTTATGAAATCCAGGATCTAAATGCTAATTAATGTTTCACTTGACAAAATTGTACCAAGAGCTGACAACTTAGAAGATTTATGAGATATTTAAGCAAAGTTAAGAGAACAACTTGATGATCCATTAATTAATGTTGCTTTTCAGATGCCCATATCTTGATGAACAAATAAACCAACATTTGTTTGCATCACTGCAAAAATGTTTTCTCTGATTTCAGATAATTACTGGATTTGGTCAGCTCATTTCAACTGCTTATTTATTTTAAGAAAACAAAACAAGTGGTAAAAAAAATTTATAAACTACCAACTTTCCAACTACAATTTACCCTTTTTTTCTCTAAATTCTTTTTGTTGAGGTTTCCTTTTCTCCGGCTTGACAAATGTCAAGGGGGGATTCAAACCTACGCCTTTCGCACCGGGGTCCCTGTTGCTGCCACTAGGCCACAACCCACAGACTATATTATTATTTTTTTAATAATAAAAAAAAATGCATGTCTATATAGTTTGTTGACAATTTTTGATAATTTGACTACTTGAAAACAAGTTTTTTTAACCAAATATCTCTCTCTTTTTTTTCCACATAAACTATTACCATGCAAATTATGCAATTACCAAACAAATTTGAACATGGTCTTTATGTAAATTCATGTTTTCCTCACAAGAAATGTTCTGGTCAATGCTTGGTTTAGACTTGTTCAAATTCAAATAAGGCTGCTTCGACTAATATATTATTCCATGTGTTAGTTTACAAACCACCCAAAGCAATATTTATGTATATTTGAACAGCTATCAACGCTTTGAAAAGTACGTCCTGAGCAATCACCTACAATTATGCGCTATATTTTAGTGCCCCACTAGTGTCACATAATTGTGACTGTATATATATATTATTTTTATTCCTTGATTTTTTCAAGAGATTAATAAATAAATAAAAACTATCATTTTTTTTATTACTTTATGCATACATCTGCATTCTAAACGGATCCGAGGTTTGAATCTGGTTCCGAGACTCTGAAACCTCTAAACTGGTCCTCGCACTCGAACACTCTAAACGATCCCAATGATCGAACCTAGATTACCGATCTACATTCTAAACGATCCCGAGACTCGAATTACAAATTCTTATTTTAAGTTAATATTTGAGTTCCTGTAGTCGAACTCTATTTTAGTGCAAATAAATTAATATTGGTAATTAATCATGGTTTATAGTCGACTCCATTCTAATGAAACAGTTCTATCATCATATTGGTCGTTAATTCAGGTATAGAGGGAGAAGTTCAAATTAAGCATCAAACAGTACGTGGAATGGCTCCCAACAACCACCGCCACCGCCACGAGATCGAGCTGGAGACGAACGGCGGCCTGGCGCGCGGCGGTTCCAACCACGAGACCGGCCCGACCGTCGAGTCGATGCCGTCGGAGCCCCGGCACGACAGCGACAGCGGCAGTAGGCCGCCGTGGTTCGTGCGGTTCGCGCGGTGGGTGCGGCAGCCCGTAAACCTGATGCTCTTCCTCTGGCTGATCCCGGTGGTGGGCTGCCTGCTCCTGATGCTGCTCCTGATGACCGGGGCCCTCAACGGCGCCATCGACGGCAAGGAGCGCCGCAAGAAGTGGCTCGAGGACACCAACCAGGTCGCCAACGCCCTCTTCACCGTCGGGTGCCTCTACACGCACCCGGAGGTGTTCTACCACCTCCTCTTCGTGGTCCGGTGGCGGCCGGAGGACCAGGAGCAGGTGCGGAGCGTCTACTGCAGCGGGCGGAGGCCCGACCCCCGCGACCGCAAGCACCTCCTCGTCGTCACCATCCTCATCAACCTCACCTGGGTGGGCCAGTACATCATGTGCGTCCTCTACTGGGTGTTCAACCGCCACAACCGCCCCGGCGGCGTGCTCGACTTCTGGGTGGTCATCACGCTGCTGGCGCCCGTCGCGGCGTGGCTCTACGCCTCCAAGGGCCCGCTGAAGAGCAACAAGACGGAGGAGGAGGCGGCCCAGGACGCGCGGGCCGCGGAGGAGTCGAGCAGGCTGAGGTTCTGCAGCGGGGGGGCCGCCGTCGCGGGCCCGCAGTGGGACGGGGGGCCCTTCG
The DNA here is from genome assembly GCA_029216955.1 of Iris pallida. Taxonomy (NCBI): domain Eukaryota; kingdom Viridiplantae; phylum Streptophyta; class Magnoliopsida; order Asparagales; family Iridaceae; genus Iris; species Iris pallida. The sequence continues at coordinate 8,386,683 of JANAVB010040218.1, read as the reverse complement.
ACTGCTGCGACGACTCCGGCGTGTGCCTGAGCGCCTTCCTCTGCACGTTCTGCGCGTTCGGGCGCAACATGAGCAGGCTCGGGTTCGGCAGCAGGAACATGCACGCGGTCACGTTCCTGATCGCGGTCGTCAGCCCGCTGGCGGTGTTCGCGGTGACGGCGATCAAGGTGGAGAGCGGGGCGCTGAAGGCGGTGGTGGTGGTGACCGGGGCGGTGCTCTCGTGGGTCGGTATGCTGTACGGGGGCTACTGGAGGGTCAAGATGAGGGAGAGGTTCGGGCTCCCGGAGAACGAGCTGTGCTTCGGGAGGCCGTTCCTGACGGACTACTTCCTCTGGCTCTTCTGCGGGCCGTGCGCGCTGGCGCAGGAGGTCAGGACGGCGGACAACTACGACGTCGAGGAGGGGCACGGCGAGGTGATGGTCCCGCTCCCCCGCGGCGGGGAAGGGGGCAATGGGAGGCGCCTCGAGTCGAACAGGAGCTCCTCCGCCCCGCCCAAGACGGAGCCTAACGGCAGGCTGGGCAACGGCCACGACGCGTCCGAGCCGGGCTTCCGACAGTCGTCTACGCATTCCAAGGCGGCGGACGCTGCGATGGCGCCACCGCAGCGCCCGTGGATGTAGTCACAAGCTAGCTTGTGACTAGCATTTCGAACACTTGAGAGTTATGATTAGAACGGAAGATTATCATTCTCAAACATATGGGATTTATTTGTATTAATGTAAGCTTGTTGTTGTTTGCTTGGTTGAATTTTTTTTTTTTTTTTTTTTTGTTGTTGTTGATATTGAGATGGGATTTACGCAAATGTTTGTAAAAAAAGAATTGTAGACAGTAAATTTCCTTGTATTGATTAGGACTTTCTTATACTGTTTTGATGTACAAAAAGATTGCAAATAAATGTTCTGCAGCACCTAAGTAAGCATCCATAGGGACCATAATGGTCCAATAAATTTTACAGAGAGAGGCAGGGAGAAACGAGTTTCCAAATATTCGAATTCATAAAACATTTCTCAGACGGACTAGCAGAATTTGGACATGTATAGTTTGTCTCAATTTCGTTTTGTCGATTTTAATATTTGCAAACTTCTTTTTCTACATCTATTTTCATACAATTTATTCGGTTTCGGTGCACTTGATTCTATCACCACAGTTATGGATTGATACTGTGGTCGGGAATATAGGAATCAAGACTTTGAATTTGAATTTGTAAAAATTAACATCATTGTTGCTTTTCACAACAGGTGGAAGACTCTTGTTAGAAGCCGCCTATGTTGTCAATTTCTTGAAAACGAACAATAATCCAAGACAGTCTGCTCTTAATTTTTTTTAAATTAAAACGTTTTTTTTTTTAATAAACTGTTGTTACCAAACAATCATTTTCTGAAAAATTCCTCAACCACCTAAATTTTGCCATTTTAATAGCCCATGCGAAAGGGAAGAGTGGATGACCCACCAGCCCACCATAAACTAAAACCTTCTTATTTCCTATCGCATTTTCTTTTGAGGATTTTTTTTTTCCATACCAAAGGTTTCAATTAACATTATTTTGGGAGAAGATATCACTTCTTAGGTATTTTCTTGTTCAGACTTATAATTTTGTAAAGGCTCCAATAGAACAATGTATTCTGGCCAGCCCATGCAGCAGTAAGCCCAACAAGACTTTGGACTTGGACAACGTCTCTCCCTAAACATCTCTCTGCTTAGGGAAATCCTCCAAACTCAACGTAATCCCACAAGAGGTCGGAGTTATTGATGACCCTGTAGATCTGGTTTGCAATAATTAGGTGTTCTCTATGATCATTTTTTTTACAACTGATCATGATTAGCATCAATATTACAATTTGGACCAATTATAGAATAAATAGGGTTCCATCGACATAATCTATACTACTATATAACGGAAAAAAAACAGCTTTATTATGAAAATTTTTTTCCCAAATATACTCTTGTATATATTTACTAAATAAAATTATTCATTAAATTTAATATAGACAGTTAGGTAATTACGAAAGTTGTCCTTTACAATTCGGAGCAATTACATAATAAATAGGGTTCCATCCACATAATCTATACTACTATATAGTGAGGGGAAAAAAATCAGCTTTAGTGTGATTTTTTTCTTCCAAATATACTCTTGTATATATTTACTAATTAAAATTATTCATTAAATTTAGTATGGACAGTTAGGTAATTACAGGAGTTGTCCTTTGGTCTTGCTAAACATTCATGTAGTTATGTATGAAATAATATATATAATAGCACAATAATACTAATATAATAATAAATTTAAGATAATTAAGACAACTGTCTTTTAGTCTTTCTAAGCTAGACTAAGCTAACCTTCCTCATTGTATAGTAGTATAAAGTTTATTTCCTATCTGTCTACTCAAAAGATTGCATCCTAAAAAGATAGGGTTCGATGGATGCACATATCTCTATTAATATCTAATTCAAATATCAGGAGTACCACTCATTTTTTAGTGTAATATTTTCTTGACTGAAAATAGCATTATTTAAAAATATACTCACCTACAAACTCAAATTTCTATACTAAACCATCACGAACAAAATTTGATTGCAAATTTTGATTAGGTAAACATGAACAAAATTTGAAGTTGTAATACATGACTAGGGGATAGGTTGAAATGTTGAGATTATTACAGCATTTGCTAAATGGTGTACACATTTTAGGATGCGTACACCACCAGTAGGCAGCAGGCCTGAGTATAGATTAAACCCTAAAGGCCCAACCAAGACCTAGATTTTGATAACTAGTCGGCCTTCGGCCCTGGATTCTGGAAGAAATTTGAACCTAAAAAAGTTCACAGCCTGGCCCAATCTAAAGGTTGAACATAGTATTTTACCACACAATTTTACATGGATAATTGGTGCATAAGAAGTCTGTGGGCTGTGGCGTAGTGGTAGCAACGGAGCTCTAGCACGGAAGACAGCTCTAGCACGGAAGACGCAAGTTCGAATCCCCCTTGGAATTTGCCAAGCTGAAGAAAATGACATCTTAAAAAAAATGGTGCATAATAACATTGCCAGAACAAGTCGTCCTCAAATATGATGTCCTAAATTTGTTCCCTCTCTTATAAAAATCTACATCCCAATGATTTTATAAATAAAATAACACTCAGTGGACATACATCTTTTTATAGGAGAAAGAACATGTTTGAGACATCATATTTAAAGACACTAGATTCCATACCATTTTTTATAGGACAGAGAATATGTTTGAGACATCATATTTGAAGACACTAGATTCCATAAGTGCAAGACTTTGATAAATAAATGTACTCTCCAAAACTTTTGAATTTATGTAAAAAAAAAAAAAAAAAAAAAAACCACTTGTTGTCTTAGTTATCATGTCATTTTGAGCATTTATGTAAAAAAAGAAAAAGTTCCATGTGATTGATTTTTTTTTTCTTTTTCTTTTCCAACATTTATTACGAAAATTTAGGCAGATATTTTATTGCCTATTTTATCCATTATTTGGATTTTCATGATGTTATTTTTATTTTAAAATGCAAGAATATTATTAGAACATTGGTTAAAAAAAAAAATTTCCATTTCCTATAAGGAAAATCAAATGATATTGTTTTGAATGTTTTCATTGTTTTACCAAACATGAATGAAACATGACATGAATTCAAAAAAATTATCCCCATAAAAAAGATAAGAAAATTGCCCTTCCGAGAACCAAATGAGACCTTATAGACGACCTCCAAGTCAGAGTCTAACCTAATGAAATGATCATACTAATTCACAATAAGCACTCGAGCACAAAGTCATTTATACATAGACTAATCCCATAAATTCTGTATTTTCTAGATTGATAATAAGCAGGGCCGGTCCTGAGTTTGGGTGCCTAGGACAAAATTAAAATGATCCTCCTCGCTCAAAAAATAAAATAAAAACTGAAAATTTTGTAAAAAGAACAAACACTACTGGACATTGAACTCCTTCACCTTTATATAAGATGTGCAAGTAAAAGCCAACTTTACTAAGTGAGTCATTCTATTAATCAAATCGAACCGATTTTGTAATAACCGAATAAACCGAAAACCGATATTTACAAAACCGAACCGTATACATAAAAGCCGAACCGAACCGAACCAAATTAAAAAAGTTCGGTTTAGGTCGGTTCGGTTCTTTACTTGAAAAAAATGTAACAAGAGGCTGGAAAAGAATCCTGGATGGAAACAAAACAACAAATGCATCCACTGAAAAAAAAAATCACAACAACACAAGAACAGAGATGTACTGACATGGGATAAACTTGAAATTTTTTTTACAGAAGTAATAAGTACTTCCAAGCTAATAAAAAAGTTATAAATAATAAGTTACAAAAAGTTGCAAATAATATTTTTGGACCAAGTTCTTTGTATGTATAGGAATGGATTAGGGAGGTTGAGCTCCTTGTCGAAGGAGGCGCGGCCATCATCCGTGTAGCAGCCGACAACGTCATCCACGGAGCAGCCGACCACATCATCCGCGGAGCTTGAGCTCCTTCTCGAAGGAGGCACGGCCGTCATCCGCGGAGCAGCCTCTCTCTCTCTCTCTCTCTCTCTCTCTCTCTCTCTCTCTCTCTTCGGGTATAGAGTTTTTTTTTTAGAAATCAAACTTCACTAAGAGAGTGAGAGAGAGAGAGAGAGAGAGGGAAAAGTCTTTAGATGCCGGTGCAGAATGGAAAGAGGAAAGAGAATGGTTAGGTTAGGGTTTTTTCTTTTTAGTATAAGTTGAAATGAGTGAAATTTCTCAGATAATTTTATTGATGGGCTCCTGCCACTACTTATAGAGAGTACACCTCCTCTTCACAATACAACTTTCGATGTGGGACTAAAGTCCCTTATTAATTCTCAACACTTTCCCTCAAGATGGGCGATAGATATTAATCATCCCCATCTTGTTACATAGCTTTGACAGACTCAATGAACTAAGACCCTTAGTCAGACAGTCTGCAACTTGTTCTTCTGAGCGAACATGGTCAATCTTCAGTATCCCTTGTTCCAGCTTCTCCTTGATGAAGAATCGATCGATCTCGATGTGCTTTGTTCTGTCGTGCTGAACTGGATTGTTAGCTATACTTATTGCAGCTTAACTATCGCTCAGAAGACGTAATGGTGCTCCCTTGTCCAGCTTCAACTCTGTCAGCAGTGCTCTTACCCATAGCAACTCCGTCACTCCCAGAGCTATTGTCCTGTATTCTGTTTCAGCTGTCGACCGTGCTACCACTGGCTGTTTCTTGCTTCTCCATGAGACTAGGTTTCCTCCTACAAAAATACAGTACCCCGTGGTAGACCTTCTGTCGTCTATGCAGCTTGTCCAGTCTGCATCGCAGTATCCCTCAACTTCTATGTGTCCATTCTTCTCGAGCCATAGTCCTTTTCCGGGTGTCCCTTTCAGATATCTCAAGATCTAAAACACTGCTTCCATATGACCCGTTCTTGGATCATGCATGTAGCGGCTCACTATACTCATCGCAAATGAGATATCCGGACGACTGTGCCCCAGATAAATCAATCTCCCTACAAGTCTTTGATACCTTTCACGATCAACAGGCTCCCCTGCTTCTGCTCCCAGCTTGTACTTCTTGTCAATTGGAGTTACTGCTGCTTTGCATCCCAGCATCCATGTCTCCTTTAGCAGATCTAGTACGTATTTTCTCTGTGAGAGAACAATTTCATGTTTGCCGTCACACACCTTGATACCCAGAAAATACCTCATCGCTCCTAAATCCTTCACCTCAAACTCCTTCGCGAGTTTTGACTTCAGCTTAGTAATCTCGACTTCATCATCACCAGTGATTATTATATCATCCACTTATACAGCAAGTATAGTAATGTGGCCTCTTGTATGCTGGAGAAAGACCGTATGATTTGTATTTGTTTTATGGTACCCCATGCCTGTAACAGCCTTTCTGAATCTGTCAAACCAGGCTCGAGGAGATTGCTTGAGTCCGTATAGTGACTTCTTTAGTTTACACACTTTACCATGCGACGTCCCTCCGTCTGATTCTGTCGCATAGCACCCTGGCGGGGGTTCCATGTATACTTCTTCTTGCAGGTCCCCATGGAGAAAGGCATTTTTCACATCAAACGGGTATAGCTTCCACCTATAGTTTGCTGCAATGGAGACCAGAGTTCTTACCGTGCTCATTTTCGCTACTGGGGCAAACATCTCATCATAGTCAATGTCATATGATTGTGTATATCCTTTTGCAACCAACCTCGCCTTGTATCGGTCTACTTTTCCTTCTGGCGTCTCCTTTACTGTGTACACCCATTTGCATCCCACAGCTTTCTTCCCTTTGGGTAACGGAACCAGCTCCCATGTCTTTTTTTTTCTAGTGCCCCAAGTTCTTCCATCATTGCAGCTTTCCACCTTGGATTTTTCTTTGCTTCCTGCCAACACTTGGGCAAAGAAGTAGAGTCTAACGATGCAATGAAGGCTCGATAATTTGGAGAAATGTTAGAATAAGACAAGAAGTTGGCAATGTCATATTCATAATCATCATAACAACGAGGAGCCTTACCCGCATTGATGCAAGAAGATCTCCTTAAAGGAGCAATAAGTGGTGGAGAGGACATACCATCAGAGTCAGAGAGATCCGCATCGGAATCAGAGTGATTCAGTACGGGGGCAATATCTTCAAGAGCCGGGGCAGGAGTAGACGAGGGACTTGGTATGGTAGGCACTGGACTTAGTACAGTAGGCACTGACACTGGGCACGGCTTCTCCCCCTGCGTAACATATGTATCATCTTCTTCATCGGAGTCACTGCTATCTCCCCCTTTCGTCCAGTTCTCCACGACTGGGCACGGGACCGATCCGACTACCACGTTTGGACTTATTCTCTCTCCCTCACGTCTAACACCCTCCGTGTTAGGTGTGTCACCAAACGCTGAACCTTCATCTGAACCATAGTATGGTTCCAGTTCTCGAAATGTAACGTCCATGCTTACAAACAGTTTTCGCTCAACCGGACTCCAACATGCATATCCCTTCTGAGTCGCCGTATATCCGACAAAGACACATTTAACCGCTCTAGGATCCAGTTTACCAACTCCCGGCCTATTATCTTGGACAAAACACACACACCCAAATACTTTCGGGGGAACTGTGTAAGTGGTTACACCAGTAAGCATTTCCAACGGTGTCTTCCAGTCAAATACCTGAGATGACATTCTGTTGATGAGATAAGAGGCCGTCAAGACAGCTTGTCCCCATAAGTGTTTTGGGACATTCGTAGCCAGCATCATCGTCCGTGCGACCTCCAGCAGGTGTCTGTTCTTCCGTTCGGCCACACCATTTTGTGCCGGTGTATAGGCACATGAAGTTTGGTGTAGTATTCCACGAGTGGATAAATACTCAGCAACCTTCATATTAGTATACTCCGTCCCATTGTCAGACCGTAAGCACTTAATTTTAGTGCCATATTGCGTTTCAACCCGGCGATAAAAATCTCGAAATGCCTCAAAGACGTCACTTTTATTCTTCATAAGATAGACCCAACTCACGCGAGTATAACAATCAATAAAAGTGACGAACCATCGAAAACCGTTAATACTGATTATAGGACAAGGGCCCCATACGTCCAAATGTATCATGTCAAATGCAGCTGAACTTCTATTCCCGGAGCTCACATACGAGCTTCTGATATGTTTTCTCAACTCACAAGCATTACAAAATAACTTCTCTTTATTAGCCCTTTGATATAAGGACGGATACATTCGACTAATAACTTTAAAGGAAGAATGTCCGACACGCTGGTGATGGAGGAGCAATTCGTCTTCTACACTGCTACGTGAAGCGTCCGGTTGTGCGTCTGCTACTAGAGATGCCAATGCTTTGTCCAGTCCGGTCCTGTCCAAGTACCATAGCCCCTTATGCCATGTGTCAGTCCCTAGTCGCCGTCCTATCCCCTTCTCCTGAAAAGTTACCTTAGGAATGTCAAAGGAAACAATACAGTTTAGATCAAGGATAATAGCACTAATAGATATAAGATTGATAGGAAAAGGAGCATGTAAGACATTGTTGAGAGTAAGGAAAGGGGTGCATGCGACAGTGCATTTACCCATTACAGGTCTGGAGGTACCATCAGCAGTCTGAATACTCTCCGGCAACGGTAAGTGTGTGAGTATAGTCTTGAAACTTACCACGGGACCCCGTGATATGGCGAGATGTCCCAGAGTCCATAATCCAACCTGGCTGATGGACAGATACAAGAGCACGTGCAGGTATATCTATGCTGGGTTGGACAAAGCAAGTGATGTGATCCCCCGAGGTAGATGACGTCCCATGAGTGACATGACTGTCAGCCGAACCCAGCTTTGTGCCTCGCAACTTCACAAGGAACTCCCGCTCAAGCGGGGTTATTTCTGCCAGTTGATTTTCTTCCCATTCCTCCGCCAGATGTGCTTTGTGTCCTCCAAAATAATCTCCCCTTCTACCAGCATATCCTCCTCTACCACCACGACGTCCTCCACGTCCCCGTCCGCGATCACTAGACTGACTTCGCAAGGGTTTTGGATAAAATCTGATGTAATGTCCGGAGTCACCACAGTTGTGGCACACACCACTCACAGATGGAGACTGAGTGAAGGCAGCAAGGGCAGACTTTTCAACCGCGGCTTGGTCCCCCTGGAAGGAGTCCTTGTTGGGCATCAACTTCAATCGAGCTTCTTCATGTGTCATGACAGCTATAGCTTCCTCCAAGGCTGGAAGCGTGGGTTGGGACATGAGAATATTCCTTCTCTGCTCAAACACAGGGTTGAGCCCCTTCAGGAACTTCATCATTCGTTGTCGCTAAATATAAGCCAGAAACGTCTGAAAATACTTCGCAAATGCCGGTTCGACTTGTGCATCTTCCATCCCAAGAGGATCATAGTGATCCAGATCAGACCAGTACTTCTTCAACAGGGCCGCGTACTCAGAGATGGTACGGTCGTCTTGGGTCACCCTATCAAGTTCATCCTGAAGTTGGAAGACCCGCATAGGGTTGCCCGAGCCTGAGTACATATCCTTCAAAGTCCGCCATATATCAGTGGCAGCCTCCATCGCCTCGACATTGCCCGACACCTGGTCGGTCAAGGAGGCTGTCAACCACCCAGCTACGACGTTGTTGACAATCTCCCAGATAGCAAACTCCTTTGAGGAGGGATCGGATGGCGCCTTCGTTTGGCCATTGACATAGCCAACCAAGCCACGTCTCTTCAGCGTCCGCATCGCCTACCTCGACCATTTCAAGTAGTTGGACGTTCCTTCCAACTTTGTCTCCAGCTTTTCCAACTTTCCCATTTTGTAGGGTGACGGATCCACATCAGTATGGGTCACCCGTGGGGTTGCCTCGGTTAATCTCTTTGATAAGATCTCATCAACCAGGGCCTTCATCTCTTCTGTCGTCAGTTTACCACTGATATAATCCATGGCGTCTTCAACTGTGAGTAGGGAGGTCTTGTTGTATCCCTAGTCGTCGTCTTCGTCGTCGTCTGCTAACTGCTGGGTGTCCTGATCTCGGATGTCTATGTCATCAACTATAGAGACCAGGGGGAACAACAAGTGGCCTCCTCACAGAAATTAGTCAGGCATACGAGCAATTAGAACCGCGTCATGATGACGAGGGTAGATAGTGCAAGCATAACCAATTGGACCGTGACTTCGTGCATGATCGTTATTTCCAGAACTCCGAGTAGGAGCTTTGCGAAAATAACGAACTTTTGCAAGCACTTCCAAAGAAGGTGCAAAGAATCGGGACGCTGCACAGCAGGTCCGGGGGGGCAAGTCCGGGGGCGCTGCACAGCTGGTCGGGGGGGCAGGTCCGGGGCTCTGCACAGCAGGTCCGGAAGGGGGCAGGTCCGGGTTAGAGGGGGGGGGGGCGTTGGAATAGTAGATCGGGGGGTGGGGGGCTGGCGTCAGGGAGGGAGGGGTGGTCCGGGGCGCTGCACCGCAGGTCCCCGGGGGGGGAGGAGCTGGAATAGCGTATCGGGGGGTGGGGGGGCTGGCGTCAGGGAGGGAGGTCAGGTCCGGGGAGCTGCACCGCAGGCCCTGGGGGGGGGGGAGGAGCTGGAATAGTAGATGGGGGGGTTTGGGGGGGCTGGCGTCAGGGAGGGAGGAAAAAAAAATTTTGGGAACATGGCTCTGATACTAAGTTGAAAAGAGTAAAATTTCTCAGATAATTTTATTGATGGACTTCTGCCACTATTTATAGAGAGTACACCTCCTCTTCACAATACAACTCCCGATGTGGGACTAAAGTCCCTTATTAGTTCTCAACAGTATATATAAGAATGGATCAGGGAGGGTAAAAAAGTAAATATATATGGTATTTTCGGTTTTCGGGTCGGTTTAGGAACCGAATCCCATACCCGCAGACCGAACCAAATATATTCGGTTTTCCCTTACTCAAACCGAACTCCGACCCATTAATTATAGAACCGACCCGAATTGTTATTTCGGGTCGGTTCGGGTCGGTTTCGGTTTAAAAACCGTTTTTTGCTCACCCCTAATTGCGACCCTCAAAATTTTGGAAGTCATGGCCAGCCTAGATAATAAGAAGCAAAAAAATATTTGAGGTAATTAAGCGTCTCTTATTTTGTGTTTCACAACCAGAAAGACGAATCACCACCAAAGGATTCTCACAAGTCAACTGTAATACCCCTCTAGAGTTGTTTTCCTAACTCCCAAGTCCCGTGTCGTATCATATCGTGTCGTGTCGAAGGGCTCTTTCTCGACCATCAGGTGTTTGGTAGCTTACAATATTTAAGCGAAAGTGGCTCCCAAATGTATTCTCGGTTTTCTACTAAAAATTTAATTTTTAAAAAAAAATTTACTTTTCTCTACCGTCAGCCTAACTAACGACTGATAAGTAGGTGAGGTGCCGTGCACGCAGGTTTAGAGTTGTGCTTACCACCAACTAATGGTGAAAGTTTGTGGGGGGCTCACTTAGGCACCCATTCAAAATAACTAAACCTACCTAAAAGCTGCGAAATTTGGCTAAGTACTGGGGTTAAAGTGGCTTTTGAGTGCTGAATAAACCTTTGTTTAAGTACCAAAATCCTTTTTGTCACTTTCTATTTATAGCCTTGACAGAATCTGGGTTCGGTGTGGTGGTAAAAAAATATGTCGCCAGAGCTCCGGAGTCCAAGAAAACCCAAGGTGTGTCAGCCAATAGCAATTAACAACAGTATTTGCATCTGTCACCACTGCTTAAAAAGTGTTGGGAAAATAAATATTAAGATTAGTATAAGCCTAGTAGCAGCCTAATGCACGAATTAGGTCGATTTGTAACGCGTCACTAATTAAAAAAAAAAAAAAAAACTTGCCCAGGCCGCCTCCACCAACCACGAAATGTGATTGTATCCTCCTATTCCTAACCCTAGTTACTTAGACCCTAGAATTAATCACTATCCGCCATTAGAGATGGAAACAAAACAACAATCGAGTAACCCTAAGGTGCTGTTTGGTTCAAGTTTTCGAAATGAATTTTGGGTTCTTCCCACAGATGCGGTAAAGAAAAAAAAATCCAAGACCTCATCTGAAACATTTTTTGATTTCTTAGAAATGTCGATTGGGTACGTTAATTAGAATCTTTTGGAACAGTAATACCCTCAATGATACCAGCCGAATTTAAGTAACAGTAGCATCATGAAAATGATATTCTGGAAAAATAAAGAAAATAAGATTCACGTTCTTGTCTGAACATCCTTCCAGGCGTAGGCGAGAAGAGTTACCCGAAGGAGTACAGACCGGGAGTCTAATCGAGAGCATATCCAGCAGAGGACGACGAGATTCTTCATGAGGAGTACCCCTGACCAGCGGTAGGAACTTCACCTTGGAATCCGGGTATCTTTATCTTAGTTAGTTGATAGTCGGGATGTGGTTATCTTCATGCACTTTATTTCTATTCAGTACTTGTGCTAGCGGGTTTGTTCCCGTGAGACTCTTTTAGAACTGTATTATGACATATCGTTACTGTATTTATTTCTACACACTAGTAGACTTATATTTCTCTATGTACTTCTATTTCTTATATTTGTGGATGAGATTAATATCCTTCATGTGACTAGCTTTGTGGACTGGAGTTGACATTTACGGCGGAGTAGGCTATCTGTAGAACCAATAGGGTTGAATCCTACCGAAAGACATTCGTTGGCCAAAGCCACATGGTCGGCCCTACGCACTTTGGAACTGGAGTGTGACATAGAATGCAAAAATTGAATTTTGAATGTTCAATTCCTTTCGCATGAAAAAAGAATAAGAAGTGAATTCTTAGAAATTCTTGCGAAGTGTAGACTTTTTTTCCATGACTTTGCACCTCAAAACTTTTTTTTGACCATTAAACTTCCTCCAAAAAGCACCCCTACTCCGAGCACCATCTTCATGTTTGATCTCTATATCTTCTCTCAATCATGTTAACCCTAAGAAATTTCGAATTCCTAAGAAAGTAAAGACTCTAATTTAACTGCCACGGGTCATAATGTCAATCGACACGACCCGATCCGACCGACCTAAGAACAAGGATACTATTGGAAACATCTTCTCGTCCAAATGCAAGATAATAACCCAATTAATTCATATATCATAAAATTATTGACAACGTGCTTCGCATGTAAGGTATTCTAGTTATTGATGGTGATATCTTGACAAATTTCCTCTTCTATAAAATGCACAGTGACAAGAATAGCTAGGACCATTCAGATTATATAATTTTTAAGTTGTGCGATTGGCATGGTGATGATGTTGAAACTTGTCTCGTTCTTCATTTTAGCAAAGTTTTATATGCAATGTGACATAATATGTTTCATATATATATATATATATATATATATATATATATATATATATATGTCCCTTACACCATGTATTGCTGGGCGATATATATATATATATATATATATATATATATATATATATATATATATATATATATATATGTCCCTTACACCATGTATTGCTGGGCGCAATCAGCTAAGTAAGCTAGCAAAGAAGAACCTCCAAATACATTAACATGTTCTGAACTTACATCATAGATGATAATGAGATGACCTAATTAAGACAAGAAAAACTTTAAAAACTAAAGGAATTTTTTGACATTCGCCCCACTTATTAATATAAATTTGTACTTACATTTTATCTTTTGCGTTTATTAGACTTACATTTCGCTTGTTTTTACAAAACTATTTTCTTGTAACAAAATGAATATATATTTTCCGTAACAAAAAATGGAATGTAAGTCCAATAAACACAAAAAATGAGATCTAAGTACAAATTCATATTAATAAGTGGGACAAAAGTCAAAAATTTCCAAAATAAAAATGTCCTTTGGATAAATTATGGTACTCATAAATTCAAAAAAAAAAAAATGAAAATTTCATGAAAGAGACGTCACCGCGGAGTATAAATATAGGGGTGAGTGAGGTAGGCTGCTTAATAATTTCATGAAAGAGACGAATTAAAACACATGATTATGGTAGTCAACAGCTTTTTGATGTATAATTTTTTTATGAATTTATCGTAGGCCGTTGAATTCTGATCATGAGTCAGCCCGCATCCCAACCCGTCCCAGGCTACCTCAGTCTACCCCAACTTGAATTTCTAATTCCGTCCTTGACTACCACAATCATCATCATCATCGAAGTCTTTTCTTCTCAGAACTCAAGTAGAACATTAAGAAACCTCTACAAAAATGACAAAGATTTTATGATACGATCTGCACTTAAAACTTTATAACTGGTTAGGGCTGGCGATGGGTAGGGTAGGGTAGGGTAAGGGTAGGAAGAGGGCAGGGTAGGGTAGGGTATTGACCTTTTTTTGATACCCTAGGGGAGTCATGAGGGTAGGGTAGGGTAGCCCTCTTCCAAAAAACCAATACCCATTACCCGTCCTTACCCTTTACCCTCACAGGGTAGCTGAGGGTCAGGGTAGGGAGGGTAAGGGTATTACCCTTGCCATTTTATTTTTTTAACTTTGAAAATCAAATTTTTTGCTACTAAACAGGGGGGAATATTTTTTCTTTCCATTTCATTTTTTTTCAGATTTTGACAGCATTCAAAAATCATAACAACTTAACAAGAAATAATAGGGAGAATATTTTTTTTACTAAAGGCGCTGAACCCAGTTATATAGTAGAACCTGGGCTGCCTACATACCCAAGGAAGGGACTAGACCTGACTCCTTAGGATCAAGCACCATGTAGTTCTCCTAATCCTAAGTACTAATTACAAAAAACTACAAGGTATCCGGGTAATTGCACTAGGGTAATTGCACTAGCCGTTCAGTTCAGGGTGGGGAGAAGGGTAGGGTCGAGGCTTTTAAAGGGTTAGGGTTAACGGGTAGTAGGTAGGGTAGTGATTCAGGGTAGGGTAGGGTTCAGGATAGGGTCACAGGGCAGAGGGTAGGGCGGGTAGGGCGGGTACCCGGGTAATTACACTAGGGTATCAGAATAAAACCCTTACCCTACCCTAATTCTAAGAGGGTAAGGGTAGGGCCTGCCCTCGAAGGGTAGAGGGTACCCGTGGGCACCTGAGGGTGCAGGGTACCCAGCTAGGGTAGAGGGTATGAGGGCAAAATCGCCACCCCTATAACTGGTCATGAATTATTTGTAGTTGCGAACTAAATAACAAGGGACTTCCAAAAAATTCTATTTTTATTTCACAGAGGTTAATTGCTTATCGATGTGGGTTTGAAACTGCAGGTGGTGACTCTAAACTTTGGCGACAATGTACGGAATACTAATTCAATAAGGGCCTAGAGTAATAGTACTATTATTCCAGGCTTGGCATGCAACCAAGATGTATAATCTATTATGATTTATTTGGATACTCCAAACCACTTAGTCACCTAACCATTCATATTTAATTTTGCATTTGTTTCCCTAGTAGACCAACTAAGTTTCAAACTTGTCCATCAGACCACTATTTTATACTTGTAAATGGAAATTTAAGCTTAAAGCCCCTATTTGAAACACTTTTTTTTTACATAGACCAAGTTTAGAATTCTTTTTTGGAAAATGACCGCAATTTGTGACTGCGAACGTGACCGCAAATCCACGTGACAGTCAACCATTAGCCTCCCGCTATCACCGGACCCCACGCTCTTAAAACCCAGGCCGGAGGGCAATGGGAGGCTGCCACGTGGCATGCCGTCACAAACCGCGGACAAAATAACGATGTCTATTTTTTTTTAATTTGGGAGACTGAGGCTTCCAAAATTATAATAATTTCGGAAAAATTGGCATTGCTCTCCAAAATTTGATTGTATTTTTGCGAAACTTCTTTTTTAGCTTCATTTTTCCACCTAGTTTTTTTTCTTAAAAAGTAGGAACTAATTAGCGTTTAGACCCTGAATTTTATACGAGTTTAGAGTTTAAATTCTAACACATCCAGTTGAAAACTTTGTATTATATATTTGGTTTCCTTTTTCCTATTATACGATCATTTCCAGTCCGTGGTGGTTGTTGCCATTGTACTCGTATTCATGGTATAACAGAAAAATGAAAAAAAAAAATTAGGGTCCAAAATTTTCAATCGGACATAACAAAACCTAGATTCTAAGCTAATATAAAATTTAGGGTCTAAACATTAATTAGCCCTAAAAAAAATAGTACTTCAAGTTTCAAAACTACACCTAACCAGCCTCGTACAATTGGGATTTGTTTTTTGTTTATTTGAGGGCAATCTAGTTTTGACTCATGGACTTTCGTTGGCGTTGAAAAGTCATGCCAACTTGATCCCAAAATTAGTTTTATACTAAAAATCTCATTTATTTACATAGTACCTAAACCAAAGGCACATTCAAAGAATCAAAATTCAAAACAATGGTTCCCCCAAGGAATCAATTCATTACTAGACCACCCTCTCATTCTCACCTATATATATTCCTTCCTTCTACTACCACTATATTCATCACCCATTCTCTCTCTCTCTCTCTCTCTCTCTCTCTCTCTATACCTACATACATACATATTTATATATATACAACATAGTCATGCCTACTTTTGAAGTGTTAACTGAGAAAACTCACCATACTATTGGTAGAGAAAATGTTGCTTCATTCCACAAAAGGTTAGGCTTTCTATATAATTACTAGCTATATAGCACTATTTGATTATATTCTTTTTGCATATATATATATATATATATATATATATATGCAAAAAGAATATTGGTTGCAACCAAAGAATGTAATGCAACAACACCTTAGTTTGATCAGTGATCACTTCAATATTGCAGACTTGAAGGGAAGGTGGCAATAGTCACCGGCGGCGCCCACGGCATCGGCGAGGCCACCGCAAGGCTCTTCGCGAGGAACGGCGCCAAGGTCGTCATCGCGGACATCGACGTCGCCGCGGGAGAATCCGTCGCGGCCTCCCTCTTCCCGTCGTCCGTCGCGTTCGTCCGCTGCGACGTGAGCCGGGAGGCGGACGTCGAGCACCTCGTCGAATGCACCCTGTCCCGCCACGGCCGCCTCGACATCCTCTGCAACATCGCCGGCGTGCTCGGGCGGCAGACGCCGAGCCACAAGACCATAACGGAGCTCGACGTGGACGAGTTCGACCGCGTGATGCAAGTGAACGTCCGGGGCGCGGCGCTGGGCATGAAGCACGCGGCGAGGGCGATGGTGGCGAGGCGGACGGGGTGCATCGTCTCGATGGCGAGCGTGGCCGCGGTCCTCGGCGGGCTCGGGCCGCACGCGTACACCGCGTCGAAGCACGCGATCGTGGGGCTGACGAAGAACGCGGCATGCGAGCTCGGGAAGCACGGGGTGAGGGTGAACTGCATCTCTCCCTTCGGCGTGGCGACGCAGATGCTGGTGAATGCATGGAGGGAGGAAGGGGAGGGGGAGGAGGAGGAGGAGGTGGTGATGAGTCCAAGTGAGGAGGAGGTGATGAAGACTGAGGAGTTTGTTAGGGGTTTGGCTAATCTCAAGGGTCCTACATTGACTGCCAAGGATGTAGCTGAGGCAGCTCTGTATCTTGTTAGTGATGAGGCAAGGTATGTTAGTGGCCATAATCTTGTGGTTGACGGAGGGGTTACCACCTCTAGAAATCTCATTGGATTGTAACTAGCCTAGGAGCACTGGATTTTTTTTGACGTTTTGAATTAATTGTGGTAAATTCCATTAATAATATTGATTGTGATTCTTGTTGCTTTGAATCTTGCTGCAATTCTCTGAGATATAGCAACCCAATAACAAAGGTTGGATCTATAAAATCTTTTTAAAGTTTCGGATTTTTTTTTGGTTATATATTTGTTATGTTCTTTCAAGTTTGGTTTCAGACTTTAGAAATTTATATTACCACTCCAAAATCATCCAGCAATGTCATATCTATAAATTCTTCTCCTTCTCCCTCTAATCACCACATATATGTATATATCTTCCAGATAATATTTATCATCTTTCTCAGCTTAATTTTCTTACATCTCCATATTTCTCTTGGGAAAATGCTAGGCCAGATCAAAACAAGGCTTTGTCATGGTTGTCCTATGTTGGCTCTTATCCCAATTGGGACATTAACAATGCCTTCTCCATTCACTTGGCCAAACAAGTTTACACAAAATGGTGCCTGTTTTTCCTAAACAGAGGGAATAGTTAATGTACGATGGCTACTCCAAAATATGTCGCTAATTCTATAATAAACGTCGCTATAATGTTTAACAGCACCATTACGTCGATGTGACAGCATGTGACGGCATAAAAAACGTTACTAGTTCGTCACAAATTCATCAATGGGCAACCACCACGTAGCAATGACCTTTGCACGGCAACATAGCTACTTAAAATAAATGATATGAAGTTTGTTATGTCATCAACATCAACGATGTCTAACGGCCTTCTATGTTTGGAACACAGCGTGACCCGAACCGGAGGTGAACCGTAAGATGCAATATTGAACTGAACATATGTCTTAAAAGAAAATTTTCATGTAAGATGTGAACCAATACCAATTATCTACACCTCATACCAACTCCATTGTCGTCTCCTTTTGAAGGCTCAACAGGAAACGAGATACAATCCTACATTCCACAATGTCACTCTTTTCCGGTTAGTGACGTCGACCTGCATTGCTAGACGTTGCTACATTTCAAGTTAGCAACGTTTTGATACAAGTTAGCGACGTTCTGATACTAGATAGTATCATTGTGTCGCTAGAAGTCACTGAGACGTTGCTTATCCAATTAGAACTCCTGGTGAGTAGTAGTAGTAGTAGTAGGATCACGATTGACTAGACTTTACATACTGTACTTACTAAAATATCCTCTCTCTCTCTCTCTCTCTCTCCTCTCTCTCTCTCTCTCTCTCTCCAACCGTCTTGTTTTATGACAAAGATTATTATCATCAAAGTTTGCCAACCATCCACCAGAACTTCCCTACTTTTTTCATAATCAAGGATTTGGAGTTTGAAGTCCTAATTGTTAGGCTTAAATCTTCCAAGAGTGGTGTAGTCAAAGGAATGTCTTACCCATCTCTCTAGATGGATGCCATCACAATTCCGAATTCTTAAACGTTCATTGGACAAGTTTGACACGGATAATATTTATATCTTGTTCTAAGAGGAGAAAAACAAGGAGCCTGTAGAAATACGAGGGAAACATGTTGGAGGATTGTAACAAGAATCAAGAATTCCTTGGTTGTTAAGAGTTTCAAAACAGCAACTAACAACATTCTTTCTCTTCTTGCTTAGAATGTGAACTATTTCATTTCTTCTGCGTCAAACTTGCCCAAACCCATTGACCATTGACAGAGTTGAGATCGTTAAGGTACATATAAAAATATGATTCCTCCTCTGAACCCAATCTCTCCAGAGATTTCAATCCTATTCTTTAGTATAGCAAGTGCCAACCAGCTAATGTAAGTATATTATACTCTTAGGGTGTGTTTGATTGCAAGGTGGAAAATATGAGAATAAGAAATTAATTTCATGGAATGATTTTCCTAGGAAAAAAATTCCATGAATTTTAAAATTTTCTATGGAAAACTTAATTTTTGTGTTTGATTGTCATTATTTTCCACGGAAACAGTTATTTTCCATGGAAAATGATATTTTCCTAGGGGTTGGACAAGTTTTATTTTCCACCATTTTAGAAGAAAATATGGAAAATGATAGTTTTTTGGAAAATAATTCCATGGAAAATATAAGCTATCAAACACTACAATTGGTGGAAAATTTGTAATGGAAATATTTTCCATGGAAAAAAAGCCCAATCAAACACAGCCTTAATTGTAGTCTCAACAAGGTTCCAAGTATAAAGATTCTCTAGATATCCTGAGCTGTCATAACCATATTAAACTCTTGTAGACATCATAGTAGGGGATAAAAGAACTCAATTCAAGGTGGGTTTGTTATCACCAAAGCTCGATGTTTGGGGGACACTAAAATCCGACCACATTTTGCTGGTCAAGTGATGTGGCGGCATATGTGTTGATCATGTGTGGGACCATCGCACTGATATTATCAACACATAGACTGCCACATCATGTGCTCGCCAAAATGTAGTCCGATTATTGAAAGGCCAAAGGATTCTATGTATATGGATTGTTTTTTTAGTCAATACTCATCAATCAAGGTGGCTACAAATAAAATAATACCAATAGTTGAGTTATTTTCTCGATTACAATCACAAAAGGACATTCTCACTCCAATAAAATAGGAAATAGATATATATTTTTTCTCGAAAGGACCACAATGCTCCAATAAAATAGAAAATCGAGATATCATAAATATGTGATTAAGATCAAGTATCGTACTCTCCACATACAATTATTGATGGTGATTAGTATATATTTTAAGCCACATTTTGCACTGTACATTGTATAGATCCAACTACTGGCTAAGCAGTAGCTAATTTATCTTATTATACATATAATAATCATGTCCTTCATCATCGACAGTAAGCTTCATCATTATATATTGCCACTTCAATAAAAATTTGGACTATAAATGCAAACTGCAAGTAACTTTTTATTTGAGTTCCATCAAATTTGTGGTTATCATATTAAGGTGTCGCTTTCCTCTCGATGCCATATAGAAACATAGCTTGTTAGAGTTTAGTTATACTTGCACATCCATGTGCACTCAATATATATATATATATATATATATATATATATATATATATATATATATATATATATATACATATAAAAATATATATATATATATATATAGTTTGTGTGTGAAGTCCCAACCACCAGGACTGCCCATTTTATGGATAGGGAATTGGGTGTATAACTTCTTTAAAAAAATTCTTAAATGGCGTGCCAAACGAGATTTAAAACATGGGCGGCTCGGGTACTATGTTAAAGTCATGCTACTGTATCAAAACCCTAGAGATGCAATGGGAGTTGATAATTATATATTTACATTATTCCAATAACCATATCTGCATGTAACTATAATGAGTGCATATATGTGATATATTTTGAGAAATTCAAACTGAAAGGGTTGGATGTACCGAACCTGAATACTCACTCGTATCCTCCAAAAGCTGCAAGCTCTTCATATATTCTGCAGATACAACATACACAAACGCTCCTAATAGAATTACATCATTATGGTTTAAAGACCATATAAAATAGAAATAAAAAATAGATCGAACTAGAACTTGCACAACACCTCACAAACATAGCCATTATCTGCAAAATACTGTGTCATGTATTATGGGTTCAAAAGTTCCACATACACCGTCTATGTCTCTTCTAAAAGTCAAAATACTGATCACATGAATTCATATTAGCACAATATGTATGGCAAAAAGAATCAACTCAAATAGATTTCCTCACAAACAAAATAGACAAGGAACTTTGTCAAAAGAAAAAGCAACGCAAATTGCACCCGTTGAGCCTCTAGTTTTTTAGTCAAAATTTTAGTGCTAAAAATATGAATGGTTGACAAATGTGATGGGCAAGTACCTATTATCGTAGTTAATCTGAACCGTGGTGGTTAATACTGATGCTTGATTTCTATAGCACAGATACAGAGTATCACTGAAGATGCCATCAATTTTATCTCATAGCAAAGTCACTTGTAGCACTAATCATTGATTATTTAAACAAACTAGGATTGTACTTTTTAGCCACCTCAGTTCGAGAAGCCATGGGGCAGATTCAAGACCTTGCTTTACAATCAGTGGCAACGCACAGAGCCTTCCACACTGGAATCAACATTTTAAGAGGTGGTCGCAATTCCTGCAGAGTTGTCAAGATCTTTATGAGATATATGCAGCTCTTAATAAATGTTTTATCCTTCCAAAAGTTAATTACCTTGAAAACTAGCATAAGTTCTTCCTCCCCACGTAGAATCAGAGTGAAACTCCAATAACAGGTGACAGGGGTCACACATTCATTTAAGACAGGCCTCAGAATTTTGTCAATGGGGACAAAGCGGCGAGCGATTCTCCCACTGTAATATGGAATGAAAGAGGTATACGTTACAGGCCATGAGATGTGAACCTATTATTTAAAAAGATTGGTGAACAAATAAAACATTCAAGAAAGCTGAAGCAAACACAGAGTGACTTCATCGTAGAAAATATAATCTCAACAGATGATTTCGATGTGAGTGTAGGCATGGATTGACTTCATGTATATCTAATAATATATGTGAGGTCAACCCAGGATGATGCAACTGATGGATATTAAAAAATTCACTTTAATAATATCAGTCTTTTCTATTAATCGTCTTCTTCTTGAGTGGTACCAAGGTTCCTTGGAAAGAAGAGCAAATCTTCTTCTTAAGGTGTACCAAGGTTCCTTGGTAATAATAAGCAAAGGAAGTTGCTCACAAAATGGTCGATACCCAGGCATGTGACTTCCTATCATATTTGTTTAAGGACATTCCCCAATATAAAGATTGAATCTAGTTCACCGGTGAGTTGCTTCTTGGAACTGCTTCAATTTCTACATCCTCTACTGATGGAAAACATCTGATTTGCTCACATCTTGAATACAGCCTTTCTTCATAGACCAATTGCCAGAGTTGCTTCTCGGAACTGATTCAATTCCTACCTTACCTAGAACTTGCTAAAGGAATGCTTACAGAGAAGCTTCCCAAGTTACAAAAAAAAATGCTCCTCGGTAGACGGAAATGTCACAACTGGCTTGAGTCAATTCAGTGACTATCCCACAGACCCGCAGACGAGCTTCGCATTAGAGACAGTTGAGACCTACTTGGCGAAGTATACATACTACCCCATACTTGACGGCATGATGAACAAACTTAGCTTTTGAACAGAATGAATCCTATTATGTACTTGAATGGAAAAGGCGGAATTGGAAGTCTTTGTGGTAGGAAGGAAAAAAAAAACTTGATTCTTCGTTGTCCATGACACGTACAAATAATGGTGCTTGTCTTCATCCTCAAGCTGGGAAATCCCTTTCCGGAGTAAGCACCGCAGTGACTAAAGTCTTACCATAGACCAGATCAGGTAAGGTAAGAGGAGAGAAAGCATCTCCATTATTGGTTGCAGTGCTAGAGGAATTGTCAAAGTCTCAACTTGAAATGGTCTCACTATCACATCTCCATTATTGGTTGATATTTGAAAGGCATGTCTTCGGCTATGCCTTTACTGTAAACAGTCAAATAAGTTCTATATGGCTATTTTGATGTTGACAATGATCGACATGGAGCTAATGTTGCTGATACCTTTTGAGATATTTCACAATCCCTCAAAAGAAATGACCTGATCCGTCACCACCACACATTTCCAGACTAGATCGAGCTTCTGAAATAGTATCATGCCCCTAAGGACAGCTTGTTCAAATGTTTCACCCTTTTCCAAATATCAACCATATGAAGAGACAATCTCAGCAAAGTCTTATACTCCACTGGTTCCCATGCTTACTTGGGGTAACTATAACAAGTATACATTGGTTTTGACTTGTAATCATGTGAAACATGAAAAGCCAATATCATTGGACCATCCCAATTCAAAGGTTAATAATCAACATAGCTGCATTTTTTTCTTCTCGAGTTTCTATTACCTTCCACCATAAAGATAACTGGTACAACCCTTGAATGATTAGTTAATCATATAATGATAAACATCTTGCCCAACTGCATAAATTCATCGCTTGACTTCCAAGAGAGAGTGTTTGGCTTCCTAAACATCTCTAATCAACATAGCTGCATTTTTTTCTTCTCGAGTTTCTATTACCTTCCACCATAAAGATAACTGGTACAACCCTTGAATGATTAGTTAATCATATAATGATAAACATCTTGCCCAACTGCATAAATTCATCGCTTAACTTCCAAGAGAGGAAGTGTTTGGCTTCCTAAACATCTCAGTGATGCAGTTATTTTTCTGCACTATGGCTATTTCGCTACTATATTCCATGTACTTACTGTAAGTATAACAACATATTTTTCAAATCATAGAGCCTAGATGCTGAAAATATTGTCAGGATTAACTACCAGATAGCATGATTGTAATTGACTGCCCCATCTCGGTCATAGTTAAGGCCTTGTCAGCACACTATTCTCCAAGCCAGTCCTACAAACTTAGAATATTTTGCTTGGATACCAAAACTGTCCCCAAGAAGATGGAGACCAGAAGTAGTATGAATCTAGAGGTATCAGGATCAATCAAATATATTGTAACATCCAAATATCGTTAAGATGAATCAAACAATAAACAAGTATATACTGTCGCAAAAGCATATCAATTAATATAACTGCTTGCACAACTGTAAATTTAAAACTGGTATCCTACTAAATGTTTGGGTTGTATCACTCTAATATATAGGTGGCAGCTGTTTTGAAGGAGGTTAATGATGATACTTGTTAGGAAGTAGTTATCCTATTGGATTGATGTTAATATACAGGTGGCAGCTGTGTTGAGGGAGGTTAATGATGATACTTCTTATGCAGTAGTTATCCTATTGGATTGATGTTACATTTGGGAAAGTTAGACAAGCTCCTTTCACAACTTTAGAGAGGTTAAATAGCCAGAAGCTACTAGCAAGAAGAAGAACAAAGTTTGGGTTATCAATAGGACAGAAAGCAAAACTGGTGATTCTTCAGCACCTGCTCTAATAACTACTTAGATCCCCACCAGAAAGAACTTAATGATAGAATTAGTGAATTACACAACCTATAACTTAATCAACCTAGCCCATAAAGTTTAAGATGAAATTAAAACTTTGAAAATCACGTAAGTTCAAAATATGAGAGTCAGATAAGATCAGTTTGAAAAAGAGAAATTACAATAAAGAATTTAGGACAAGGGTGCATCTGGGTTAGCAGTCAGCTTTAACTGACTATAAGACTAAGGAATTTTGTTCCATTTGGTCTGGATAAGTGCAACAGAGACCAATAGACCCTTTGGGAGTGACTAATTGAAGGAGTTTTTGGGGCTAGGGTTGGACTGACATGAACAAGGATCAAGGCATTAAGAAAAAAATTGATAAGCAGCCAACTTTTACAATGGAAATGGCATAAATAGAACTGAGGGAAGAAACAAATCCATGTAGCCAGCTGCCAACTCCCAAAAGACCGGGATAAAGGCTCTGTTGTTGATTTTGCTTCTGCTGTTGATATCACTGTTATAAGTTATTCTATTTCGATAACTGCTGCTAGCACAAACATAAATTTATTAGCAGCATCAGCAGAACATCCCAAATTCTATGGTTAAAAAATAATGATGAAAGGTCATGACAAGCATAATTATCGAATGATAAACAAATCCATGTAGCCAGCTGCCAACTCCCAAAAGACCGGGATAAAGGCTCTGTTGTTGATTTTACTTCTGCTGTTGATATCACTATTTATAAGTTATTCTATTTCGTTAACTGCTGTTAGTACAAAAATAAATTTATAGCAGCAGCAGCAGAACAGTCTCTATCCAAATTATATGGTTAAAAAAAATGATGAAAGGTCATGATAAGCATAAAAATTGAATAATGAATTTCCGTGCAATCCCTGGTGCGAAATCATTAACCTAAAGATTTGACTGGAAACAGAAACCAAACTTTCACAAGATAACATTATTATATTCTACAAAGCTGATGTAAAATCCCTGGTGCGAAATCATTAACCTAAAGATTTGAGAGCTGTATTTCAACTTTCAACTTATTCTGGAACTCAAGCTTTACTATGTTTCAGAAGATTAGCAAAACATTATTATTTCAGATTTAGTAAGAAAACTTATATGGTAGCCGTAAATCTCAAATATGTATGCATCTCAAAACTATTAGTAATTGTCTCAATATGGGGTTGGGGGGTGGGGGGGTGCGTTTGTTATCTTAACTTAATGGGCCTTGGATATAATTTACAAAATAAATTAAAATTAAACTAAAAATGTGGTTTCAGAGAATTGATTCCATTGAACTCATGACTTCCAAGACAATATCTAATGAATTTACCAATTGGGACAATGTTTAATTGTTCAAACTTTAAACAAAGCTAAGTAAATAATGGAAGTACCCATGTAAAATACACCTTTATCAATGTATTAACATGTGCCCTTGGGCACATGTTAACATAACCCATAATAGAATGAACAAACATATACAGTAGGAAACCTAACAGGCCACTAGATATAATTTACAAAAATAAGTTTCTTAAAAAAACTACAAATGTGGCTGGAGAGAATTGATTCAATTGATCTCATGACCTCCAAGAGTATATATAATGAATTTACCAATTGAGACAATGTTTAATTGTTAACATTTTGACCAAACCTAAGTAATTAATAGAATGAACAAACCTATATAGTAGGAAACCTAATGGGCCACTGATATAATTTGGAAAAAAAAAATCTACAAATATGACTGGAGAGAATTGATTCAATTGAACTCATGACCTCCAAGAGTATATATATAATGAATTTACCAATTGGGACAATGTCTAATTGTTATAATTTTGAACAAACCTAAGTAAACAATGGAATGAACAAATCTATATGGTAGGAAACCAAAAACTCAGGGAAGACCGCTCCCCTCGGCCTAGGCTGGGTCCGCCCTGGGTATGCATGCATGGAAATGGAAAGAAACACAGACTTATCATGCAAAACAGTGCATTAACTGGTGAAGATTCCTTATATAGTCCTCAAACTTAAGTATTCAAAATAAATAAATAGTGAACATTTTACAAAATTTTAATGCAGTTTGCCTATTTGCAGCAGCAGTATGGATAGTTTATGGTATTACATATAATCGAAAAGCTCAGCAAAAATATAAGCATGGAGATATTATTATGTTCCTGCAAGTTAAGCATAGATATAGAAAGGTAGAAGATAAACCAATAACTCACATCTTAGAATTAATCAAACATTTAAGGGGGAAAAATGAATATTGAAGGATCAGCCAAATAAGAAGTCTGGAAAGAACCTGTGGGTGAAACAGTTTTGCGTAGCTTGTGTTTCTCAGAGTTGACACCAAATCCAATATTAACAGAACTCTACAAATTGCAACAACTCAAATGGGATCCCGCCATTGCTTCTAAGAATGTGTTATTAACATTATTAACATTAATTATGGGGAACAGACTTCAGGCAATGGATATGTGTGGCCCATGCTTGACAGACATCTCTAGCAATACTTTGGACTCAGCCATGATTCTACTAAATACAAAGGCATAGTATATGTGCAACAGACTTCAGGCAATATATGTAATATGTTAGACCTCCTAAATCCATCATAAAAGAAACATAATTCCTAGAGGTTCCATTTGCACTCTTTTGGAATACTCATTAAGGAAGTCAATATTTAATTAAGGCAAAAAATATTTAGCTGAGCAAAATTGTATTGAGCACATTAATTGCATTTGCATTCTAGTAATAACTACTCGACAAACTTTTGTCACATGATGAAATGAAAATGATAAGGATAACAAAAAGAAAAGAACTATTAAATGTACATTATGTGTTGCCATATTTAAACCTTTCCCAGTATAAGGCAGCATACCTCCAATAATGAGTCTCAAGTTGCACAGCAAATCCTGGCATAATCACAACCGACTCTGCATAGTTGGGAAAGATACAAATTTTAACACAGAAATGCTATTTATCACCCAAGGTTTTTGGGTGATACCATCACCCATGACAAGGCGAGTCACTGACGTGACGTTGAATTTAGTGTTAGAAAATCTTGATCACAAATGAAATATTTTATGATAGAATTCAAAAATAAAATTAGAATATCACAAATGAGAAATTTGGAAAAATATGTTTATCTGTGACACTAAAATCGTTGTCACGTCTGCGCCACGTCAGCACTACCTTTTAGTGTTGAATCGATCACAAATGAAAATTTTCATAATATAATTCAAAAATCAAATTAGAATATCAAAAATAAAAATTTTGGAATAAAATCGCCGTCACATCGGCGACACATCGTTGCCATATCATAGGTGATGTTATCACCCAAAAAACTTAGATGATGAATAGCATTTCTGATTTTAATATCAAGAGAGTAGTATTAGTTATGTCCCAAAAGTATTAGTTATTATCCTTTTAGAACTAATAACTATACTTAAGTTATAAACTTATAACCAAACTATTTTTTTATCTATCGTAATATGTAATCATTATTATAGACTAATGCAAGGTTCGCAATATCGGTATCATACCATTCCTATGAGTATTGGGATCGGCAGTTTTGGATCGGAGCATCCAATTTTTTGGTATCGAAAAACAAATAATTATTAATATTAAAAATATATTTTATACATTAAGGCATAATTTTGAGTATTTTCAATGTTGTTTTTTAGCAGTTTTGAAATTGAATGAAATAGTAGTCGCGCTTGCCGATTGGTATACATTTAGACTAATGTAGACCACAAGATTTTGCGATAAAAGCTTTGTACTCTTATAGACTAATATTACAATTTTATTTTGGTTGCTTACTTAATGTTGTGAAGCATTTCACAATTCAGTATTAAATAGGATTTCAAAATCATTTGGGTTCAAACTCTTGTTTGAACAACAGTCCCTTGGGTTCTAAAATCCAAATTAATGCAGAATTTTAGAATGCTAATCAACATTACCCTCTCTCTATATATAATTATAATTCCCTATAAAAGCATACCATTATCGTATATTCTTTCTCATCTCTCCTACAATACTTATGTTGGAATTTTGATCTTATGGATGCATGATTTTATTTTATGGGCATCATATCGCGGGGGGTGTTGGGGGGCGGTCTCCAAAATGTATTTTAGACCTACATAAATTAGGCCAAGAGCCTTATGTGTGTGTGTATATATAACATCCTCCTTGTATTGTTATATAAAGATCAAAGAAGAACCTAGCTGAGCCGAGCTTTGGAAATCATTTGTTGTAAATATTTGGAATTGGATTTCCTTTTAAATCCATCCGCGCTCTTCCTGCTTCTACCCGCATGCTCTTGTGTTTCTACCTCTTCTCCCACCATTATCTTCTCTTCTCCCACTATTAACTTTTATTTTGTAATGAAAAGTCCATGTACACCACAGGAAAAGGAAATGTCCCCCTCCCTTCTATATAAGAGCATCAATAATAAGGTTCATTACAATTTCTAAATTCTATATTCAGAATGTAAGAGCTTATGTTGTAGAATATTAAGGCTCAATTGGAGTCCCATGATGGTCCGTCCCAGCCACGTAAGTTGTAGCATGGGCCTCGGAATTTCTACATTCAGAATGTAGGAACTCATTTTGTAGAATAGTAAGGCTCAATTTAAAGTCCCAATTTCTAGATTCTATATTTTATATTATTTTTTGAAAAAGAAAGAAACATGACACCTGGGTCTATATCCACTTATTTGATTTTGATCTCAATTTTTTTTTCACTATTCTCATACAAACACAACTCAATCTACATTTATTCTTTTATTACAAATTTGGGACTCAAGATGCATTCTTGAGCTCCATCTACTATTGATGCTCTAAGGGATAGGGTTTGATACATTATTCCAACAAAAACATTCTTCTCTTCTCTATGTCGTTCATGTGATTATTTTTATGTGCAACTTCATCCAAAAGAGGAAGTTTGGATACATGTTAATCTCTGGTTATCATGCATATAAGAGTATCAGAGAAGAATATAGAGAGAAGAATATAGAGTGTTGTACCTTTGAGGAGCGAGTGCACGTAATACATGCAAGAAGGGAGGCTCAATTTCTTTAGGTCAGTACTTGCACACCTTATCGGTCTTTGTTTATCATTGATTGATTATTATTCTTATTGATTCAGTAATGTTTTTAATTTAAGGTTGTAGGTAAGTTAATCTTTTTTCAAAAAAGATCATTTTAAAAAGTTTCTATTTATTGTACTTAAATTCATAATATAGCATGGTAGTCAAAGGCGCGTCTCAGGCATGCCTAAGGCACGTCTCGCAGCAAGGTGCAACATCTGCGCCTCGTACCTCACTAGACGAGGCACCTTTCTCCTGGCGCACCCAAGGCGTGCCTTATGTACGCCTTTCAGCAAAACATAACCAAGAAAAGGCACGCATAGGCGCGCCTATTGTGTTTTTTGTTTTTTACAAACAATTTTGAAGCGGAGAGATAGCCCTTATCTTATACAAGTGGGAGGGAGATAGCATTTTTTACGGTTGCCAAAGTCGGCTACATTTGAACTTGAAAAAATAAATTTTACTAAAAGCGTTGTAGGAAGAATACAAATTCTTGTTAGTTCTGTTGAGTGCTAGTTTATTTGGTTATGTTTTAACGTATTTTTGTTGGTTTTAATATATTATTTGGTTTTATTTCCTAAAGTATATTATTTTATTTTATTTTATGCCTTGCTTCGCTCAGGCGCGCGCCTTAAGTGTGCCTTGCGCCTCGGACGACATGGACCATTTGCGCCTCGAGCACGCATTGCGCCTTTGACTACCTTGTAATATAGTACATAGAAACTTTTTAGAGTGATCATTTTGATAAAAGACCTACTTACGTACAAACCTAAATTAAGAACAACACTGAATCAATAACAAAAGTAATGAATAATGAAAGATAAAGTTTGGTCTCATAAGAGGTACAAGCACTGCCCTAAAGGAACCGAGTCTCACTTCTGATGGGAATTCTCCACACTCGCTCCTCCAAGTTACAACACCTACTTCTATGATTCTCTGATGTGCACGGTCACTGGCTGTATTGCATGGATCCTTCTCGGGAGGACCATATCCATGCCCGTGTCCACATACGACATGTATCAAACAAGATACTCCATTGAACTCATATTAGGTATGGCTCACCAATGTCTAGGGTCCAAAAGGACCTAAAGCATAGTTGAATGTGATTTTGACATGTTCATGATTGTGTCAAATATATTTGAGCTATAAAAAGTAACATTATTGTGACGAATCTTTCCAAAAAATCTAATCGTGTCTGTATCTGAACCTATATCCATGCAACCTAGGTCACCAGAAATGTACAAGTATCCAAACTTCCTTTCTATGATTAAGTTGTACATAGACAGAAAACATTAAAGAGACAAATAGTTTGTGTTGAACATTGTACTTGATGCTCTCCCTTATATAGAAGGGAAGGAGCCTATCGATCCTTTTCTTGTGGCGCATGCGGACATTTCCTTATGGAATAAAAGGAAATAGTGACAGACACTGAAAGTAGTAACGAGAGTACAACGGGCTTGAAGCAGGAAGAAATGTAGTACCCGAGAACAGGTTTTGGGAGTTGATCGTGGAAAGAAATATGATTTGTCAAATATGATCCACAAGAAATCAGATCATCAAAACAGTATCCGCAAGGATCTCCGATCATATAGATTGGGTATCCAATGTTGGCAAGAAGACCTGTGGGTTTAAGGCCCGTCCCCCTCGATGATATCAAAATCTCACTTCGGGAAAAATCCTTTTGTGACGTTGTTAGCTAAATTAAGCTCAGGCTTTACAAAGTTCAAGGATACAATGTTCTTTCTCTTTTGTTTCACACACTTGTTTGTACGTGATACTCAAAAACTTTCATCTTCAAATTTGTAAATATCAATACTAGCAATATCAATTACAGATTTATGATAACAAGAATTGAAATAGCAAAAAAAAAAAGTTTTGCAACAATAGGAATGTCAGAAATCAAGTTCCTATGCCATTTGGCTTTGGTACAAGTACTGTCTACGGCAATTAATTCAGATTTCATTGTACTTATCGAAATTATAGTTTGCTTACAAGATCCTCATGAAACAACTGCTCCTCCCAAGAGGAACATGTCCAATTGCTGACTAAACATCTAGAGAGTCAGTCATCCAATTAGCATCAGATATCCTTCAAGGATTTCGAGAATACCTTGTAACACAAACTATAACTAAGAGATGACTCACAGGTATCTAAAAATCCTTTCTAGTGCAGTCCTATGCTCACAACTACAATTGCAAGTATATCTGCTTAATCTTCCTATTGTATAAGCAATATCAGGCCTAATACGATTTACAATATACAAGAGTGAACCTATCATCTTTGTGTATCTATGTTGATCAACCGGTTCATCTAGATTCTCGCATAACTTAATAGTAGCATCATAAGTTTTAGAAGTAGGTGTAGCAGAATAGGAATCAAACTTGCTTAACATATTTTTGATGGAGTGTGATAATGATAAAGAAATGCCGGTGTCAAACCCTAGTTTTATACCAAAAATCACATCAACTTTATTTGCCTATGGCGTAGCAACCATATGGCAACCAATTGTTTCTACAAGAAGACTGATATATCCTGAATTTATCAAAAGATTCAACTCAGAGGGTGTTCTTAAGAAAATTATTACTAAGAACTTCCCCAAACCCCTTCCACATGTTGAAGGGAAAAGGCCTGGGCATTCTAAGACGCTATTGCTGTTAATGTTGCAGCACTAGCAACCTTCAACTTTTAGAAGGATCAATATGTACAAAGTTAAGATGTGGTTAATATCATGGCTAGTGAAAATATTTATTAAAACTACGAGACTAGAAGTATGTTATGCCCATGAGTCCATCTTACAAAAAGGTTTGCTAATGATAAAACAAAACATTGATAAACAATTGTCCAATATGCACTAAATGTTTGAGTCCATGTACATAAAAGACCTAGAAAGCTTCCATAATCAAAGTTTTAAAGGTCTGACCTTTCTTAACAGGCTTGTAATGCAAAAATTTTGCAAGGACAATAACCACAAAAGTACTCCAGATAGAACACATGTCTAGTTTTTCCTGCTATCGGAAATCATGATATTAATAAGCATCACAATAATGGAAATGATAATGTAAGAGAAAGTAATGACTCCAACAAAACAGAACCCAAAACATGTCTTCTATAGAAAAGAATGATGGAAATCTTTGACTTCATAGATAAACTTCGGAAGACAGTAAAGGTAGGTTGTTGTTTTTCCTCTTTTTCCCTTAATTTTATTGTATCACAGCTAGTAGGCTAAAAATTGTAGAAATCGATTGGACATGAAACGTCTAAGTAGAAGTTCAAGATAGTGAATGCTACATACCATCATCAATAACAAATAGAAGGAACTCGCTAAGAATAAGAGGGTGCCAAGGTATGATAAAAGAACCCACACTCTGCTCTTTTCAACAGATATATCATGGATATCAATTGCTTGAGATGTCCCTTTCTGATCATGATGAACGTAATTGTATTTGCAGTAAGGAAGAGGAGCCTGAGGCATACTGCATCAGCTTACAAGTTCTATACTAAATCTGGAATGTTCTGCTCGTGCTCATACAGATATCAACAGTATATCTGCAGAAATTTACACGATAACTTAGTGTTCACCGTTCATGCCAGTTTTTGTTCGACTTCAAACTTATTCTCTAAAATTATCCAGTGCTATAAATCCAATAATAAAAAAAATCTGCTAGTCAGTAATAGGATGCTCCATATCTATTCAAATTATGAAGCATTAACCAGTAATATTTCAAGAAAAATCAAAATGACAGATATGCAATGGAGAAAAGAATAGGAGATTATTGTACGCTATATAGAACATGTTGTTTATTAAAATTGCAACAGATTGCCCAACTTTAGTATCCAGTGGTGGAACCAAAGCAAAAGGAACAACTAAGTGGTTAGTTTGACTTAGTGAAGAAATAACAATAAAATTTACATATCATAAAAGTGATTAGTTGCACACTATTCAGGAGTCAACACCAAATAGGCAATAACAGCTTAAAACTACAAAATGAAGTAGGATCAAGACATACATCCAGTCCGATTGAGCCAAATTAAAATGCTATAACAGCCTTCGAATACAAAAGCCTTGCTAAAGTGACTCCTCCAAAATAAGCATGGGATTATCAACTGCTCGATATTGCAAAGCTCATTGCCAATATAATCATAAACCATCTTATGAGAAGTGTACCTTCAATACCACATATCCTGAATCTCGAAAGTCTCGTTAGCAAAAGCTTATAAGCTTTCATAGATAACATACATCCTACTTTGTACTCTTATTATAAACCAGCAGCTCCTGGAGATCCAAATGTACAAAAATGATCAATGAAAGAAGTATATACTTTACTAGGGTAAGCTCCTTGTTCAAATATCTCATCAACTAACTTAGAAGCACTTGCCAATCTCCTGACTTCCAATAATGCCAAAATCAACCTGATATATGTCAAGTATCACAATCAAGGTAGTCAAAGGCGCAAGGCGCACTTGAGGCAAATGGTCCATATCGTCCGAGGCGCATTTAACGTGCGTGCCGGAGTGATGTGAGACGTAAAAATAAAAAATAATAAAAATATACATACATAAACAATAAATTAGTAATGTAAGAAACAAAGTCAAATGACATATTAAAACCAACAAAAACATGTTAAAACATAACCAAGTGAACTAGCAAAACAGCCGTAGCATTCAACAGAAGTAACAAGAATTTGTGTTCTCTAACAAGAAGTAACAAAATGAAAGGAAGACAAATTGTAAAATAAAAACAAAATCAATAGAACACTCATTCATCTTCATCAAACTCCATCGAATCATCATCAACCTTGTATGAGGTAAGGGCTATCTCCCAGCCTCAAAGTTTTTCGTAAAAAAATGCATGAATTTTCTTGTTAGCACCTTGTTGCAAGGCGTGCCTAGAGAAAGGCGCTTCGCCTAGTAAGGTGTGAGGCACGACTGGTGGGCCTTGCTGTGATGCGCGTCTTTGACTACTGTGATCACAATATCGAGCAAATAGTTGTTTCTAGACATGCCCTTAAATTCCATATTATTTCTCTACTGCACGGGCATGAATATGACACGAGATGGAGTGGACGTGGTGACACGGACATGGCACTGTTTTTGACGTGCCCTAGTGCATTTCTGGTGTGTCTATGTCGTGTCCGATACAAGCCTGACACACAAATGAACACAAAACCCACTTTGGATTGTCTGTGATTCTTAGTTTACCTAAGTAAATATATTGCACTGATGGGTCATAGTATTTGGAATGCATCACATTTCCAACGTCTAGAAACCAACAATGCCACCTATGTTGCACGAACGGAAAAATGGTGTCTGTATCCGTATCGTATCCATATTCGTATATGTATCCGTACTTGTGCAATATGTGTGGTTACATATGTACCTATTTGGAAATGTTTATATCTTGTATCTTTATCGTGTGCTTGCCCATATCTGCCCATACTTGTCCAATACAGGAAATTATATTTGAACCAATCTGAAAATATTTGTATTCCGTATCCGTGCAATGTAGAGCATTGTCATTCCTCCCCGATCTTCCTAATGCCTTGATAAGGTCCCCAAAACTTTAAAGGATCATGGCTCAATCCATAATTTTTCGTTGACTCGATATAACTCTCTAGTCTCTATTTATCCACCTGATCAAATTTCGCACAACCACTCATACTTTCATTATAAGTCACACTATCAAAAAGCAATGAATTTGCAACCGAAAGATGAGACCTATAACAGAGACATAACACCACATTAAAAAAAAATGGCAATCACGGCGTACCTTAAAAAACAATCAAGTTCTTGTAAATATTACCAAGATGAGTTGCTTTCAAAATTCACATTTCGGATATGCGATTCCACTAAAAAAAAATATATGTTGGAAACGCAGTGGGACCCGAATCAGAGTTGATCCACGAGGAATGATATTGAGCTTGGCCCATATAACTTAAAAAAAGAGAAATTTCTTGTTAAGTCCGTGACCAATCCCAATTATCTAATACCTCATCCTCCCACTCTCTATGCGAGACAACCCAACCAAATCCTCACCCAAAAAACTCATGAATCTATCTCTAGGGTTTCAAATTAGGGTTTGTACCAGAATCCCTCGCCATGAAACAAAATCACTCCCCAAAATTGGGACAATTTTCTTCTCCATAATAATATGAAGATCACATTCTACATTTGCTTTTTGTAGGGCTTATGTGCTGTATAGTCCGACCGAAGAAAGAAGAAGATGGAATCCCCCTCATAGCTTCTCCGGCTGGGGAGAGGATGTTGTTTGTGAATAGGAGTTGTTGGAGGGGGTTTTGTGTGAATTTGTGTGTGTGTGTGTGTGTGGAGAGAGAGAGAGAGAGAGAGAGAGAGAGAGAGTACCTGGTGTTTTGAGTGAGTCGCCATTGGAGGAGAAATTTGCTCGCCGTCCCTTCTTTCTAGAGATCTCCTGCTACTTTTACAGGAAAGCTCTGTTATAAATTTGTTTTTTATAGTTTAAAACTCTAGTTATTATCTGTTTTACTATAACTAGAGTTTTAAAACACCGGTTCAAACGTTCGACGGTTCTTCAAATCAAGTCAAGCCGAAGAATCTAGAATTATTCGGTTTTATCTAAAATCGAACCAAATAAGAGATCCAATTTGTTTTGAAAAAAAAAAATTGATTCAATTTTTGTTTTAAAAATAAAATTTTTTATTCAGTTCCGATTTCAATCCAAAATCGAAAAACCAACGAGACTTATACAATTATGTAAAATATAATTTTTATTTTATATATATTTTGTGATTAATAATCTATATATTTTTTTATTTTAACAACAATTATATGTACTAGTCATGTTGCATGTACCAAAAATAAGAATCTATAATCTTGTTAAAAAATAGATAAAAATTAAGCTATTTTAATTATAATCTAAATATATTTTAAATTAGGATTTATTATAGATCTATTTTTATAATTTTAGATATGTATTTAGTTAGATAATACCATTTACTTAGCTTAAATGTAATTTAAATATTGAATATATTTTATGATTTGTTATATGCTAGGTAGTTAGAATAACTTCTTTTTTTCTTAACTACGTGAAAAGATACATATGCAGTAGTTAAAATATTTTTTTGAAATTATTTTCTTAATTATGGAGGATATAGATAATGTTTAGACGGTTTATTTTGAGTCGTTTTCTAGGCCGCATTATAATAGTACAGATATGTTTCAAGTCAAATTTGAATAAGTTAACAATTAGTCCAACTTTATGTTCATTTTTTAAATACAATAGTTTTATGTATGAAAATATTTCTTTATATGTAATTTAACCACAATATTGTCTAGTACAATCGAACAAGCTGAATCATTTATCGATTTAATTGGTTCAGTTTTATTAGTGGCTAATTCGGTTCGGTTTTAATTTTTTATAAATTTAATTTTAACTATTTTCGGTTGTGAACACCAAGCCAAGTGTATCTCACAGGGTTGGAGCCTTCAACCAGGGCCGGTCCTAAGTAATTGAAGGGATCATTACATAGTATAATAAAAATGTTTATTGTAGAAGATTAAAATCACATCAGATCATTATTATAGAACAATTGAGGGATCTTTAGAAACAAAATAGCCATTGAACCTTTTAGAGATGATAGACAACACACCGGTCAGAGCAAGATCTTAAAATATGAGTCTTAGAGTCGGTAGGGAATATAGATTGAAGAATTGGAGGTCTTGGACGGATTATAGAGTAGGAATTGAGAAAAAAATGGGATAACTTGAATTACAAAACTAACCCTAATAATTTTTTTTGAGGCCCCCAAATTTTGGAGGCCCTGTGTGGCCGCACTTTTGGCACAGCCCCAGGGCCGGCCCTGCCTTCAACTGTAAGGATGTATATGTGTGTGTGGGGGTCCAGCCTTAAACGTATTATTTTTTTATATAAAAATTTCGAACATTACGTCAGACACTAAAAAAAAAGTTTGTGGGTCCAAGCAGACTGGGTGAGATATGGGTGAATATATATTTAGATTTTTCTAAGGGCACCATCATTTTTGCTAGAGGGCAACCCTTACTTGGGGGCAGCCCAAGGAGGTGGAGATTTTGCTAGGGGGCACCCACATTTTGCTAGGGGGCAGTCCAACCCCCCAAACCCTTCATTCCTTCCCATAATCCATTCTACACTCTCTCTCCACCAAAAGAAAAAAAGAGAACTCTCCCTTTTCCTCTCCCAAAATCCTACTTTTTTCTCCTCCACCACTCCACTCTCAATTCCTCGACCAAGATTTCTTCAACAACATTCCTAGATTCGAAGAGATGACACGCAAGTCGAAGCAACCGGAATCTAGGAACGTTATTCCCTAATTTCTTCAAGAATTTTGTACATTCTATTCAAAACCCTAGAATAATTTTAATTCTCTAAATAGTTTTAATAAATTAGGTTTAGAATCTCTTTAGGGTTCATGAAAGAAATTTTCGAACACGACAAACCCACATTTTTTCTTGAAACCCTAACCCTAGAAGACGACAAACGAACATCTCGTTTTGGCCGTTCGGCTGATACAGTCGGGTTTGAGTACAGTAGGACTGTCAGGCATGTGGCAGTCCTAATGTAAAGTAGGACTGCCACAGTCCCTGCAGTCAGGCCTGACAGTCCTAATGTATCTTATTAACCCGACTTCAGATTTCACGGGGAGCTCGAGCTTCTAGTTGAAAGTAGTAGAGCATATATGAGTTTTATAATGTAATCACATGTGGAACAATGAAAATGAGCTAGGTGAATTAAAATAAAATGGCAAGGGAGTTACTTCTCAGGAATACTTCTAAGAACGTCCAGGACAAACAAAATTTGCTCCTACTGCTCGAATGCTTCAACAAAGCTAGATGAAGTAAAAATAACATGGACTTCAACCATTCTCAAGATGCCAGAGGACAGGAATTATTCTTGCTGCTCAAATCTCTCCATCCCAGAGCTCTTAAGTAGGACTGTCAGGGACCTGGCAGTCCTACACTTAAGTAGGACTGCCAGGACCCTAGCAGTCTAAATGAAACTTGCTGTCACAGCAAGTTTCAATTATGACTGTCATGGTCCTGGCAGTCCTACTTAAGTGTAGGACTGCCAGGTCCCTGGCAGTCCTGGGTGTTGAAGCGGAGAAGAATGGAGATGTCAAGAGTGAAGCAGCAGCAGCAAAATAGTCCTTCAGTGGAACTATTACATTGAAGATCTATCTACTAAAGCAATCCAATATGCTCGTGTCCAAAGTGATTTTCCTTCTTATTTTTTCTTTCTTGTTCTCTACTTTTTTTTTTCTCGATATTGTCTGGTTGCTGGTCATTCGGTCCAAATATCATATTGTTTGATAGCTAGGAAAATGCGAAGTCTACTACCAAATGCTTACAACCTTCTAACAACCTCTCTCTTCCAAACTTGCTGTCACAGTAACAATCTTTCCAAAATTTAGGTTGGGGAAATTTTTTGGCTAGGTTTTGTTCTAACCTAAAATGGCGAGGAAGAGAAGAGGAGAGTTGAGGGAGAGAAAAAAAGTATAGTGGAAGGAGAGAGGAAAAAAAAAGAGTTAGCTTTTATACCAAAGCTTGGGCCGCCGCCAAGTAAAAAAAAACCTATGGCAAACTTGTAATATTTCTAAACTCTTTTGGGCTACCCTCAAGTAAAAATGGTGGTGCCCTTAGAAAAAACCTATATATATCAGGTTCAACGATGAATTTGATTATTAAAAAAAAGAAAAATTTCAGAGAGAGCATTATATATAGTTTAAATTTATTTTATAAAAGGAACAAAGTTTGGAATAATTACAAATTGAGCATCGTCGCGCCCAATAGTTGGGCATGCAATTTTCACGCCCTACATTTGGGCGTAGAAAAGCAAGGTGGGTGTCATTAAGGAATTGTTAATTGTTATGGACTTGTTAATTGTATGGGGTAAATTGTTATGGTGTTACAGAATTGTTGTTAGAAAAAGTGGCGCCCTTCTTTAGGGAATGAATTTTTTGGCGCCCATTTTCAGGGCGTGAATTTTTTGCGCCCTTTTTTAGGGCGTGAATTTTTTGGCTTAGCTTTATTTTACAACGGCTACCTTATGTTTTACAACAGCTATTATGGCTTTTACAACGGTTACGTCGGCTACTATGGCTTTTACAATGGCTACTATGTTTTACAACGGCTTTTACAGCGGCTAGATTATGTTTTACAATGGCTACTATGTTTTACAACGACTATTTCACATGTATATTGTCTATATATAATTCATCCTATTAAAAATTTTCACATTCAATTCATCCCCTCACTTCTCAAGTTACTTTTCGGAGAAAAAATTTCTTCTCCTTTGCAGTGAAGCTTTCAAGAAGAATCATCTCCAAATTGCACAATACAACCTACAATCTTTCAAGAAGAATCATCTCCAAACAAGAAGAATCATCTCCAAAAATTTCTTCTCGGAGAATCATCTTCAATATTTTTAAATTGTCATTTTTTTAAATGTTTTGTAATCTTGTAATTTTGAAAATTTATAAAGAGAAATAAATGAAAAAGTCATAAAGAAAATTTATACATAATTGCACAATACAACATGACTTTTAATCATTCACCTCTATTCATTCTATCATAATGCCTACGGGGAACTGGCCTAAGACCTAATCGCATTCTCCTAACTGCCGTTTCTTCTAGTGTCTCCCCTGGCAATGGCTGGAAGTCATCCCCTCCATATTGGGGTGTCTGCGTAGATGGATAAGGCTGGGGTGTGCCAAATAATGAAGCTCCGACGCTGTATATATAAGATTCCCAATCAAAGTCATTCGAAGCATACTGCGAACAACCAGGTTGGGATGTGCCCTCGCCCGCCTCTTGATCAATATGTGACCCAGAATAATATGATGCATACTGTGAACAACCAGGTTGGGATGTGCCCTCACCCGCCTCTTGATCAATATGTGATCCAGAATAATATGATGCATCTTGTGAGGCACCAGATTCTTCCCTCGCCTCTTGGTGTGGCCTACGGGGCTGTGCATGTCTGCGCCTCACAATTCCTATAGGATGATCCTGAGGGATTGCCAATGGTAGCATTGGGGGCCTATGGGGTTCGCTCAGAAATTGCGCAGAAAAAATCTAGCAATTCACGTGGATCTACTCTTGAGTCCCGGGACAACCCTTCCCAATTTTGAGCTAAAATTATTTACATACTCAGTGAGTGAGATTCAGAATGATCATAGTTTATTTAAATAAAATTTAGACACATACTATTATATTTACTTATGTATCCCGTACATGCAGGCTAGTATCATCCAGAGCTCGGTAAGGAAATCGAGGTTCTTCAAATTGCCAACGTCGATTTTCGACGCGAGAAGTCCCATACCAAAGTACAAAGGAATCGCTACCTTGCACTGCAAGAGAGATATTATAGCATGACAAATATAAGAAAGTAATTGTATTTATACAGGTTTATTCCAAGAGATGACTTACAATCAAGTATCGATGACATTGTTTGAGACAAACGTTCCACCCCGTACGTCTCAAACATGTTCTCCCAACCTGGAAGATGTGAGCGAGCCCGCGATGCGACTGACCCTCTGCTCCGACTAGCAGCCAAAGTATATGTGCATACTAGCTCCAAGTGCACCATCAATCACATTTTGAAGTACACTATTATGGTGCCATTCGACCTATATGATGTTTAAGTAGTATGAAACAAATTATTTAGATAAAGTGTGACAAAGATGTATATCTTATAGGCACAACTAACCTCATTTGTAGAAATTGTGTCAAATAGATGACGATAAATTGAGACCACTTTAGTAAGTCCGTGAGTTGTATCTACATCATCTGAATTCCATCTCACTCCTGCGGGCATGACCCGCTCATCTACACTGTATCGAGTAAGTGGCCTACCGATATAAAAATATTCGTATGACCATAGCTGCAGATTAATAGACAATAAAAACGATATCAATTTTCTAACTTATATAACCATGTATGAAGATTTTATTTTCCAATTATACCTGTATAAGTGTAATACATCCACATATATTGATGTGTACAGCACCTTCAAAAAATGGAATGAGGTTTGCAGTAACCTTATTTTCAGTCCCGTTGAGAAATAACAATGCACCGCACAGGCTTAGTAAATAAGCTCTAGTGCAACATACAAGCTGAAAATATAAACAAGTATTAAAACGATATCATATAGTACAATAATTATAGAAAACTATATAACGTATCCGTTGCTCGTCTACAGGAACCGGTGTATTTCCAATCCGATGAACATGCATAAAAGTTGTTCGAAGCCAAGTCATTTTGATACCGGAACTAGTACCTTGATCCGGTTCCGGCTCCACACTAAGATATGGTATGATAAGATCTCCAACACTTCTCTCATCTTCAAAATATATAGGTCTACCAGTAATCGGTAATCCCAAAATCATGGCCACGTCGGCTAGAGTGATCGACATTTCACCAAAGGAAAGCTAAAATGTGTTGCGTCCTGGCCACCACCGCTCTATCAAACTCAACAATAGATTTCTATTGTGACGTCTTAGACGAATAGCGTCAACATAGGAAAAGCCAAAAGATAAAACAAGTTCATTCTGACGAGTTGTGAGATGCCATCCGTGGCGCCAGTCTCCATGCTCACGTAATTTTACCGTTGGATAATCATATAACTAAATAATGTCTGAAATTTTTTAATGCATATAATTATCAATTATAATAATGATAATTTACTTTAACTAAAATACCTTTCCGTCGAATACCAGATCTGAAACGTAACAGTCTCGTTCCTGGATAATAGCATGTGTTGTAGGTCCACCTGGTATCCGACCGTCATTTAGAACATCCATCTATAAATTAATGACAAATATTATACATTAATTTGAGCAGAACTTGTACGGTATAGTAAAATCTACGCCCTTCTTTAAGGCATATTTTTTTTTTTTGGGATCTCTGAGACTATACTAACGCACTGGCTATGCATAAAAATTTTACTAACCTTTATTTGATAGAGATAATTCTTCTTCTCCTCCGATTGTCTGTATTACTCTCTTTCTTTCTTCCGCTTCTCTTCTCTGCTTCTGCAAGAAGTTTTCTTCACTTCATACTTCATATACATCTAGCTAACAATACAAGACAAAACACTTTTTACAATGCTATTTAAAAGCCTGCAATCAAGTCACTAACCTACAAAACTTTCAATCTCATTTGGTCAAAAGTGACCTGAAAAAAGTAAAGAATCTCTGCAACCTGAGGGCACGCGGACCAAGCCGAGGGGCACGCGGCACAAGTCGAGGCCGCACGGCGTACGGGTAGGTGGGCGAGAGAAATTCCACGCCTTTGTTTAGGGCGTTGATTTTAGGAAAAAAAAAATTTGACGCCCTTTTTAAGGGCGCGCTTTTTGGATTCAAGAAAATCCGGGTTATACCCGGAATGGATTAACAATTAACAAAAATGGATTAACAACTAACAAGAAATGAAATTTTGACGATCTAAAGTAGGGCGTAAAATTTTTCTACGTTCTATTTTTAGGCGCGACTGTGCTGATATTGCTATTTTCCTAAACTTATTATCTTTTACGCAATTTTTTCATACATTTTTGCTTCTCATAAAATTTTCCGTTAAAAAAATTTCGTCTTGGAATCTACTCCCTTCCAAACCGAGTCTCTTTGATTATTATCTATCCTCTCTCCTCTGTGTTGGGAACGAAGCACGGAAACCGTTCCCCCAAACCAGAAAGTCTTGCGAGAGAACCGAGCAAAAGCACACAAACCAAAAACGCCAAACACAATCGCAGACACAAAGATTTTTGATGCGGAAAACCCTTTGCGAAAAAAACCACAGGACGATCGGAGTCCAACCATGAAGAACCTCCACTAATGGAATAAAGAGAATACACCCTCTACAAGCTCCTCCCGATCCAACACGGATCACCACAACTCACTTGAAAGAAGAAATTTTTTGATTGCGGACTCCGAAGAACAAGAGATACCGAAAAATTATTCGAAGCAATCTCTCCTTCACAATAGTCTTTAATCCTCTCTCCCTCAAAAATTGTAAAGCACTCTTTTTTTTAGATGATTTTACAACTAGCATGCATCACCCTTTTATAAGCCCTTGGTAACCCATACATTGAAGGCCAATATATATGAAAACTTCCAATATAAATCAATCATATATTTAATGGAAATCCAATCATAATTAGCTTACCATAATTGGAAACCCAATAATATGGAAAGCTACTATATGAAGGGTCCAGTAAATATGGAAATCCAATCATATATTTTCTTACCATATATGTACCAAAATAAAATCCATGCACTCCCCAAGCTTCTTCGACACACGGATGGCGCTCGTCGCTCTCCGGGGTATTCTCCACATAGGTGGGAACCCCACCCACTCCAACAAATCTTCCCCTTCACAACTATGTGGAGGAGGTCGTCATCCCGACGATCTGCCTGCAGTACTCAAACTTCCCCTTCGGAAGAACCTTCGTGAGCATGTCCGCTCCATTGTCATCAGTATGAACCTTCTCAAGCGCCGCATCATTCTTCTCAACCACATCCCGTATCCAATGATACCGAGTCTCGATGTGCTTGGTCCGACTATGAAATGTCTGGTTCTTCACAAGGTGAATAGCACTTTGACTGTCGCAAAGCAAAGTATACTGCTCTTGCTTCAGTCCTATTTCTTGCAGCAGCTTCTTCATCCACAACAACTCCTTGCAAGCCTCCGTCGTCGCAATGTACTATGCCTCTGCCGTCGACAAGGTAATATACTTCTGCAATCGCGACTGCCACGATACCGTTCCTCCAGCAAATATCATCACATAGCCCGAAGTCGATCGCCTCGTGTCTACATCTCCAGCTATATCAGCGTCAGTATACCCAACCAGCTTTGGCTCGTCACCACCAAAAGAAAGTCTCCAATCGGCAGTGCCCTGAAGGTATCGTAGAATCCACTTGACCGCACTCCAATGTACCCTTCCAGGATTTGAAAG
Organism: Iris pallida; assembly: GCA_029216955.1. Lineage (NCBI taxonomy): Eukaryota > Viridiplantae > Streptophyta > Magnoliopsida > Asparagales > Iridaceae > Iris > Iris pallida. Next base: position 8,342,607 of record JANAVB010040218.1, on the reverse strand, counting down.
GTACCTGCTAACTGTGCCAACTGCATGAGCGATGTCTGACCTCGTACACACCATAGCATACATAAGACTTCCCATAGCTGAGGCATATGGAACCCGCTCCATATCTTCCTTTTCGTCCTCGGTAGATAGACACTGCTCCTCAGTGAGCTTAAAGTGAGCCGCAAGGGGCAACTCACTTTCTTAGACCCGTCCATACCGAAACGCTGAAGTACCCGGTGAATGTACTTCTTTTGGGACAAATGTAGCAGCTTGGACTCTCTCTCTCGGCTGATCTCCATCCCAAGAATAGTCTTCGCTGCGCCCAAATCCTTCATAGAGAAGGCCGCGTCCAGTTGGCGCTTCAACTCCGCTATCCTAGTGGCATTCCGACCCACTAATAGCATATCATCTACATAGAGCAATAAAATAATAAAATCATCCTCGACAAAATACCTCACAAATGTACAATGGTCCGACATCGTCCGTGCATAACCATGCTCCCCCATAAACGACTCGAACTTCCTGTACCACTGCCTCGGAGCCTGCTTCAGACCATACACGCTCTTTTTCAACCGGCAGACCAAATATGACTTGCCCTTCTCATAGAATCCCTCTGGATGCTCTATGTACAACTCCTCCTCAAGATCACCGTGGAGGAATGCCATCTTCACATCCATCTGCTCGACCTCCAAGTCGAGACTGGATGCTAATGCTAGCACCACCCGAATAGACGAATGCTTGACGACAGACGAAAAGATCTTATCATAATCCACGCCTTTTCGCTGACCGTAGCCTTTGACTACCAGCCTCGCTTTGTATCGAGGGCGAGTAGCATCATCCATCTGCTTCACTCTAAACACCCATCGATTCTTCAAAGCCTTCTTGTCCCTTGGCAACCGCACCAGCTCATAAGTGGAATTAGTGTGAAGGAACTCATCTCCTCCTGCATGGCCTCCATCCACTCCTGCATGTGTTCGTCTTCCATAGCCTCTGCAAAGCTTTCGGGGTCTCCCCCGTCAGTCAATAGCACATACTCATCCGGTGAGTATCTCGTAGATGGTCGACGATCTCTGTCACTCATTCTCAGTGGAGCCACTGGTGCTGGCTGTATACAACAGCCTCTTCCCCTTCAGGAACTGCCTCCCCGGCATGCTCATCCTCCCGAGGGACACCCTGACCACCATCAGCAGACTGATGATCAAGGTTGGGAGCAACTCCATGTACTGGCTCCCCCATAATGGGATACTCTGCGATGTCCTCTGGAAACTGCTCGAAGCGAAATGACTCTAACTCAGGCAATTCTTCAGCCTCAGAAGGCGTCTCAGAATCCTGAGTGTTGGTCATGGTCTGATCCTCGACGAACACCACGTCCCTGCTTCTGTAGAGCTTTCTTCCCACCGGGTCGTAAAGTCTATAGCAAACTCATCCCGACCATAGCCGACAAAGACGCATCGCCTCGTCTTCGGCTCAAGTTTGGTCCTCCCGTCCTTCGGTACATGCATGAAGGCCTTACAGCCAAACACTCGCAGGTGATTGTATGACGGCTCTTTGCCGTACCATACTTTGTCAGGCACATCACCCTGCAAAGGAGCACTAGGAGACAAATTAATAACATAAGCGGCTGTGAGAAGAGCCTTACCCCAATAACTGCCCGACAAGTTTGCTTCTGACAGCAAACACCGCACCCTCTCCATCAGTATCCTGTTCATGCGCTCCGCTACACCATTGAGCTGAGGTATCTTTGACGGAGTCTTCTGGTGTCGTATCCCCTGCTCTCTGCAATAAGCATCAAAGGGACCGATGTATTCGCCACCATTGTCGGACCGAACACACAATAACTTCTTGTCCGTCTCTCTTTCAACAGAGGCCTGAAACTCTTTGAAAGTAGGCAGCACCTGATCCTTGGTCTTTAAGGCATAGACCCAAATCTTCCTGGAACAGTCATCAATAAAAGTTACAAAGTAAGAAGCACCACCAATAGATTTTACCTTCATAGGACCACAGACATCCGAGTGAATCAACTCGAGCAACGCCGACTTCCTTGAACTTGGGTGAGTTTGGAAAGACACCCTATTTTTCTTCTCAGCTAAGCAGTGTGTGCACTTCTCCAACTTTGTAGACTTGAGCCCTGGAATCACCTTCCTGTTCACCAAGTAGCTCATCCCCTTCTCACTGATATGGTCGAGCCGCCTGTGCCACAACTCGGTAGACGCATCAATGACTGCGTTCACCTCCTGTGCCCCCTGTGCGCTCCCCTCCATATAGTAGAGACCGGACTTCTTGCTTCCTCTGGCAATCACCATCGAACCTCTGGAAAGCTTCCACTGACTATTTTCGAAGAGACTGAAGAATCCCTCATCATCCAACCTTCCAACCGACACCAGGTTGAAACGGATATCAGGGACATGACGAACATCTTTGAGAATAAGAACTGCACCCGTCTTCGTCCTCAAATGTACATCTCCAACGGCAACCGCCTTTGACACATCTCCATTGCCCATCATTAACACTCCACAGTCGTCTATCGTGTAAGTGGCAAATAGTGCCCTGTTGTGAGATACATGCGCTGAAGTCCCTGAGTCCACCAGCCAAGAATTGTCATCGCAGGCGAGGTTTGTGATAACCTCATCACCTACGACGATCACATCGCCTCCATGTATCGAAGCCGCCGCTGTAGTGTTCTCATCTTGCTTCCCCTTGTCGCCCTTCTTCTCTCTCTTCCAAGCGAAACAGTTCTGCTTGATGTGGCCCTTCTTGCCACAATGGTAACACTTCGAGTCCTCGTACCGACCCTTGGACTTCCTCCTGCTCTTGTCTCTGCCACCACCTGGACCCCTGCTTTTGCCCCTTCCGCGGCTCTCCGAAACTAGTGCCTCTGAGTGATGGGATGTGGATGAAGTGCCCTGAAAACGTCTCCGTATCTCTTCATTCAGTACCCCGCTCTTGGCAAACTCCAGACTGACCACGCCTTCCGGAGCAGAAGCGATCATAGATACTCGTACGGTCGCCCACGAGTCTGGCAATGTACATAGCAACCAAAGTCCTTGAACTTCGTCGTCAAACTTGACTCCCATCGAGGAAAGCTGGTCCACCACGCCCTAGAACTCACTCAAGTGATCCGTAATGGATGCACCATCTTTGTACCGCAGACCCATCATCGTCCAGATCAGGAATAATTTGTTTACCCCGGTCTTTTTCGCGTACAAAGATTCCAGCTTCTCCCACAACGTCTTCGCAAGCTCAATATTGGCAACGTGGTTGTACACGTTCTTGTCAACGAACTGCCGCATGTACCCACACACCTGTATATGCTCGAAGTTCCAGTCCTCATCGGATTTGTCACTGGGCTTCTCGGATGCAAATACTGGAAGATGCAGCTTCTTGACGAACATCAAATCCTTCATCTTGCTCCGCCAATAATGGTAGTTGGTACCGTTCAGGTTCACCATGCGCACCGGCTTCGCGTCCATCTCTGCTTCCTGGTTTGACTGTCAACTCCTGACACTTCTTTGAACCCAAAGCTTTGATACCACTCTGTTGGGAACGAAGCGCGAAAATCGTTCCCCCAAACCAGAAAGTCCTGCGAGAGAACCGAACAAAAGCACACAAACCAAAAACGCCAAACACAATCGCAGACACAAAGATTTTTGACGTGGAAAACCCTCGCGGAAAAAATCACGGGACGATCGGAGTCCAATCCTGAAGAACCTCCACTAATGGAATAAAGAGAATACACCCTCTACAAGCTCCTCCCGATCCAACACGGATCACCACAACTCACTTGAAAGAAGAAATTTTTTGATTGCAGACTCCGAAGAACAAGAGATGCCGAAAAATTATTCGAAGCAATCTCTCCTTCACAATAGTCTTTAATCCTCTCTCTCTCAAAGATTGTAAAGCACTTTTTTTTTTTAGAAGATTTTACAACTAGCATGCATCATCCTTTTATAAGCCCTTGGTAACCCATACGCCAATATATATGAAAACTTCCAATATAAATCAATCATATATTTAATGGAAATCCAATCATAATTAGCTTACCATAAGTGGAAACCCAATAATATGGAAAGCTACTATATGAAGGGTCCAATCATAAATATATAATCAAAAGTAAATATGGAAATCCAATCATATGTTTCCTTACCATATATGTACCAAAATAAAATCCATGCACTCCCCAAGCTTCCCCGACACACGGATGACGTTCGTCGCTCTCTGAAATATTCTTCACATAGGTGGGAACCCTACCCACTCCAACACTCTGTTCTCTTATTAGTCAGTCGCCACTTAGGCCTCGTTTGGTTCGCGGAATCTCCCGGTTGGGAAAGGAAAGTGATTACTTTCCTATGTTTGGGCGTCCAAGGAATTGAGGAGGAAAGGAAAGTGATTCCCAATAGAAGGGAAATTAGGGGGGAAAGTGATTACATCCATCCAAGGAAGGAATCACTTTCCCACATTGAAGTATTCACTTTCCTTTCCAAATTCCTTGGCATTGCCAAACATCGGAAAGGAAAATCAATAGGAATTAAAGTTTCCCAAAGGAAAGGAAATGACAAGGAATTGATTTCCTTTCCCTTCCATTCCGCGAACCAAACGAGGCTAGTGATTCCTTCCTTGGATGGATGTAATCACTTTCCCCCCTAATTTCCCTTCCATTGGGAATCACTTTTCTTTCCTCCTCAATTCCTTGGGCACCCAAACATAGGAAAGTAATCACTTTCCTTTCCCAACCGGGAGATTCCGCGAACCAAACGAGGCCTTATCATATAAAAACCCCATAAAATCTTTCACATAGCCCCTCCGTTTCTCCTGAAATCGCACTCCACTCCTCAAGGGCCCCCTATTAATTTTTATGGGCAAACGCCCCATCCCACTCCGGAACTACATATTTACGCCAGAAGCTCTCCGACCGACTCAAGTCCGTCGAAATTACGGATAGGTCCCTAGACTCCACAGAGGCGGCGGAGGCGTCGGAGGTGCCATGGACGGATCGCCGGCGACGACGGCGGCGGCGGCGGCGGCGGGAGCGGCGGAGAGGAGGGTTCCGCTCGGCGACGTGGTGGGGGACTGCGTCCGGCGGTGGTTCCAGGACACGCTGAAGGAGGCGAGGAACGGGGACACGGCGATGCAGGTGCTCGTCGGACAGATGTACCGCTCCGGCTACGGCGTCCCCCGCAACGATAGCAAGGTTAGGGTTAGGGTTAGGGTTTGTTGGCATATCGGTTGTGGGTTTTCTTTAGGGTTTCTTCTTTCTGACCACTGACCAAAATAAATAATCTAGCTTTTATTGAATTTTGAAACTTACTGCCAAACTAAACATGGGTGTTTCCTCTCCAAATATATGTTGCACGGACAAGGATTCGACAAAACACGTATCAGACACAAATTTCACGATTCAAAAACTTATTTTGGTGAGTCCTAGCGTATCTCAGATTGTCTGTGGCGTGTCCCATAAGTTTCCGACACGAAGCGGCTCGGATACGTCATGGAGTTTTGGAGTGTCCGTGCTTCTTAGCTCTAAACCCTATGGATTCATAGCCATTGCTGTGTAAGGCTTCCTGTTGATAATCGGAATTGGGATCGTCGTCGTTAGTGCAATATTCAAGTAAGGATGCTTCCTCCGTGACCGATTGTGGGGACTTAGTCGCTGGGATAGTGACATTGCCCAGGGGCAAGTCTAATATCTACTTGAAGAGGGGCAATTTGCATATATAAAATCAAAATTGTATTTTTGACGCAGACTATTCGCAAGATCATACTAAGTTTCTAACAACCATTCATCAGATATAAAATCAAAATTGTATTTTTGATGCATACTATTTGCAAGATCGTACAAAGTTTCCACAACCTAATCATCAGCTTAGAAGCCTAATATTAATATACTGATCTCTCGACGAATAACCCTCGACGGAGCACTATCTCCGGCTTTTGACTAATATTGCCGAACCATTGTATGTACACAATTGAGCATGCAACTGTTGGTAGGTCACCTGTTCCTTTAACATCACTGTAAGGGCTATCGTACATTCGGAACCCCATTTTTCTGTGTTGAGTTTATTGTCATTCATATGAGACCGAAAGGGCAAATAAATGTCTACAATTGTAGGCCTTGCTCACCTACAATAATTGCAGATTTGCAATCCTTCTAACATATAATTTGACTGAATCTTCCACATTACTTTTCTTACACTAAAGATACATAATTTCAACAGATCCTATTAAATGCTCATAAATTCCCTAATTATTTGGCCGTAAAACCAACCAATAAACAATACATTGTAATCGTACACTAATACGAACCCCTATTGTACAAATTAAGAATATCTTATGGGTTTCAAGGTAAAATAGGGGAAGGGGGTCTTGGATGTGCTGTGAGTAGAAGTGGAAGTCGCGCTTTGAAATCCAAGGACACAACTTCCTTTGTAAGTTGCTTTTGAAGACGCAACTTCATTAGTAAGTTGTTCAATTAGTAAGTCGTGTTGAGATCTCACTGACCAGTGAATGTCTCTTTTTCAAATCCTTCCTATTCACCTCATTCACCAACACAGCATGATTAGGGGCCAAGGTAGATAAGAAGTCACGTTTTAGGAAATGCGAGTTAACTGAATAAGTCATGTATGAAAACACGATGCCTAAAACAATTGTATTTTGTGAACTTGTTTCAAAACAACCTTGTAGAAGACACAACTTCGGATAATGATTTGCTGTTGTTGCATTCGTGAGCTAGGTCTATACACCCCATTCTATAGCACCGCTTCTTTCTATGAGATAGTGATGTGGATGATTAACTCAAATTCTATGAGTGATGTGGATGATTAACTCGAAAAGACAAAAGGAAATGATATAGGATGAGATAGCAGGACCAAGGTTGCTGGAACTTGCCATATGGGTAGGGAACCACGTATATATTCGTGCGTACGGAAACACGATTCACCGACGAACTGGTACGTGATTTGCACGTATCTGTAACCTAAACCAGTGGCATATTATAAAAGCTACGATGATAAGCTTTGGAGAATGAGAGTTTGAGGCACTTGACACTCAAGAAAACGAAGAAGCTTCACTATCTCACAACAATCTCAACGTTCCAGCCTTCTTGAATGAAGAGAGTAATTTAGTAAGGATAAAGGAAAAAATATGTAGTTATTTTAATTAATTTTCAATAAAAATCTTTAGAGGCGATAAGTTTGCTACTTCTTTCTGAAAAAACATTATTGCTAAGAGGTTTGCAAATAATGAACTTATTTGGTTTTAATTTCTATCATATACTATCTTGCATATGTGCCCCAAAAATTATTCCACGTCCCGGTTCAACATACCGCATTTCAAACCATCGGACCACGTTCCGGATAAGCGTTCCAAAGCAGCTAACGCCAACGTACCGCGTACCAAGACCCGCTAGTGTATCGCGTACGGGATCGTTCACGATTCCAGACTATCTTGAGCTGGGCTTTCACAGTGTAGGGTCTATTGTTGTTGAGCAACTTAGCTCTGATCTTGATGCTCACTCATCTCAATATGAAAAAGGAATGAGATAGGTGGACTAGGAAGACTTTGTTTCAAATTCAAGAACGGGAAGAGGACCAACAAGTCCTGTTCAAACTTCAAAGCATCACAATAATTCCTTGGTGAATCACACCTTAGACTGATGTCCCAATCGATGCACTCTTGCAGAACTAATATTTTCTACAAAAAACATTATTTTGGTAATATGACATATTGAAATATTGTGCATTGTCAATTGGTATATGATTCTATGTAGGGTCAAGAAAGTGGCTACTTGGTAAATCACACCTTGGACTGCTGTCCCAGTTGTTGCACTCTTGCAGAAGTAATATTTTCTTAAAAAAATGCAATATTTTGGTAAAATAGATATGAAATATTGTGTTTTGTAAATTGGTATATGATTCTATGTAGGGGTCAAGAAAGTGGCCACTTGGTAGTGATCATTGAATTATGAAGAGCATGTTATCTGAAGATTCCAATAGATTTTTCTGAAGCATTTGATCATTAGGAGTGGATGCAATAAATAAATGCATCATGTGAATGCCACTAGCAATGTTATAGGGCTTACCCAATGTAAGTTTCGTGGTTCAATTTTCTATAGCGATGTATCTTTCTTGCGTGATTTCAGTCACCAAGTTATTAATCATAAGGGAACTTTTTTTTATATCTAGAGTTCTAGAGGCCAACTTCAGGGTAATTATGAATATGAGATAAGTAGACATGTTATTTATGCATATACTGTACATGACTACATTCTGTATTTATTTAGTTCCTTTGAATAAATCATCATTATGTTGATACTTTCTCTTTGTTCATATTAGGATAGCTATGTCAACTTGGCAGATACCTTAGTTCAAGGTTCCTATAAAATTCCTGTTGTTCTTGGCAGATACCTTAGTTCAAGGTTCCTATAAAATTCCTGTTGTTCTCTTATGCCATGGGATTTATAAATATCATATGAAAGTCTTGCAAGAAGTTTTTATACGTGGAAACAAAATGTTCGAGCATGCCACTGTATATGTGCTAATAACCATTTTAGTGTTTGAGTGGATCACCTGATGTTCTTTTACCATTGGAGGTGAGAATATCAGAAACCTTTCATAAGTGTTAAGTGTTAATAATATGATTTAGTGCAATAGTTATGGGTTTTATAATCTTACACAATTCATTTCCTCTGTATATCCTACAATCGAGTTCCATAGTATTCTTTTACTATCGGAAGTGAGAATATTGAAAACCTTTCATAAGTGTTAAGTATTAACAATATGATTTAACACAATAGTTATTGATTTTATGATCTTACACAATTCATTTTCTCTGTAGTCTTTGACTTATCATCAATCTTTTTTACTTCCTAATAGCTTTGGGATAGCTAGATTAATTTAGTGAATTACTGTAACTGAAAGTTCCCTAGAACCATCCCAAATTTCTCTTTCATAACTAGATTTGTAAAGTGATCATATGGAAGTATATATCAAGGTCGTATTATATGTGGCCATAAAATGAAGGCCATCAAACTATTTGGATTTTCTGATCTTACTCAACTCAAATTCACTGTAGATTTTCAGTGGATCACCTTATCCTCCATTAGGTTAGCTATGTCAATTTGGTAAATCTCTTTGAAGCTTCCATCCATGTCTGATAATTTTTTCTTTTACCCGAGGATTTTCAATAGTTCATTCTGTAGTCTATGATTTCATGTGGGAACAAAATGAATGACTGACACTTTATAAGTTGTATGATTTTACTTCATCTTCCGGTGTTGAGTGGATCATCTAATTCTGCTACTTCCTCTTCACTGATGTTAGATAGTTATGTCAATTTCGAAAATTCCTTAGCTACAACTTGATTACAAACTTGAAACTTGATAAATTAAGAAACAAAGTATAAATGAAGGAAAAAATTCAGTTTATTTCGTCTGAATCCTTGAGAGAAGACCCAAAACTACTTATATTTATGATCGTAATGCAAAACTATGCCTAAATTGTTAGCACTATGGATTATGTAATACAGGGGGGCTATCTCAGCTGATGCTTTGATCTTCTTAGTTGAACATCGAAATTGCTTGGTATGCTAATAATACCCTGATTTAAAGGAATTTGAAAGTTACATACTCTTTATTCTCTCTCTAACACCTAATTGCTGATATTTCCCTTGCAATGTCACTTTACTAGGATAGTCATTGGCATTTGCTGCTTGTTTCTTGTGATCTAGTAGTAGTCATTTCTGTATTACCATCTTCGTCACTTGACATCCTCCTTGGTTTTCTTGTTCTTGCTGTCAGTGTTCCGAAAAAGGGATCAATTGACTATCAATAGGCCAAGTAATCGGCCACTTAATCTGATAAATTGAGTGATCAGCTAATCGAAAATTCCAAGGGCCATGTAACTCTGATTAGTCAGAATCAGCTGAGTAATCCGGTTAACCCATAATCATCCATGGACCTTCAGGTTCTTGCAGTAATCTTTTGTCTCTACTTGAGGCAACCTACTACTAATACAAAGGCCTTTGTTATTCTCTGAAGTTTCACTCCATCCTTGCCAACAAGTTATAGGGCTATGCCTATAATAGATCACTGTTATCACACTTAATAGTTCCATAATTACAAAACTGACATACTGACTCCAATATTGTCCCGTCGGTGATACTTTTACTGCTTTCCACAGCAGGCACTGCTGATACTGGCAGTTCTATCATCGTCACTTCTTCTATTACCTGAATACTCCAGTATTGTCCCGTCGGTGATACTTTTACTGCTTTCCACAGCAGGCTCTGCTGCTACTGGCAGTTCTACCATCGTCACTTCTTCTATTACCTGAACATGGAGTGTCTTTGTTTAAGTCTTGGATTCTCAAGAACAAGCGTGAAGTGAGCTTCTCTTTGTTTGTTAATGTGATCGATTTGATCTATTACTCCTCTAATTAAATGTTGTGGTTCCTTCCCTGATGGGTTTTTGTTTCATTCAAGAAACTTGTCATCCCTTAATATCTGAAGTTTCCTGTTCCTTTATGATTTGACTCTTACCTATTTGATCAGGTGTCAATACAGGTACTCTCTTATTTATTTTAGAATTTTATTAATGAGCTGGTCTTGGGGACTGGACAGACTTGAATGTGCTTCAAGTGATCGGCCTGGTATAAGTTTATCCATTCTAGGGATGAATAAACAACTAATTCTTCTCAGTTCGAAACTTCCTAGCAAGTGACATTAGATATCATACCTCTTTGCTGGTGATTCTTTTTGTACTGATAAGTAAGCTATCAGGTTAAGCAGTTAAAATACTTCTGACTTGGTCAATAAGCAGTGCTGCTTTTTGAAGGAATACTTTCTATCTGTTATTAAGGAATAAGATAATGGGAAAAAAGTGGATTATCTCAATTACATAGCTGTTGAAGGAACCTGTGACAAATGGTTCTCAGAAGAAGGTTAGGAGTTTTTCTTGGATGTTTTAGGTGTCTTTTTTTTTAATGTTTCTCTTTTGCTCCCTTGTGAAGTTATCTGTGATTTCCATTTGTTTGACTTTTTGATTATTTGACTTGGAACTTAATTTTCACTTTCAGGCGAACTCTTGGATTAGCAAAGCTTCAAAATATCGATCTTCAGTTTGGAAAGTCAGCGACAAACGTCCAGGTTAGAGATTCTATTTTAGATGTAGGGGAAAATGTACTTACTAGTCTACAAGTAAAAAGAGGCTCAGAGTTTATACTCCTGTCACCTTAGCAAGCCAATGTCTTGGTTTTTCTACCTTGGACATTTCCCCATCTCTTCTTGTAGTGCCGGTAGAATCTAATTGATACTTTTCTATCTAGGCTATAATGCTAGTGACTCAGATTCTGATGAAGAGGAGGATGGTAATAACTAAAACCCATATTGGAGATCATAGGAGCACCACAGGTGAGCTTGTGCCATAATTCTTTCGGTTCAATCTACTTTGCAAATTCTGGAAGTCAGCCTGCGTCTGCACTTTATTTATTTTTGACCAATTTGAATTATCATTCAAACAGAAGTGATTGAAATATTTAAGCAATGAGAATGCTCTTGTAACTTTTTTTTTTATTCTTTTGTCTTTGTAAATTGTTGTTGAAAGGTTCGTGAAGTCAGACATACTTATCTTTGATACTGTTTTTAATTTCTAGCACTTTCAGAGTATTTAGTACACATCCAGGTTACAAATTTCAAACCTTTTGTTTTGCAGAAAAGTTCCAGAATAGTATTATGTAAGCTGTTTCAGTTTTAAGATATTTAAACTTATCAACATGTTTTGTATTGGTTCTATACCTTAGGACAATATTTTTCATTTTCTTATTGAAGAAAAATATATTTAAGTGAATTCATTGAGAAGATGAAGAAAGACAATGTCATATCATCTGAAGCTTTCACCCTTTAGGTCACACAAACCTAATCCAGGTGTTTATCCATTTTAAAATAGGCTAATTTTCGTTTAAATACTTTCAACTGTTAGATTTTTTTCACTTTAATATCTAGTAGTATTTTTGGTCAATTAAATACCCTAAACTATTTAAGCTTTTTCAAGTTCAACCCTTCACCTAAATACCCTTAACTATTTAAGCCTTTTCAAGTTCAACCCTTCACCGTGAACATAAAAAAAAACTAACCTTAACTCTCCCTCCCCCTCTTCCTCCCCCACCCTTGCCGACGTCCCCCACCCTTGCCGACGGTGCTTCTACCAGCGAGGCTTGACCCTATCACTAGCCCCTCGACGGTTGCTAACGGCTACTCGTAGCAACAACAACCGCTGCTTTGCTCGTCGGGCCAGTATAGACACCTAGCGACCGACTAGGGGGAGACCTATGTTGTTCAGGGCGTCCGCACGGCGTCCCAAAACGTCTTTGGCGTCATGGATAGATCCATGTCTAGGTGGTGACTGGGCTGGGCATTTTTTTTTTAAACAAGGATGCAAAATTGAATGTTTTGCTGCATGCATGCAAAATTTAAAATCAGGAACTTTATGAATTTCAAAGTTTGGTCTTAATTGCGGTCTTGTTTGGTTGGCGGAATTATGGGGTTGGGAAAGGAAAGTCATTCCTTTCCTAAGTTTGGATGTCAAAGGAAAATACGAGGAAAGAAAAATAATTCCCACTAGGAAGGAAAATAATGGGAAAAGTGGTTCCTCCCATCCAACCAAGGATTGGGAATTCACTTTTCCTTCTAATTTTCTTCTCCTCTCCAAACACCGGAAAGAAAAATGGATGAAAATTGCAATTTCCCAAGGAAATGGAAATAACAAGGAATTGATTTCCTTTCCATTCCGTGCCATGAACCAAACGAGGCCTACAAGTTATGCTGCAGGCATGCAATAAAATCGGAGACTTTATGAATTTCAAAGTTTGATGTTAATTACAAGTTATGTTGCATGCAAATTAATGTTATGTTGCTGGCATGCAAAATTTAAAATCAGAAACCTTAGGAACTTCAAAGTTTGGTCATAATTACAAGTTATGTTGCATGCAAATTAATGTAAAAACTAAAACTTAATTACAAGTTACAAGTAAGGCTTATACAAGTAGTGTGGTAAATGAAGATCCTTTTATTTATGGCAATGACACAAGTGGTGTGTTAAACGTTATTCAGAATATCATAGAACACATTTATATCATCTTGAACAGATTTACTCCTTTGCCCTTTTTTATTTTCTATTTGGAAAACATCAATTTTTCTAGAGCCTTCGGGTATACTTTAGTTAGAATATTTTTGCCATTAAGAACATTTACACCGTGTTTGGGAACATTTGTGGGGAGGGAGAGGAAAATTTGAGGGGAAGGAAAATGGAGGAGAGTAAAATAAAAGTAAAGTTAATTTTTCCTTCCTTTGTTTGGATGGACAAAAAGTAGGAAACGTTTAAAAATAATTTTTTATTTGTTTATGGATAGAGGTATAATTACTATTTCCTCCTTGGTATTCTCAAATGATGATTTAATATTAACTTTTTGAGGGATGGTGGGGTAAATTCCTCGCATCTCTCTCTCCATTTTCCTCCCACTTTTGGAAGAATTTTTTTTTAATGGGACCCACCTACTTTTTCCTCCCAAAATTTCCTTCCCATTTTCTCTCTTCCTTTCCAAACACCATCATTTAAAATTTTTCTCTCACTTTCCCCTCAACTTTTTCCTTCCTCCCATTTTTCACCTTTCCCAAACAGTACCTTAGGTTATCATAAGGTCAAGGTTCCAAATAAGGGTTCTATAGGGGCAGGTAGTCGGTGCTATGCATTATAACTTTGTAGTATCATTAGCTCCGGGATAGGAATAAGGGAACTAGCCTATTTTTGCATCAAGAAAAAGATGAAACTACAAAAAGAAATTTAATATACAGAGGCTCCCAAGACAGCCTTGTGCTATGGAGCGTACTATTAGAACATCTTGACCCCCACCCTGCCCATCTAATTTTAGACCCCACCGTCCCGTCCCATACAACATAGGAAGAGAGGGTAGTGATGGTCTTGCCTCGTTGGTGGAGACAACGCCAACTGAGAGGGAGGATTAGGGTTTGAAGTTAGGATTTTTTTTTTCTTCTAGAAATTAGTTTTTTAAATAAGGGTGTTTTAATTAACTTTTGATTGAAGTCTACAATAATTTTGATTTAAAGTGTATGTATTATTATTTATTATTCTCATGCTAATTTTCACTAAAAGTGTGTATATTATTATTTGTAATTAAAATTATGTTTATATTAATTAACTTTTAACTATTATTATGGAAAGATAAGTGAGGTGTGTTATGGTCTTTATGTGCTTACCATTAGGGCCAAGTTGAAAAATAGCGATTGTTGAGGGTATTTAAGTGAAAAAATAAAAGTTGAGGGTATTTAGTTGACCAAAAGAATAGTACAAGGTATTAAAGTGAAAAAAAAATCTGATAGTTGAAGGTTTAAAAAGTAAAAATTGTCAACCTCGTTTTACTAAATCCAATTCATTTCCACCACAATACTTGTTTAGATAGATCTTCAAGCCTACTATGCCTGAAGAGGATTAAGCTGAGATCTAGTACTTGTTTTGAACAACTGGGGTTGACTATGGAGCATAAGAAACCTCTGTAAAGAGTTGACCATGTTTTTGTGACCTGTTGTTGACCTAACGTCAACCCATTATGTTGGTGCCAAATTCCTAGCCAACATACCTATTAGCATGGGAGGACTATGCCAATAAACGTAGATAGGCCGGTTGGTGGTAGGTAGATCCAGCTTTTGGCTTACTTCAGGCCTATGAAACCTATAAGTGTTTGATGTCAAAATAATCGAACTTTTTAATTTAGAAGATTACAAAGAATTTCTCGACGGAGATGATCTACAATATAATTTCTACAAGAAATATATCTCGGAAAAGTGTACTGATGGAGGTCTGGTCAGCGTGACGCCGTGACCGCTTTGCTCCAGTTATAAGACTCGGACTTTGTCCTGCCTTGCATAGTCTTCTAACGTGACGCTTGACGTAGTACCTAATTTAACCTGCAGCGTAGCATAGGACATAGCTTGTGGTGTAGAAACTTTTGTTAGCTAAGAAGGCTTGGAGTGATCATGGTCGCTTGGGGCCGATTCTTCTCCAATGGAGATGGAGCCCAAATGCTAAGGACATGAAGAATCATATAAGGGAGCACTTCCAACTGGTCGGGGATGTCCAAGACTGACTTTCGAATGGTTAGCACTCGGGTGTCGGGGACAAGCGGGGACTACGCTTGGGAATGTCATCTCTGAAGAAGCTTAAGGAACTAGATAACCGAGGAGCTCTTAAGAGCTAATTAGAGGCCTTAAAGGCCAATTTGAAGACCCTTGTTGCCTATTCTCTTATATGAGAAGGGAGGCCAATATGGAGAGGAAAAAACCCATTACCAACCCATTAATGGGTTACTTATAGCATTACTAGGGATATTGTGGCCCCTGTAACTGTCTACAATGAGGCTAACTCCCTAATATGCGAGACTCAATAGCCTGTAAAATCTGCATCAGGCTGGCAGCAGAGCTAGCCTATAGGTTGTCCGTTTTTATGGGGAGTTATCCCCTATTAAGTAAGTGGCAATAACGTCCCACTAACTTAGTGGGACTGTTAGCCACCAAAAGGGATAACTTCCACTAAAATTTTGTTTGGGGATGAACATGTCAAACGATCTTACAGCTGCTGTTAGCAAAATTAGTGTCTTGCGATGCTGGCGAAGCTGTGCCTACAACAAGGCTAGTCTCACTCGCTGGCCTGGCTTAGAAGCTCGCTTGAACAACGGAGTTAATCGCCTTGGCTTAAAAGCGGAACTAGCCAACTTGCCTCTGAAGCTCGCTTCAACAATGGGGTTAGCCAACATCAGAGCTAGCCGCATTGGCTTTAAAAGCGGAGCTAGTCAACTTGGCTAAAAAGCTCGCTTAAGCAGCCGAGCTAGCCACCTCGGCTGTAAAAGCTTAGCTAGCCAACTTGGCTCAAAAGCTTGCTTAAACAGCGGGATTAGTCCGTTTAGCCAATTCGGCTTGTGAGCTTGCCTGAGTGGCGGAGCTAGCCGTGTTGGCTAGAGGCCTACTTGAACGTCGAAGCTAAGGTTGAAAGTTCATACATACAACGGAGCTAAAAGCTTGCCTGGACGGCGAAGCTAGCCATTTAGACCTACGAATTTTGCGTGCATGGTAAAACTAGCCTCTCTTAGTTCTCCCCCTTCATGTTGGACTTGGCTCTTGCATTTGTAGGAGCAAGTCATTACATCCTTCTTTAGCCCAGTCAATACGGGACAAAAGGGAGTTTGTATTTTAAGTGTCAACAATGAGCACCCTTCATGTTCCCTAGATCAGAAAGAGAGTGACTAAGAGGTAAGATGATACACTTTGCTTTAAGGAATTGCATTCTTTTCTGTAGCACATGAAGCCAAAAAAGTCAAAGGGAATGGCATCCCCATTGTTTCTATAAGGGAATTAAAATTGTGAATTACATTTCTGAATCTAAGTTGAATTCATGCAAGTTTTCTTCTGACTATTATTAACAGTGACAGTGGATTACATTGCCAAAGTTGGCTGTGCAACAACAAAAAGAAAAAGAAAAAGAAAAAGAAAAACAAAGCTTTATCCTAAATTTCAGAGGTCGGCTGTTTGAATCCTCTTCTTCCTTGCGGTCTCTACTTGGTCTTTCTTTAGGTGTGGTTTTAATACCAAAATAACTGCATCATAGGTGTTATGGCAGCTCGGGCACCAAGCTTTGAGAAATCAGTAAACCAATTGCTTTCTATTCTTTTTACTTTTGACAGAGAATACAGAAATCCAGTAAGTAGTGGTTCCGATAGTTGTGCTTTTTTCCTACAACAGCAAAGCCTTTATCCCAATTTATGGGGGTCGAATATTTGGTTTTCCCCCCCCTTCCATTCAATTCTTTTAAGGGCCACGTCCTATGTAAAATTGACAGAAACTATATCCTTTGTCATAGTCTCATTCCAAGTTCGTTTAGGCCTATCTCTAGTTCTAACAGCTCATTTGAATAAAATAATATCGGTAATTGGCGCATCTATTGGTCTATGGTGCACATGTGTAAAGTAAACGATGTGAGATTATTTTCTCTTATCTTATCCTCAACTGGCACACTTACAATCTCCATGAATACACTCATTTCTTATACAATCTTTCGATGTGCCACTCATCCATCTTAGAATTATCATTTAAAATATGCTTATTTTCTGCACATGGTTTTTATTGCCCAAACACTGATCTGTATAACATGGCTGGTCATGTAGCAGCCTTGTAGTATTTTCCTTTTAACTTCAATGATATCTTGCGATCACAAAGTAGTCCTCTATTTCAACCATCCTGTTATTTAATTCTATGAGCAACATCTTTCTAGATCTCTTCGTCATGATGAATATCCTAAATATATAAAATTATGGCTCCTAGGCATCATGTTTTCTTCCTATTTTTGTCAATTCAATGCTCCGGGTTAAACACTCCATATTATTTAGTTGCTTACTCTATCCATTGGGGGAAATTATGGTCCATGGAAGACCACCAGGTTTTAGCCCATATAAATATGACTTTTTTCCCTTCAATTTTGAATCATATCATAGGTTTTGATCTTGCAAAGGTACTCATTACAATATCATCTTATCATATGGCTTCCGTC
Organism: Iris pallida; assembly: GCA_029216955.1. Lineage (NCBI taxonomy): Eukaryota > Viridiplantae > Streptophyta > Magnoliopsida > Asparagales > Iridaceae > Iris > Iris pallida. Next base: position 8,325,026 of record JANAVB010040218.1, on the reverse strand, counting down.
ACTCCGTGCAAGTTTCTTTCTTCTTGGACGATATTGAGTACGAGAGTATTTTCTGTCTAAATAGAATAAATGTATCATGTTATTCTAATTTATGTTATCTATATCATTTTTTGTTCTGCCAACTGTTTGGGATAACTGCAATTTAGTGTTTCACACTCACAGCTAGCTGACTCGTCTTGTATTAATTTTGCAGTGCCTTCTCTGGTTCGTGGCTCAATGTCTCATGACCGACTCCAGTTTGGCGATTGCACACAATGCTGTCATCATCATCCCGTGATCAATGTCGTCAACTTTGCTTACCTTTTGTTTTATGTAGTACATTTGGAATGTGCATATTTCAGTATGTTCGTCATTGGATTCCTGTAAAATCCATAATCTCAAAACTGCTGGCCATCACCTTCCATTAGTTTAGTCTACTAAATAACAGTCCCAAGTTTTTGTTGACGGGAGAATATTACTAATTGCAAAGTTTTGTTGTATGCTTTATTGACGTGTGGATGAAATCCCGAAGGATGCTAATCCTCTTACATACAGCTTAATCCGGGCGAAGATGAAATTTGTAATCAGATTTCGTGGTTAAATTATGCAATGAATGTTAAGTAAAGATGAATTTATGTTCAGTTGAGAGGAATTCTTGATCCTTCGGAAGATGATATTCTGGAATCTCAGTAACGAATGTGAGCACGCAGGTTCCACAGAGCTGCTTGTACATTTAATCTATATGCCAAAACATTTATAACTCAGAGCTTGGAAGGAATTCAAGCAGTAACTTGGTGTTGTGTTGTTGCAGAAAGGAGTCTGAAACATGAGGCTGTAGATAGTCTGGAACTGGAGATTCAGAGTTCACTTAGAGCATCATTAGTAAGGCTCATCCCATTTTCTAGATTCTAGATTTAGAATATAGGATCTCATTTTGTAGAATAGTAAGTTCCATCCCTGGTTCCAATTTCTACAATTTTGGTTCCATCCTACCCATAGGTGCTAAGGGTTGGGTCTTCCAATTTCTAGATTCTAGATTGTAGGAACTCATTTTGTATAATAGTAAGTCCCAATTTGGAGCCCAATTTGCTAGATTCTAGACTTTACATAATTTTTTTCTCACATCAATTTTTGACCACACAATCTTTGGGACCGGAGCTCACTTTATCATTTCCTACTATTCTCATACAAATCTAACCCATTCTGTATTTACCTTTTTTTTGAATTTTTGGGTCCCAAATTGTATTTGAGAGTCTCAACTACTAATGATGCTCGCATAAATCACCCCATGGGTGGGAGCTACATAGGGGAAAAAGTGGTCTACTATCTGTATCTGTAAAAAAAAAATGGGGAAAATTGAAAATTCGAAGGAAAAGTGAATCCTTGGAGCGAGAAAGTGTCATTTGGTCTCGTTTGGTTCGTAGAAAGTTTCCTTTCATTTGAGAAATTGTATAATTTTTTTTCTGGTGTTTGGAAAGGTCCAGAAAATTGAAAAGGGGAGTGCAAGATTTGGGTTGGGAAAGTGAATCCATGGGGTGAGTGGTGAACCATTTTTTCCTCTATTTTTTTTCTTTTTCTTGGGAATTAATTTTCTTTCCTGCCCATTGACATCTATACATAGAAAATGAATGACTTTCCTTTATCAATGTCTTGATTTTGCGAAGCAAACTTTTCCTTGGCGTGGGTGGGGAAATCATTTTCTCTCATTTTTTGGATTTTTTTTTCTGCTCATTTTTTATGACATTCTAACATGAGCAAATGATTTAACTTTTCTATTCCAATGTCCATGATTCCGTGAACCAAACATGATCTTAAGGCCTATTCCCACAAAAAAAGAAAAAGTTAGATGGCTGCGTCCAAGTCTATGTTATAGATTTTGGCAAATGTTAAAGGCCACCCCCTTTTTACTAAGAGCTACCAACTTAAATTTTTTAAAAAATTACAAGTTTGTCATTTTCAAAACACTAAGGGTCTGCTTGGTAATGGTGTTTTCACCGGTTTTGGGGTGTTTTTGAACCGACCGTTTATGAAAACCCCTGCTTGTTATTTTTTTGAGGCACTGGTTTTCGTCGGCTCAAAAACCCCCCAAAATCGGTGTAATGTATTTTTGGGTGGCTTTGTAAACACCCCAAATCGGCGGATTTTGAGCGGCTCTATTTTTTTATTCCATTTATATCCTCACAAAAATAGATATAATTATAACTACCGATACCCTTCCCTATTTAATTTATTCGTGTAAAAAACTTTCAGAACCGCTCGTTAGTGAATTACCAAGCATGGATTGGATTCGTTTAAAAGCCGCTACTTAAAAACCATCCAAAATCGGACCATTCATAACCGCTCATAACCGGTACTCTAAAAACACCTCATAACCGCTACCCCGATAATTTCCAAGCAGACCCTAAGGGCCACCAAGTTTGAAGAAGTGGATGGCTACAGTGACTGCAGGCTTGGCCTGCAGTCCTAAGTACATTGAGGACTGCAGGCCTAGCCTGCAGTCCCCAAACCGACCCGTGCCATAGCACTACGGCGCTCACCAGTTGTCGTCCCCCACGAGCATCAACCACCGCCTCGTGCCATAGCGCTGACCGCGCCAAGCGTCGAGCGGCCAAAAGCTCGGTGGCACTCGACCAACCTGCACAGCCCGACGAGCACCGTGGTCGCCGGAGGCGGAGCAACCCTGTCAGCCGCGCGTTGACTTTGCTCCCAACGCTTTCTGGTGAGCGCCGTAGTGCCGTGCCCGTGCGCCTTCGACGTTCTGTGCCGACGCCGCGTGCAGTAGCCCACCATACCGCGCCGTGGACCGCCCGTGCGCCTTCGACGTTTCGTGCCGACGCCGCGTGCAGCAGCCGGAGGGGGGAGGGGGGGGGGGAGCGAACGGGGAAGGGGGGGGCTGTCGGAGGGGGGAGGGGATTTTGTGGAGGAGGGGGGAACGAACGGGAAGGGGTGATTTGGGGTTTGGATTTTGGGGTTTTTTTTTTTTCTTTTTTTTTCTTTGATAGCCCTTAGTAAAATGGTTCATTTTAGGTTGTCCTTAGTAAAAATATAAGTGTATGATGGTTGTCCTTAGTAGGTTGGTGGTCCTTAGTAAAAAAAAGATGACCTTTAACATTTGCCTAGATTTTTTGTCTTCCACAAAATGGAATGTCCAGCTCTGCCTCCGAATCACCTCATATCAATGGAATACAAAAACAATGATAAATGTTTTCCGGGAGCTGATCCCGACTAATTGTCAACCCTAATTGGTTCTAACTAAACTAATATTTGTTTAAGGCCCCCGCTAGAGATGAGACTTTCCAACAACTCATGAAACTTGCCATGTTTCCAAATTGCTAAAAAGAAACATATAGAAATGCTTCCCAAGACCCTAGATCCAAGAAGGTACTACCTGCCCCATATCCATCTCTTTCAGTTGTCATCATTCCAAAACAAACCCCAAGTGAGATCCTCTCCTCTAGAGTACCACAAAAAGTCAGATCAACAGGACAGCGATAGGGGTGCAACTCGGCCGGGATAAACTCGAGTCCGATCGAATATAAATTCGTTAATAAGTTGGGTTATGATTGAAGATACTAGAATTCGGATCCGAATTTGGGTTAAAATATTTGAACTCAATCAGAAATTGGATTTGGCTTGGATTCATGTATCGGATTATCCGAAGAACCCGAAACCTGACTTACATATAATTTATATATATTGTTTCATAATTCTTAAATAAAAAGTTAAATCCTAAATTTCTCCACCCAAATCCTTCAGCTCCTTATCCTAAATTTTATTTCATTTTGTATTTTGTAATGATCAAGACTTGATTGCTATTTGATTATGTGTTTAATATTATTTTTGTTTAAAATTATTTCAAATGTTATATTAGAGCCCGATAAACCTGATGGACCCGACCCAAGTCGGGTCCAACTTGATCCTCCGGACTTGGTATTGGGCTTCATATGTTGAACCCGAATTCGGGCACGGGCTCGGACTAGACCTATGATTTATCGAATTGGACTCAGGTTTACCTCAAGTTGGATCTAACCCGTCCGAGTTGCAACCCTAGACAGCCATCCATCTCCAATCACATGGCTGGGAGGGAAGTGATTTAAATATGGGCCCCACTCCTAAATCCCCATAAATAAAACTCGAACTTCATATCAAACATTATCAACATCATCATTCCTAATTCTGATCATCTCATATTGCAGGAGGAGATGGAAAGGAACACAAGTGATGAACCTCTCCTTGAGAGCTATTCTTCTTCATCTTCTTCTTCTCATCAGTACACTATCAATACCTCTCTTGTTAGGCGCATGTATGTTGGCCACTTCCTTGCCAGATGGGGAGCAAGGTATATATACTTCTCATGTTAGATGATAGATTATATATATGGATATATTTTGATTCTTTCTCTTTTTATTTTTCCCCTTGCAATTATCTAGTATTTTATGGCTACGTTTTTGGTATTGGGCTTTCATTTTCAGTTGTTACAGAAACGGTGACCCTTGTTAGCAATCACCCGAAATAAAACTCGTATTATACGCAAAATTTTCCGTATCTTTCAGAAACATATAGTACTTGCGTACGTTTGATAATTCAAATCAGTACGTAAATTTTAAGCATGCGAAGTTTTAAACATGTTCCGTATAAATTATTGAAAAATTTGGCCAAAAAAATGTGGTGGAAACCTTTTTAATTAACCAAATTTGACAACATATTTGTGAATGTCAAGTTCCCAACCTCAATATTTATATTTTTCGAAATTTTGACCATTTTTTTGAACGTAGAGCCGATTTGTACTCGTACTTTTGTCGTCCCGAATTTTTTTTCGTTTGCCGAATTGCTAAAAAAAGACGGTGACTACTACTAAATTTGTTGAGCACATATTTTGTTTTTTCAGAAAATCAACACGAGAATCTAATCTAATGGCCAACATAGCAACCATAGAAAAGTTATCTCAGAACACAAATGAAATGGTGTGACCCAAAATTCAGAATTGTATCGAAATTATAGTTCCCTAGGGCCGGAATTCCAGTACCCTGGACCAATGATCCAATAGGAGGGTCATTTATGTTTTCCTTCACTACCAAGTCATGCATCTCACGGGCCTTCTTGAAGTCCGCTTCGGCTTCCCTTGTGTAGACCGTCAATGATAGAAAAGTCGTTCCCTCCTCTTGTAAAGATTTAGATCGGGTATTTTTCTACAAAGGCGTATATGCAAATGCCTACTTCACCCTATCCATCACCAATCGATACGTGTTGTCGCGTCCCTCATGCTTCGCACCAACACCGAGCTGCCACGGTCTTCCTAGCAACATATGGCAGACGTCTAGTCCGTCCCTCACGTCATTGCAGATCTCGTCTATACAAACTCCGATAGAGAAAGGGACTTTGCAATGTTCGGCCACCCTACGTACGCTCGGCACTTTATGAAACTATGTGATGGAGTACGGGCCTGAGTGCTTCTCCAATGTCAATCGTGCATCTTCGGCCAACCGTCGGCTAATAAGGTTTTCTTGGTTGCCGTTATCAATCACGATCCAAATCTCATGTTATTGATGGTACAACAGGTTTCATGTGTTTTTTTTTTTTTTTGGCGAAATCATCGTGTCTGGGTGTTTATGATCTTGCTTACGACGCCATGGAATGCCTCTTCCTTTTTGGAATGCTTCCTACGACATCACATTGATAAGCATAACTGCATTCCCGATACACCAGTCACTGCAAAAGTTGTTCCTGCCATAGTTGCTATAGCGACCATGTCCATCGATGCCCTTGCAACTACGATACCACCAGTCAATCGACTTGGCACCGCCATGATCGCCATTACACCCCTATTATGACGAGATCATCGTACCCCTCCTTACTCGCACTTGATGAATCTATATGAGTCCTCCGTGGAGAATTACCTCGTGTTAATGCACGACCATCTCCCATCTCCCATCTCCCGGAAGATCGCAGGCGTTGCTAACTCGTGATGATGTTTTTGGATCTTGAATCGGTTTCCTCGGCGGTTCCTGAAAACCTATCGTCCGCTTAACTCAGTTGGACCCATAGGGTCAGTTCTCGTAAAGGAACTTTTGTACGACACGTTGAGGCACTAATACCACTTAACACAACACGAAAACTCTTTTCAAAACTTACAACAGCTTGCCAAACAAAGGCTAAGAGAAAAAAGAATAAAAGTATGACAAACATAACATCATAAACCAACGACCCAACATGAGGGCTGAACCTCAATCTTTATCAAAGGAGAAATAGAAAAGCGACATACCACTTATTGATAACTCAAAATAATAATAACCAATTTGTTCATTGTCTTCTACGTAGCCCTACTTATAACACAATAACCTACCTCAATCTTTATCAAAGGAGAAATAGAAAAGCGACATACCACTTATTGATAACTCAAAATAATAATAACCAATTTGTTCATTGTCTTCTACGTAGCCCTACTTATAACACAATAACCTACTTTAGCCCTAAGAAACAAATTCTCATCAAACTAGAAAAGCAATCAAATGATAAATATAAAATAATTATAGAATGTACACATAAGACACAAAGTAATCCAACAGAAACCATCCAAACTCGCATCTCATAACCGACAGGAGACTAAATCTTAGGATTTCATAGACCACCTAGGTTTTATGACATGACATTCTCATGCTCATAGCTAACTTAAGCTAGGAATATTCTCAACAACTCTTTAACCTTGTCAAATCCTTTTATGGGTCTTTCTTATGCTCCATAGTCGATCCCATTCTGATGGGAGAAGGCTTGGATGATGATGACAACGATTTTGTGGTACTTCTTATGCAGTTGTACTTTACCATATTCCCTTAGGTGCTACTACTTTTGGTTTAAACTACACCTGCTTCATCTGCAAACTTATAATTCCTCTGTAATTTTTCATTTGCATACTTAATGCCCACTTGTAGCTGCACACATTAGATGTGTCATAATATCTTGAATTCTTGTAATAGCATTACCGATATAATTCAAGTCAAATATTTCTCTAATGAGATTTCCATAGCAATGCTAGTTTTCTTAAACTGAATTTTTGCTGATATATTTGTCAAAATTAGCTCACAGCGAAAAAGTAGGTGTTATAGCTAATTATTTGTATGCCACATTTTAGTAGTTATGACTTGAATAAAATTTATAATTTACTCTTTGAGTTTATTTGTTTCACATGTGGAAATGTTGCCTAATTTAGGCCGTCTTTGATTGGGCTTTTTTTCCATGAAAAGTATTTCCATCACAAATTTTCCACCAATTGTAGTGTTTGATAGCTTATATTTTCCATGGAATTATTTTCCAAAAAACTATCATTTTCCATATTTTTTTCTAAAATGATGGAAAATGAAACTTATCCAACCCCTAGGAAAATATTATTTTCCATGAAAAATAACTATTTTACGTGGAAAATAATGACAATCAAACACCCAATTAAGTTTTCCATGATTTTTTTTTTTAAAATTCTATGAAATTTTTTTCCTAGGAAATTAATTTCTTTTCCACATATTTTCCACCTGTAGCGACGGATTAGCAACGTACATATTTTCCACATGAAATTAATTTCTTTTCCACATTTTTTCCATGAAAATAATTCCAGAACATTAATGTTTATATTCGACTTCTTCTTGTGCTCTTAAACCACTGGTTTTGTCGTCTCGAATTTACTATTTCCACATTAACAGGTTACTGTTCTTCTTATGCTCTTAACCCTTTTTCCATTGATGGATATAACCTGATTTTCTTTTCCTCCAGAATGTGGGAATTCTCGGTCGGATTATACATGATTAATATTTGGCCGAATTCCCTACTATTCACCGCGATTTATGGTGTAGTGGAGGCTGCTGCCACAGTGTTATTTGGCCCCTTTGTTGGACAGTTGGTAGACAGGCTAAACTATGTTCAGGTTCTCATAATTCTCAACTCGACACCCATTTCTCACAAACATATTTCTTATATTTAGAACTTATTAATGTTTTCTTACGTATCTTTGGTTCCAGGTTCTTCGGCTTTGGTTGTTGACCCAAAACCTATCATTTTTCATTGCTGGAGGCACAGTTATTGCTTTACTGGTATCCAATGGTTTTAGGTCTTCTGCACCTGCTATATTTATGCTTCTCGTCATTTTTACCAACATATCTGGAGCAGTAGGTGTGCTTTCAACTCTTGCTGGTACTATCTTAATCGAAAGAGAATGGTACTTCTCGTCACCTCTCCTTTGTGATATCAGTTTCGATCCTACAGTATTATTTTGAGTAGGTGATGGTTTACATCAGGATTTCAAAATTTTCTTTACTCTGACAATGAGGAGTAAGAGTGTAATGATCCTAAGGTTTGTCAGATTGAGTGGCAATCTTAGTGAATTAGTGTGGGCTCTTTTCATACATTCATACAAACATGCTCACATCCTTGGCAAGTGTTATTCTTTCTTCTCTAGTTTTAGAAAACATCGGAAGACAATCTTTCAAACAATCTCTTCTGCAATGTAAATGTTGAGAACTAATAAGGGACTTTAGTCCCACATTGGAAAATGTAGTATGAAGAGGAGCTAGACTCCCTATAAATAGTGGAGTAACCAATCAATAAAACACAACAATTATTCTCTACATGGTATCAGAGCCATAACCACAAATTTTTTTTTCCTCCCCCCCATTTCCCCACCGGCAGTACCCCCCCTTCCCCCACCGGAAGTCCCCCCCCCCTTCCCCCCCCGGCAGTCCCTCCCCCCCCCCCTGTCCCCCCCCCCCCCCCCCCCCCCCCCCCCCCCCCCCCGACGCCACCCCCTCCTTTTTTTTCTTTTCGAAAAAAAACCCTAATTTTGAGAGAAAGATTATGTGGGTGGTTTTTCGACGACGGATGGCTGTCAAATGCTTTATTTGCACCTTCTGTTCCTAGATTACGCCCTCCGGAATTACAAATGCTTTATTTGTTTTTCGTTCTCGATCTGCAAATTAGGATCTACATGCGCGCGCCGGTGTTGGCCACGTTGACCGCGCAGTCGTAAGGTCTCCGTTGAAGACTTTACATACAGACGACGCCAACGACGCCGACGCCGACGAAGACGACGACAAAGACGAAGCCGACGTAGACGATGAATCACCATTGAAGACGCAATGGATTCGATCAGTAGTAAACTGACAGCAGATGAGATGAAGGCCTTGGTTGATGATATTTTATCAAAGAGATTAACCGAGGCGACCCCACGTGTGATCCATACTGATGTGGATCCATCACCCTACAAAATGGGAAAGCTGGACAAGTTGGAGACGAAGTTGGAAGGCACGTCCAATTACTTGAAATGGTCACGGCAGGCTATGCGGACGCTGAAGGGACATGGCTTGGTTGGCTACGTCAATGGCCAAACCAAGGCGCCAGATGATCCCTCCTCAAAGGAGTTTGCTGTTTGAAAAATTGTCAACAATGTTGTGGCTGGATGGTTGACCGCCTCCTTGACCGACCAGGTGTCGGGCAATGTATAGGCGATGGAGGCTGCTGCTGATATATGGCGGACTTTGAAGGATATGTACTCCGGCTCGGGCAATCCTATGCGGGTCTTCCAACTGCAGGATGAACTTGATAGGGTGGCCCAGGACGACCGCATCATCTCTGATTATGCAGCACTGTTGAAGAAGTTCTGGTCTGATCTGGATCACTATGATCCTCTTGGGATGGAAGATGCCCAAGTCGAACCCGCATTTGCGAAACATTTCCAAAAGTTTTTGGATTATATTTCACGTCAACGGATGATGAAGTTCTTGAAGGGTCTTAACCCTGTATTTGAGAATAGAAGGAATATACTCCTGGCACAGCCCATGCTTCCCACCTTAGAAGAAGCCATAGCTGCCATGGCACAAGAAGAGGCTCGCTTGAAGTTGATGTCCAACAAGGGCTCTTTTCGGGGGGAGCAAGCCACTGTTGACAAGTCTGCCCTTGCCGCCTTCAATCAGCCTCCCTCTGTGGCCGGTGTTTGCCACAACTGTGGTGACTCAGGATATTACATCAGATTTTGTCCCAAACCCCTGCACAGTCAGTCGAGTGATCGTGGACGGGGCCGCGGAGGACGTCGTGGTGGTAGAGGCGATTATGCTGGTAGACGGAGAAATTATTCTGGAGGACACAAAGCTAATCTGGCGGAGGAAGGGGGCGACCATCACCTTGCTGAGTTAACCCCTCTTGAGAAGTAGTTCCTCGCGAAGTTACGCGGCACGAAGCTGGGTTCGGACGACAGTAATGGGACGTCATCTACCTCGGGGGACCACATCACTTGCTTTGCCCAAAACGGCACAGGTATACCTGCACGTGCTCTTGCAGCAGCTGTCCACCAACCCGGTTGGATTATGGACTCTGGGCATCTCGTCATGTCACGGAATCCCGCGGTGAGTTCCAGGACTATACTCACCTACCGACGCCATAGAGCATTCAGACTGCTGATGGTAACTCCAGCCCTGTCATGGGTAAAGGCACTGTCGCATGCACCCCGTCTCTCACTCTCACCAATGTCTTACATGCTCCGTCTTTTTCTGTCAATCTTCTTTCTATTAGTGCCATTATCCTTGATCTTAACTGTACTGTTTTCTTTGACATTCCTACGGTGACTTTTCAGGAGAAGGGGGCAGGACGACGACTAGGGACTGGCACATGGCATAAGGGGCTGTGGTACTTAGACATGACTGGACTGGACAAGGCTTTGGCATCTCTGGTAGCAGACACACCACCAGAAGATTCACGGCGCAGTGTCGAAGATGACTTGCTACTCTACCACCGACGTGTCGGTCATTCTTCTTTTAAAATTATTAGTCGAATGTATCCGTCCTTATACCAAATGGCTAATAAAGATCTAGAAGTTATTTTGTCATGCTTGTGAGTTGGGTAAACATACCAGAAGCATGTATGTGAGTTCAGGTAGTAGGAGTTCGGCTGCTTTTGATATGATACATTCAGACGTATGGGGCCCTTGTCCTACAACCGGTATTAACAGTTTTCGATGGTTCGTCACTTTTATTGATTGTTATACTCGCGTGACATGGGTGTACCTCATGAAGAATAAAAGTGACGTCTTTGAGACGTTTCAAAACTTTCATTGCCGGATAGAAACTCAATATGGCACTAACATTAAGTGCTTACGGTCTGACAATGGGACGGAGTATACAAATAGGAAGGTTGCTGAGTATTTATCCACTCATGACATACTACACCAAACTTCCCGTGCCTATACACCGGCATAAAATGGTGTGGCCGAACGGAAGAACAGACACCTGCTGGAGGTCGCACGGACGATGATGCTGGCTATAAATGTTCCGAAACACTTATGGGGGCAGGCGGTGTTAACGGCATCTTATCTCATCAACCGAATGCCATCTCAGGTATTGGACTGGAAGACACCGCTGGAGATGTTTACTGGTGCAACCACGTACACTGTTCCACCGAAAGTATTTGGGTGTGTATGTTTTGTCCAAGATAATAGGCCAGGAGTTGGCAAACTGGATCCTAGAGCGGTTAAATGTGTCTTTGTCGGGTACACGATAACTCAGAAGGGATACGCATGTTGGAGCCCAGTTGAGCGGAAAATGTTTGTAAGCATGGACGTTACATTCAGAGAACTGGAACCATATTATGGTTCGGATGACGGTTCGGCATTTGGTGACACACCTAACATAGAGGGTGTTAGATGTGAGGGGGAGAAATTAAGCCCATCTGTGGTAGTCGGATCGGTCCCATGTCCGGTCGTAGAAAACTGGACGAAAGGAGGAGAAAGCAGTGACTCCGATACAGAAGATGAAGAAGATACATATGTTAAACAGGAGAGCAGCAGACAATGGAAAAGGAGCTCCAAGTCTACAGAAGGAGACAGCAGAAGTCCAGTACTATGCCTGTACCGTGCCCTGTGCCTACTGTACCAAGTCCCTCGTCTACTCCTACTCCAACTCTTGAAGATGTTGCCCCCGCATTGAATCAATCTGATTCTGATGCGGATCTCTCTGACTCTGATGGTATGATCTCTCCACCACCTATTGCTCCCTTAAGGAGATCTTCTCGCATCAATGCGGGTAAGGCTCCTAGTCGTTTTGATGATTATGAACATGATATTGCCAACTACCTGTCTTATTCTAACATTTCTTCGAATTATCGAGCCTTCATTGCATCATTAGATTCTACTTCGTTGCCTAAGTATTGGCAGGAAGTAAAGAAAGATCCAAGATGGAAAGCTACAATGATGGAAGAAGTTGGGGCACTGGAGAAAAATAAGACGTGGGAGATGGTTCCATTACCCAAAGGGAAGAAAACTGTGGGATGCAAATGGGTGTACACAGTAAAGGAGACGTCAGAAGGAAAGGTGGAACGATATAAGACGAGGTTGGTTGCAAAAGGATACACACAATCATATGACATCGACTATGATGAGACGTTTACTTCAGTAGCGAAAATGAGCACCGTAAGAACTTTGGTCTCCATTGCAGAAAACTATGGGTAGAAGCTATACCAGTTAGATGTAAAGAATGCCTTTCTCCATGGGGACCTACAAGAAGAAGTGTACATGGAACTCCCACCAGGGTGCTACGCTACAGAATCAGACGGAGGGACGTCGCATGGAAAAGTGTGCAAACTAAAGAAGTCGCTATATGGACTCAAGCAATCTCCTCGAGCCTGGTTTGACAGATTCAGAAAGGCTGTTACAGGCATGGGATACCATCAAGCAAATGCAGATCATACGGTCTTTCTTCAGCATGCAAGAGGCCACATCACTATACTTGCTGTATACGTGGATGATATAGTAATCACAGGTAATGATGAAGTCGAGATCGCTAAGCTGAAGTCAAAACTCGCGAAGGAGTTTGAGGTGAAGGATTTAGGAGCAATGAGGTACTTTCTAGGTATCGAGGTGTGTGAAGGCGAACAAGGAATTGTTCTCTCACAGAGAAAATATGCACTAGATCTGCTGAAGGAGACAGGGATGCTGGAATGCAAAGCAGCAGTCACTCCAATTGACCAAAGGTGCAAGTTGGGAGCAGAAGCAGGAGAGCCATTTGATCGTGAAAGATATCAACGACTTGTAGGGAGATTGATTTATCTGGGGCACACTCGCCCTGATATCTCATTTGCGGTGAGTGTAGTAAGTCGCTACATGCATGATCCAAGAACGGATCATATAGATGCAGTGTTTTAGATCTTGAGATATCTGAAAGGGATGCCGAAAAAAGGGCTATGGTTCAAGAAGAGTAGAAGTATAGAAGTTGAGGGATACTACGATGCAGACTGGGCGAGCTGTATAGACAATAGAAGGTCTACCACGGGATATTGTGTCTTTGTAGGAGGAAACTTGGTCTCATGGAGAAGCAAGAAACAGTCAGTGGTAGCACGGTCTACAGCTGAAGCAGAATACAGAGCAATGACTTTGGGAGTGTCGGAGTTGCTGTGGGTGAAAGCGTTGCTGACAGAGTTGAAGCTGGACAAGGGAGCACCGTTACGTCTTCTGAGCGATAGTCAAGCTGCAATAAGTATTGCTAACAATCCAGTTCAGCACGACAGAACGAAGCACATCGAGATCGATCGATTCTTCATCAAAGAGAAGCTGGAACAAGGGATACTGAAGATTGATCATGTTCGCTCAGAAGAACAAGTGACAGACTGTCTGACTAAGGGTCTTAGTTCATTAAGTCTGTCGAAGCTATGTAACAAGATGGGAATGATTAATATCTATCGCCCATCTTCAGGGGGAGTGTTGAGAACTAATAAGGGACTTTAGTCCCACATTGGAAAATGTAGTATGAAGAGGAGCTAGACTCCCTATAAATAGTGGAGTAACCAATCAATAAAACACACAACAATTATTCTCTACAGTAAAAGATAATAGAAAAGAACCACTTGAATGCGGAGAATAGAAAGATAATTCAAACTAAATAGCCCAACATTTATGGGGTTCAAGGCAGCAAAAGTGAAATATAGGATCTGCAAAAATGAAATATACAAGTTCGTGCATGTGGAATAGTCACTATTGTTAGTTTGGTCTTTCTAGAGCTTTCACTTAACACATTTACATTTTTTGAGTTTTACTTAACAAGTGAGGGGAGTTTACATGGCTTAGGTTATAAGTATTTAAGTTGTTTGCTATGATTTATTTCGACTTTTATCAAGTCTTTTTGTAGCAAGCTTGTTTGCACCTTGTCCATGCCCTAGCTTGTTCTGCAGTTTTGAGTATAAGCTCTTATGGTACCAAAGGCTAGAGCAGTCAATCGGGATCTGCTGGATAGACCAGTTGACTAATTTATCAGTTGATGTAACAATATATTACGTGGAGCAGAACTTAATGGGATAATGGAAATTATCTTCCTTACTCCTTTCTATCGTTCTAGTTCGTTCATGTTAACTCTAGTTTCTTGACATCTACAAAGCCAAGATAACAAAAAAAAAAAATCATATTAATACTTTTACCTTCTGTTTGTTCTCAGTTCTCATACTTGGATTTCAAGGGTAGTTTATAGACTTTTTTTAATTTTAACTTCTCATATTTCACTATTCTGATTTTAAATTTGAAACTACATATAGACCTAACTATCAGCCTCTGAAAGAAATTTATATGAATTTATTTATTTTTCTCTCTCTAATTCAATTGTATTGTAAATGAAATGAAATGAATGAGAGATGGAAGGAACAATGCTAATATATCTTTCATATGAACCTTCATATCAGGGGCGGCCCTGACCCAGGGCAGGCCGGGTGACGGCCCAGGCCCCATGACGAAAGGGGGCACCAACATGGAACTATCTATAATAGAACTAGTATGTATCATGTGCCTTCTTTTTTAACAAAAAGTATTGTGGTGTAGTGGTTATAATGCTAGATTTGTATTTAAGAGGTCCTTGGTTCAAATCTTGACTACAACTAATTTTTATTTTATTTATACTTTTTTTTACATTATGTATGGGGCCCATTTAGAAAATTTTGCCTCGGGCCCCCAATTGCTCAGGGCTGACCCTGCTTCATATTTCTTTGGAGTGTTTTAAACATCTTTCATTTTGCAGATTCTTAATTTGATAGTATATTGGCCTTCCTCTTAAATAACAATTTGGAAATTCCAAAAGTTCCAGAAACTATTCCCACAGTATACTTAAGTAACTTAACATTCTGTACATATTATGTTTCTTTAAGGTATTCTATGTTCTCTTTTTCCGCAAATATGACATGCATTGTTTTGATGTGTATGCTTATGATGGTTTTCCTTGCAATGGTTTATGTATGAAACTCTCTGGGGTTTTCCCTGACATAACTTCTTTAGTACAGAAGATGCTAGTCCGTAAATTCAGTTTTCTATGAACTTGCAGGGTGGTTGTGATTTGTAATGGACAACCTCCAGAGGTACTGACAAGCATGAACTCAGTAATTCGAAGGATTGATCTGATATGCAAACTCTTCGCCCCTGTTTTTACTGGCTTCATCATCAGCTTCATATCATTGAAAGCATCTGCAGTTGTGTTGGTGCTGTGGAATACCATATCTGTTTGGTCACAATATTGGCTTTTGACATCTGTATACAATGGTATTCCTTCTCTTGGTGAAATCAGCCGCCTGAGGAGTCTGAAACACATTCCAACTGAAACCCTGTTGGAGAGTTCAAGTCTTGAGGAAAATGAGAGTTTGCCTCGTCTCGAAGAAAGAATCTTGGAAGTAGAAACATCGGACTGGAAAAGAAAATTCGCTAGAAGGCTCAAAAAATTTCCTTGCTTTGATGCTTGGTTTGTTTATGCAAAGCAAGATATAGTGCTACCTGGCGTGTCTTTGGCATTTCTATACTTTACTGTCCTGAGGTTAGCCTCCTAACTTTGCTATTTCATATCGGCGTTACCTCTTTTATTAACGTAGAACCAAGATTATAGATACTAGTTTCCCTCTTTGCCTAAGGTAGTACTGCATGACCCATAAGGTAGCTTTCCCTATCCACTAACTAGCCTTCTAAATTTATGCCAGCCCCTCTCTTGTCCATAGTTTCCTTAGAAATTCAGCATTAACTGGGACACATGATGTGAGGTTGACAGTCAGTGGTAAAAAGTTTATTCACTATTTTCTGTGGATCTTTCGTAGGATACCTGATTTTGATAGGAATCTTGAGCAAAGACGAAGACGAATGACTTCTTCATTTCTATACATGTAGTTTGCTCACTATACTTAAGTATCCTGGGCAGGTATGCTGTGTGGCAATCTTGAATTGAGGATAAATGAAGTTCTTGTTCAAAGTTTTCCAATATGTCAGTCAAAAGATTATGCCGTACCACTGCAATGAACCATAATAAATCTCTTGTTCCGTACAAAGTAAACGTTCTATTTTCATCTATATGTTGTGTTTGGAATATCATTCATTTTCTCTCTTCGGCTTAATGTATCATAGAGATGAATGCAATTCTCTATAGCATATAATCTTCTCTTTCTTTAGGCTTTCCCCCCCTATTCTAGGGAACTTGGAGGGTGCGTTCTTGCAACTTAAACTTCAAACACAAAATTGTTAGCTAACCTACCGGCTAATTATCCTTCTAGGTTTTCGTAAAGGATCTCTCATATTGATAGCTACTCTGGCTAAGAATTTGGCACTAGAGTTTGACACAGGTTGATAGCAAATCAGGAGAGTTTGTCAGTTTCTTATGTGGTGTTTTCTTATGCTCCATAGCCAACCCTGTTCAGATGGTATAACCTAAGATGATAATGGTGACGATTGATAGGTTACATGCAAGATTATAAAGCTATCAAACCTTTGCAATGAAATAACTGGCTAATAATGAATTCTTCCTTGACAGTTTTGGGACTTTAATGACAGCTACCTTAGAATGGAAAGGTATTCCGGCATACATTATTGGTATAGCACGCGGGATTAGTGCCACTGTTGGAATAGCTGCAACTGTGACTTACCCAATTATACATTCCCGCATATCAACTCTGCGGACTGGATTATGGTCGATATGGACTCAGGTATTGTCTTCCAGAAATATTCTCAGTTTTGAAATATGTGAGGCAAATATATGCTAGCTGATTGATAATATATGGAAAATATAATTATGTTGATAAGTTCGTCATATTTCTTTCATTTTGGCTAATAAGAGTTAATATTGGACAAGATGTGCTTAGAGTACAAATGTAAATATATAACCCTCATCCCAACTCTAGTGTTTTGGTGCAGAGGCAGGGAATTTAATATGGTATTGTTGAGAACTAATAAGGGACTTTAGTCCCACATTGGAAAATGTAGTATGAAGAGGATCTAGACTCCCTATAAATAGTGGAGTAACCAATCAATAAAACACACAACAATTATTCTCTACATGGTATGAGAGCCATAACCACAAAAAAAAATATTTTTTTTCCTCCCCCCACTTTTCCCCACCGGCAGTACCCCCCCCCCTTCCTCCACCGGCAGTCCCCCCCCCCCCTCCAGCCACCCCCCACCGACGCCACCCCCCGGCAGTTCCCCCCCCCCGACGCCCCACCCGGCAGTCCCCCCCCCACGCCCTGTCCCCCCCCCGACGCCCTCCTCCCCCCCCCCCCGACGCCCCCCTCCTTTTTTTTTTCTTCTTCTTTTCGAAAAAAATCCTAATTTTGAGAGAGAGATTATGTGGGTGATTTTTCGACGACGGATGGCTGTCAAATATTTTATTTGCACCTTCTGTTCCTAAATTACGTCCTCCGGAATTACAAATGATTTGTTTGTTTTCCGTTCTCGATCTGCAAATTAGAATCTACACGCGCGCGTCGGTGTTGGCCACGTTGAACGCGCAGTCGTAAGGTCTCCGTTGAAGACTTTACATACAGACGCCGACGCCGACGCCGACGCCGACGCCGACGAAGACGACGACAAAGACGAAGCCGACGTAGACGACGACGACGAATCACCGTTAAAGAAGCCATGGATTCGATCAGTGGTAAACTGACAGCAGATGAGATGAAGGCCTTGGTTGATGATATTTTATCAAAGAGATTAACCGAGGCGACCCCACGTGTGATCCATACTGATGTGGATCCATCACCCTACAAAATGGGGAAGCTGAACAAGTTGGAGACGAAGTTGGAAGGCACGTCCAATTACTTGAAATGGTCACGGCAGGCCATACGGACGCTGAAGGGACGTGGCTTGGTTGGCTACGTCAATGGCCAAATCAAGGCGCCAGATGATCCCTCCTCAAAGGAGTTTGCTGTTTGGGAAATTGTCAACAATGTTGTGGCTGGATGGTTGACCGCCTCCTTGATCGACCAGGTGTCGGGCAATGTAGAGGCGATGGAGGCTGCTGCTGATATATGGCGGACTTTGAAGAATATGTACTCTGGCTCGGGCAATCCTATGCGGATCTTCCAACTGCAGGATGAACTTGATAGGGTGGCCCAGGACGACCGTACCATCTCTGCGTATGCAGCACTGTTGAAGAAGTTCTGGTCTGATCTGGATCACTATGATCCTCTTGGGATGGAAGATGTCCAAGTCGAACCCGCATTTACGAAACATTTCCAAAATTTCTTGGATTATATTTCGCGTCAACGGATGATGAAGTTCTTGAAGGGTCTTAACCCTGTATTTGAGAATAGAAGGAATGTACTCCTGGCACAGCCCATGCTTCCCACCTTAGAAGAAGCCATAGCTGCCATGGCACAAGAAGAGGCTCGCTTGAAGTTGATGCCCAACAAGGACTCTTTCCAAGGTGAGCAAGCCAAGTCTGCCCTTGCTGCCTTCAATCAGCCTCCCTCTGTGGCCGGTGTTTGCCACAACTGTGGTGACTCAGGATATTACATCAGATTTTGTCCCAAACTCCTGCACAGTCAGTCGAGTGATCGTGGACGGGGCCGCGGAGGACGTCGTGGTGGTAGAGGCGATTATGCTGGTAGACGGAGAAATTATTCTGGAGGACACAAAGCTAATCTGGCGGAGGAAGGGGGCGACCATCACCTTGCTGAGTTAACCCCTCTTGAGAAGTAGTTCCTCGCGAAGTTACGCGGCACGAAGCTGGGTTCGGACGATAGTAATGGGACGTCATCTACCTCGGGGGACCACATCACTTGCTTTGCCCAAAACGGCACAGGTATACCTGCACGTGCTCTTGCAGCAGCTGTCCACCAACCCGGTTGGATTATGGACTCTGGGCATCTCGTCATGTCACGGAATCCCGCGGTGAGTTCTAGGACTATACTCACCTACCGACGCCGGAGAGCATTCAGACTGCTGATGGTAACTCCAGCCCTGTCATGGGTAAAGGCACTGTCGCATGCACCCCTTCTCTCACTCTCATCAATGTCTTACATGCTCCGTCTTTTCTTGTCAATCTTCTTTCTATTAGTGCCATTATCCTTGATCTTAACTGTACTGTTTCCTTTGACATTTCTACCGTGACTTTTCAGGAGAAGGGGACAGGACGACGACTAGGGACTGGCACATGGCATAAGTGGCTGTGGTACTTGGACATGACTGGACTGGACAAGGCTTTGGCATCTCTGGTAGCAGACACACCACCAGAAGATTCACGGCGCAGTGTCGAAGATGACTTGCTACTCTACCACCGACGTGTCGGTCATTCTTCTTTTAAAATTATTACTCGAATGTATCCGTCCTTATACCAAAGAGCTACTAAAGAAAAGTTATTTTGTCATGCTTGTGAGTTGGATAAACATACCAGAAGAACGTATGTGAGTTCAGGTAGTAGGAGTTCGGCTGCTTTTGATATGATACATTCAGACGTATGGAGCCCTTGTCCTACAACCGGTATTAACGGTTTTCGATGGTTCGTCACTTTTATTGATTGTTATACTCGCATGACATGGGTGTACCTTATGAAGAATAAAAGTGACGTCTTTGAGGCGTTTCGAGACTTTCATCGCCGGATAGAAACTCAATATGGTACTAAAATTAAGTGCTTACGGTCTGACAATGGGACGGAGTATACAAATAGGAAGGTTGCTGAGTATTTATCCACTCTTGGCATACCACACCAAACTTCTTGTACCTATACACCGGCACAAAATGGTGTGGCCGAACGGAAGAACAGACACCTGCTGGAGGTCGCACGGACGATGATGATGGCTATGAATGTTCCGAAACACTTATGGGGGCAGGCGGTGTTAATGGCATCTTATCTCATCAACCGAATGCCATCTCAGGTATTGGACTGGAAGACACCGCTGGAGATGCTTACTGGTGCAACCACGTACACTGTTCCACCGAAAATATTTGGGTGTGTATGTTTTGTCCAAGATAATAGGCCAGGAGTTGGCAAACTGGATCCTAGAGCGGTTAAATGTGTCTTTGTCGGGTACAAGACAACTTAGAAGGGATACGCATGTTGGAGCCCAGTTGAGCGGAAAATGTTTGTAAGCATGGACGTTACATTCAGAGAACTGGAACCATATTATGGTTCGCATGATGGTTCGTCGTTTGGTGACACACCTAACATAGCGGGTGTTAGATGTGAGGGGGAGAAATTAAGCCCATCTGTGGTAGTCGAATCGGTCCCATGCCCGGTCGTAGAAAACTGGACGAAAGGGGGAGAAAACAGTGACTCCGATACAGAAGATGAAGAAGATACATATGTTAAACAGGGAGAGCAGCAGACAATGGAAAAGGAGCTCCAAGTCTACAGAAGGAGACAGCAGAAGTCCAGTACTATGCCTGTACCGTGCCCTGTGTCTACTGTACCAAGTCCCTCGTCTACTCCTACTCCAACTCTTGAAGATGTTGCCCCCGCATTGAATCAATCTGATTCTGATGCGGATCTCTCTGACTCTGATGGTATGATCTCTCCACTACCTATTACTCCCTTAAGGAGATCTTCTCGCATCAATGCGGGTAAGGCTCCTAGTCGTTTTGATGATTATGAACATGATATTGCCAACTACCTGTCTTATTCTAACATTTCTTCGAATTATCGAGCCTTCATTGCATCATTAGACTCTACTTCGTTGCCCAAGTGTTGACAGGAAGCAAAGAAAGATCCAAGGTGGAAAGCTGCAATGATGGAAGAACTTGGGACACTGGAGAAAAATAAGACGTAGGAGCTGGTTCCATTACCCAAAGGAAAGAAAACTGTGGGATGCAAATGGGTGTATACAGTAAAGGAGATGTCAGAAGGAAAGGTGGAACGATACAAGATGAGGTTGGTTGCAAAAGGATACACACAATCATATGACATCGACTATGATGAGATGTTTGCTCCAGTAGCGAAAATGAGCACCGTAAGAACTCTGGTCTCCATTGCAGCAAACTATGGGTGGAAGCTATACCAGTTAGATGTAAAGAATGCTTTCTCCATGGGGACCTACAAGAAGAAGTGTACATGGAACTCCCACCAGGGTGCTACGCTACAGAATCAGACGGAGGGACGTCGCATGAAAAAATGTGCAAACTAAAGAAGTCGCTATATGGACTCAAGCAATCTCCTCGAGCCTGGTTTGACAGATTCAAAAAGGCTGTTACAGGCATGGGATACCATCAAGCAAATGCAGATCATACGGTCTTTCTTCAGCATGCAAGAGGCCACATCACTATACTTGCTGTATACGTGGATGATATACTAATCACAGGTAATTATGAAGTCGAGATCGCTAAGCTGAAGTCAAAACTCGCGAAGGAGTTTGAGGTGAATGATTTAGGAGCAATGAGGTACTTTTTAGGTATCGAGGTGTGTGAAAGCGAACAAGGAATTGTTTTCTCACAGAGAAAATACGCACTAGATCTGCTGAAGGAGACAGGAATACTGGGATGCAAAGCAGCAGTCACTCCAATTGACCAAAAGTGCAAGTTGGAAGCAGATGCGGGAGAGCCAGTTGATCGTGAAAGATATCAACGACTTGTAGGGAGATTGATTTATCTGGGACACACTCGCCCTGATATCTCATTTGCGGTGAGTGTAGTAAGTCACTACATGCATGATCCAAGAACGGGTCATATGGATGCAGTGTTTCAGATCTTGAGATATCTGAAAGGGACGCCGGAGAAAGGACTATGGTTCAAGAAGAATAGAAGTATAGAAGTTGAGGGATACTGCGATGCAGACTGGGCGAGCTGTATAGACGATAGAAGGTCTACCACGGGATATTGTGTCTTTGTAGGAGAAAACTTGGTCTCATGGAGAAGCGAGAAACAGTCAGTGGTAGCACGGTCTACAGCTGAAGCAGAATACAGAGCAATGGCTTTGGGAGTGTCGGAGTTGCTGTGGGTGAAAGCGTTGCTGACAGAGTTGAAGCTGGACAAGGGAGCACCGTTACGTCTTCTGAGCGATAGTCAAGCTGCAATAAGTATTGCTAACAATCCAGTTCAGCACGACAGAACGAAGCACATCGAGATCGATCGATTCTTCATCAAAGAGAAGCTGGAACAAGGGATACTGAAGATTGATCATGTTCGCTCAGAAGAACAAGTGGCAGACTGTCTGACTAAGGGTCATAGTTCATTAAGTCTGTCGAAGCTATGTAACAAGATGGAAATGATTAATATCTATCGCCCATCTTGAGGGGAGTGTTGAGAACTAATAAGGGACTTTAGTCCCACATTGGAAAATGTAGTATGAAGAGGAGCTAGACTCCCTATAAATAGTGGAGTAACCAATCAATAAAACACACAACAATTATTCTCTACAGGTATCAAAGTAAACTAGGTTTGAATCTTCATTGACACGTATTTTAAGCATATTAAAAAAATATACTGCTGCTTGAATCCAGCTCTCTGCACAAAATGGATCTTCAACCTGCGGGGCTTGTTAGTAAAATATATGACCCTCAACCCTCATCACAACTCTAGAGTTTTGGTGTAACATTTAGGGCTGAATTTGTACTAAAACTCTTTAAATTAATAGCTGGATATCCATCTGAAGGAAAAATTCTGATTCATAGATGGTTTATTGCGCAAAGAATGCTCAAGGATGACACACCTATGCTTCATGCCTGGAAGTGCTTTAAACTGTTGGATAAACATAAGTTAGTCTTTCCTCGCCATTTTAAGTTTATATATATATTCTGATTATTCTCTTAGGGATCCATCGACTGAGTCACTTCCCTAGAGTTTGATGGAGTCCTCATACCAGATGTAGTTTTATCCATTCCTGTTCTTTGGATGCAATGATCAGAAAACAGGTTTTCTTGGGCAGGGATAGGGCTATACCCTATAGACATGAGTAGTCCTAAAAACATTTGATCCTGATCTTGCTCATCTAATCATTGGGTTTGGATCATCAGTCTATACCCATGTTCTCTACAAGTTCAAATCCCTTTAGTGCTTCTTTATCATTTCATAAAGAAATTTCTTCACTGGCCCAAAATCTTATAAGGTTCTGTTTAGGCACTTATGGTTGTTCCAGTCTAAAATTTGTTAGACACTGATAAATTATCAACAATTGACCCAAATTCTACTAATGTGCCTTGTGAACAGAATATGGCCTTCCCAGAATCATCCTGAATTCTCAGATTTGCACAAAAACTATCGTCATGTGTTGAGGGAGAGAGATTTTAATCATCTCAGTAATAATGAGCAGAACTGAAAAAGATTCTTTCTTCATTTGCTGATGCTTTGTGCTTCATCTTGATACACTTTGACCATTCAATATTTATAAATTCTTTTGTATGTTATGTTTAAACTTCTGGTACTGTGGAACTATATATCCACACAACGTATTTTCTTAAGAAGTTGCATGTCTGTATATCATTCTGAAGAACTAGACCTGCTGATTTTGTGAGTCAACTTGAATTCCTTCTGAACCAGGTTAACATCTGATTCTCTCTGTCTTGTCTAAATGGGCCATCCTTTCCACCCATTCCTATGGAGAAGTATTCTTTGTTTTTCATTCTATTAGTTTCTTATGACCATGGTGTGTGTCATGTAACTTTTAAGACAATAAATCCGTATCATGATTTGGCTGTTCCAGCTGATTGCACCCTACTCCCTTAAATGAGTGGGTTGGGATCTAATCTGCTGGAACACATCAAGTATACTAGACCTGAATAGTCGGAACAATATATGATTATCATGACAAACGATCACTACCATGTTATTAAGACTTTTTGCATTACCACTTTTTGATAGAGGAAACTGTGATTGATTTGAATGCTCTTATGCAGTGGTGCTTCTTATTAGTATGTGTTGGTTCCATCTGGGTTCAAAGCAGCATGACATCAGCGTGGATGCTAATGGCTGGAGTTGCAGCATCACGTCTTGGACTGTGGATGTTTGATTTATCAGTAATGCAACAAATGCAGGTACAAATTTCAATTGCATATTTGTGGTCTCTTTTATGCGGCACATCGGCATTTTTTCCTTTCTTGTATGCTTATACTTTTCTATGTATTTACGCTCATGTTATTCTAGGTTGCACTATTGGCAACAAAGAACTGATCCTGCAATACTTCCACCATTGATTTGAAATGGTTAAACTTGCTTGCTACTGGATTCTCATTCTAAATACTTAAGTAGAATGTTACTTGTGACATTTGGTCTCTTATCTCTGTTTACTTTTATTAAAGTTCCTAAGCAATACCTTGTACTACTAGTAGGGACTATATCTGGTAACTATCCAATTTCTGCAAATGCTCATTCATGTTATTTTAATTTGAGCTTATTTGATTTTTTGAGGTAAATTTTGTGAAACCCCTTTACGTTTACGTTTTCTTAGGAACATTCTGCCGTTGTTGTACTTGTTAATTTACATTTTGTGACATTTCTTGATGAAACCGCTAAAAAAGAGAGGCAAAAATGCTCCTTTCTCGTGAAATGTTGAAAAGAAACAAATTATTTTTACATAGTTCCTATTTCTCTCTCTCCCCTCCCCCCCCCCCCCCCCCCCCCCCTCCCTCTTCCTTGCAAGTTGCAACTAATGGTGAAAAAAAATGCAATCCTGACTCACCCTTCTCTATATCTAAAAACATATTTTTCCCTTGGGTATGTCGGCAGAGGTGACCCCTCCTTCAATAGGGTGCCAGTCTTGGTGGGAGAGGAAATATTGTTACCTAGGAATTAGGATCCTAGGAGATCAGAATGGATATAATCTGGTTCCCTATCATATCCAATATGATCCTTGGTTTAATTGGATTTATATTGTTGCAAAGATACATCAATGCAAGTCATTCATACTAGGGCAAGCAGTAGCTCAGAAAGACACGACACATAAGCAACAATAAACTTCCTCATCTTGTATCCTCGAAAAAAAATTGAAAGGGGTCTGTCAGTGTTGATCGTTAGAAATTCAATATAAGAGTGTTGTGTATGTTCAAAAACTTATGTAAACTAAAAGGTAGAAACATCTTTCTTTGAATAGAAATTCAGATTACCCTAATATCTTGTCATATCTGGTAAATTCTTATTTTAAAAAGAAAATTTTAATTATGCTCTTCTTCGATGCTGATGCTGTCCCTTTGTTTGATCTCATAAGGACTCATATATTTCCAGTCTTTCTAAACGCACTCATGTTTGATAAGCATGTTGCTTTTATACGCTGAGCAGGATCAAGTTTCTGAAGCTGATCGATGCATTGTTGGAGGTGTCCAAAATTCAATTCAATCCATGTTCGACTTGCTGACTTACATCATGGGGATAATCATTTCTGACCCACGGGTACTATACTAAATATTGAGTTCAGGCTTTAAATACCAGCTAATATATCACAATGAAGTACTCAAGGTTCTTTTTGTTCCTTCCGACAGGATTTCGGAGAACTGGTGATACTTTCATTTATCTTAGTAAGCTCCTCTGCAGTACTATATACTCTGCATGTATATCGCATACGGAAGCACCTCTTCCACTTTGATAAGCTGCTCAGCAAGATACCCTAAGGGTAAAGCATTTCATGGTATCAAGTTTTCCTTGAGGTCATACTAGTTGTGCTGTATAACCATCACATCTTGTGCAAAATAATAATTTCATACTCAGTACAATCATTGTGCAGGAAATAGGAATGTAATGCCTCCCATTTTAGATTTTGTAGAAGTGAATGAGTTAGCAGAAAGCATCTGCTTAGTTCAGCAAAATCTAATGACTCAATGTGTCTTGCCAGATGTTATTGTTATTAAGGAATTCACAACTCTGTATATAGATTCTGAAAATAAAATATAAAAACGATAGGCTTGAACTTGGTTCAATGTCCTTAAGACAATATTTGCCACACACTGGTGCTTACGGTTTTAATGGCGATTAGTTTCCCATGATACAACGGTTCTTCTCCTTCGGTAGCAGCATTTCACACCGTAGGAACTCGTCGAAGCAATATTGGTAGTCCCTCTCTCTCTTAAACTTAATGCTAAATGGATGAATTGATTGAGTGATTGATTCATTCAAACACTTATGCTTTTATAGAAATAAAGAGACATAATGGAAAGGACACATCTTTCCAATAAAAAGATTCGTACACCTTTCCATAGATTCGTTGCCACAGATTCATTGATAGAAAACAATTATTATTATTTTTACTACAAATATACATTCACTTTTTTCCAACAGTTATTGCACACAATAGCCAAGTTCATGTAGTTATCATTTAGTAACAGCTATGGGATTTGGTACATGTAGATGATGAAGTAGAGACTTCTATATACACCACAAGTTCTTAGCATTGCACTAGATGATGTCTCATCCAAACTCAATATATATTCCATAAGTTCTTAGCATTGCATTTAGATGCTTAACGAGATGGAATTCTTTTTAATTTGAACAACTAAAGGTTTTTAAAAGTTCCTATGTGTTGAGAATCAATAAGGGACTTTTAGTCCCACATCGGAATATGTAGTTTGTAGAGGAGCTAGGCTCCCTATATATATAGTGAAGTAGTCCATCAATAAAATTATCAATCTATTATTTTCTACATGGTATCAGAGCCATAACTCTCTCTCTCTCTCTCCACAAAAAAATAAAATAAAAAATAAATTCTCTCTCTCTCTCTCTAGCCGATCTCCCCGCTCTCTCTAGCCGATCGACCCCATCCTCCCGACCCCCCCTGTAGCAGAACCCCCCTTCGCCCCACTGTAGCAGAACCCTCTCCGCCCCCCCCCCCTCCCGACCCCCCCTGTGGCAGAACCCCACCGCCCCCCCCCCCCCCCCGTGGCAGAACCCCTCCGCCCCCCCTGTAGCAGTGCCCCCGCCCCCCCTCCGCCTGTAGCAGGAACCCCCACGCCCCCCTTGTGGCAGAACCCCCCCGCCCCCCCCTGTGGCAGAACCCCTCCGCCCCCCCTGTAGTAGTGCCCCCCGCCCCCCCTCCGCCCACTCCTGTAGCCGACCACCTCCCCCCTGTAGACTCCAGACCCCCCCCCCCCGAACCCCCCCCCCGACCCCCCAAACCCTAACCCTTACCCTAGTTTTTTTATGGAAACCCTAAGCCTAGATATCGCAGCCCCATCAAACCCTAACCCTAGCTTTTGAAAAAAAAAAAAAAAAAAACGGCGTATTTGGAATAGAGACGGCTGTCAAATCTTTATTTGCACCACCTCTGTTCCGTGCTTACGCCGTTTGGAACTAACAAATGCTTTATTTGTTATTCCTTCTTCACATCAGGATCTATGCAGAGATTGCTCATGTCTTCTCTGGTGACCTGACGTGTTCACTTTACATGCGCGCGCCGGTGCTGGCCAAGTTAGTAGCGCATTAGTAAAGTCTCTGACGTTGACGAAGACGACGTCGACGACGAAGACGACGAAGACGGCGAAGACGACGACGTTGGGTCAGTTGCAGACTCCGACGACAACGAAGAAGACGACGAATTGAGTTCAAAGTTGCAGACGCCATGGATTCGATCAGTGGCAAACTGACGGCCGATGAGATGAAGGCCTTGGTTGATGATATCTTATCCAAGCGATTAACCGAGGTAACCCCACGTGTGATCCATACTGATGTGGATCCGTCGCCTTACAAAATGGGGAAGCTGGAGAAACTGGAGACGAAGTTGGAAGGAACTTCCAACTACTTGAAGTGGTCGCGGCAGGCAATGAGGACACTGAAGGGACGTGGCTTGGTTGGCTATGTCACTGGACAAGCCAATGCGCCAGCCGATCACTCCACGAAGGAGTTTGCTGTGTGGGAGATTGTCAACAACGTCGTGGCTGGGTGGTTGACTGCCTCTTTAACCGACCAGGTGTCGGGCAATGTCGAGGCTATGGAGGCTGCTGCTGATATATGGCAGACTCTCAAAGATATGTACTCCGGCTCCGGCAACCCTATGCGAGTCTTTCAACTGCAAGATGAACTCGATAGGGTGGCCCAAGACGACCGTACCATCTCTGAGTACGCGGCCCTGTTGAAGAAGTATTGGTCAGATCTGGATCATTATGATCCTCTTGGGATGGAAGATGCACAAGTCGAACCTGCCTTCGCAAAGTCCTTTCAGACGTTCCTGGCTTATATTTTTCGGCAGCGTATGATGAAATTCCTGAAGGAACTACACCCTGTATTTGAGCAGCGACGGAATATCCTCCTTTTCCAACCCACGCTCCCGACCTTGGAAGAAGCTATCGCTGTCATGATATAGGAAGAAGCTCGACTGAAGTTGATGTCCAACAAGGGCTCCTCCCAGGGGGAGCCAGCCGCGGTTGAAAAGTCTGCCCTTGCTGCCTTCACTCAACCTCCATCTATGGGTGGTGTTTGTCACAATTGTGGTGACTCCGGACATTACATCCGATTTTGTCCAAAACCCTTGCGCAGTCAGTCTACTGATCGAGGACGGGGTCGTGGAGGCCGACGTGGTGGTAGAGGAGGATATGCTGGTCGACGGGGCGGCCACAAAGCAAATTTGGCGGAAGAAGGGGGAGAGCATCTCTTGGCTGAAATAACCCCGCTTGAGCGGGAGTTCCTTGAGAAGTTGCGTGGCACGAAGCTGGGTTCGGCCGACAGTCCTGGGGCATCTTCAAACTCGGGAGATCATTTCACTTGCTTTGCCCAAACCAACACCGATGATTCTGCACGTGCTCTTGCATCTATCCATCAGCCAGGATGGATTATGGACTCTGGGGCATCTCGCCATGTCACGGGGTCCCGTGATGTATTTCGGGAATATACTCCCCTACCATTGCCGGAGAGTATTCAGACCGCTGATGGTACATCCAACCCTGTAATGGGTAAAGGCACTGTCGCATGCACCCCTTCCATCACTCTAACCAATGTCCTTCATGCTCCATCTTTTTCTGTCAATCTTCTATCCATTAGTGCCATTATACTTGATCTTAACTGTACTGTTTCCTTTGACATTCCTCAGGTGACTTTTCAGGAGAAAGGGACAGGACGACGACTTGGGACTGGCACATGGCATAAGGGGCTGTGGTATTTAGACAAGACTGGACTGGACAAAGCATTGGCATCCTTGGTAGCAGACGCATCACCAGAAGCTTCCTGTCGCAGTGTTGAAGCCGACTTGCTACTCCACCACCAGCGTGTCGGTCATTCCTCTTTTCCGGTTATTGGTAGAATGTATCCGTCCTTATATCAAAGGGCTAATAAAGAGAAGTTATTTTGTAATGCTTGTGCTTTGGGAAAACATACCAGAAGCTCGTATGTGAGCACAGGGAATAGGAGTTCAGTTGCTTTTGACATGATACATTCAGACGTATGGGGCCCTTGTCCTACAACCGGGATTAACGGCTTTCGATGGTTCGTCACCTTTATTGATTGTTATACCCGTGTGACATGGGTCTACCTTCTGAAAAATAAAAGTGACGTCCTTGAGGCCTTTCAGGACTTTCATCGACGAGTGGAAACACAATATGGCGCTAAAATTAAGTGTTTTCGATCCGACAATGGGACGGAGTATACGAATAAGCGGGTTGCTGAGTATTTTTTAACTCATGGAATACTTCATCAAACTTCATGTGCTTATACTCCGGCTCAAAATGGTGTGGCGGAACGAAAAAACAGACACTTGCTGGAAGTTGCACGGACGATGATGCTGGCTATGAATGTCCCGAAGCACTTATGGGGGCAGGCTATATTGACGGCCTCTTATCTCATCAACAGAATGCCATCTCAGGTATTGGACTGGAAGATACCATTGGAGATGCTTACTGGAGCCAATACATACACTGTTCCACCAAAAGTTTTTGGATGTGTATGCTTTGTCCAGGATAATCGGCCAGGCGTTGGCAAACTGGATCCTCGGGCAGTTAAATGTGTCTTTGTCGGTTACACGGCGACTCAGAAGGGTTATGCCTGTTGGAGTCCAGTCGAGCGGAAGATGTTTGTCAGCATGGACGTTACTTTCCGAGAACTCGAACCATATTATGGTTCGGATGAAGGTTCCGCATTTGGTGACACACCTAACACAGCTGGTGTTCGATGTGAGGGGGAGATAATACACCCAAATGTGGTCGTCGGATCGGTTCCTGTCCGGTTGTAGAAAACTGGACGAAAGGGGGAGAGCACAGTGACTCAGATACAGAAACTGAAGAAGAAGATCCATATGTTACGCAGGGGGAGCAGCAGACAAGGGAGAAGGAACTTCAAGTCTACAAAAGAAGACAACAGAAGTCCAGTACTGTGCCTATGCCATGCCCTGTGCCTACTGTACCAAGTCCCTTGTCTACTCCTACTCCAACTCCTGAAGATGTTGCCCCCGCACTGAATCACTCGGATTCTGATGCGGATCTCTCCGACTCGGATGGTACGATCTCTCCACCACCTATTGCTCCCTTAAGAAGATCTTCTCGCATCAATGCGGGTAAGGCTCCTGCTCGTTTTGATGATTACGAACATGACATTGCCAACTTCTTGTCTTATTCTAACATTTCTTCGAATTATCGAGCCTTTATTGCATCGTTAGACTCTATTTCGTTGCCCAAGTGTTGGCAGGAAGCAAAGAAAGATCCAAGGTGGAAAGCTGCAATGATGGAAGAACTTGGAGCACTGGAGAAAAATAAGACATGGGAGCTGGTTCCATTACCCAAAGGGAAGAAAGCTGTGGGATGCAAATGGGTGTACACAGTGAAAGAGACGCCAGAAGGAAAAGTTGAGCGGTACAAGGCGAGGTTGGTTGCAAAAGGATTCACACAGTCATATGGAATAGACTATGATGAGACTTTTGCCCCAGTAGCAAAAATGAGCACCGTACGAACTCTGGTCTCCATTGCAGCAAACTATGGGTGGAAGCTGTACCAGTTGGATGTGAAGAATGCCTTTCTTCATGGGGACCTGCAAGAAGAAGTATACATGGAGCTCCCGCCTGGATGCTATGCGACGGAATCAAACGGAGGGACGTCGCAAGGTAAGGTGTGTAAACTGAAGAAGTCACTATACGGGCTCAAGCAATCCCCTCGAGCCTGGTTTGACAGATTCAGAAAGGCTGTTACAGGCATGGGATACCGTCAAACAAATGCAGATCATACGGTCTTCCTTCAGCATGCAAGAGGCCACATCACTATACTTGCTGTATATGTGGATGATATAGTGATCACAGGTGATGATGAAGTCGAGATCACTAAACTGAAGTCAAAACTCGCGAAGGAGTTTGAAGTAAAAGATCTAGGAGCGATGAGGTACTTTCTAGGTATCGAGGTGTGTGAAGGCGAACAAGGAATTGTTCTCTCACAGAGAAAATACACACTAGATCTGCTGAAGGAGACAGGGATGCTGGGATGCAAAGCAGCGGTCACTCCAATTGACCAGAAGTACAAGTTGGGAGCAGAAGAAGGAGAGCCCGTTGATCGTGAAAGATATCAACGACTTGTAGGGAGATTGATTTATCTGGGACACACTCGCCCTGATATCTCATTTGCGGTGAGTGTAGTGAGTCGCTACATGCATGATCCAAGAAAGGGTCATATGGAAGCAGTATTTCAGATCTTGAAGTATCTGAAAGGAACGTCGGGAAAGGGGCTATGGTTCAAGAAGAATGGACGCATAGAAGTTGAGGGATACTGTGATGCAGACTGGGCAAGCTGCATAGACGACAGAAGGTCTACCACTGGATACTGTGTTTTTGTAGGAGGAAATCTGGTCTCATGGAGAAGCAAGAAACAGTCTGTGGTAGCACGGTCGACAGCTGAAGCAGAATACAGAGCAATGGCTCTGGGAGTGTCAGAGTTGCTATGGGTGAAAGCATTGCTGACAGAGTTGAAGCTGGATAAGGGAGCACCATTGCGTCTTCTGAGTGATAGTCAAGCTGCAATAAGTATAGCTAACAATCCAGTTCAGCACGACAGAACGAAGCACATCGAGATTGATCGATTCTTCATCAAGGAGAAGCTGGAACAAGGGATACTTAAGATTGACCATGTCCGCTCAGAAGAACAAGTTGCAGACTGTCTGACTAAGGGTCTTAGTTCATTAAGTCTGTCGAAGCTATGTAACAAGATGGGGATGATCAATATCTATCGCCCATCTTGAGGGGGAGTGTTGAGAATCAATAAGGGACTTTTAGTCCCACATCGGAATATGTAGTTTGTAGAGGAGCTAGGCTCCCTATATATATAGTGAAGTAGTCCATCAATAAAATTATCAATCTATTATTTTCTACACTATGTTAATTATTCTAGTCCAATCAAAGTGGAAAGATGGCTTTATCTTTCTTCTTTCTAATGTTTACAAGCCCTGCGATAATAGCAGAAAGAGTTAATTTCTAGAGAGAGTTTGAAACGTAGGAAATTTTTGTGCAGATGCCTAGTTATTAGTTAGTTATTTTAACATTACCAATTTGTTTTTATCTAAAAAGAAGAACACCCTTATAAATATTATGATAGACAGATTTCATTCAATTTACTTAAGATATCTTCTTGTATGAGACATATCTTTACTTGGTCTAATATAAGAAATGTGCAAGTTATAGGTGAACTCAAGTTAGGGTCACAATTTGCAGTATCGACCGATACTGATACGGTTTGGCATGTCCCGATCTGATATTGATACTAGCCGATACTGCAATTGGGGGTCTCTTTTTCAGTTAATTCGGCAAAAAAAAATTGCATAAAATAAGACCAATCAGCAAGGGTGTAAAAGCATAATAAGGATGTAAATGCATGTAAAAGAAGAAAACTTATCTATTATAGGTAAACCAATCGGTAAGGATGACTAGTATTTCATTCAATTCCAAAATTACCAAAAAAATAACACAAGGGAAATACTTAAATTATGCCTAAATATATATAAAAAAAATTCTAAAATTTTAGCAGTTATTAATAATTTTTTGTTTTTCAATACCAAAAAAATCTGATACTCCAATTTGAAACCGTTGAACTGCCGATACCGCTGATCCTGATACTCGTAGGAAGGGTCCGATAGTGTGAACCTTGGTTAGGGTCTAGGGGTATGTAGAAAATAGTTGTTATATTTTATTGATAATCTCTTGGCTATTTATAGCCTTACAA
Organism: Iris pallida; assembly: GCA_029216955.1. Classification (NCBI taxonomy): domain Eukaryota; kingdom Viridiplantae; phylum Streptophyta; class Magnoliopsida; order Asparagales; family Iridaceae; genus Iris; species Iris pallida. Next base: position 8,291,762 of record JANAVB010040218.1, on the reverse strand, counting down.
CCTCCTCATTACATTAACTCTCTATAGGAATATCCTATGGCATATTCCAACATACCAAATATACTAATAGGATATTCCAATACATATTTCAACATACCAAAAATACCAATAGGATATTCCAACACTCCCCCTCAAGATGGACGAAAGATATTCACTAAGTCCATCTTGTCACATCCTCTCATCATGCTGACAGAGCTAAGCCCCTACCTGATCTTCGGTTGGAAAATAGCCCAGCTCTAATAGTCCACTATCCAGCTTTTCTTTGATGAATAATCTGTCAATCTCGATATGCTTGGTCCTGTCATGATGTACTGGATTGTTGGCAATACTAATAGCTGACTGGTTGTCACACTATAGCTTCATCTTGGCTCCCTGGTCCAGCTTCAGCTCCATCAGCATATTCTTCAACCACAATAGCTCTGTGACTCCCAAGGTCATAGCTCTATATTCTGCTTCAGTTGTTGATCTGGTCACCACTGACTGCTTCTTACTCCTCCAAGAAATCAAGTTGCCTCCTACAAATATGCAGTATCCCGAGGTGGATCTCCTGTCGTCAGCACAGCTAGCCCAGTCAGAATCACAATAACCCTCGATGCTCACATGATTATTCCTTCTGAAAATCAGTCCTTTCTCGGGGCCTCTCTTCTTGTACCTCAGAATCTGGTTCACTGCGTCCATATGACCCTTCCGGGGGTCATGCATGTAGCGGCTTATTACGCTGACCACAAAGCTGATATCAGGTCGGGCGTGGCTCAAGTAGATCAACTTTTCCACCAATCTCTGATATCTATCCCGGTCAACTGGTTCTCCGACTTCAGCATCCAGCTTGAACTTCTGGTCTATCGCGTCGTAGCTGGTTTGCATCCTATCATCCATGTTTCCGTAAGCAGGTCCAGTGCGTACTTCCTCTGAGAAAGAACAATTTCCTCTATATCTCGAGCAATCTCAATCCCAAGGAAGTATCGAAGAGGGCCAAGATCCTTCACCTCGAACTCCTTGCCAAGCTTCCCCTTGAGTTGGGCGATCTCCTGCTCATCATCGCCTGTGATAATCATATCATCCACATACACCGCAAGCATGGGGATATGGCCTCCACTTCGTCTGAAGAACACAGTATGATTAGCATTGATCTGCTGATATCCCATTCCTATCATTGCTGTCCTGAACCTGTCAAACCACGCTCGAAGAGACTGCTTCAATCTATAGAGGGACTTCTTCAGCCTGCAGACCTTGTCTTCTGTCTGATTGGTGCCGAATCCTGGTGGTATCTCTATGTACACCTCCTCCACTAGATCCCCATGAAGAAATGCATTCTTCATATCCAGTTGGTGTAGCTTCCATCCTCCATTGGCTGTCAGAGAGATCAAGGTCCTGACAGTACTCATCTTCGCCACTAGTGCAAACGTTTCGTCATAGTCGATGCCGTACGTCTGACTGTATCCTTTTGCCACTAGTCGAGCTTTGTAGCGCTCAATCTGTCCATCTGGGTTCTACTTCACAGTAAAAACCCACTTGCATCCGACTGCTCTCTTCCCTTCTGGCAGTCTCACCAGCTCCCAAGTTCGGTTCTTCTCCAGAGCTCCCAACTCCTCGTGCATCGCTACTTTCCACTTTGGATCATTCTTGGCTATCTGTCAATTGTTAGGTACAGTAACACTATCTAATGATGCAATAAAAGCTCTATGAGAAAAAGAGATATGATCATATGAGACAAATTTAGCTAGATCCCAACCATATCTATCAGGAGGTTTGCCCACATTGCTGCGAGTGGACCTTCATACTGATAATGGTTGGGGAGGAGGAGAAGGAAGGATATCACCTGAAGGTGGTGGTGTAGGTGTCTCAGGAGTCAAGGCGGACGCAGACAAGAAACTTAGCACTGGAACTGTAGGAACTGGTCCTGCAAGTTGCTTCTCTCGCCTGCTGTAGGTAAGTATCTCCCCCTGAACTGTGGGCCTAACATATCTTATTTCCTCCCATGTCCCTTTTCACCTTTATGTACCATATTTGTTCCTCCAAGCCATACTCCGAGATCAGTCGAAATGCTTCCCAACAACTTCCCCTCTCGCCTCATACTTGCAGTATTAGGTGAGATATTTGGATTTCCCTCCTGACTGTAGTATGGCTCATGTTTCCTGAAGTGAACATCCATACTTACAAAAAAATTTCCTCACTGGACTCCAGCATACATAGCCCTTCTGAGTTCCCGAGTAGCCTACAAAGATACACTTGATTGCTCGAGGATCAAGCTTCCCTACCGACGGTCTATTGTCCTTCACGAAGCATACGTAGCCAAACACATTTAGTGAGAGCATCCCACTATTATTTTCCTGCAGCATCTCGCATGGAGGCCTCCATTCCAACACCTTCGAAGGCATCCTATTGATCAGTTGAGCTGCTGTCAACACTGCATATCCCCACAGACTCTGTGGGACATTCACGTCTATCATCATACTTTTCGCCACTTCCAGGAGGTGTCTGTTCTTCCTTTCCGCTACTCCGTTCTGTGCTGGTGTATATGCACAGGTGGTCTGATGCCATATCCCTTGGACGGACAAGTATTCCGCAAGTGTCTTGTTGGTGTACTCCGTTCCATTGTCAGACCTCAGTACCTTCACCACTGCCTTGTACCGAGTCTAGACATGTTTGTGAAAGTCCCGAAAATAGGAGGGGACCTCACTCTTATTTTTCATCAAATACAGCCAAGTAGTATGAGAAAAATAATCTATAAAGGTAACAAAATATTTGTAACCATTCATAGGAGTAGTACAAGGCCCCCAGACATCAGAGTGTTCCATATCAAAAACAGACGAGCTCCTATGATCGCTACTCACATATGAACTCCTAGTAAGTTTTCCTAACTCACAAGCATCACAAACTAGTTTCTCTTTATTAACTTATTCATAAATTGCAGGGTATAATTTGCTTAAAATACCAAATGAAGAGTGTCCCAACCTCCTGTAGTGGAGTCGCATTGTATATTCCGCACTCATCTTCTCCAGTCCTTCCATCCCTGCCTTTTCTGTCATAGATACTAATGCTGAATCCAGCCCTTCTAGATCTAGGTACCACAGTCCATCATGCCAAGTATCAGTCCCAAGTCTTCGTTTCGTCTCCTTCTCCTGGAAGGTCACCTTAGGAATATCAAAACAGACAGTGCATTTTAATTGGAGGATTATAGAACTAATGGACAAAAGATTGACTAAAAAAGAAGGAACATGCAAAATATTGGATAATTTTACTGAACCTGTACAATCGACAATACCCTTACCGACCACTAACTGGAAAGTACCATCAGCTGTTTGAATGCTGTCCGCCGATGCTAGGTGAGTGTAGGAAGAAAATGTAACGACCCGCTCCGCCCTAGCGGAACGCCGATTCAAAACGGCAAGTGCGACGACTCAAACGAGCTGTCGACTCGAAGAGTTGCATCGACCCGATAAAAAATCGATGAAAGACTTACATTGGCCCGTCAAGAGGAATCCAGACTTAGACTTTCAAGGCGCGCTCGGAGTATCGTTCGGCCGATGCGAACATCGCTAAGGTGGGTGGCTCCGATGAACCTGTCTTTGCTTAGACTAGACACTATTGCCAGAATCGCTAGGCGATAACACCGTGCATGCTAATAAATGACTCAACGCACCTAGCTAAGGAAATAATTCCATCTTGTATGCTTGTTTAGAACGTGGAAAAAAACTCGAAAAATATAAGAGCTCTCGTACCGCACTCCACGCTCGTGCCAAGATACAAGCTTACATTTTAAGTTCCTTATGCATTCAACAATGAATGGTTTACAACAATGAAATGGAAAGACTATCGACATAGTCGTTCCGAGTAGAGTATAGCAACATTGAGAGGCTTCGGGACCGATGGGTTGTAATGTCCCGCTCCGCACGGTGCATTATGCTGAGTCGTTGACTCGAAGAGTTGCGTTGACCCGATTACGTATCGATGCGAATCGATACAAAGTGTTAAGTTGTCCCGAGCAATGCATCGAACTAAGTCGATGCGAAGAGTTGCCTTGTCCCAAAGAATGCATCGAGTGAATCGATGCGAAGCGCCGCGTTGCCTCGAAGGATAAGTGCGTTGAGACGGCTCGAAGATTCTAAGAAATCGAATCGACCAAGGCGCAAGTCCAAATCGATGCAAGTAATGATTTTAGTTGGTTTCATGTGCAGGCTATACGTTTACGCTGAAATATTAGAGGTCGATCTTTTGCCTTATTCAGTAAGGGGTCCGCGAAAGCAAATCGTCGCCTTGCGACGGACGGAAGCGTTGGCACGCTAAGGCAAATCGGACGTACAAACTCAATAAGCATGAAATGCTCGAATGGCTAAGTCAGAAGAGTGGCCGTGCAACAAAGTTATGAAATCGAGCCGCATCGGCTCGGCGAAACGAGAAAGGCGTATCGACTCAAGGTGGGAGGATTGACTTCTTTTTACTCCTTCATTCGATAAGTCAAATATATCATTGTATGCTGAGTTAACCTATCAACGCCACGGACGTGGCTCGATAGAGAGATAAACGTAGTGCGTGTCGAACACTAGATAGAACAATTGAAATGAATCGTACGGCAAACGTACGAGTCGCTATGGAACATTGGATATCGCAAAGGCGAGCGCCTCGGTACGCAAGCCGCAAGAACATGGGATAACTGTACTCGGCGAGTGCCTTAGTGCACGAACCATACCGTGCCTTCGCGCCCGAGTTAGAACGGCTAGAACATTGAAAGACAATAGACGAGCGCCCTAGCGCGCAAGCCACAGACATTGAATACTAAGTCATAGAATATGGTTGAAACGTGTCTACGTGCATGGGATAATAAAAGGCGGCTTTGTTGCGAAAGAATACAGTTGTGGCATGAATGTGGCGGAACTGTCGGATATGACATAATGCCTCGAAAGGTGTTCGAGACCTTCGGGTCGTTCGGTTGACGAGCATTGAGTTGAGGCATGATGCCATTGAAACATTGAAACGAAGTATGAAATGTAAGAACATAGAAAGTCAACGGAAGAAACGCGAGACGGTAATACGGCATGGTGCCCTTCGAAATGTTTGGGGCCTTCGGGCGTTCGATGAGAACATTCGGGCGTTGTGCCAATTGAAATAGAGATAAGCGAACTTGTTTGGTTGTATGAAATAATACGTTTCGTTGCATGGTCAAATGGACTTAAAGATATAAAGCCCGTGCATGGGTATTCCCTCGAACGCGGCGCGCCAGGGCGCTGGGACCGTTCGGCCTAGGAGGGATTCGTTTACGGTATTGTTGGTGCACTTCATTTAGAAGGGTAGCGGCCTTCTGGTGAATGTGATAAGCCACTTGCTGCGATTATTTTGGTGGCCTCCGATGTTGGTTAGCAACCGCACGGAGTTAACATCGTCTTATGTTTCGATTCGATGAAATAAGTCCATTCTAGCCCGAAAAGCTAGTGACCTTCATATAGTTAAGGGCAATGGGTTTGGAAGTGCAAGGTATGCGTATATCCTGCATGGACGGATTCTGAATAGAGAGCACTTATAACATGACAGGAAAAACAGATAGGCGTATTCACCTTGCGTCGGTGCAAGGGCGAGTGCGTCGATATTGCTAAGTTGCGCCACGAATCAAACACGAGAATGCTTGCTTGCCTATTCAATTCGATAACATGCTTGCTATGATAATATGCTTTACGCTTTCGAATATGCCATGAAATTGACCCTAAGGAGAACATAGCAAGATCATAAGCTAAGTTGCATGATTCAACATAAATATTAAAATATCGGTTTGGAAAAGAAGATCTTTGCTTCAGTACATGCGAGGACGAACGTACTGATCCCCCACCAGCTTCATGCAGGGTGCAGGGAATGGATTGCTCGCGGCGAACCATTGCTTGAACGCGTTGAGGCTTGGAATGCTGAAGCGTATTGAAGCGTGCGATCGTATTGACGCTCGGACTCGCGACATGATTGATGCGGCCGAGATACAGAAGGCATGATGTATGGAACGGCAAAATCCTTTGTGGGCAAGAGAGAACTTGAGTGTTGTAGCCAATCTGGCAAATTTCGTTGGGCTATCGAAAGCCTTTGTAATCTGATTTCGAATATCAATAAAGAGAATCTTTTTGTATACTCTATTTTCCTTTCGTTGTGAATGTTCAACTTAAAGATAACCATTTGAGAACTTGTCATCTTGTCTTGCACGAGCGCAACTCCAGGCTCGTGCGGCATCATGCCCCATGCGAGGACGATGATTCGGGTGATTCCGAGTCGGGGCGTGACAAATTGGTATCAGAGCTCTAGGCTCAATTTCCTCTGGACGCTTGCTTCATTTCAGTTCTAAAAGTTGCCCACCACCAATCGAAATCACTCTTGACTCTACTCGATGCCGTACTGGATGTTCCATACAATAAGTCTAATACAAATTATGTAATTTTGCCGCGTGTTGTTTGGAAATTACATGGTGTTAGTTGGAAAAGTCGAAAAAGGTTTGTTGCTGCAAGTGCAACAAGTTGCGAGATATGAATTCGAGAATTTGTTGCCGTAGATACAACACGTCGTGAATTGTGGTTTGAGATATTCGTTGTTTACAACGAACGATACAAGAAATGTTGGTTGCATCGAAACAATGATAGTCGTGGAATGTTGCTGCAGCAATTGCCACGCGTTGATTGTAATGATGCGTTGAAAAGAAAATGAAAGTTGATATGGAATGTGTCGGACGGATTCACATATCGATTTTTAATGTGCGTTGCGATGAAAAGCGATAAGTCAATATCGAATGTGTTGAACGGATTTGAGCATTGACTTTGAATGTCGAAAATAAAATCGTTGCACGATGTGCAATGCGTATTGAAAGTAAAAATTATTGCACGTGGTGCAACGCGTATCAAAATAATCGATGCACGAAGTGCAACGGATATCGAAAGTGAATTTTGCACAAGATGCAATGGAAGAAAATAAAAGTTATAAATCGAGAAACGAAATCGGTTCGGTTGCGCGCCGAGCTGTGTTGGCAAATGAATGCATTGGCCGAGTTGTATCAGATTTGAATTAATCAAAGTTACGGTTGTGATCAAGCACGATCACTGCGGAAATCGTGAGTCGGAAGAGATCGTTGGTTCGTAAAGAGTATGTTGCGACGGAAGTAACTTAATTTCTGGGTGGTATATGGCATACCACCGATGCAATGAATGGCTCGATTCCGAGTGGTATATGTAATACCATTTGTGCGATGAATTGCATCGACGTTTTGTGAGGATTACGGAAGGTTTGTCCGCAACGGACGGGATAGCACCGAGACTCGATTGAGAATTTGTATGACGGCATGTTGATGCAAGTGTTCTTCGATGATCGGTTAGAACGGTAAGGCGGGACTTGTAACATTGAATGATACGTCGATTGAAAATTTATGTGTCGGTCGAATGATGGGAACTAGCGAAACGATTATGCCTTGAGGCAACAATCAGATCGACGGGATAGGAAACTCGAAACGTTGAAATCAAATCGCACGACTTGCGAGCTCGATGAAAATGTTGGGCGATACAAATTATAATCGAATCGCACGACTTGCGATTTCGATAGAAATGTTCGGCTAGGGGAATCGAATCACACGACTTGCGATTTCGATAAGAAATATTGGGCGATGCGAATTGAAATCGAATCGCACGATGTGCGACTTCGGTGAAGAGTTGGTTGACGTGAGTAATCGTGCCTAAGAAATAGTTGGTTACGTTACGGCGAAACTCATTTGAGTACGACTGAAAATACGCGGAACTTAGAGGGCGAGATCGTATGACTTGAGGGTTCGATGTCGGATAATCGGTAACTCAGTTATGCATATCGAAGTATAGCGGGATGCGGCAAATCGGAGAACGAGTCGATGCGTATGGAAAAATTCGTTGCGAACTTAGATGTATGCGATGCGAGTTAAGTTGACGTTGGAACGGATTCAAAGTTGACCCTTACGTTATCGAAATGGATACGGCGTATCGAGATCGATACGTAAGGAAACGTAAGCGATGTGAGAATACAAAATATAGTGTGCCTCGTGCTATGAAATTTTGTAAGTAACGATACGAGATTGAAACGAACTGGTTGATCATGAACTTTGTGATTTATCAAAGACGAGACTATAAGTCATCGACGATTGCTCGATGCGTATAGCATCTCGTGTGTCGACCGCGAAATAAGATAGACTCGAACTTGATACGAGTAGATGTTTCGTAAATTACGGAATCATCGACGACAATGCATGACTTTACTCGGAGGATAGTTGCGCATCAGTTGCGCCGATAGAAATAGTTTTGTCCGAAATTTGAAAGTCGCGTAGAAATCGTCGGAACGTGATTTGGCTCCGAAATAAGATATAGCATGGTTCGTAGTAAACTGTCCTTCGGTGATGATCTATAATTATCGAGCGTAGCTTCGGGGCAGCTGACCCTAGAAGACTTGACCGCCAAATTAAATTGAATGTTGCAGACCGTAAGATGACCCATGCGATATCGCATATGAGATTGCATCGATAACAAATACAATGTGGTGCATGTTGACGATAAGTCTAGGCGATCGAGAATTGTTGGAACAACTTTCGATTGAGAATGATATAGTTAGATTTGAGTATTCGTCGGATGAATATTTGAAGGGTTATGTTGGTCGACGATAGATCAAACTAGAAATTCACCAACGAACTTGGTAATTCGGATAGACGATTGCGAAAATCGTGCTATGCACGAGAGGGAACGATAAGGGAATGACTTACGAGTTATGTCGTTAGATTTGATTCACCTTACAATTGAACTTGCGTGAATCAAAATTTTGTTCGATGTTGCGAGACGGATAAGTTTAGAATTTGGCGAGAAATTTCCTACTCGTTAGGAATCGAACGTAAGGCGCATCGTAGAGACCTTCGTGTCAAGGCGATCGTTGTCTTGAGCACTGTCGTCTTGATGTAAACTTTGTGTCGGATAGATTTGTGGCCTTTGTGCAATGTCAATTTAAACTTGCGTCGGAAGGATTTGAGCACAGTGTCTAGGTAAGTCACCTAGCGGACGTAGTCCTGAATGTTGATGCTTTTGCAAGTCAACAAAAGAGAATTATATCGAGATAGGATACGAAGTAAAATATCAGAAATCGTTGGATAGTGATACCGAACGCAAGGCGTTGCGGAGACTCGTTGTGATCGGATGCGCGACGGCTTGACGCGACGCGTAGAATTGATAGTCCCGATAAAACATACAAATTGAGAAATGCAATTTTTGAATCGCATCGTGTGCCTTGACTTTTGTTGGCGGATCGCGTATGTATCAATAAGCATGTGCGCTAGAATTGCAAGAACAAATAATAGAGCCAAGTCCGATCGAGAATACGAGATGCCAAGTTATCGAGAATAAGAGTTACGTGTTTGCGTTGCCCCGATATCTTACAACTGAACTCGGCTGAAATACATATATTGGTGGGACGCCTAAAATATGTGTATGATTCCAAACAAAGTTGTATGATCCAAACGATAGTGAGACGAGATCGTGGAACGATCTAATGAAACCCTTGGAAATTTAGTATTGGTTTCGGTTCGGGACGAACCTTGTTTTGAGTGGTATATTCTGTAATGCCCCGCTCCGCACGGTGCATTATGCTGAGTCGTTGACTCGAAGAGTTGCGTTGACCCGATTACGTATCGATGCGAATCGATACAAAGTGTTAAGTTGTCTCGAGCAATGCATCGAACTAAGTCGATACGAAGAGTTGCCTTGTCCCAAAGAATGCATCGAGTGAATCGATGCGAAGCGCCGCGTTGCCTTGAAGGATAAGTGCGTTGAGACGGCTCGAAGATTCTAAGAAATCGAATCGACCAAGGCGCAAGTCCAAATCGATGCAAGTAATGATTTTAGTTGGTTTCATGTGCAGGCTATACGTTTACGCTGAAATATTAGAGGTCGATCTTTTGCCTTATTCAGTAAGGGGTCCGCGAAAGCAAATCGTCGCCTTGCGACGGACGGAAGCGTTGGCACGCTAAGGCAAATCGGACGTACAAACTCAATAAGCACGAAATGCTCGAATGGCTAAGTCAGGAGAGTGGCCGTGCAACAAAGTTATGAAATCGAGCCGCATCGGCTCGGCGAAACGAGAAAGGCGTATCGACTCAAGGTGGGAGGATTGACTTCTTTTTACTCCTTCATTCGATAAGTCAAATATATCATTGTATGCTGAGTTAACCTATCAACGCTACGGGCGTGGCTCGATAGAGAGATAAACGTAGTGCGTGTCGAACACTAGATAGAACAATTGAAATGAATCATACGGTAAACGTACGAGTCACTATGGAACATTGGATATCGCAAAGGCGAGCGCCTCGGTGCGCAAGCCGCAAGAACATGGGATAACTGTACTCGGCGAGTGCCTTAGTGCACGAACCATACCGTGCCTTCGCGCACGAGTTAGAACGGCTAGAACATTGAAAGATAATAGGCGAGCGCCCTAGCGCGCAAGCCACGGACATTGAATGCTAAGTCATAGAATATGGTCGAAACGTGCCTACGTGCACGGGATAATAAAAGACGGCTTCGTTGCGAAAGAATACAGTTGTGGTATGAATGTGACGAAACTGTCGGATATGACATAATGCCTCGAAAGGTGTTCGAGACCTTCGGGTCGTTCGGTTGACGAGCATTGAGTTGAGGCATGATGCCATTGAAATATTGAAACGAAGTATGAAATGTAAGAACATAGAAAGTCAACGGAAGAAACGCGAGACGGTAATACGGCATGGTGCCCTTCGAAATGTTCGGGGCCTTCGGGCGTTCGATGAGAACATTCGGGCGTTGTGCCAATTGAAATAGAGATAAGCGAACTTGTTTGGTTGTATGAAATAATACGATTCGTTGCATGGTCAAATGGACTTAAAGATATAAAGCCCGTGCATGGGTATTCCCTCGAACGCGGCGCACCAGGGCGCTGGGACCGTTCGGCCTAGGAGGGATTCGTTTACGGTATTGTTGGTGCACTTCATTTAGAAGGGTAGCGACCTTCTGGTGAATGTGATAAGCCACTTGCTGCGATTATTTCGGTGGCCTCCGATGTTGGTTAGCAACCGCACGGAGTTAACATCGTCTTATGTTTCGATTCGATGAATATAAGTCCATTCTAGCCCGAAAAGCTAGTGACCTTCATATAGTTAAGGGCGATGGGTTTGGAAGTGCAAGGTATGCGTATATCCTGCATGGACGGATTCTGAATAGAGAGCACTTATAACATGACAGAAAAAACAGATAGGCGTATTCACCTTGCGTCGGTGCAAGGGCGAGTGCGTCGATATTGCTAAGTTGCGCCACGAATCAAACACGAGAATGCTTGCTTGCCTATTCAATTCGATAACATGCTTGCTATGATAACATGCTTTACGCTTTCGAATATGCCATGAAATTGATCCTAAGGAGAACATAGCAAGATCATAAGCTAAGTTGCATGATTCAACATAAATATTAAAATGTCGGTTTGGAAAAAAAGATCTTTGCTTCAGTACATGCAAGGACGAACGTACTGATCCCCCACCAGCTTCATGCAGGGTGCAGGGAATGGATTGCTCGCGGCAAAGTATTGCTTGAACGCGTTGAGGCTTGGAATGCTGAAGCGTATTGAAGCGTGCGATCGTATTGACGCTCGGACTCGCGACATGATTGATGCGGCCGAGATATAGAAGGCATGATGTATGGAACGGCGAAATCCTTTGTGGGCAAGAGAGAACTTGAGTGTTGTAGCCAATCTGGCAAATTCCGTTGGGCTATCGAAAGCCTTTGTAATCTGATTTCGAATATCAATAAAGAGAATCGTTTTGTATACTCTATTTTCCTTTCGTTGTGAATGTTCAACTTAAAGATAACCATTTGAGAACTTGTCATCTTGCCTTGCACGAGCGCAACTCCAGGCTCGTGCGGCATCACGTCCCATGCGAGGACGATGATTCGGGTGATTCCGAGTCGGGGCGTGACATGGGTCACCAAGACAGTTCCCGTACAGGGACCTGCGTAATGAATAAACGAACGAATAGGAGATTGATGAATGCGTAAATGAATGAATGAAAGAAAGGAAACAAAGAAAAGATTAGCGATAGGTATGACGGGGACGTGCAACGGGGCTCGCTACCCGCGCTGCACGGATGCCGCCGCCAACCTAATCGATAATCGACTATGGCTCAAAGACAACCCATGACTTAAAAGATAACCGATAAGTTAAAAATGACAAGACAATACGAAATGGTCGCGGACAACCCAACGTATATGGGGGAGGAACAAAAGAGGATGCCAAGGCAACGATCAAGAAAATGATCGAAATGGGCTACTTAACGTTTGAATGCAGCCTGGTCATTCAAGGGGCGTGAGCCGAGTATCCATGGCCTGTCGGAGGCGCACCAGCCAGTCGGCCGATAGGGACTCATGGTACCAAGAGGAATTATCCAAAATGGCTTGTGATGCCAGCGACCGGTGCATATAGATTAAGTGGGCTTGCTGGTGGCAATCCACGTGCAAGTCCTTGCATTGAAACAAGTAGTCTAAGTTAACTGAACAATTGAATAGTTGAGTGAACATGGACGTTGGGACAAAACTCTTCGAGCATAACACAACTGACTGGTTGAGTAGATGGGATATCCGAGTGAGAATGATCATCGGAACAAGCATGGTCATAACGTATCTTCACAAGCGGGAACACGTCGTAGAATTCGAGGCAGGGACACGCCCTTGACACTGAATGTTTACGTAAATTACGTTAAGTTGTTATATATGAATTGTTGACTAACTTGGTTTACTTTGGACAGGGAAGACCAGACGGTAAGTATGTGTAAGTCGTGCATGTATTTTCATGCAAACACTTGAAATTGGTAACATGAGATAGGTTACAAAATATGCCATAAAACTGATCCTAAGACAAGATTTGAAAGACAATGAATGATAGATGATGCACAGAAGTAAAATGAACGTGATGAACGTGTTTGGTAATGATAGCGAGTGGGCGAGCTAGCCTCCCCATCAGTGCATAACAATGTACTGATAACCCCATAGTTTGCTTGCAGGGTGTAGGAGACGTCGTCGGGTGCGAAGCTTCCTTTGAACGTGCTAAGGCGCGGAGCTAACTTTGGAGCCTTGGAGCGTTGCAAAGGAACTGAAGCACCATATACAGTACATAATGTATCGGAATATCGCCATGAATCATTCCATCTTGTAAGCCACTTGGCACGCCTTTTATGTTTCAGAGAGAGAGAGAGAGCTTGAGTGACTTGTAATCTTGGCCTAGCGCCGCTTGAAAACTTCTTGAATATCAATAAAGATATTGAATTTGTTCCAACTTGTGTTTATTTACTTTCCGCTGCAAATGGGGACACTCTGTGCGACTCTGTGGCCTAGCTCAAATCAGCCGTTTCTGGACTTGGCCTTGTACGAGCGCAACTTAGGCTCGTGCGGCATCACGCCTTAGCGAGGACGATCGCTCCTACGGGAGCGGGGCATGACAGAAAACTCACTAGCATTCCCTGTCACGTGTCTAGACGCACCCGAATCGATAATCCAATCTGACGATCTGAGGGAAGACATAGATGCAAGGGCGAGCGAGTCGTTAGTGCCTTCCGCCGACGGATGGACATACATAACAGCGTTGCCTCTAGCGAAGAATGAGGTGGACGCCTCCCCGGTCCTACTCCTCATGTCTCCATCGCTCGACGATCTCTGCCTCCTCCCGAGTACTTTCAACATGTCATGCAGTGCCTGATCCTCCTAAGTATAGGCACCGTCAGCTGTCTCCTCGCCTTCTGCTACCAGCAGGTTCGCCCGACAACCTCCTCGACCGCCCCGTCGACCCCTACAGCCACGGTCACATCCTCCAAACTGTCCATGTCTACCGCCTGAATCTCCCTTGGGTGGTTTGGTACAAGCATATCTCAGATGACCCACCTTCCCGCAGTTGTAGCACTGCCAGGGCTCTCCCTTAGGTCCTGACGGTGCTCTTCGTCTTGTCGATCCCTCATTCGGCTCTGTCTTCTCTGCGAGGGTTCTCCTTCCCCGTCGTGGCCAACTCAGGTAGGTAGTCGGTCCATCAAGCTTCAGATCAATGGAGGGAAGCTCCAACTTCGACGACGTTCGTGTCGTGCTTTCACCAGCCGACATCTTCATCAATTTCATCAACGTCGCAACCTCTGCAGGATCCAGCTTCTTGATGATCTCCTCTATCGATGCTTCTCCTCTCCGATCACGTCACGTCCGCTCTACGACTCACGCTCGTCCTCGTCGTCCGTTCGTAGATCCGAACATGTCTATTTTCATCAGATCTAGGCATCGATGTCCTCTTTCGGAATGATCCGAACAACGACAACAACGGCGACGTTACGTGCGGTAGGAGGGGACGGCGCGCACGTGGGAGGGGTGGCCGGTACGCGTACCACAGCGGACAGCAGCCGCAGCAGCAGGCACGAGAAGGGGGGGCTGCTGTGCGCGGGTTAGGGTTTGGTGACAGAGAGAGAGAGAGAGAGAAGAGGGAAAAGGTTAGGGTTTGTGGAAAGGTGGCTCTGATACCATGTAGAAAATAGTTGTTATATTTTATTGATAATCTCTTGCCTATTTATAGCCTTACAACCTCCTCATTATATTAGCTCTCTATAGGAATATCCTATGCCATATTCCAACATACCAAATATACTAATACGATATTCCAACACATATTCCAATATACCAAAAATGCCAATAGGATATTCCAACATGGTACTATCCGGACCGGTTTTAAAACACTACACAAACTCTACGAGCCATGACATGTTTGCTTTCAACCCTTTTGCAAGCGAGCTACTTAATAAGAGAAAGAAAAGTCAAGGGGACAGTATGTGGAAATAGTTTGGACAATGAAAGGCACATTAAAGATCAGGAACGCTAATGAAAGGCACATAGCCATCTCCTCCTCAAAACTAACGTCAAAAGACTTTGAAAACTGATGCATGAAGCTTCTTGAAATGTTGAGGAAGAAGGAGACAAGTTGACAGACTTGGCAAGAAACTTGTTAGCAAAGACCAGATGTAACCAGAAAAAAAAAGGGAAAAATAGACAAGAAAGACAAGTTCATCTCTGACTTTTCCATTGTTTAATTCCATCTTGTGATTTGCTCATCTCACTAACTTGTGATCATCTGCACCACTAATTTATATATCACTAGCCTTAATGTTCTTGTTAACATCAAGCCATCTTTAACCCAATTTTTTTTTTTTTAATCTTCGAGATCGCTTGGTGCACTTTCTTATTAGAAGTATTAAGCTTTCATTTTACAAGCACATCACAGTTTTGTTCACATCATATGTGAATTATGGTGAACTTCTAACGACTTGATGTGAGCCTACTTTTAAGCATAGTTTGATACCGATCGTATTCAGTCGATACCGATACGGTTTAACATGTTCCGATATGATACCGACCGATACCGATACCGATACCGACATTGGGGGTCTCTTTTTCGGTCAATTCGGCAAAGAAAATTAAACGAAAAAGTCCAATAAGCAAGGTGTAAAAGCATAATAAGATTGTAAAAAATGTAAAAGGAGAAAACTTATCTATCGCATATGAACCAATCGGGAAGGATGACTACTATTTCATTCAATTACAAAATTACTAAACGCAGAAAATACTTAAAATTACGCCTAAATGTATAAAAAAAAAATTCTAAAATTTTAATAATTTGTTAACAAATACTTCCTTTCCGATATCCAAAAATTCAATACCCCGATCGGAAACCGCCGATAGTACCGGTACAACCGCTACTCATTGGAAAGGTCTGATACCAATACTGCGAACCTTGCTTTTAAGTTTTTTTTTATCAATAGTTAAATATGAACAATTCCTTGATGCAGTAGGTTCAAAGTATATATTATACACATTTGATTCCTTTATACCTTGCCAATCAAGTTACATTGTCTATCAGTATATATACATGTATAATGATATCAATGTTCTGTAATTTACGTTCCTCCAGGTATTGTCACAAACTTAGCCAAGTCAGAGTACTAATTACTTGTGAGTACAACTGATTTTAAACATCTATTTATTATTTCCTTTAATCTTCATTTTCTTTCTATTACAACTTCAAATTTAAACAGCCAAGATACCTATAGATAATGGGTGCTGCTATACGCACCCCACCACCTACTGAGGACACCCCATTATAAAAAAAAAAGAAAAAATTAAATTCCTATTCTACCCTCCCCCTCCCCATACCCATCCCCCTCGTGAAGTCGATCCCGACCCCGACCCCGACCCCTCCTCCTCCGCCTCCTCCCGACCCGCCTCCTCCTCCTCCGCCTCCCGACCCGCCTCCTCCTCCTTCCCCGCATCCTCCTCCTCCCCCGACCCTCCTCCTCCTCCTCCTCCTCCTGGGTCGGAGGTCGGGGTTGGCGTGTCGGAGGAGGAGGAGGGGTCGGAAGGGGGGGGGGGGGGGGGGGGGGGGGGGAGGGGGAGAGTTGAATATGAATTAGAATTTTTTTTTTAATGGAGTGTGTTCAGTTAGGTGGTGGGTGCGTATAGCCGCACCCATAGATAATATACAAACCAAACCCTTGTTACAAAACAGTTACTATTCTAAGTTTCTAATTCCTAATATCCATTCCTAACATAGCAAGGATTCTTCAAATGAGTCTTCTCTCGGCTCGTCTCCATTCTGTTCATGTAGTTCCTGGAACTGTCAGTAACCTGAATATCTATAACTAGCAGGAGCCTGCAACATTTCTAGTGTAGATGGAGCACGGTTTGTGTGATTGCCATGGCTGGTCACTGCTGAGGGCCTTATTGCCACAATGGTGGTACTATTGTTGGTCACCGAGGGCCTATGGATGCCACTCCCACGAGCGGCGGGAACGTCGTGGTTGTGCTTGCCCTCGTAGGTAGTTATCACCGCCCCTAGATCTTGTGAAGCCCTCTCCACATGCTTCCGGACCGGGCAACCGGCAGTCGTACACTTGTAGTAGCTCCTGAGGATAACATGGACATAGTATTGATAAGAAACTGTTACTGATAACTCGACTGTAGATATAAGTCATTAGAATGTTGAGAAACTCAAATCCGGTTAATGTATCGGAATCGGTATCAGACCCTTCCTATGAGTATCGGGATTGGCGGTTTCGGATCGAAATATCGGATTTTTTTGGTATCAAAAGTAAATTATTAACATTTCGAAAATTTTCTTTTTTATATTTTGGCATAATTTTAAGTATTTACTGGGTTATTTTTTAGCAATTTTGGAATTAAATGAAAGAGTAGTCACCCTTGCCAATTGGCTTACCTGCCATAGATTAAGTTTTCTTCTTTTACATGCTTTTACAACCTTACTATTCTTTTACACCCTTGTTGGTCGGTATATTTTGTTCAATTTTCTTTGCCGAACTGACTGAAAAATAGACCCCCGATGTCGGTATCGGTCGAATATTGGATCCCGACATGCCAAACCGTATCGGTATCGGCCGTATTGGATCGGTATCGGCCGATACTTCAAACTATGGTTTGGATTTATTGTCAAATATGGAAATAGCATTGCAAGGTCTAGTTTGGCATATGTACTCAGTTTCGAATGGAACATTTGTGATACAAAATTACACTTGAATGCTAATTCCAGATTTCAACAGATTCATAGTATATGTGTAGACAAATTTTGCTTATGGGAGATACACTAGGAAGCAGGGGCACTTCAAAACCTATGCGGTATCGTGTCAGACACGTATCTGACGTGTCACAGACGTTCCAAAATACATTAGGACACACGTCAAAATAGGTGTTGGATCCATGTTTCTGTTCCAAAACATGCCAGGTAACTATATCCGTGTCCGTGCAACATAGGAGATGCATTTCCTACATTACCTGAAATTCATAAGTTGTGATTGGCAATATCATTCCATTTCTCACCTTGGATTGGGATTCCCCTTCACAACCTTTTGCCCATATTTTCTCCATTTATACCCATCATCAAGAATATCGATCTCGCTCGTCGTCTGAACCACCACCCTCGGCTCCCTGATGGTCCTGTTTCCCCATGCCGATATCCCCTCGCTCTCCCCTTCTTTCTTTCTGAAGCACGAATCAAGAAAAATCAAATTTAGCCGCAAACTCGAACAAAATTCACCCCTAGGACAGCAATTCTCAGAACAACATCAACTTACACTCGCTTTGAGTCAGGTTCATCCTCCTCGAGCTCCTCCCCACCTAAATTGCTCCTCTGCGTGACCCCATCAGCATCGTCGTCGCCAAACGAAACAGAGGAATTGTCCGGTGTTGGCACTTCCGGCTGAGCCTGAGCCGAGTTCCTTCTAGTTGCCTGAGGCTTAGGGTGGTCATGAGTGCCTCTGTAGACAATCTCAGTTATCCGTCCATCCAACGATCTCTCGACCTTCTTCTTCGTCTGGCAATCCGGGTAGGTGCACTTGTAGTAGCTCCTCGGGTTCTCACTCCCCTTCACTTGTTTCTGCCCGTACTTCCTCCAGTTGTATCCATCTTCCGAACTTCCTTGTGCTCTGAGGGCCTGGGGAGCTTGTGAGGTTGGAACCTCGGTTAAAATGGTAGATGGTTCCGATACACTGTTGTTGAACTCTTGGTAACTCCAAGACTGTTGAGGCTCTTCGAAGGCTTCTTGCTGAGAAAAAAAACAGAAGATCGTATTGATTAGATTCGAGTTGGATTGATGGAAGATTAAGATTGTTAGTACACGAAAGACTTACCGAAGATTGTTGGAAGAAGTTGTTCATGTAGTCGGTTTGGAAAGTGAAGTTAGTATAGCCCCTTCCTTCTTCCTTGATGTCTTGTTGATAGCTAGATTGCAACGGAACACTCCCAGTGGTTGGAGATGGCAGGACCTGTCCCATAGAATTGAAACTGGTAAGAACACAACTAGAAAGCATGTAGCACAGGCACGGACACATACACGACACAATAAACACACGGTGACAGGGACACAGAAACATGTGTAGAACCATTTTTTTCGGGGATATTGGAAATTTTGATCCCACTCAAAAATCCTATATAGCACCTACGGGTACATTAGAAATGTATCGAACCGATTCCTCCTAATGAACATATTCTACACGTGTCCTACTGTCGTGTCGTGTCAGATACATGTACGTACGTCCGGCAAGGTGGCGTTTAACATTGATTGTCGGATTACTTTTTAACTGGTTTTTTGATGTGCTTACATTGGAGGAAGAGAGGAGATTAAGCGGAGAGTCCAAGAGCTCCGCGGGGCCGAGTAGTCCAGCTGGGATGCAAGAAGAGTACGAAGAGGGAGAGAGTGGGAGGGGAGGAGGGGGGAGTGACTTGAACTTTGGCATGCTCATAGAAATCCTTGACCACCCTTCATGATCACTGTCATAAGCTCCTCCACTGGTGAGAAGCTCACAGAAGGAGAAGGAGCCATGTCTCGAGTTGGCCGAGGCCTCCAAACTCCAAGTGGAAGAAGAAGAAGAAGCCATAGAAGAAGAAGAAGAAGAAGAAGAAGAAGAAGAAGAAGGACTAGTTTGTAGTGTTTGTTGGTCAAGGGAGTGAATATATATGTGTTGAAGGAAGGATGCATGAAGGGAGAGGCTCAGGTGGATACATAGAAGTTTCTGAAGATCATGTTTGAAGAGTCTGCACCAATCTTTCCAGTCAAACCTCGTGCGTTTGACTTGGAATGGAGGTGGCTTAGATCTTCCTCGAGAAGAGCAAAGGAGAGAGAGAGAGAGAGAGAGAGAGAGGTTCTTAAAATCCGAAGATCGACCCGGTCAAGGTACTGGATTGGATCAAACCGGTCGGTCGGACCAGTGGGTTAATCATGGAAAATGTTAAGCTTACAATCAAATACTTACAACTTTCTTACAAACCTCTCTCTCCCACCTCTTGCACATGGGTCCCATCTCTCCTCTCACCCCCTGGCTCCACCCGACCCCACCACTTTTCTCTCTCCTCCAATCGAAGCCCGCCACGTGGCCGGTTGTAAAACTTACAATCGGCCACGGTTGTAAGCATAGCACCACCCGTTAATCATAGTACACAACTCCACATATACTACTTAGAAGTTCTGCATGTTTATCATAGTAGAATTAGTCATGGACGGAATCAGAAACTGTAGCTAGAGTAGGCTACCATAAATTTGGGTGGGCTAGAAATGGGCTCTCTCATATAAGAAATCAGAAAAAAAAATTATATGAAAAAAAAGTAAAAAAAGTTTTAGAGTGGTCTCCAGCCCATCCCAACTTATGTTTGGATCCTCCCCTGAAATTAGTCGAGAAATAAACATATTCACTTTGATTGCATGTAAAGTCCAAAACAAAAGCCAAAAGTCAATGTGAAATCGATTTAAAATCCAACTGGTTGGACGGTTCGGTGGTCTGACCGGCCGGATCGACCAAGTTGACCGAGTTTTTGAAAATAAAAATAGTGAGTCGGTATTAAACCAACCCGAAAAGTTGTTATTGGTTCATGGGTCTGGTCCGATTTTAAAACATTGCTTGAAAGTGAGAGAGTGCTATTTGATTATAATTTTTTTTTTTTTTGTGTTTTCTATACGTGTGGTAAATGTGAATGTACCTGATATTCTATTATTGACGTATGAGTGTGGTCAATATAAGTGGACAAAGAATATGCCGTTTTAATAATAGGAAAAATGCATCCCTTTCCATTCTTCTTCAAGGTTATTGCAAAATGGACTTGCATGGCATTAAGAATTACCAACATAGCATGTTGAATTAGTCTCCTGTGTGTAGTACATCATGGGAAAATAATAATAATATGTGAAGGAATTAGTTGTCTAAGACACATTCCAAGTCCTTCCTACCCCAACATAGGGGTGAGCTAGATTTATTCGGTTTCAACCGGATCGGTATAGTCAAAATTAAATAAATCAAAATTTTAAAAATCCAATCGAAACCGAACGGTTAACGATTCGATTTGTACGGTTAAGATGCTTTTATTATTTAATGGGTCAGGCTCAAATTTGGAATTGTGGTTAAACTATACTAAAATTTTACATTTTTTACGCATATGTTTGTTGAATTTCAAAGTTTGGTCTAAAGTTGAACTAGTTAAATTATAAAAGTGTGACTTTAAAGGACATAAATATAATTATTATTTTTAAAATATACACAAAAATATACAAGTTTTTAATTGTAAAATATGTATAAGATTGAGGATATTTAATAATTGTATAAGTCTTATTCGATCTTTAATTTTGGATCGAAACCGAATAAAAAATTTTAGTATTTTTAAGACCGAAATTGAACCGAATTTTTTTCAAACCAAACCGAATACCAAATAATGCTCACCACTATGCCAACATCCTGGAGTCAGCAGGGACCAAATTAATAATTATCAATCTTTCATCATGGTTATGCAGTTTTGTCTATGTAAGTACAAATTCTCCTATGAAATACAAATGATTATCAGGTCTCTAGTTTTCTTATGGTGGTACATAAAGACATAAATGGAGTATTAAGCATGGACACTTCAAAATTATGCGTCATGTTTGTGTCATATCATATGATTCATATCAGATATGCATCAGATACTCTAAAATTCTCAGCGCGTTCCTGTCTCTATGACAGATGGGCCAAGTGCGATGCAGTTTTGTCATGGCCCACTTGTCATAAAAAGACAGTTGGACAAAAGAAGCAGCAAATGAGATGGCAGGATTTATTGAAGTACTTCAAGAAAACTGGAAATTTACCAAAAATCTAGCAGAACGGAAAATAGTCCACTCCTATTTTCACAGTGTAAATAGTACTTATTTCATTTTCATTTCATTTCTCATAAGAGTTATATTGAGCACTCCTTGATAAATCGTTTAGTATCTACAATATAATAAATTATTATTTTATTTATTATTTATATTATTTAATAATACTATTTTAAAAGTTATTGACGATACTTGTATAACCTTTTTTTTGTTGAGAAATATCACTCTGTTTTAATCGTGCCACTTACTCCTATTGATTAATTTTGGCTTGATTTATTATTAAGACGTGTCCATGGATTCGTGTCCTAAAAGTCAGTAGGCTGGGATATGACAAATTTGTTGGCTTACTTTGTTGTATATATCTGTATAATTATTTCATGTTGAAAACTCAAGAATCCAGAGTTGAGTGATTGTCGTTTAAAAAGTAATTAAGAAAACATAATATTTAATAAAAGATTATTTGTCTTCGGTTCCATCAGGGACTATTGTTTTCATGCTCCAAAACCAAAATTTGATAGCAAAACTTGCTATTAACTTGGGTCAGCCTTGTTTGAGTTTTGGTTTGGCTTGGCCAAACCAAACAAACCAAGATTTTTCTAGTTAGAAAAAGTTCCGTTCACCAAAACTAAACTACAAACTAATGAAATTACACAAAATTATCTCTATTCTTCCTTTCCTTTTCCTTTCATATTATGTGTATTATGTTGATAAAGATAGATTACATTATATCTAATTAAATTAAGTGCCTACTCATGACTAGTGGCGTAGCCAGAATTTGGGTATAGCGGGCTCAGAATCGACTAGTAATTTTTTTTTTCCTTGAGTAAAAACAAGATTAAAAATATTTTATTTCCATCCACTAATTTACTTAACTTCATATTTTTCATATTTTCTTAATCAAAAGATATTATAGTAGCAAACAATTGCATTCCATTGTAAGAGCAGATTAAATCTTGTCATCTAAGAGCAAATAAGGACAAAATCAATTAGGGGATAAATTATTAAAAAAATAGAAAAAAATTAAATATATTTAAAGGTGTTACATGGTAAATTATGGAGATATATGCGCGACATGAGAGAGAGGTGTGGCACGACGGGAGAGAGAAGAGAGATATAGATGCACGGTTCAGAGAGACTCAAAAAGAAGAACGACATGAAAAGAGAGTCCCTCTTTTGTCTGTAGAGCCCCTCTTTATATATATATATATATATATATATATTTTATATATATATATATATATATATATATATATATATATATATATATATATATATATATATATATATATATTTTTTGAAGCAATGGTTAATTGTGGTGAACTCGCCTCCACTGGGGCTCGAACTCCCGACCACTTGGGCCACATGCATCTCTCTTAACCACTAGGCTAGAGGTCATTTGCTATATATATATATATATATATATATATATATATATATATATATATATATATATATATAAGGAGGTATCCGCATTCCCTCATTTTTTGCATTTCCAAGCATTTCCATGTTAACAACCATTGGAAATGTGGATCCAAAAATTAGATGACTTAAACAACATCCAACGGTGGATAGCATGAGGATGTTTGGGGATACAAAAAATAGGGGATGTGGATCCTTCCTCTCTATTTTTTTTTCATGTATATATATATATATATATATATATATATATATATATATATATATATATATATATATATATATATATATATATATATATATATATATGCGTTGGGAGAGACACGGCGAGATGGGGTCATAGCGGATTCTCCACAGTCAGTTGTAGCCTCAGGGACTGGTGATCCAAGTTCGTGGAAGGTGGTCAAGCCTGGGAGGACTAAAAACCAACACAGTGTCATCGCACAACAACTCATGAATCTTCGATCTTCATCCTCCGTCCGAGCCAAAGCCCTCTCCAAATTTGCAATAGGGTGATTGTATTGTAGGAATAGTTTCTTTTTGTCTCCAGCAACTATTGGCGTTGTCCTTTTGGGTTGTGGTAGGTTGAGCGTGTAAGTCCTCTCCAAATTTGCAATAGGGTGATTGTATTGTAGGAATAGTTTCTTTTTGTCTCCAACAACTATTGGCATTGTCCTTTTGGGTTGTGGTAGGTTGAGCGTGTAATGCTCTAAATAGCTTTCCTGGATATCAGGCAATAAATGCTTTTGAATATATATATATATATATATATATATATATATATATATATATATATATATATACACACACACTTCAAATTTAAATTTTATTGTAAACAAATTAGATCTATAATTTAAGAAACGGCTAGAATATCTCCTCCAACTTAGCCGGTAATGCTATTGAGAAGGCTAGTGAATTGAGGTTAGGATTAGAATTTAAAGTTATAAATTAGACTAGATTATATTCAAGATTTGGTAGATTAATTTAAATAAGAATTTAAACATAGGAGACAAAATAGTATAATTAAAATTTAACCATACAAAAGTTTGATAATTTCCATATACAAAATTTTACTTTAATATGGAATTTTTTGACTTTCTTCTCATTTATTAATATGAATGTGTACTTACATTCCAATTTTTTGTATTCATTAGACTTACATTCCACTTTTTGTCACGAAAAACATTCATTTTTGTCACGAAAAATATTCGTTTTTGTAAAGAGTGGAATGTTAGTCCAATAAACACAAAAAGTATAATGTAAGTACAAATTCATATTAATAAGTGGGACGAAAGTCAAAAAATCCCTTAATTTTACATGCCCAAATACTTTTTTTGGATCAGAATGTTGGGGTAGAGTTTGATAATTTCTTAGGAAAAGGTTACATGGTTGATACTTAAAACTTACGTGCATTTAATTATTGGAATTGGTTGAATCATTTAGCAGATATAGTGATTGTAATAGAAGCTCTTCAAGTAGAAGAGACTAGGATCATCTTTCACCATTAATCCATGAAAACCTTCCAGTGAGGATGGTGTCTCTAGATGCTTGCAGTTCATTCTGTTTAGTACTTTTAAATTGTATGCATACTATGTACATAGTGGAAATTCCTTTTTCAACCTTCTGGATTTTTGTGAATGTAAAAAATACTTTCACAATCATCTGTGACAAACTAATAAGTAGGAGTTTTTGACAGTCTTTCTTTAGATGCTTACTTTCTTTCTCTGAAGCTAATGAACGAAGTAAATCACTGGTATCGTATACTGTATCGCAGAGGCCATAAACTTGAGAGACTTAACCAAACCGAAAGATCATACAATGTATTTGAGGCAACTGAAATTGAAGTTTTGAACATGTTTAATTTTTTTTTTTTGTTAGATGCTCTACTTTTTCCTGATAGGGAAATATTTTCTGACATTTATAGTCTAGCTGCCTCTACTTCTTGAAGGGGGTGTTCTTTCTGGTGTGTATGCATGGGTTTTGCACAAATCCTACAAGTTGGGGATCCCATTATCTGCATAAATCCATTTCCGTTCCTTTTCCTCTCTATGGGACCAAAG
This sequence comes from Iris pallida, assembly GCA_029216955.1. Classification (NCBI taxonomy): domain Eukaryota; kingdom Viridiplantae; phylum Streptophyta; class Magnoliopsida; order Asparagales; family Iridaceae; genus Iris; species Iris pallida. Next base: position 8,266,596 of record JANAVB010040218.1, on the reverse strand, counting down.
ATAACCTTTTTAGGTCATGGTATGGTCTGTGAGATAGGCATTTTGATCAAATAGCTGCGTGCAAAATGCCTATACGAAATCAATTTGTTATTTCAGGATAGAGATGTAAAACTAAACAAAAGGGGTACTAAGGATTAAAAAATAACCAGGCTTATTTCTTTTCTGGTTTCTAGACAAACATTATTTTTTCCCCTCATTCTTTGCATTGAAATAACGAGTTCAAATAAAAATGATATTATTCAACCTCAGACTCAAATAACATTGTTTCTCCAAATTAAGCAAATGCAATGAATCAAATCAAGGTTGTTTGCTTTCAAATTTAGACAAAAAGTTTATAAAAAAAAAGGTGGAGAAAGATGTAAGATGTTTCTTGATGTAATACCTGATGCAATAGGGCAATAGAAGCTGTAGGATATTGAGGTATGACAAAGGTTCACGTGTCAGGGGTAGCAATAAGCAAATCGGTAAGAAGAGCAGGTTGGTTATTTTGGAGAATAAATACTTAATATGCAATAAATAGTTCAGTTCACAAGAATTCTTGCAATTGTTCCATGTTTTCAATTTAGAGGTTTTACTCTATAGCATTTTTTATGATATATTTACATGGGAAAATTGGGTGTGATGTTTGAACTATATGGTAAAAGTTTTAATAGGTAAACTTGGACTGTGCAAGTGACAGACATTTTACACTTGAGATGTTATCAGTGCTGTATAAAACCTTACAAATTGGCTTTGGATGCTCAAATTTGGAGCACATTCCTTCTCAGTTGAAAGAATTTGATAGTCGATAAGAGGATATTTTAAGAATTTGGATGAACAAATTTCATATTTGGCATGCTGTAGGTGAACTAACCATGCCGCAGTTTCATCTCACTTTAAGTCACTAGGTACGGAATTTCTTGAGGCCTTGTGCTAATTATCTGTATCATATATGCATCCATGTTGAATCTATCCAGAACTTTTATATAAGATATTGGTGGATTAATGGCTGAGACACGGTTTTGGCATATCGAGGCAAATAGTGTCTAAAATCCTCAAGAGTTCAGAATGTATATGTTGAAGTTATATTAGTTTCTTCATGTTGAGTCTGATAATGGGTGGTATCAAGTTGTGCAACAAACACTTCACCTATATCTTACAGGAACACCTGTGAAGTTCTGGTTCGACCAAGATTTTGACATACCTCTTACCTTTCAGATGTAGAAGTTCATAGTATCAAGTTTTCTACAAGCCAATATCAAGTTTGCCGAGAAAAAAGATGAGAAGATTTCACTATTTGATGGCAAAACACGGTGAAGATCTTGTGCTTTTCCTCTTATGCTTCTCTAGTATGTCCCTTCAACTGTCAACCAGCAATCTAGAGTCTGTTTGGTTCACTGTAATGTATTCGTAATCTCAATGTAATCAAATGAAAACAAATTATTTTTTTAATCATAATCACAATGTCAAATGAAATTTTTTTTATTTTTTTTCATTTGATTACACTGTGATTACGATTGCATTACAGTGAACCAAACGAGACATTAGTTTTTCTGGAAATGCAAGTTCCGCTTAAATGTAGAGAGACAATGAAGGTAAAGCAGAAGAAGAAAATGCAAGACATGAACTGTTATAGTTTCTATAGCTTCTTACCCTTCCTGATCCACTCCCCCCGCTTCGTCATTTATGATTCGACGTCGTCTACTTATTAGAATGCCGTTATTTCTTAGGTTGCCTATTGAATCTGTCTTTGCCTAAACTAGAAGCTGGTAGCCATCTTCATCAATTGGACAATTGCTGGCATAGGTCTTCCAAACACTCGGGCACACCATTATCATTATGGGTTTTCCTGATAAGCATTAATGTGTCCAGTTCATTATGGCTGGTACTTGTAACCACTGTCTATCTATTATGTTGGGCATCTATCAATTCAATATCCTCTTCTTCTTCTTCTTTTTGGTTTTATTGCAATCTTCACCGCTATAGTATTGCTGTCTCATTTCAGTTCCTAGTCATCAGAAGTGAGGATTGGGGCCTGGTTCTTTACATTCTCCACTTGCTTTATGATAACTTGAGGACATCCCCAGTCCATCGGATGTGCAAAACCATTACACATGGTGGCAGGGCCGGTCCGGGCCGGGGGGATTGAGTTGCCTGAGCCGAAGCTTATTTTGGTTGCCCCTTGACCTTTGTTGTGGGCTGATCCTCCAACCGGGGGATTGAGTTGTCTGAGCCGAAGCTTATTTTGGTTGCCCCTTGACCTTTGTTGTGGGCTGATACTGGGGGGTCACCTGCAACCCGATCTCTTGCAGGTCACATTGGAACTGAGGGTTGTCCTAATTAGCAGAGGAGGTTGGGTTGTCTAAGCCGAATCTTATTTTGGTTGCCCCTTGATTCTTGTTGTCGACTGATCCTGGGAGGTCACCTGCAACCCCGGTCTCTTGCATGTCACACCGGAACTAGAGGATTGTCCCAAGTAGAGAAGGTTTGTTGAAATCTAAAGTCTTGTCGGACTTACCCCTGGACTGGCCCTGCATGGTGGAACCTCAGGCTAAGTGCGCGTTCCAAACATCAGATGTCAATAGTCATAGATTCATAGTTGGTACTTGAGATCTGGCGGTTGAGGAGCCTGGATATGATTAATTGGATTACGCGTAGCAGGTTGTCAGTTGTCGGACTAATTGATTCTCTATCCCATTCTTAGGCTTCTACTGATAGGTAGTGTGCCAATAGAATGCTTGATATAGCACTGATTGAAACTTACTACAATGGAGTGTTGTGCTTTTGATTTGGGAAGATTTTTTCTACAAATATACGTTCAGAACGTAAGACTTTTCTCTCCTACAGAAGACTTTTAATGTAATTGTCAATAACAATCAAGAAGAAGACACTGTGCCTATCAAAATTCTAAAAATTCAAAACCGAACCAAAATTAGTCAAAACTAAAACCGAACCGAACCAAATAACTAATTCGATTTATTCAGTTTGTTCGGTTGGAATATTTCTATTATTTAATGGGCCGGATCCAAAATAAGGATCGTGGTTAAATTATATTAAAAAATATAATTTTTATACACATATTTGTTGTACTTCAAAGTTGCGTCCAAAGTTGTAATAGTTGTTAAATTCGCAAAGTTGGACTTCAAAACATATACTTACAATTGTTGTTTTAAAATATATATATGCATTTTTAATCACAAAATATACATAAAATTGAGAGTATTTACGTAATTGTACAAGCTTTATTCGATTTTTAGTTTTGGACCAAAATCGAATAAAGAATTTTAGTATTTTCAAAGCTGAAATCGAACCCAAAGAAATTTAAACCGGTCCAAAATCGTATAATGTTCCCTCCTAACTGTGCCCACGGATACAGGTAGCATCAAAGTTGAAGCAGTGGTAATGGAGATGAGTCAAAAGGATTGCTCCTCCACTACAAAATCCACAGAAAAAAAAAAGTACATTAATTTTGTATCATTTGGTTATTGGAATGCTTGTAGTTTTTATTAAATACAAACGATGCTAATCTATGCATCACATTCCAAGGTCCCAAAACTTATAAAAAACACCATAGATTCTTAGCTGTCCTTTGGAATCATCAAATGGCCCCTCGTGACAACTACATCCCAAGGAATTATTGCCAATTGCTTTCATTCCAAAGAAAGGGGGGGGGGGGGGGTCAAATTAGCTGTAGCTGACAAACCTACTCTTGAGCAAATAAATTTCAAAGAAATGCCATATTATTAGCACAAGAACCAAGGTTGATATCCCTATAGACTTGAAGGGTAGAAAGAAAGCACTTAGAGGATCTCCAACCCTATTGTAAGTTTAGAAAAAATAGTTGCCACATAGGAATGACAAATTTTCATTCCAAAAATTCTTCTCCAATATAAATGTAGAATAAAACATGAAGTTAACATTGCAATGACATGGCAAGGAGAATGTGAAGTTGATTGTCTAGATCTAGACAATGTACTTCACAATGACTTTGTCTCCACATCATCAATTATGAATAGAAATATTTATAAAAAAGTTGAAGAAGTGGAGGAGTTGCCTTGGAAGTTGGAAAAAATATTTTTTATTGTCTCCTCAATACTTTTGCATTGGAGAGAGTTTTTCTATCTCATTGTCTTTTGAGATATAATTTTGCCACATAAAAAAAATATTGTCTTGTGGCTCATGCCATTTAGGAGCCACCTTAGACTCACAATACTTAACAAGACAATAGGGTTGGAGATGCTCTTAGGTCTCGTTTGGTTTGCGGAATGGAAGAAAAAGAAAATTAATTCTTTGGTTTTTTTTTTTTGGAAAGTTAATCATTTGCAACCGATGAGTTCCACCTGATTATTAACGATTGAGGTCATCCTTGAAGATTTGAGTCAAGGATTTCTCGAAAATGGAAGTTTAGAACGGAACTTGGAATCCAACAGTGTTTTTGGAGCCATCAAATAACTTTTAGCTCACGCATTTTTTTTTAGGGGTTGTTTGGTTGCTAGCAAATGGAAATAGACAAAAATTGTTCATGAAACCACATTTGTTGATGATATTTTTCGTAAATGATATTGTTGAGATTTAAGGATACTTTCAAGTGTTAGAATGAAACTAGGATTCTAGGTCACAACTTTTTCTATATTTAGTTACATAATACCATGTAGTTAGATAATACCATAATTTTATGATTTCATACATGTATATATGTTAAGGTCTAGGAATTATTATTATTTTCCTCATCTTGATTACTCTATATATACTTATACGGATTAGACAGCCCATCTTGAACAATTTTCAAGCATCTAGAGATATTCCTTCATCCTAACTAGCCATGAGTAAAACTAATTAGGCCAATGTAAACCATTCTAAATATGCATGCACCACCATCATTCATAAAAGTATACAACTTGCTAATTTCTTAACAATACATTCTTCAAATGATTGCAAAAGCCAACCTTCCATTCAATCAACATCTCACTTTCCATGTAATGGGAGGGGAAAAAAAGAGATTCTAAAGATCTCCAAAAAAAAACCCCATCACACAGAATACCAAAAAAAAAAAAAAAAAAACTATATAAACTGGCTTCAAATTTGGATGTTTCCAAATGGCCATTTTGGTAATAGTTGGTGGACGAGATTTTTTTTTTTTTATTACAACTCACACACACCTACACGTAAGGTCGAATTTTGATATCACTGCTGCTTTTCACATGAGCTACAAGCGCTGGATATGAACGTTAGGAATCCTCCAAAATGCTCTCAAGCCGGGGCTTCCAAACCCTGACACGGCCGGTCCTCTTCCTCCGAAGCCCGGATTTCTTCTCCGACGACACGTCCTGCTCCGGCGACTTGCTCTCGCCGGCTGCCTCCTCCACAACTTTCCTCTTTGTCTTGCTCGTACTACTCCTGCAGCTCTTGTTCTTGCTCTTGTTGGGAACGGAGGAGGAAGGGATGAGGAAGTAGAAGCTCCCCCTCTTGAGCTCGGACTCCGGGGAGACGATGAGCAACCGCGCCGCCGTGACGCCCCCGTGGGGGGACGAGGAGGAGCTGCCGCAGGAGGGCTTGGTCAGGACGTGCCCCGGGTTGGCCACTACGATCTCGCCGGCGAAGACCGGCCGGCCGTACTCCTCGATGTGGCCGCTGAGGTGGACTATGCGGATCACGTCGAGCGCGCCGCAGGGGAGGACACAGGCTAAGCAACACCTCAAGCTGTTGCCCATGTCTCCTCCTCCTCCTTCTCCTCTTCTTCTTCCTCTTCTTCTTCTACTACTCTTTGATGTATTTGTAAGGTTTATTTTCTTTGTTGGGGGGTGCATTATATAGGAGGTAGATGCAATTAGGTGACACTATTTTATTGGAGGGTTCATCTACGTTCCTTTCCATGATATGGGTCTTCATGCATTATATCTTTAATTAAAATCTTTCAAAAAAAAAAAAATGTACATTGGCCATTGCAAACTTGCTTTTTGCATATAAGATTTGGGTTATTGCATAATAATCCACAAGTAATATATCTTGGACAATATTCATGATTGAAAAATATATCCTTTATAGTATATTTTTACTAAGAAATAAGCGAGATTAATTAGCGACGCCTGCAAACGATGCTAATTAATCCTGCTCAAGACGCTGCGAGCTAATTAGCCTTAAGCTCCTAGGCGCAGACTTGTAGGACGTTGTTGGACGTCGCCAAGTAAGCCGGTGCCTCTACGGCGTTCTGATGTCCCACCGACGTAAATTGATTGTGAGACGTATCGGTGCTTATGCATGTAGGTCTTACGTTTCAAGAGAGAAGAATAATTTTTTATCGAAGCGTCACTTACTTCGTCATGGAGGTCGTCATTGTTAGTTGAAGCTTTGAATCAAAAGCTCAACTCAGCTCTTTAGTCCCACATCGGATAGTGGGAGTCCCTCTACTTTGTATATATTACCTTTTCTCCTTTTGCTTCATTAAAAGTTGTGTGTGGGAGCTCCATGGACCACACACGCGCGCCGCCGTCGCCGCCCGGCTCGGTTCGGTTCGGTTCGGCGCGCGTAACGGGTGCGGGTACGTGCCCACATATGCGGACGCCGAATGCCGATTCGATTTCCTCTTCGCGTTCGGGCTGAGACCCAAAAATCTTTTTGCTCCTATTAAAAATTCTGACCGTTACTATTCCTTTTAAATTCTGTAACGGTTGGATCTTGATATCCGTCCAGGTTCAATGAACCATGTGCTGTAAACGTTTTACAACGTTTAACATAATTGTTTTCTTAAACACCCGAATTAAATCCTCTTTAATTTCTGTCCGTTGGTGTAATTACCCAACAGCCTATATATACTGATCCCATCTCCTTCTTCAAAAACACAGAAAATATTCTTCTCGAACCTCTCTAAATTTCTCGTCTCCTTCGTACTGTTGCTGCTATTCATCGTTGCTCTGGGCAGAGCTAAGTCGGGGTCATTCTCTCAGCGTCGTGTGCGACAACGAGATTCCGGTAGAGCGAGAATTTTACCACTAGGAGCGTTCGGATACCGTCTGCACATAGACCCGGACTATCTCTTAGGGCAGTGCTACGTGCGCGACTTTTCCGGAGGCCGGTAACATTTAATCATTTTATTTTTCTTGCAGTTTTAAAACGAAGAATTGTGAAGAATTTCTAACAATCTAAGAGATAGATCAATATTACAAATTATTTCTTTGTCTTCCTGTTTGTTACTTTAAAAAAAAACAATCTGAAGACCAACGGCCTATAAATTTTGCTAACAGAAGTTGGTCTTACTTTTGTTTGTTACTTCTGCTTGTTACTTACTTTTGTTTTAATAGCAAAATTTAAAGTATACAAGCTTCTGTTTGTTTCTTTTTCGTTATCAAACTTTTGTTTTATCAAATTTATTAGTATACAATCTATACAAGCTTCTGTTACGGGAAAAATTGTTAGTATCAAATTTGTTAGTATACAACCTTCTGTTACTATCAAAATTTTCTTACTATCAAAATTTTCTTACGTAAATTTTTTTTTCTTTCCTTACTATCGTATTTGTTAGTATACGGAAAAATAAAAAAAATAATTTTTTTTTTAATTGTTACTGTTCATACGGAACTATTTATTTCTTTCATACAAGTTTCTGTCAATACTTACTTCTATCAATACTTGTCTATACATTTGCTGTTGAAAACATTTAAAGTTTCTCTACATTTTCAAGCAAATTATTTGTTTTTAGCTATAAAACGCTATTGTGATTTATTTCATGTTGGTACCATATTATTTAATAACATTTGTTGTTACATATAACTAAGATTACTATTATCAATTATCATTTCATAGATCAATTATCATTTCCTAGATTGACACCTTAGACAAACATTAGTGTGTTACTACATTTTGTCAATACTAGTTCCTTTTTACTCAATATATCAATTTAGGCTAAATCAAACAATTAATTGATTTAGTAAAATTCTTTTATTTTTAAAAGTTCTAAAGTTAAGATTTGTTTGGGAACAAGCCGAAAGGGCCCTTCTGTCAACAAAGCGAAAATTCGTCTAAGCGACCGGTACTTAAGAGTTCCTAGTGAACCTCCGCTTGCTGGGATCCGGCCCCTACAGCTAACCCAACCTTATCAAAACTTGAAAAACTAAAATTTTAAAGGTCTATTACTAAAATCATTTTAATTGTTAAATTTTAGTTTAAAGCCATCTTATTGAGTAAATATAATTTTACAGACTTTAGAAAACATGACTTCCAAGGAAGAGACTTTCTCTGCAAAGCCTGCAAAATTCAATGGCACCTGCTTCAAGAGGTGACAGAGCCAGATAAAATTTTGGCTTACCACCTTAGGTCTGATTTCTGCCATTGATGGGTCCACACCCATCTCAAATGATTCTGATGAGACTGAGTCTGACGTAGGGGTTTCCAAGTCCTCCTCTTCTTCTAAACCCAAGACCCCTAAGAAAATAGACTACCATTGCTTCCACAGAATCTTAAGCGCTATGTCTGAGTCTCTCTACGACATATTTTTTGAATATAAAATCGCTAAAGAACTCTGGGATGCTTTGGAAGATGAGTATGGTTGTGATGATGCTGGAATTGATAGATTCAATTCTACCACATTCAATCAATATGTCATGGTAGATAACAAACCTATCAATGACCAAATCCATGAGTTCCAAGAACACCTTATGCAGGTTCAAGCCAAGGAAACTTTCTTTTCTACTGAGCACAAAATAGGATGCTTGATAGATAAACTCCCTCCTTCCTGGTCTAAAGTGGCAAAGGACCTTCTACATCTACAAGGATCTATTACATACTCTCAAGCTCTACAGAGAATTAGAACAGAAGAGCAATATAGGTCCAAAACCAAAGCTAGGTCAAATGCCACAGCTAAGGTAAACCTTGTAGAAAGCCATGCAAAACCTAAGTCAAACAACCATCTCAAATCCAGGAAAAACTCCTTCAAAAATAAGCACAGTTTTCAACCTCCTCACCAAAATCATCATCACCAAAACCATCACCACCAAAACCCTCAACCCCAAAAATCTAGAAACTTTGTTCAGACTCAGGATCAAAGAAGATTTTGTTTTGTGTGTGGTAAAACCAACCATACAGCCATCAACTGCTTCCAAAGGAAGAAAGAACCTATCCAGAACTCCTTCAAGGAAAAAGGCAAGCCAGAGGCTAACATGATTCTGAATGGGTCTTTCAGCTCCTTCAGGTCTGTAAGCTTTCAACCTGTAGTAAACCTGTCTTTCCATTCTGATGATTGGTGGTTGGATTCTAGAGCTAATGTTCACGTTTCATTTGATCGCTCCTGTTTTTCAACCTATCAAGAATCAGGTGGAGGAGGCGTGACCCTAGGAGATGGCTCAACGGCATAAGTTGTAGGAAGAGGAAGAATAGATCTGAAGATGACATCAGGAAAAATTCTACCTCTCTATGATGTGCTTCATGTGCCGTCTGTCAGAAGAAATCTTGTTAGTGGATCTCTCCTTGTAGCCTCAGGATACAAAATTGTAATGGAGGCCAATAAAGTAGTTTTCTCTAAGAATGATTTGTTTGTGGGGAAAGGATTTGTGAAAGATGGACTCTTTATTTTAAGTACTATGAATAAAAGTTCAAATCCTTCTTTTGTTGCAAATGTTGAATCATCAAATGTTTGGCATGGTAGACTAGGTCATGTGAACTTAGGATCTATTAAAAGGATGATGAACTTAGATCTTATCCCTAAGACTCCTATAGATGATGAACACAAATGTGAGATTTGTGTTCAAGCCAAACACACTAGATTACCTTTCAAATCTGTCTATAGAGATTCTGAACTCCTAAAACTCATCCATAGTGATGTTTGTGATTCCAATAGGGTCTTGACCCGAGGCGGTAGGAAATACTTTGTAACTTTTATAGATGACCATTCAAAGTATTGTTACACCTACCTCCTTAAGACCAAAGATAAAATTCTAGACAGATTCAAGGTCTATAAATCTGAAGCTGAGAACCAGTTGGATAGGAAGATTAAGATCCTTAGATCAGATCGTGGTGGAGAGTATACCTCAAATGAAATGACTAACTTCTGTGAAGAGCACGGAATTATTCATGAGGTAACTGCTCCTTATTCACCACAATCCAATGGAGTTGCTGAAAGGAAGAATCGCACTCTTTTAGATATGGTCAATGCCATGCTTCTCAGCTCAGGTGCCCCTGACAATCTTTGGGGAGAAGCCTTATTGTCAGCCTGTTATATTCTTAATAGGATACCCAGTAAGACTAATGATAAGACCCCATATGAGTTATGGAAAGGTCAAACCCCTAGGATTAATTACCTCAAAGTTTGGGGATGTCTAGCTAAAGTAGGAATTCCTGAACCCAAAAAGAGGAAGATAGGACCTAAGACTGTAGATGTTGTATTCATAGGATATGCCCTAGATAGTAATGCCAATAGATTTCTTGTAACCCATTCTGAAGTAAATGAAATCTCTAATAACACAATCATTGAAGCTAGAGATGCAGTTTACTTTGAGAATATTTTTCCCTTCAAGGATAGAACCCCTTCATCTTCCTCTAACCCTTCTATTACTCCGTCTACTAGTTCTCATGACCAAATGCATAATTCTCAAACTGAACAAGTAATAGAACCTAGAAGGAGTAAAAAAGAAAGGATTGAAAAGAATTTAGGAGAAGGATTCTTCACATTTTTGATAGAAGGTGATCCCTCAACTTATGAAGAAGCCATATCCTCTCCTGATGCCCCTTTCTGAAAAGAAGCTATTAACAAAGAGTACAACTCCATCATGGAGAACAATACTTAGTTTTTAGCAGACCTTCCTTTAGGCAGCAAACCAATAGGTTGTAAGTGGATCTTTAAGAAGAAACTTAGAGCCGATGGTACCATAGAAAAATATAAGGCTAGATTAGTGGCCAAAGGATTTACCTAGAAGAAAGGATTAAATTATTTTGATACCTACTCTCCTGTAGCTAGAATATCTTCTTTTAGAACCCTTCTAGCTTTAGCATCCATTCATGATATGATGATCCATCAAATGGATGTAAAGACAACATTTCTAAATGGAGATTTAGAAGAAAAGATATATATAGAGCAACCTGAAGGTTTTATTGCTAAAGGTCAAGAAAAGAAGGTTTGCAGATTAGTAAAATCTCTTTATGGCCTAAAGCAAGCTCCCAAGTAATGGCACAACAAATTTGATAAAGTCATTATAGAATTTGGTTTTATGCCAAATGAATATGACAAGTGTTTGTATTCCAAAAATACAAATAAAAGCTGTGTTATCTTATGCTTGTATGTTGATGATATCCTTATTTTAGGATCTTCACTGAAATTGATAAATAATACTAAGAATTATTTATCTAACCAGTTTGATATGAAAGACCTATAGGTGAAGCAAACCTGATCCTAGGAATGCAAGTGTCCAAATGCAAAGAGGGTTATACTCTATCTTTAGCACATTCAATTGAGAAAATGCTAAGGAAGTTTGAGTATTTTGACAAAAAACCTGCCCTCACCCCTTATGACAGTAATGTTGTTCTCAAGAAGAATGAAGGATCACCTATAGAACAACATAGATATTCACAGATGATAGGGTCCCTTATGTACATAACTAACAGGACCAGACTTGATATTGCTTTTGCAATTGGGAGACTAAGTAGATATACTAGTAACCCAAATCAGTCACATTGGACAGCATTGGACAGAGTGTTTAGATATCTTAATGATACTCTAGATTATAAACTTTATTATACTAGACACCCTGATATCATAGAAGGTTACTCCGATGCAAATTGGATAACTGATTCACATGATGTAAAATCCACAACTGGATATATTTTTACCCTAGCAGGAGCTGCAATCTCCTGGGGATCATGTAAACAAACTATCATAGCCAGAAGTACAATGGACTCTGAAATGATAGCTTTGGATACTACCTATACAGAAGCCGAGTGACTCAGAAATCTTATTATGCATATACCTGTTTATGTTCATCCTATTCCTGCAATTTCTATAAACTGTGATAATAAATCTGTTATAGAACTACTAAAGCACGATTCTGTGAATGCTAAGATGAACAGGCACCTGCAGCTGCGCTTCAAGTCAATAAAGAGCCTATTGGGCAAATATGTGGTTCTTGACTATATAAAGTCAGAAAAGAACCTTGCAGACTACTTGACGAAGGGTCTGTCTAGGACATTGATCCTAGAATCATCGAGGGGGATGGGGTTAAGCCCATAGTATAATCACCAGCAGTGGCAACCCAACCGAGTCTGACTGGAGATCCCAAAAAGCCGGTTCAATGGGTAGAAACAAGCTGGACTAGGTGACTATTATGGAACACTGACCTGAGATTAAATTCTCTTTAAAATAAAAGTCCAAGAGGCTGTACATGTGTACATTCATACCCCATCCCTATGGTGACAGTGTTCCTTTTGTGATATGGATAGGTTGAGTTTAAACTCTTAATAAGTCCAAGCATGATATGTAGGGTTGATTCCTATCACCAACCCTTAAGGACTTACCTATATGAGAGGTTGTGAGGGCTGCGACTATAGGACAGGGCGATCCTAGACAACTCTCATGAATGTGTAAAAGTGCGCAAGGCCAACCAAACGCGCCACCCGATAGACCCAAGTACCTCTAGTGTACTATGTGTGCTATTTTCCGAGTCTGGTTCAAGAAGACTGATTCAAGGCGTAGACCATCAAGCTCTTCTTCAGACAAAGACAATAGTCACTACGTGAGATTCAAGGATGTAATCTATCTCATTTATGCATAGTATACAACTGCGCAGAAACTCTCTTACTCTTGTCTTATTCTCCATCTTTATATTATCTTGGAACTTGAGCTTTTGGGGGGGATTGTTAGCTGTAGTGTCCCGACCCGCAAAGTCAATCGGAGGAATCAAAATGCCGACGGCGTTGGAACTTAGCCTTGCAACGGCTGCTCGAAGGCTCGCTCGATCGAGGCGACTCCTCGCACAGGTGAGGTAGTTTCGGTGAACTTGTCTCATCTTAGCCTTCACTTAATAACTCGCATGTTTTTAACTTGCACAAGTAGGCTAATCTAAAAGCTATGAACGCACATAGCAAAGGGAATAATCCCGACCCGTCGGAATGTCTTAGAACATGGAAAATGGTCCCACGGTCTGCTTAGAAGTCGGCTCAGTGCGCTTTCAAATGACACTCGATCCTTCGATCCCGTGGCTTGAGAGAAGGAAGTTGGCTTAATTTGCTAAGTTGTCCCGACACTTGAAATAGCCTAAGTCATAGGCGTCGCCTGCATGAATGCTTGGAAAAGCATGAACGGTCCCGTCGTTTTGCCCCAACACTCGAATCAGCCTAAGTCATAGGCGTCGCCGCGTGAATGCTTAAAAATGCATGCACGGTCCTGTCCCGCAAGGCTTGGCATAGCCTTTACACGTTTCGCAAGTTAAGTCGTCTTGTACGGCTTGTTGGCTTAAGTCTAGGCACCCGAGAACTTGCTTGTTCAAGTCGAACGCGTGCACGACACGTTCCCTCGATGCATAGCTCGGCATAGCCTTTGCTCGTCGAGTCGTTGCCCGAATAAGTTAGACAAGTGTTGCGTTGGGCTATCGAAGCCATTTCTAGCACTGTCCCGCTCTATCTGCGGTTGTCAAGTCGTGTAGTCCCTTGAGAACAAGGCTCGTCGTATAAGTATATGACTTGAGCGATAGCGTCGCCTATAGAACCAGGTCTGTCTAAGGCACGAGCTACAATGGATCTAGTAAAGTGTATGCCACGATCAAAGGAAGTCCACGCGACTTGTTGTCGCCGAGATCGGTCCCGCTACTTGGGAGTCTCGCTATGTCTTGATATGTCCCGCACACGAGATCGGTCCCGCTACTTGGGAGTCTCGCTATGTCTTGATATGTCCCGCACACGAGATCGGTCCCCCGGCTTGGGAGTCTCGTTAAGTCTCGATAGAAAGAAAGAAAAGCATGTTCATGTTAAGGAAAGACTGGTAGATCGAGTTTAGACTTACATGGTCATTGGACAACTTGTCGACAAGGTGTAGTCTTCTCGAATGATAGCCGGGGCACCGGGATCATTCGGCCCGGGGGAAGCGAGTATGGCTCAAAGTAGGATGCTGGATAACCGCATGGGAGACTTCGGCGCCTCCGGGCTAGCTACCCGTGTAGGGACGAAACCGATATCCCACGAGCCAGTCCAAGATAGCTTGACATTGCTAGTGACCACTCATGTAGATGTGTCGGCAGATAGCGGCACACCGCGTGTATGCTTTTGGATTGAGTCTAGAACTTGAATCATGTCTAGTCAGTAACACAAGGTCTGGGCCTAAGATTAGGCTGCAGCATAGGCACCGTGCTTGGCACGATAGATGGCATTGGGATGTCCGTGAGTCGATACTATGTTTCATAAGTTGCCCAAGTTGGTTCATGAGTCGAACAAGAAATACCGCAAGGCGGTAACATGATAAGTCTTGACATGTTATGAGGCGCGCCCTCAATCTTGAAGTACGAACAAGTCTAGACAAAGTCTAAGGGCACGACCTGTACGAGTCGTCCCGTTGTCGTCTTTGGCATTGAATCATGGCACGAGAATTGGTCTAGTGAACTTGAGTTTAAGTAAAATGTCTTGGCACGACCGAGTCCGCATAAGTTGCTCCTCGGCGAAGCACAGTCTTGAATACGTTAAGGTCCCGAATAGAGTATGGCACGACCCTGCCATCCCGAGATTAAGTTTGGTCAAGTACATGCACGATGAGGCACTGCCTCGATCGAAATACACGTTGGTATTGTAGCACGACCATGTCGTTGCACGTCGAGTTGGTTAGACATCAAGTCTTAAAAATAAATCCTAAGGCAAGACTAGAAAAACAATCAAAAGGTTTTTAACTGCACAAAGTAAATGAACGTGTCGATTATGTATGGGTGGGCGAGAAGCTCACTCCACCAGTACAGTTGAGTACTGACACCCACACAATGTTCATGTGCAGGCACAGGTAGAAGCTCGTGGTGCGGAGCTCGCTTGGATGCGTCGAGGCACGGAGTTCCTTGGCGATTCGAAGCGTGCGGCCGCGTGGATTGAAGACTTATACAGGACATAATGTATGGACATCGCCTTCCGAAGCTTCCGCTGACTCAAGCATTGTAATCGAGAGATGAGAGAGAGCAGCGATATGACTTGTAAATGAGGGAAAAGTGAGCACGAGAGACTTGTAATTTGGCCTTGCGCCTACAAATGTAATCTTGTATTCAATATCAATAAAGAGCTTCTTTGAATGACTTGTGTTCATGTGTACTTGTTCTTAAATTCCGCTGCAATGTTTTAATGTTTCTGCTTGGAACTTCTGTGCGACAATCCCGTCGTCGCCGATGTAATCGGCCGTTATGAAACTGCCTTGCACGAGCGCAATCTAGGCTCGTGCGGCATCACGCCTTAGCGAGGATGATCGCTCCTACGCGAGCGGGGCGTGACCTAATGGTATCAGAGCACGGCTTTACGTCCTTGGACTTCACGTCGAATTTCTCAGTTTTGAAAGCTCGTCGTTGAAAAATAAGTGTGCACTCTCTCTCGAATGTCCCTCGGCATATCCATACAATAAGTCTAAATATTTTCAAAGGCTCATACAAGCGTTCAACCGAACGCATCGATAGGCGACGGCCTTTGTGTCGAACGATGTTAAACATGACTCGATAGAGAACACATGCTAAGTTAGCAAAGTCGCGTGCGTGCCCAAATAGTCCTACGTCGACCTTAGCAAGTGAGCGTGCAAACTTGAAAATAGTCCGCACGGGATGGTTATGCGGTACAACTTAGTCCGCGTGTCGCGCACCTCGACCTTTTGGTGCAAACGAGTTGCGAGCGATATCAAGTACCGCTCTGACGGGAACGAAGCTACACTTAGAGTGTCTATCGATAGGAACGCTATCGAGTTAACGCTTAGGCGTACACAGAAGATCGACTTGGATTTTGAGGAATAGTGCGAACGACTTAGTGCGTCGATACGTCGTAAGCGATTACGCTAGAGATTCATCGAACGAATCTGAAAGATGTCTTAGCGAATGATGCGATCATGATTGAGGACTAGATCGGATGGCCCGAATCCGAGTGGTGCATGGTTTGTCTTGGAAATCATTCGAGCATATATTGAGGATTACGAGTATGTCGACGAAGTGATGCGATCGCACAAAGCCTTAGAACGCATCACGCTTAGTCGGTCGTGACTTCGAATGTCCCGAACGAGCATCTCGTTCGGACAACTTGTGAATGGGCAACGCGTGTTAGAAAATGATTCAGAACGATGAGTGAAAATGAATGGTCTTGATCGAGGAAACTTAGAGGATCGCACGTACGATTTCGGATTGATTCAACTGAAATATGACTTGAGTTTTGAACAACGATCTTGAAACGAGCTTGAGGAATAGCAATCAAACTTGATCTTGAATATCGAGAAAATTGTGGAATATCCAACTCGGACAATAGCATCAACGCACGACTCAAAATTGGTTGCAAAAGAAGATCGTCAGGTTACACATATCGTCGATGGTATTAAGGCGTATCAAAGATCGATATGCGATAACTCGGGGGTACTCTGACTCGGCGAATGACGATCGTGCAAATGTCATTGTTCCGTTGGATGCTATACTCGAGATATTGAAACGTGTCGAGGAAAATATAGACGTGGCTCGAGGATTTTCTGGTTGAATGAATGACGGTCGGACTACCGAATAGAGATCTCGGCTTGGATGAAAATAAAATGTTTGAATTGCTTCGACGATAACCCCAACGTCGACATTCTTATCTTATGCGAGCGCAACTCCAGCCTTGCACATGTGTCGTGCCGATTAGGGCGATCACTCCGCGTGAGCGCTGGTATGGTGATTCATACAGCGGGGGTGATCAAATTTCATGGCGTGGCAATTTGTATGCTTCGACTTGTGGTTTGACGCGAAGGTGGACTAGAGAATAACTTTGTGTGCTTGATGATTGAGCTTGAGGATTTCGTAGGCCCAATCCGCGTATCGAGAATGAATTAGTCTAGACGCAAGCAAGAGTTATGCCCCGATGAGAATGATTATTCCGCGGGAGCGTTGCATGGTGATTCATGAACCACCGTAGATAATCGGACTCGCGTGAGATTGGGGCACAACGCATTGTCAAGCTAGACGACCTCGTGATCGAATACATGAATTGGTTAGAATTGGTGAATTGAATGGATTCGAATACGCGCAACGAATGCATTGATGCGAATATGTGATCGTGCTTGATGTTTAGAAATCTGAGTGACGCAAGCTTGGGTAGAAAACTCCGTACTATCGACTTTGGTTTGACCCTAGGATTGGGGTCAATGTTGGCATTATTGTTGGGGAACTATGATTCCAATCCTGACATTGACTTAGCCTCGCAAAAATTGGCCTAGCGGTTAGGCGAAACGCCCCTGTTGCAAGTGTTATCAATCGAAGGATTGATCTTGATGATTGGTATGAATAGATAGTGTGAATCACGAATATAGGCATACCCCTCACGAGATTTGGCTGACATACATATATTCAGGGACGCCGGGTATGTGCACGATGCGACTCGACTGAGAATGACAAATTCTCTATCATGCGGCTTAGTTGAATGCATGTATTTTGGGGACGCCCGGAATACGTGCACGATCTAGCCAAGTGATACGATGAGTTCAAGCAAGGCTTGAAAAAATGGGAGAGTGTCGAGATCTTGAAATCATGTTAACGAAAAGATTGGAAGTAGTACGAGTATGGCTCGGAATCGAAGAAACGCGTAGGCAAAGTGTGTACGATAGTTCCGTGTCTTGGCCCGATTGAATCATGGCCATAGAAATGGTAGGATGGCTTGCCTTCAGGAAAATCTCGAGGACGAGACTTGTTCTGAGTGGTGTATGTTGTAGTGCCCTGACCCGCAAAGTCAATCGGAGGAATCGAACGCCGACGGCGTTGGAACTTAGCCTTGCAACGGCTGCTTGAAGGCTCGCTCGGTCGAGGTGACTCCTCTCACAGGTGGGGTAGTTTCGGTGAACTTGCCTCATCTTAGCCTTCACTTAATAACTCGTATATTTTCAACTTGCACAAGTAGGCTAATCTAAAAGCTACAAACGCACATAGCAAAGGGAATAATCCCGACCCGTCGGAATGTCTTAGAACATGGAAAATGGTCCCACGGTCTGCTTAGAAGTCGGCTCAGCATGCTTTCAAATGACACTCGATCCTTCAATCCCGTGGCTTGGGAGAAGGAAGTTGGCTTAAGTTGTTAAGTTGTCCCGACACTTGAAATAGCCTAAGTCATAGGCGTCGCCTGCGTGAATGCTTGGAAAAGCATGAACGGTCCCGTCGTTTTGCCCTAACACTCGAATCAGCCTAAGTCATAGGCGTCGTCGCGTGAATGCTTGAAAATGCATGCACGGTCCTATCCCGCAAGGCTTGGCATAGCCTTTGCACGTTTCGCAAGTTAAGTCATCTTGCACGGCTTGTTGGCTTAAGTCTAGGCACCCGAGAACTTGGTTGTTCAAGTCGAACGCGTGCACGGCACGTTCCCTCGATGCGTAGCTCGGCGTAGCCTTTGCTCGTCGAGTCGTTGCCCGAATAAGTTAGACAAGTGTTGCGTTGGGCTATCGAAGCCATTTCTAGCACTGTCCCGCACTATCTTCGGTTGTCAAGTCGCATAGTCCCTTGAGAACAAGGCTCGTCGTATAAGTATATGACTTGAGCGATAGCGTCGCCTATAGAACCAGGTCTGTCTAAGGCACGAGCTATGATGGATCTAGTAAAGTGTATGCCACGATCAAAGGAAGTCCACGCGACTTGTTGTCGCCGAGATCGGTCCCGCTACTTGGGAGTCTCGCTATGTCTTGATATGTCCCGCACACGAGATCGGTCCCGCTACTTGGGAGTCTCGCTATGTCTTGATATGTCCCGCACACGAGATCGGTCCCCCGGCTTGGGAGTCTGGTTAAGTCTTGATAGAAAGAAGGAAAAGCATGTTCATGTTAAGAAAAGACTGGTAGATCGAGTTTAGACTTGCATGGTCATTGGACAACTTGTCGACAAGGTGTAGTCTTCTCGAATGATAGCCGGGGCACCGAGATCATTCGGCCCGGGGGAAACGAGTATGGCTCAAAGTAGGATGCTGGATAATCGCATGGGCGACTTCGGCACCTCCGGGCTAGCTACCCGTGTAGGGACGAGACCGATATCCCACGAGCCAGTCCAAGTTAGCTTGACATTGCTAGTGACCACTCATGTAGATGTGTCGGCAGATAGCGGCACACCGCGTGTATGCCTTTGGATTGAGTCTAGAACTTGAATCATGTCTAGTCGGTAACACAAGGTCTGGGCCTAAGATTAGGCTGCAGCATAGGCACCGTGCTTGGTACGATAGATGGCATCGGGATGTCCGTGAGTCGATACTATGTTTCATAAGTTTCCCATGTTGGTTCATGAGTCGAACAAGAAATGCCGCAAGGCGGTAACATGATAAGTCTTGACATGTTATGAGGCGCACCCTCAATCTTGAAGTACGAACAAGTCTAGGCAAAGTCTAAGGGCACGACCTGCACGAGTCGTCCCGTTGTCGTCTTTGGCATTGAATCATGGCACGAGAATTGGTCTAGTAAACTTGAGTTTAAGTGAAAAGTCTTGGCACGGCTGAGTCCGCATAAGTTGCTCCTCGGCGAAGCACAGTCTTGAATACGTTAAGGTCCCGAATAGAGTATGGTATGACCCTGCCATCCCGAGATTAAGTTTGGTCAAGTACATGCACGATGAGGCACTGCCTCGATCAAAATACACGTTGGTATTGTAGTACGACCATGTCGTTGCACGTCGAGTTGGTTAGACATCAAGTCTTAAAAATGAATCCTAAGGCAAGACTAGAAAGACAATCGAAAGGGTTTTAACTGTACAAAGTAAATGAACGTGTCGGTTATGTATGGGTGGGCGAGAAGCTCACTCCACCAGTACAGTTGAGTACTGACACCCATACAGTATTCATGTACAGGCACAGGTAGAAGCTCGTGGTGCGGAGCTCACTTGGATGCGTCGAGGCACGGAGTTCCTTGGCGATTCGAAGCGTGCGGCCGCGTGGATTGAAGACTTATACATGACATAATGTTTGGACATCGCCTTCCGAAGCTTCCGCTGACTCAAGCATTGTAATCGAGAGATGAGAGAGAGCAGCGATATGACTTGTAAATGAGAGAAAAGTGAGCACGAGAGACTTGTAATTTGGCCTTGCGCCTACAAATGTAATCTTGTATTCAATATCAATAAAGAGCTTCTTTGAATGACTTGTGTTCATGTGTACTTGTTCTTAAATTCCGCTGCAATGTTTCAATATTTCTGCTTGGGACTTCTGTGCGACGATCCCGTCGCCGCCGATGTAATCGGCCGTTATAAAAATACCTTACACGAGCGCAATCTAGGCTCGTGCGACATCACGTCTTAGCGAGGACGATCGCTCCTACGGGAGCGGGGCGTGACATTAGCTGAAGCTTTGAATCAAAAGCTCAACTCAGCTCTTTAGTCCCACATCGGATAGTGGGAGTCCCTCTACTTTGTATATATTACCTTTTCTCCTTTTGCTTCATTAAAAGTTGTGTGTTGGAGCTCCATGGGCCACGCGCGCGTGCCGCCTCCATCGCCCGGCCCCGCTCGGCTCGGTTCGGTTCGGTTCGCCGTGCGTAACGGGTACGGGTACATGCCCACATCTGCGGGTGCCGAATGCCGATTCGATTTCCTCTTCGGGTTCGGGCTGAGACCCAAATTTTTTTTGCTTCTATTAAAAATTCTGACCGTTACTATTCCTTTTAAATTCTGTAACGGTTGGATCTTGATATCCGTCCAGGTTCAATGAACCATGTGCTGTAAACGTTTTACAACGTTTAACATAATTGTTTTCTTAAACACCCGAATTAAATCCTCTTTAATTTCTGTCCGTTGGTGTAATTACCCATCAGCCTATATATACTGATCCCATCTTCTTCTTCAAAAACACAGAAAATATTCTTCTCGAACCTCTCTAAATTTTTCGTCTCCTTCGTACTGTTGCAGCTATTCATCGTTGCTCTGGGCAGAGCTAAGTCGGGGTCATTCTCTCAGCATCGTGTGCGACAACGAGATTCCGGTAGAGTGGGGATTTTACCACTAGGAGCGTTCGGATACCGTCTACACATAGACCCGGACTATCTCTTAGGGCAGTGCTACGTGTGCGACTTCCCCGGAGGCCGGTAACATTTAATTATTTTATTTTTCTTGCAGTTTTAAAACGAAGAATTGTGAAGAATTTCTAACAGTCATCACAGGAAAATGGGCATAATTAAGCATCACTAGTTGAGAATACTTTGTAAGTGATCGGATTTTAAGTGACCACATTGCGGTATCAAAGTTGCAAGTGGTCGTCTTTTGGGGAAAAGGAGACGATGTATATTTGTATTTGTAATCTTTTGGTTAATAGAAGATTGAGATTTGTCCGGGTGGTTATAGCCATCACATATGTGTGTTTGATCATGCTTGGTTGTCATGTAGAATGCAGGTTGTGGTAATATTCTCTTTGTGGATTCGATGGTCGACATTCATTCACATCTATCATGTATACGTCTGTAAATACCAACAGGTGGTATCCGAGCCTAATGTTACAAGCCGAAAATGATTGAGCTCTTTCACTACCAGAATAAGTCATATTAGCGACGTCCAAAAACATCGCTAAAATAGAAGAAAAAAACGTCGCTAAAACTGTTTATCGACGTATTTAGCGACATTTTCCTGTGGTCGCGAAAAGCCATATCGCTAACAGGCAAAACGTCGGTAATCGTAACTCTCACCGACGCTTACCGACGTAAGAAAACGTCGGTAATTCTTGAACATTTACCGACGTTCACCGGCGTACCGTCAGGAATATGGCGACGTTTGAGGCCAACGTCGGTAAATCCTGCAACATTTAGCGACGTATATCTAGTACTTACCGACGTTCACCGACTCTGTAGACGAGGGAAATCCTGGGACGTTTACCGACGCTTACCGACGCGACTATACGTCGGTAAGCGTCGGTATACATGGTGACTTATCGACGTTCAGCTGCGTCGCTAAACGTCGGTAAACGTCGCTAAGTTTCAAAAAAAATATTAAAAAAATTACAGAATGTCCACAGGATCACATTTTCTACCTGCAGTTCAATAAATAACAAAAAAACCACAAGCACATTTTCTTCCTGGGCTCGCCGACCCCTTCGGTGGAACACTCAATACCGGTACATCACAATAGTATAACAATCAACGCAAACAAGAGAAAAAGTCTACAACCAACATATGATAGGAACAAACACTAAAAAATAATCCACATGAATAGTATATCCACATGAATCCACATCCAATACTGAAAGTCTACACAAACAAATAATCAACATAAACAAACACTAAAAAATACTACAATCTCATAAAATAGTCCTAACTCAGACTACTGCGGATCTGGAGTAGGAGGGGCACCGCCGCGCCTCAAGGATAGGAACATCTCGTACTCCTCCCGTGAAATCGTCATCGATGAAGAAGGTAGTGACGTCGGTGGAGTCAGAGGTAGTGACGCCGGCGGAGTCGACGATGATAAAGGCGCACCCGGAGGACAATAACGCTCCAACGCTGCTAGTCGCTGGTGGTAGGAATCCAAGGTAGATAACAGTCTCGTACTGCTATCAACCATCGAATCCTACATCAACGTCAGTCTCTCGCCCATGGACAGCTGTGATGCCTGCAGATCCGTCACGCTGCGCTCTGTCGACGCTCTAAGATCAGTGACGTCCCGTTCTGTCCTCTCAGTCATATCCCTGAGCTCCATAATGCTGCGGTCAAGCGTATCCAATCGTGCTATGAGCGCAGCATCGTCCGTCTGGTGTTGCTCCTGGATCGTTGTAGCAGCTCGTCACGGACAGACTCCACCATCTACTGGACTCGGACAGGCTCCTGGGAGAGCTGTGGGCCATGCATACTAGCATGAAAGATCCTAGAGGACTGTGTCGCAACTAGGGCACCATAGGATTCCGTACTGTAGTACGTACCCCTGTGGAGACCACCAGCGGTGGTCACCCACAGCTCGTCCTCCGACTTAGCTGGAGCGGGCTGCGAGGAAGTACTGGCCTCTCCCGCAGCAGGTGCACTAGCAGCCGTCTGCTCCTTAAGCTGTTGAAACTCGGCCTAGAAAGCATGGATACTCTATAACTTCTAATGTCTAATGTACTTATTATTACTAAATACATAAATATTTATTTGCATGCATATTTACTAAGTTATATCAAAACTAACACAAAGTATTAAAATTAATAAATAGAATTGTAATACTTACATAGGCCTGCTCCACCCTCTCGTCAATAAGCTTCTCGTCCTTCCGATGTGTGGCCAGGAAGACAGTCACCATATTGGCGTCACCACCCCTCTTTACTTGTAATTAAATATATCAGGTTTTACTAATTTATCGGACTTGCATTAAAATAATATTTCTGAAATAAAAAGACATACCAGACGACGGAAATGTTCCGTCATCGGAATCAACCCACCTCACCACTTCGATCCCTGCTTCCTAGCCGCCTTGGCCTTCTCAGAATTCATTACAGTCCACTGATCAGGGTGATCCAATCTTGGATCGGCTTTCCGGCACGATCACGTTTTTTCTGATCATCAATAGAGTCGCGGATCAGCTTAGCAGCGACGGAAGAAAACATTCCCTCGATCATCTCGGCCCGGTGCAGTGGATAGAAAAATATATCAAGAAGAGTGCAAACCAAATATTTATCAGTTATATATAATATGCAAAAATTATATGATTCATGTTAAAAGCAAATATATTTTAACCTTGAAGCGCGCAAACCAGGGCCTTCCTTTCGTCCGGAGCATCAGAGTAGTTTATCCAAGGACCACCATAATCAGTCCTCAATAACTGGCCTAGGCGTCTCTGTACCGACGGGGGACGATATCTATACAGACATATTATATTCATGAGATAAATTAATTTATGAAAAACACAGAAAAACAATAATAAACCAAAACACTTACTTTGTACCGTCGGCCCAGATCTCCGTCATCGTCTTCTCCGGAGGTGCGCACGCATCATCTGCCTGATACTGGCCGGCCGTCGGCTCAGCCTCCTTCATCTGCTCATCTGTCTCCATCGTCGTATCAGCAGGAGGAACGCTACACTCGGGAGCAGTCTCAGGCCTGGAACTACTCGTCCCAGGAGATATGCCACGTAGCGTCATGGGCAGGCGGAGGTACTGTCCGATACAAAGGAGTACTGGGCGACGAGGATCCAGAGCCGATACCAGTAGGAGGTACCGAAGGAGAACCCCGTCCTCTGCCAGTACCAGTAGGAGGTACCGAAGGAGAACCCCGTGTCCCACGTCGGAACGATCTGCGACGACCTGTCATACCTGATAATAACAAATGATGAGATACAACAGATAATATAGACTAAAAATATGAAAGTACAACAAAGACAAGATAATAACCAAGACAACATATGATAATACATTTTACAAGAAACATCTAAGTCCAGATAGTATATTCTACAAGAAACATCTAAGTTCAGATAGTATATTCTACATGAAACATCTAAGTTCAGATAGTACATTCTACAAGAAACATCTAAGTCCAGATAGTACATTTTATAAGAAACATCTAAGTTCAGATAGTAACCAAAACTAGATAATAACCAACTCTACATAATAAGAAAATAAAAGTACATATCTCTCAATCATCTTCAGAATATTCATCTTGTTCGTCTTCCTCGACCTCATCTTCCTCTTCCTCCTCCTCCTTATCTTCACTTTCATCTTCGCCTTCGTCGGCTTCACCTTCCTCTTCGGATAATTCTACATCTTCTACATTAGTCATGTAATACGTAAATTTTGTGGAGTCCACATTAACAATATTGGTTACAAGAGGTAGCTCGTCCTCCTGATAAGCCTTTTCATCAACATCAAAAGTATCTCTAGCTTTAGTCTTGCATACTGCTCACCAGTCAGACTTCGTTGCTCCCTGTCTCGGATAAGCTGTGAAGTACACGAGCTGAGCCTGAATTGATAGGACAAATGGTTCGTAGCCTTGATATCTACGCTTGTAGTTTATATCCACAAGACCATGCTTGTCAATTTTCCAACCTTTATTTTCAATCAGATCGAACCATTCACACTTGAACAACACGGTCTTTGCTGGTTCTCTGCTATAATTATATGTCAACTCCACAATCTCTCGCAAGATGCCAAAGAAATTATTTCCTGGATCGACGTCTTTGTAGTTCGAAGATTTGATACACAAACAACTATTTTTCGTGGAATTAAGATCCAGGAAGCTGTCTCTGATCGGAGCATTTGTCAACTTGAACCTCAAGCCATTCACACAGTAACTTGGCCATATTTTAACGGCAACAATTGGTCCATTGGCAAGAGTTCTAATTAATTCAATCTCGGGTGAAATTAGACGATCGACCTGAATACCAAAGAAGAGATAGTAAGTTATTTATTGTCGTATTGCATTATAAGAGACCAGTAATTACTTAGCTGCTTACATATTCGCTCAACCAAGAAAGAAAATGACGTCTCATTTCTTCTTCTAATTCATCGTCTGTTAGGTAGGGTCTAACCGACCTCAATTCATCATTATACGTGCTGAAAAACAACAACGAATAAACCGCTGATTAGTAGTATAATATTGTAGTACCCCGTCCCACTCAGCCAATCGGAGGAATCGAAATGCCGACAGCATTCGGACTTAGCCTTGCAACGGCTGCTCGAAGACATCGCTCGGTCGAGGCGACCGCTCGCTCAGGTGGGGTAGCTTCGGTGAACTCGTCTCATCTTTGCCTTCACATAATAAATCGCATGTTTTCAACTTGCACAAGTAGGCTTGATAACAAAAGTGATGAATCCACATAGATAAGGGAATAATCCCGATGGGTCGAATTGAGTTAGAATATGGAAAGGTCCAACTGTTGGCTTAGAGTTGGTGCACGGCATACTTTGAAAATGACACTCGGTCCTTCGTCCCGTGGCTTAGGAGAAAGAAAAGTTGGTCTTCGCCACAAGCTAAAAGTTAGCCAAATTCATAGGCGTCGCCCGCATAAATGCTTCATAAAGCATGCACGGTCTCATCGCCCAAGACGTGGCATAGCATCTGCTTGCCCGATGGGTTAAGTTGTATTGCACGGCTTGTGGCATAAGTCTAGGCACCCCAAATAGCTTGGTTGTTCAAAGTCAAACGCGTGCACGGCACGTTCCCACGACACAAAGCTTGACGCAGCCTTTGCTCGTCAAGTTGTTGTAAAGTTAAGTTAGGCTATCAGAGTAGTAGCAAGCACGGCCCTATGAGTTCTACAGCATGGTATAACCACATAATCTTACGGTCTCAAGGCCCGTCATATAGAGTATGACTTGGGCGGTGGTGTCGCATGGAGTTCAAGTTGGTTTAAGTCACGATGTCGCGGACTTAGTGTTTTAAGGCACGGGCCACGGTTGACTCATTGGGTTTGGAAAGTGCTTCAAATATATAGTTGTTCTTAAGTTGAGTGAAATGATAGGACAAGAAAGAAGAATGCTCGCGATTGGTTCATCGAGGCAAGAAAGAAGAATGCTCACGACTGGATCGTCGAGACAAGGTCCCAAAAGTGAGTAGTATTGAACTTGGCCCTGAAAGATATGGTAACACTAGAAGTAGAATAACTGTGTGAGACGTCAGTTTGAGTCAAGTCTTGCATGGTCATTGGACAACTTGTACAAGGTAAAATAAACAGTCTCTCGAATGGCGACCCAGGCGGCCCATGGGAACCGTTGCGATGGTAGACATTTGTAGCTGTGCTGGATGACCGTACGGGTTAGCGGGGACTTGCAGCGGAGCTCGCTACTCGCGTTGGCAAGGGGCGTCCGTCTAATCAAAAGCTACAAAAGGAGTCCATTATAGCGCTGGACGCTAGTGACTAGTTCATATAGATGAGTCGGCATGGGCGGCGATCCGTGTGTATGCCTTTGGATTGAGTCGAGTATTGTGTTCACTATATATCAATGAGTCGAGTCAAATGCGTGTACGATCGGAACACAATGTTGGGCCTAAGATTTGGTTGCAACGTAGGCGACGTGCTTCGGCACGAGATGTGGAGTCGAGTCTTATGTTGGCGGCATATAAGTTGCATAGTTATGATTGAGTTGTCTTGAGTTTAAGTCAGGGAATGCCGCAAGACAAAGTCGGTCGAGTGACACTTATCCCACAAGTCTTGATTGGGTCAGTTGGTGATCAAAGTAGCAAGGGCCGCGAGGCGGCGATATGGTTAAGTCACACTGAGTTGCGAGGCACGGCCTCAATATGGATTTATAGCATGGTCACATGGAAATGGAGTCTCACCGTGTAGTTGCGTCTCTGATTTTGGGTCGTAAGGCAAACACGACTTGATAGGTTAACATTGATGTTGCAAGCAGGGGATGGTCTAGAGACACAAAATAGGTCAAGGCGTCGGTCCTAAAACTTATCCTAAGGCAAGAGTAGAAAGACAATCATAAAGGGACTATGTTACACAAAGTAAATCAAACGTGTTGGTTTTGTATGGGTGGGCGAGGAGCTCATTCCACCAGTACAGTTGAGTACTGACACCCATATAGTTTACATGTACAGGCACAGGTAGAAGCTCGTGGCGCGGAGCTCGCTTGGATGCGTCGAGGCACGGAGTTCCTTAGCGATTCGAAGCGTGCGGCCGCATGGATTCAAAACTTATACGGGACATAATGTATGGACGTCGTCTTCTGAAGCATCCGCTGGCTCAAGACTTGTATTTGAGAGATGAGAGAGAGAGCTGAGTGACTTGTAATATGAGAAGAGTGAGCTTGAGTGATTGTAATCTTGGCTTTGCGCCCCATTGTAACCTTTGCTTCAATATCAATAAAGGGCTCGTTTGAATAACTTGTGTTTTGTTCTAAATTTTTGCTGCATGTTTAATGTCTCTGCTTGGGACTTCTGTGCGACCACTACCAGAATAAGTCGTTTTTGCGACGCCTAAAGACGTCGCTAAAACGACAAATTACGTCGCTAAAAATATTTACCGACGCAATTACCTACGTTTTGGCCTTGTCGCGGAAACGTAAGTCGCTGATCTTTAAAACGTCGCCGAACGTCGCAAATATCGACGTTCACCGACGTATGATTACGTCGGTATATCCTGGGATATTATCGACGTCTACCGTCGTTTGATCGGTGGTTTAGCGACGTGGTAAAAGTCGCTACACGTCGGTAAAATCCTGGAAACTTACCGACATTTACCGTCGTTTAGTCGGTGAATTAACGTCGTTGAAAATGTCGTAAAACGTCGGTAAAATACTGGGAATTTGCTGACGTTTACCGTCGTTACGTCGGTGGATTGGCGACGACTATTATGTCACTAAATGTCGGTAATTCCTGGGATTATTACCGACGTTCACCGACTTTTACCGACGGTCTCCGACGTATAAGGACGTCGGTAAACGTCGGTACCCTGGAAAATTTTACAGATTTACCGACGTTTACCGACGCAAACGTACGTCGGTGGACGTCGGTAAACGTCGGTAAATCTGCAAAAAAAATACAGAATGTCCTTTTCTCCCTGCAGTTTAAAAGGATAACCATAAAGACACAGTATAACAGATATCCTTTTTCTCCCCGGGTTCGCCGACCCCTTCGGTAGAACACTCAACACCGGTAAACGTAAACCACAGAAGCACATTAACATCCAATTGAAATGAATAATAACATAAATAATAGTATAACACAATGTAGCAGACAACAAATAGAATGGGATCCAACAAATAGAATAGGATCCAACAAATAGAATAGGCACAACCAACAAGTATCCGAATAACCAAGTCTACACCAAATAACAAAGTCTACAACCAAATAACCAAAGTCTACACACAACCAACAAATAGAATAGGATCCAACAAATAGGATCCAAATATCCAAGTCTACACAACCAACAAATATCCAAGTCACAAACAAAGGATCAAACAAACACAAACAAACAATCCTAACTAGGAATACTAGGGATCTGGTGCAGAAGGGGCACCGCCGCGACGAAAGGATAAGAACAACTCATACTCCTCAAGTGAAATCGATACTGATGGAGCAGGCAGTGACGTCGGTGGAGTCGGTATCGATGAAGAAGGCGGTGGAGGCGGCGGAGTCAACGACGATAAAGGCGCACCCGGAGGACCAGCACGCTCCAACGCTGTAAGTCGCTGGTTGTATGAATCCATGGTAGATAACAGTCTATCACTGCTCTGGACCATCGAATCCGTCACCAATCTCAGCATATCGATCATGGTCACCTGTGCTGTCTGCAGCTCCGTCACCGTGCGCTCTAACCCTCCAACGTTGCGCTCTGTCCTCTCAGTCGTCTCCATGAGCTCTATAATGTCGCGGTCGAGTGCATCCAATCGTGCTAGCAGCACAGGATCGTCCATAGGGTGCTGAGACTACTCCTCGATCCGTCGTAGCAGGTCGTCATGGAGAGACTCCATCATCTGGTGGACTCAGACAGACTCCTGGGACGGCTGTGGACCATGCATACTAGCAGGAGATGCCCTAGAGGACTGGGTCGCAACTAGGGCGCCATAGGATCCCGTACCGTAGTACGTACCCCTATGGAGTCCACCAGCGGCGGTCATCCACAGCTCATTCGTCGACGGAGCTTGAGTGGGCTGCGAGGAAGTACCGGCCTCTCCTACATTATGTGCACTAACAGCCGCCCGTTCCCGCAGCCTCTGATACTCGGCCTAGAAAGTATGGATAGTACTCTATAATTTTAAATTTCTAATTAATGTACTTATTATTACTAACTACATGAATATTTATTTGCATCATATTTACTAAGTTATATTAAAATTGACATGAAGTATTAAATTAAGATAACGTATTGTAATACTTACATAGGTCTGCTCGGCCCTCTCGTCAATAAGGCCTTCGCCCTTCCGATGGGTGGCCAGGAAGACGGTCACCATGTCGGCGTTACCAACCTTCCTTACCTGTAATTAAATATATTATCTTAGTAATAATTTATCGGATTTGTATTAAAATAATATTTCTAAAAGAGAAAGACATACCAGATGACGGAAATGTTCCGTCATCGGAATCGACCCACCTCACCACTTCGAGGCATGTTGCCTAGCCGCCTTGGCCTTCTCCGACTTCTCCTTGTACCTTGGCTCGTCGAATCGAGCCTTCATCGCATTCCACTGATCAGGAGTGATCCAACCTTGGATTGGCTTTTCGGCACGATCATGAGCCTTCTGATCATTAATAGCGTCGCGGATCAGCTTGGCAGCGACGGCAGGAAACATCCCCTCGATAAGCTCGGCCCGGTGCGGTGGATAGAAAAACATATCCTAGAAGAGCGCAAACCAAATATTTATCAGTTATATATAATATGAATTAATTATATGATTCATATTAAAAGCAAATCTATTTTAACCTTGAAGCGCGTAAACCAGTAGTTCTTCCTTTCGTCTGGAGCATCAGAGTAGTTAATCCAAGGACCACCATAATTATGCCTCAGCATTTGGCCTAGGCGTCTCTGTACCTCTGAGGGACGATATCTATACAGACATATTATATTCATGAAAAAAGTTAATTTATGATAAAAACAGAAAAAAAAAATTATAAACCAAAACACCTACTTTGTACCGTCGGCCCAGATCTCCGTCCTCCTCTACTCCGGAGGTGCGCACCATCATCTGCATGATGCTGGTCGGCCGTCGGCGCAGCCTCCGCCATCTGCTCATCCGTCTCCATCGTCGTATCAGCAGCAGGAACGCTAGACGGGTGAGCACTCTCATTAGGCCTGGAACTACTCATCCCAGGAGATATACCACGTGACGTCGTCCCAGCAGGCCCAGCTACTGTCCGATATGTCAGAGTAATCGGCGACGAGGATCCAGAGCCGGTACCAGTAGGAGGTACGGAAGGAAAACCCCGTCCTCTAGCAGTACCTGTAGGAAGTACCGGAGGATCATGACCTCGTCGTCCCCCTTTTCAGAACGATCCACGATGACCTGCCATACCTGATAACAGCATATGATAATACAACAAATAATAGAGACTAGAAATATGAAAGTACAACAAAGACAAGATAATAACCAAGACAACATATGATGATACATTCTAAAATAAACATCTAAGTCCAGATAATATATTCTAGAAGAAACATCTAAGTTCAGATAAGTATATCTCTCTCAATCATCTTTAGAATAATCATCTTGTTCGTCTTCCTCGACCTCATCTTCCTCTTCCTCTTCATCTTCACTTTCATCTTTGCCTTCGTCGGCTTCGTCTTCCTCTTCGGATAATTTTACATCTTCTACATTATGTGTCGTGTAATGCGTAATTTCCGTGGAGTCCACATCGACAATATTGGTTACAAGAGGTAGCTCGTCCTCCTGGTAAGCTTTTTCGTCAACATCAAAAGTATCTCTAGCTTTAGTCTTGCATACTGCCCACCAGTCAGACTTTGTTGCTCCCTGTCTCGGATAAGCTGTGAAGTACACGAGCTGAGCCTGAGTTGCTAGGACAAACGGTTCGTAGCCTTGATATCTACGCTTGTAGTTTATATCCACAAGACCATGCTTGTTAATTTTTCAACCTTGATTTTCAATCGGATCGAACCATTCACACTTTAACAACATGATCTTTGCAGGTTCTCTGCCATTATTATATGACAACTCCACAATCTCTCGCAAGATGCCAAAAAAAATCATTTTCTGGATCGACATCTTTGTAGTTCGAAGACTTGATACACAAACAACTATTTTTCGTAGAATCAAGATCCAGGAAGCTATCTCTGATCGGAGCATTTGTCGACTTGAACCGAAAGCCATTGACACAGTAACTTGGCCATATTTTAACAAAAGTAATTGGTCCCTTGGCAAGAGTTCTAATTAATTCAATCTCGGATGAAATTAGACGATCAACCTGAATATCAAAGAAGAGATAATAAGTTATTTATTGCGCAGTTGTATTAGAAGAGGCCAGTAATTACCGAGCTACTTATATATTCGCTCAACCAAGAAGGAAAATTATGTCTCATTTCTTGTTCTAATGCTTCGTCTGTTATGTAGGGTCTAACCAGCCTCAACTCATCATTATATGTGCTGGAAAACAACGAAGCAACCGCCGATTAGTACAATAATATTAGCTTATACTATTATATTGAGATGACGTAAACTCATCATTCCTTACTTACCCCTCTAGCTTCTCCACTTCATCCTCGTCGCAATTGAGTAATACATACAACTGAGCAGCCCTTAGCTCTTCGTCATTCAAATATCTCTTCTTCATTTTCCCCGAAGGCTTTCCGGACGCATTGAATACTTTTAGTATTCTATCATTAAATTCTTGATATCCGTCGTCGTTTCTCGGAGCCCTCGTTCTATTCGTAGCAACATGAGGTTTGAAATAGGAGGAGCAAAAATTTGTAATCTCCTCGAGAATATAGGCTTCACAAATAGAACCCTCGACCCGAGCCTTATTTTTCACCTTTCTTTTTAGGTGATTCAAATGTCGCTCGAACGGGTACATCTATCGATATTCGACGGATCCACCAACACGTGCCTCGTAGGAAAGATGAATCGGCAAATGCTCCATAGAGTCGAAGAATCCAGGAGGAAATACCCTCTCTAGCTTGCACAGTGTTACCGCAATGTCCTTCTCTTGCTTTTCTAGACGATCAACGAACAATTTCTTAGAACAAAGGTCCCTGAAGAATATGCTAAGCTCTTTCAATGGATCTCAAACTGCCTGCGGTAAGAATTCCCGAAATGCAATCGGAATTAACCGCTCCATGAATACGTGAAAATCATAGCTCTTCATACATGTCAGTTTGTTCTCCTTGAGGTTGACGCATCTTCTCAAGTTCGAAACGTACCCATCTGGAAATTTCAGACCTTGAATCCACCTACAAAGCCTCACTTTATCCTTCTTCTCCAGTGAGAAAATTGCCTTAGGCTGCTTCAACTTTCCATTCCCGTCCTCTATCAAATGCAATGTCGGACGTCTACATATTTCTTCCAAAGTCCAATCTAGCCTTTGGATTGTCTTTCGTCTTCCCCTTTACGTCCATTACAGTATTAATTATGTTGTCAAACACATTCTTCTCGATATGTATGACATCAAGGTTATGTCTAATCAGATTGGTGCTCCAATATGGAAGATCCCAGAATATACTCCTCTTCGTCCAATTATGAGTGCGACCAAATTCGACACACTTGTAGCCCGTAGCAGGCTGCTTAATAGCTCTTGGTAAATCTTTTACCTCTTTCCATATCGTGTATCCGGGCCACCTTGGCGGGAGATTAGCCTTCTCCACAATGCCAGCACGAAAAGCATTCATGTTCCTCCGGTACGGATGATCCTTCGACAGGAATTGTCGATGACAATCGAAGAAGGACGATTTGCCTCCGTATTTCAAACGGAAAGCCTTAGTGCTATCCATGCAATACGGACATGAAAGACGACCATGCGTGCTCCATCCAGATAACATTCCATATGCCGGAAAGCCATTGATGGTCCACATAAGTGCTGCCCGTATCTGGAAATTTTGTTTTCTAGATACATCGTACGCGTTGGAACTTACTTCCCACAGATGATTCAACTCATCAATCAATTGCTGTAAATACATATCGATGTTCCTTTTCGAATTGTTCAGACCTGGGATAATAACGGTGAGGAACATATACGGAGTCTTCATGCACATCCAAGGCGGTAGATTATACGGGGTAACGATCACAGGCCAACACGAATACTGGGATCCCGAAAGTTCGAATGGGGTAAAACCGTCGGAGCAGAGACCCAATCTGACATTACGCGAATCAGAAGCAAAATTTGAATCTCTCGATCAAAGTGCTTCCATGCTTCTCCATCAGATGGGTGATCCAACACTCCTTCGGTATGTTCCCGCTTATGCCAACTCATGTTTTCTGCTGTTTCCTTCACCATAAACAACCGCTACAACCACGGCGTCAACGACAAGTAGTGCATCGAAGAGGTAGGCTTCCTGGCACCAACAGACTTTCCTCTACCACATGCCTTGTAGCGATCGACACCACAAAATCTGCAGGCGTCTTCATCCTTGTCGTCTTTGTAGTACAATATGCACCCGTTGCGACAGGCATCGATTTTTTCGTATCCCATCCAGAGCGATCTAACCATCCTCTTAGACCGGTAGAAGTCTTTAGGCAACTTCGCACCCTCAGGCAATATTTCTATAAGCAACTCCATAAAACGGTTGTAGCAATCTTGCGACATGTTAAAATCGGACTTGATGCTCAACAATCTTGTAACCACCTCCAACGGTGAATGATCCTCACAACCAGGATATAATGGAGTCCTTGCATTCTCCAGCAACTCCATGAACTGTGCAGCATCGGGGTTCGGTGCCTTCTCAGGTGCATCATGATCATCCGGATCGAAACTAGGCCCGGCAGCGTCAAAAACCATGTTCACCAACCCATCGTCGTAAGGAACGTTGTTGTGGACATCCATATAAGGCTCGTACTCCGATGCTAAAGACACAAGTTCTCCGTGCTCGCTCCACTGATAGTAATTCGGTGTGAAACCCTTCGAGTATAAATGATACGTGACATCCACTTCTGGATGATATTTCAAGTTGCGACATCTCACACAAGGACACTTAATTTTGGTACCGTCCATGTACTGAGGGAACGCCTTGGCAAACTGCAGGAACTGGTGTACACCCTCTTGTTTTCCATAAAGAAATTTTCTTTATTTGTTGTGTTTCTGGGAAAATTACAACTGTAGGAATCCGATCTAGAAGACGATCGCTTTATCCCTTGGACTATGCGAAGAAGAAAAGCTCTCAAAATTTTGACAGTAGATATCAATGTATCTGTCCAATGAATGAGAAAAAGAACTCTATTTATAGAGTCAAAAATAATAACTGAAAAGATAACTGTCTTCACAGCCTGTGCTTAGTTAAAAATCACGCAGGATTTAACATACGCAAGGCTGTGAGCAGTTACTGGACGTGGCCTGTAACTGTTGGACACATGGCAATCATGCATGAGTCGTGCGCAAGTTACAAGACACGCAGGCGAGAGATCAGTGGCATGGCTGCCACGTACTCCAATTTGATAAAATCCACGCAGACTTGTTGAAGACGAAATCCACGCGAACTCGGTGTAGAAAGCTTCAAAATCTACGCAAACTTGGGGCAGGAAGCTTCAGGATCCATGCAGACTTCGAGGCAAAAAACTCAAAAATCCACGCAAACTTGAGGAAGAAAACTTCAGAATCCACGCAAACTTGAGATGAAGATCACAAATACACGCAGACTTGAGATAGAACTGCCAGCTGTCTTGATTCGGCGTATCTCGACTGACACAAAATCTCTGACAGTGATTGCTTTGTCAGTCGCATTAAATGACAAGAAACCCTTTTGGTACGCCAACTTGACGAAGGCTGAGTCTTGCTGAAGAAGATTTCGAAAATCACACAATAGACGGCGATGATCTCTCGAAGTCTGTGCATACGTGGCATACGAAGAGACATTCTTCGACTGTTATGCTGTCAGTCATAATTACTCTCTGACAAATGATGAGCTGTCTCCCCAGCGTGATTTGTTTATATTGTCTGGATCAACTGAGCGTGACTTTTGACTCTGTCTTGATCAACTCAGCATGACTTTCATTTTTGAGGCCTACAAAACTCCCTTCAAAGTTTTCGAAAAATGATAAATTATTTCGAAATACTTTAAAAACAGAGATGATAAAATGGATTTAGTCACGCTGAGATGACTCCAAAATTTTTCGGAAGTCGAAAAGACTTCGAAGTTCTTTGAAAACATCCAAATGAACTTATTAAATGTCATAATGACTCTTCGTTCTCCGAGACTGATTGTATCCAATTTATGGTAGAATATGAACCGTCGGCGAGCTCTGTTATATAAACAGGGAGAAGATTCATTTTTAATCTTCATCTTACGTCAATATGACACCAAAGGAAGAAGCTGAGGAAGAAGCACGCAAGTTGGGCTTTTGTTCCCATGGTGACCCCACTTTTGGGGGTGAAGAGCCAGAGCCCCTTGTCTTCGAGCTCAAAGATGATCCCTTGCAACTAGCCAAGAATTTCTTGAGCTATTTTGGCTTGGATGGCTCGTCCTCTTCTGATGGGCGCAGCTTCATAGAGCAGCGTGAAATGTTTAAAGCTCTGTTGCACTGTCTGGGAGTTAGGAGCGTAGAAGAACTAGGCACCAAGCTCAGTCGCTCTGGAAAATAGAGCGTGACTTTTATGCTTTTGTTGTACTCTTTTTGTCTTGTCTTTTGTAAGGCCATCAGTGCCTGTCTTGAAGAATGTAGTACAACTTTTGCATTGAACAGCGTGCATTAATGAAGAATGTTAATTAGCACTCTTTGACTGTTTCCAATGTTGCGCTGTCTTCCAAAGCACACGTGTCATTCATTCCATGGTTTACGAGCGCTATTTATGCGGATCTTTTCCAAGAATAGACTTGTACTTTGTCCTTTAAATAGGCAGCTGAGTTTCAAAGATACTCATCTCTCATTCTTCTTCTTCTTCTCTGAGAACGAAATTTTTGAGAGATTTCATTCTCAAAACAGGAAAGCAATGCCTTCTAATGTTCGATTTCTGCATACTGTATCAAACATAAATCTGCCAATCTTCAGCACCAAACTTGAAGGTAAGCTAGTGTAGTATGCGTACTTATTCTGTTGCTGTTGAAGAGAGGCTTTCTGTTTCTTGTTTCTGATTTGAACAATACACGCCTGTCTCTGTTTGATAAATGCATACTGAATAATTTCTGTTGATCTTTCTGCAGAAACTTGGCTGAAAATTTTCTTCAGAACTGGCATTGGGGATGTGGATGCTGTGGAGAATATCCTGCTGACATCTACATCAGGGAGCTCATACGCTTTTGACGCGTAAATCAGACAACTCAGAACTCTTCGTGGGATAGAAGGGTCTTCCTTAGATGGTAGGAAGAGCCTTTATACACGAGAGTTGGATGGTGGAGTCAACTCTACTACCGAGAAATCGGGTAGTAGAGTTCCTTTTACGGGAGAACTAGGAATTGTATCCCAAGGTTGGATACATTCATGTCTCCTCTGAAAGGTCGCTCT
Organism: Iris pallida; assembly: GCA_029216955.1. Lineage (NCBI taxonomy): Eukaryota > Viridiplantae > Streptophyta > Magnoliopsida > Asparagales > Iridaceae > Iris > Iris pallida. The sequence continues at coordinate 8,229,498 of JANAVB010040218.1, read as the reverse complement.
TAATCCACCAGTTGTATTGGCAGCACCACGACTTCGGGCTGCCATACTCTGTGGTTCTCCTCTCGTCTGAGAGAGAAGACCAGAGTTTGATTCCTGCTGATCTGGTCGTGACTGAGACCCAGACAGTCAGGAATTGCCACCAACAACGAACCTGACGGAGAAGGTCCGACGGAGAAGATCCAAAGAAGAAGATAGATCTCTATTAGGTTATCGTTGTGGTGTAGAATGAAAATCCAAGATTTGTAATAGATTTCCATTATGATTTGTAAGAAAGTCTAAGAAAATGTAATAGACTTTTTTGTGGTGAAATGAGAATGGAAATGATAATTCTTCTATGCTCAATGATTTGTATTTGTGGATGAATTGTGGACATGATAGATAATAAAATCATCTTTTCTGTTTTAGAGTATATGATATTATCAGAGGTATTATGGACGTGATAATATATAGAAACTCAAAAGAAAATAGATTGATTTCTATGTAGAGGTCAAAACATGACAAATGAGTAAGTAGATTCGGAATTGATTCAGAGGTTATGAAAACATGATAAATAACGAATCCCCACTTTATGAATTGATAGAAGATTATGAACGGACGAACCGTCGGATAAATGAACGGATGAACCGTCGGATGAATGTAATAAATGAACGGATGAACCGTCAAGCATTAAATGGATGTGTGAATTGTCGAATGGATGTGATGCTTCGTTGTTTGAGGAACTTCTGCCTATAAATATAGCAAAAATCAGACAAGAATGAACACTTCTATTCCTCAACATAAAAATGTCGTCTGGAGAAGCATTTAAGAAGACTGAGACTGCCTCAAAAGTTCAGAAAGGAACTGAAGAACGTCCTGCTGATTCAGTTCAATCGAAGAAGGTGGAAGCAGGCGAAGGTTCGTCTGTCCCCAAGCCATCAAGAGACATTCTGGATTTCCTGCTTGAACCAGGAAGGACATGAGGATGGCTGCTTGCAAATTTCTTGTGGGTTCTAGCAAGGAGGTTCTCGACTCTTTTGCTGATCACGTCTTCGAGAAGGACAGTAGTGGCCCACGTCCAAAAGTAGAGAAGGATGATAGTGATCTTCCTTAATATCATGTATCATCATTCATGAAAATAAAATAAAAATTTTATTTTTAAACATGAATTTGTCTGATGATTACAAGTATTTACATTTATACATAGTACTTTTTAAGGAATTTGCCATTAATAGGCATCAAAACTTTTCGACCATCCAATTCTGAGAGTTGATAAGCTCCATTTGAGAAAACTTTGCTCACAATATAGGGACCTTCCCACTTTGCGTCAAATTTGCCCTTACTCATATGAGTCATAGTCATAGGACGTCTGACTGTTAGAACAAGTTCTCCTTTTTGATATGATCGAACTCTGACTTTTTTTATTAAAAGCTCTTGAAATTCTAGCTTGATAGAATTCAATATTTTGTTGAGCAGATAATCGCTTTTCATCCAGAGCTTCTAATTCCTGAAGTCGAAGACGATCGTTACTTTTAGCAGTGAGTTCATTAGCGATTACTATCCTTAAAGAAGGAATTTGAATCTCTAATAGAAGAACAGCTTCGCAACCATATACCAGAGAGAAAGGTATACATTTGGTAGCATTACGAACTATAGTGCGATAAGCCCACAAACATTCCCCGAGCTTGTCACTCCAATTACGTTTGTTAGTGGAGACAAACTTCTTTAGAAGTTTGATGATAGTCTTGTTGAAAGCTTCTGCTAATCCGTTAGCTGCTGGATTATATGCGGTAGAAGCAACATTATTGATCCGGTGATCGTCACAGAATTGAGTAAATTTCTGACTGACGAACTGTGGTCCGTTATCATGAACAATGCGTCGAGGAACACCAAATCTGTAGATGACGTGGTGCTTAATAAAGCTGATAACATTAGACGTCTTAACTTCAGATAAAGGAATGGCTTCGGCCCATTTGGATAAGTAATCAGTTATTGCGAGAATGAACCGATGACCTTTAGATGACGGTGGATTGATCAGGCCGACAATGTCCATGCCCCAAGCTTCGAAGGGCCATGATGCTGCCGTCGGATGTAGAAATTCCGAGGGTTAATGAATAAAATCCGCATGGATTTGACAAGCTTTACACTTCTTTGCGTATTCGATAGCATCAGATACCATGGTGGGTCAATAATAACCCATACGTCGAATACGGTCTTGAAGTTTTGGTCCTGGCTGATGTGCTCCACAAATTCCATCATGTGCTTCACGAATGATTTGTTGAGCCTCGTCACCGGCAACACATCGAAGGAGTAAACCATCATAAGCTCGACGATATAAGGTCTTTGTTGTATGATTGTAATAGAATCTAAGTGATCGTCGTCTGATAGATGCTGCCTCACTCGGATCATCCGGAAGAATATCATATAATACGAGATCTAAGAAAGGAAGTCTCCAATCTTTATCCGTATTCTGATTCTCAGTCGAGTTACTGAAGATGAATTCCATGCTGGAATCGGATGAAGATGATATCGATTTACGACTGAATCCAAATCCTCTTGTTGTGTTGACGTCATGAGATGTTGATTCTTCAATGTCAACTGGAAGTCCTAGAGTCAGGTTATTTTCAAGATAAAATAATTCTCGATTACGAACAACAATCATTTGTTGCCGTCTGATTGGGATAGCCAGCACCGCTGCAAGATTAGCAAGGGCATCAGCTTCTGTGTTACATGCTCGCCTAACATGTTCAATGAAGAATTTTTCAAACGAAGAAGCCATAGATATAGCTGTTTTATGATAAGGAACCAGATCTTGATGGCGAACTTCATAAGTACCCCTGATCTGATTGACAATAAGTTTAGAGTCTCTATACGCCTCCAAATGTTGAATATTCAGATGTTTAGCGAGTTGAAGACCAATAAGTAATGCGTTGTACTCAGCTACATTGTTTGAACACGGCTGATCGAGAGAATAAGCTCTTTGGATAGCAAGACCTTCTGGCGATACAATAACAATTCCAACTCCAGCGACAATATCGCCATTAGGACCAATTCTTGATGCTCCATCAAAGAATAGACGCCAAGTAGGATCTTCTTCAGCAATTTGATTTGAATCTAGGACTTCATCTGGGATTTCATCATAGAGTTTTGAATTTTCTGGAATTGAGTGAGCAGCCAGAAAATCAGCTAAAGCTTGTCCTTTGACTGATTTCTGAGGAATATAGTGCATGTCATACTGAGCAAGTAGGATTCCCCAGTTAGCCAATCGAGAATTCAAAACACTGGGTTTTTTCATCATGATCCGTATAGGATTGATCCTGGAAATGACATGAATAGTCTGGCCAATGATATAATGACGTGTCTTTTGGACAGCAAACATCAAGGCTAGACATTCTTTTTCAACCGGTGAATATCGAGGTTCAGCTCCAGTCATAGTGCGGCTGAGATAATAAATGGCTTGTTCATGGCCATTTTGATTCTTTTGAGCGAGTAATGCACCCAATGAATGACTCATTGCTCGAGTATAGAGGAGGAACGGTATTCCTGAGACGGGAGGTACCAATACTGGAGGGCTCATCAGATATTGTTTTATATTATCGAATGCTTTCTGACATTCATCATTCCAGACAAAAGAGATACCTTTCTTCATAAGTTTGTTGAATGGTCTGCAGCGTCCTGATAAATTAGAGATGAATCTCCTGATATAAGCGATTCTTCCTTGAAATCTTCGTAGCTCTTTTAAGGTGCGTGGAGGACGCATCTCTTGGATGGCTTTGATCTTCTCGGGATCCACGTGTATACCTTTAGAGGTAATGACGAAGCCAGAAATTTACCACTAGAGACGCCTAAGAAGGACTTAGTAGGGTTCATCTTTAATTGATGCTTACGCATTAGATCAAATATAGCCTTCAAATCTTGGATATGATCCTCCTTTTGTCGACTTTTGACTGCAATATCATCAATATAGCATTCGACTGTTTTCCGCAAATGTTCACGGAATATAGTGCTCATAGCTCGTTGATAAGTTGCTCCTGCATTCTTGAGACCGAATGGCATAACTGTATAACAGTATGTACCAATCGGCGTTCTGAAAGAAGTGTGCTTCTCGTCCTCTGGAAATATTTTAATCTGATTGTACCCAGAATACCCGTCCATGAATGACATTCGTTCAAATCCACAGGTATTATCAACCATGACATCAGTGATTGGTAGAGGAAATTCGTCTTTAGGACATGCCGCATTGAGATCGCGGAAGTCTATGCATACTCTGATCTTGCCAGTCTTTTTAAGAACAGGAACAATATTAGCCACCCAATCGGGATGTTGTTCCTCTCTAATAAACCCAGAGGTAATGAGTTTATTGACTTCAGCTTCAATTGCATCCATGATGTCTGGACGAAATCGTCGCTGTTATTGTTTGATCGGTTTACTATTCGACAAGATATTGAGTTTGTGAGTTGCAATTTGAGGATCAAGCCCTGGCATATCTTCATAACTCCAAGCAAAGACATCGATGTAATCACGAATGAGTTTGATCATGTCTTTCTTATCAGTTTCTGAAAGACTTTCACTGATGAATATTAGTTTGGGAGATCCCTCTTCACCAACATCTATTTGAACAAGTTTATCTTCAGTCGGAGGTTCTTTTTGCTCGAAACGGAACTCCCATTGATTATCTAATCTTTGGGCCCACTGTTCTGATTCAGGTGAGATTTCAAACTCTTCTTCGTCTTCATCACTTTCTTCAGAATGGTCAATGGAAACCATGTTGGAAGACAAAATGTTGCAGTAGAGGTCCCCGATACTTGTATCGGAATCCCAAGAAGTGGTACTAGAAGAATCAGATCTCTTATCTTCGTCAGACTCGGGATCTTCATGGATAATATTGATGAAAGGAGTAGGAGCAGTATAACCCAATCCGCATTTCGTCCTTCCATATTTCAAAGGAGGAATCCGGACAGGTATTTTTCTTCCTTTTCCATCATTGAGGCCAGTCCTGAAGTCATAGCCCATATTTTTGATGATGTCTCTAGATTGCTGACTATAACGACGTAGTTGTAATCTTCCAGTATCATCATTTTTGTCATCATCTTCAAGATCAGAAGGATTTTGAGGCCCTTTGTAGAAGAATATTGGAATGTCTTCTGGCTTTCTGCTGGGAACTAGAAAGTATGAAGATTGTACAGGTTCTAGAGATACATCTGTATGAACAGTCTGTACAACTCCTATGGTTATTGTGTTCAAGTCATCTAACAGATGTAAATAACTATGAACATAATTACACACATCAACGTACTGCAAAGGTGGAAACTTTTCATTAAATGTAAAAGCAGCAATATTTACATTGGGAGAAGGCTGAGCCTTAGAGATTTTAGCCAAGTCAATGACTAAAGGGGGAGAAGAAGAAGAAGCTTTGTTTCGATTAAGATCGATAACAAATGGCTCAGAAGAGGTGAGCTCCCTTGAAGTTTGAGTAGGAAGAGTAGTCCGCCCTCCAACTGGAATTAGCAGAGTATCTTGTGAAGATACAGGAACTGTAGTACGCCCACTGACAGGAATGATCAGTGTATTTTGAGTAGATGACTGAGGTAACGGAAAGATCCGTCCACTCACTGGAATGATAAAAGAATTTTCTTCAGAGGGTTTAGGAGATTGTTGCTGAGTAGTTCGACCTTTAACAGGGATTATTAAAGTCTCACTTTGTACATCTTCTTTCTCCATAGCTTGTATGATCCTTGTATACTCTTCTTTGTACATTCGGGAATCGTTGAAATAAGCTTCAACCCCATGGAAGGGATTTATATCAGCAACTTCTTTTTGTACTCTTCCATTGCTATCAATGTATTTAAAACATTGATGAAGAGTAGAGGGCACCACATTATTTTCATGAAGAAAGGACCTCCCCAGAAGAAGATTATAGGATCCCACGATCTCGATCACATAGAAAGTGACTTTAGATCTGAAATCGCCTATCTGAAGCTTCAGATGAATCTTTTCCAAAGGCTCACTTCGGCTTTGATTGAATCCCAAGATAGTAGTAACCGTCTTGGAGAGCTTGTGAAGAGGGATTTTTAGTTCATCCAACAAACTCTTTGGCATTATGCTTATAGCAGACCCTGGGTCAATGAGGATACGATCTATCTTCATCGTATCAATATAACCAGTGTAGTAGAGAGGTCGGTCATGTCGATATCCTCCAGTAGCATGTCGTCTTGTGTAAAGGTGATATTTGGGATAATCTCCAGTACACTGTTGCAATGTAAGCAAGTGGCAGGTTCCGCATCTGGCTTCTTCAATTGTGCAAGACAAGAGTCAGCTTGTAGAAGTGCTTCACTTAACGTCTTCCGAGTTTCTTTAGAAAGACGTAGAAGTTCAAAAAGGGACATTCTAGCTGGAGTATTAGCAAGTTGAGCCAAAATGTCGAAGTTGTAAGGCTTCTGAAGTCCAAGAGGAAAAGACTTCTTGATTGGCTTATCAAACCGAGCCTGTTGTTTGCCTTTCTCCAGAGCCGTAGGCTTGGGAGGAACAGGTTCAGTGGATGATTCTTCTTCAGGAGGAACATTAGGAGCATCTTTAGCATCTGAAGGGATATCAGTAGGATCTTCAGGATTTTTAGAATAATCCTTTAGGTAAGGTTTCCCCGTTCGAGTAGCACTAACAAGTGCTTCTTCTTTGTCTTTTGGCTCTGTGTCAGAGGTAGACCCAAGAGAAGTCATATGACATGACTTGATCTTTTCAGCCTTCTTGGATTTTTGAGAAGAAATCTTTTGAGGAGAAGGCGATTCAAAATCTGCCACTAGATCAGGATGGATCCACATGATTTCCCCTGTTTCCAAAGTGATTGGCACTAATCCTTCAGACTGTGGAGGAGGAAGATTCACTATGTCAAGAGTTGCCTTGGGAATAGGAACAATCCCACTTTCAAGGAGTTGAGGAGGGAAATCTCCAAATTGCATAGAGACGACGTTGGAGGTGACGGTCTTCTCTTTTGGAGTAAGAGAGATAGCTCCAGATTTAATCATTTCTTGGATCTTTCCTTTCAATACATAACATGTACGAATTGTGTGACCCAGCATTCTGTGATATGGACAGTATTTAGGATGATCTGTCTTACCAGCTTCATCAGGTTTCTTGATCTCTGATAATTGTATTTTATTACCTTTCAGCAGACATTCAAAGATACCAAGGACATCGTCGTCGTCAAAAGAATATTCTTCTTTGGGACGAGGTGTTCTTGATTGTTGAGTTGTAGAGGCAGGAGTTTGAACATTTGATACATCTTTGCTCTGAAGATTAACTTCAAGAGTTTCTTTTCCTTTGCGAGCATTATTTTTATTGTTAGCACCTTGTCCTGTTTCTTTAGGAGTCATCTGCACTCCTAAACCTTTGAAGGTTTCAGCACTGATTTCTGCAGCTTTGGCACTAACTATGAAGAAAGGCCAATCTTGAAATTGAGTGGACCCTGTCCACATACTGATGATTGGCAACAAGTTTGATTTGCACGTGTCAATGGTGACAGCATCAGGAGTTCCAAGAGGCATCTTCAGAGCTTCTCTTCGAAACCGTTCAATGTATTCCTCTGTAGATTCATTATTTTTCTGCTTGATTCTAATAAGAGCAGACATAGTCATGTCATTAAGCCCTTCATAGAACCTTTCAAGAAACATCTGTTTGAAACCAGCAAATGAGGTAATACTCCCATCTGGGAGACTCCTATACCATTCATAAGCCGTTCCCTTGAGACATCCAATAAATACCCGAGTAAGGAGGGCATCACTTGGTTGCAGTTGATCAGTCATCACTTCAAAGTGATTAATAAACTGACTTGGAGAAGTGGTTCCATCATAGAATGAGATAGTAGGAGGCTTGTATTTAGGAGGATATGATACTTGCTTCCATTCTATCGGATAAGGCTGTTTGATACCTAACCTTTGTAAACCATCCTTCTGTTTGAATGCCTCGAATTGAGTTTTGAGATTCTTCAATTCTTCAGAGACAACTCCCGAAGATTGTGGAGTTGTGGCTTGTAGAGAATAGTTGGGAGGAGGAATAGCATTGTAAGCACTACCCCCAGCTCCAGAGAGACTAGGATTTGGTTGAGCTGGTCCAGGAGTATTGGATTGTACTGCTGGAGGAACTTGTACTGGACTTATATCAGTATCAACTGGTATGGCATCTGATACAGTCTGTCGATTTTGCAACTGAGCTGTCATGAGTTCATACATCGGCTTTATTGTGTCAGTCATAGACTTCATTTGCTGTTCCAAAGAAGCAATTCTTTGATCTTGAGGAGTCAAGGAAGAAGAAGGTTCATCAGTATTCCCATCAACCATGTAAGTCGTGACTGTATGAGGGATTATTGATGAACTAGTAGATGTTGTATGCTCTGAATCATTGCTTCGTGCATCAAAGTCAACTATAGGAGAATTACCCCCAGTAGGAAGAGGTGGGAAGTTAAATTCTCCAAGGAATTCAGAATCAATTTCAGGGATCAAATTTCTTTGACTAGAAGCCAGGACTCTTGCTCTGGTGTTTCTATATACTCCATCTGGACTATCAACTCTACCCCCGGTGTCCCGAGAAGTCATGTTGACAGAGGCAAATAAAGGCTCATCTTCATCAGGCATAGGTTCATACTGAATCCTATTGAAGACAGACTGTCGTTTAGTTTGACATCTGTATTGCATTGTGATTCTTGGCTGGAAGTCACATTCATGATCACCATGGTCTTGAACCGTTGATTGACATCTGCAGTGAATTATGACTCTTGGATAGAAGTCACATTCAGCATGTTCTTTTAACATGGAATTACTCCTTCTCTTCTGTTGAAGATATTCCCGTAAATCTGTTTGTGAAGATTGAGGAGTATATTTCCTGTTCTTGGGTCTTAATGGCTCCTGATTATATAAAGAGTGATTAATGTAAGCCACATAGTTTCTTGCATACTCTGCATCTGGATCTTTTATCTTCATATCCAATTGGTATGGTTTCTTAACACCAGAAGTGCTGAGTTTTGTTCTTAAATCAGTGGAAGGTAACACATTGGTTTTGGAAACATGGAGTTTTCCTTCCATTGATCTGGATATTTGCAGAGAAGGAAGAGTTGAACCACTCCTTTGATTAGGAGTTGGTAACAGACCCTCTTTAATGGACAGATTCTGTGCCCAATTTGAAGAAGTCATAGGAGAAGATATTAAGGAATATTTCTTCTTAGACTCATTCAGATTTTGAGACATAGAATTTCCAGAAGGAAGAGTAGTCAAAAGACCATCTCCTTTCCTTTGACTAACAAAAGTATCAGTCAAAGTTGTTCCTGAAGTAAAAACTACAGGAGCAGAAGAAACAACTAAAGAGTTATTCCTTTTCGAAGGGACTTTGTGTGGAAGACCACCCCCAGTTCTAGTAGAACTCGGTAAAGAAGAAGAGATAACTAAGGAGTTATTCTTCTCTGATGAAATACACGCTGAAACAGATTTGGCTAAAGAACCAGTACTGTTAGCGTGACTTTTGATTTTAGAATTACACGCTAGAACAGATTTGGCTAAGGAACCAGTACTGTCAGCGTGACTTTTGAATGTGGGATTACACACTGGAATAGATTTGGCTAAGGAGCCAGTACTATCAGCGTGACTTTTAGAGTTGAATTTGCACGCTGAAACAGATTTGGCTAAGGAGCCAGTACTGTCAGCGTGACTTTTAGAGTTAAATTTGCACGCTGGAACAGATTTGGCTAAGGAGCCAGTACTGTCAGCGTGACTTTCAACTTTGGAGATACATACTGGAACAGATTTGGCTAAGGAGCCAGTACTGTTAGCGTGATCTTTGATTGCTGTCATCTTCGAGTGCACAAGAGTGTGCGTGCTTGCAGTAGAGCTCTTACCAGTGTTAGGAGCAGACACTGTGGCAGAGACTTCACCATTGACTGCCAACTGATTCTTAGGGACATAGACAGAGTGTCCCTTCGACTTGGCAGTGATGATAGAGGCTAGAGTGGACTTGCCACCCTTAGCCCGCTGTATTTCTTCATAGGCGAGTTGATCGAATTTGATCGTCATCACCTTCTTCGTCGAGCCGATTGACGAAGTGTCGCATTGAGTTGTTGCCATCTCAGAAGAGGAGATGGTTTTCCCCAGCAGATTCGCCAATTTGTTTTCCATAAAGAAATTCTCTTTATTTGTTGTGTTTCTGGGAAAATTATAACTGTAGGAATCCGATCTAGAAGACGATTGCTTTATCCCTTGGACTATGCGAAGAAGAAAAGCTCTCAAAATTTTGACAGTAGATATCAATGTATCTGTCCAATGAATGAGAAAAAGAACTCTATTTATAGAATCAAAAATAATAACTGAAAAGATAACTGTCTTCACAGCCTGTACTTAGTTGAAAATCACGCAGGATTTAACATACGCAAGGCTGTGAGCAGTTACTAGACGTGGCCTGTAACTGTTGGACACATGGCAATCATGCATGAGTCGTGTGCAAGTTACAGGACACGCAAGCGAGAGATCAGTGGCATGGCTGCCACGTACTCCAATTTGATGAAATCTACGCAGACTTGTTGAAGACGAAATCCACGCGAACTCGGTGTAGAAAGCTTCAAAATCCACGCAAACTTGGGGCAGGAAGCTTCAGGATCCACGCAGACTTCGAGGCAAAGAACTCAAAAATCCACGCAAACTTGAGGAAGAAAACTTCAGAATCCACGCAAACTTGAGATGAAGATCACAAATACACGCAGACTTGAGATAGAACTGCCAGCTGTCTTGATTCGGCGTGTCTCGACTGACACAAAATCTCTGACAGTGATTGCTTTGTCAGTCGCATTAAATGACAAGAAACCCTTTTGGTACGCCAACTTGACGAAGGCTGAGTCTTGCTGAAGAAGATTTCGAAAATCACACAATAGACGGCGATGATCTCTCGAAGTCTGTGCATACGTGGCATACGAAGAGACATTCTTCGACTGTTGTGCTGTCAGTCATAATTACTCTCTGACAAATGATGAGCTGTCTCCCCAGCGTGATTTGTTTATATTGTCTGGATCAACTGAGCATGACTTTTGACTCTGTCTTGATCAACTCAGCGTGACTTTCATTTTTGAGGCCTACACCTCTATGAATTCATCCCGCACACCGCACATGTCATCAGGATGACGGTTGTACATCCAAGTACAATTCTGCAGATAGTAATTTAGCTCCATAATTCTGTAAGATAGATACAATAAGGTAGTGAATGATATACAAGTGTCAAAGCTTTGAAATAGTAGCTCAACCGAGGGATAGAGTTAATTGGAGGAAGTTACTGGGGAAAGTGAAGACCGACATGAACTGATGACGTACGAAAATGAGGGTCTCAAAGCTGGAACAAGTCAAGTTGTGCTTTGGAAAAAGAACTCTTGAAAGCTCTTTGTTCACAAAGCAAGCTATAAATAAAGAATACAGAACAAATATCGAGTTCGTAACTCAAGTATAGAGCATACAAGAGTCGTAAACTCGAGAGATGTTCTGCATTCGTTATATCTTGCTTTGTGCACAAAGAGCGTAACAAGAATAGAACATATCCAAAACACAACTTTACTTGTTAAAACTTTGATTCCCAAATTCTCGTTTGTCAGTTCATGCGGTCTACACTTTCCGCAGTATATGTACACATGACATTTTACGTTAAATGGTCAGAGATTATCGGTCATCTTCTTTTCGTATTGCTAACTTTTGTTTTGCGTGTTTGTACGTGCGGTGGTCAAAGATTATCGCGGCGGCATATCACCCGTATCTACATAAGGACGTCGCTACAATATTTCATATAGGGTTGGCTGCTCGATCGATTTCATTTTTTATCCAAAATTTTCGTTCTCCCGCCTCCTTCCCCCTGGACGAGCTCCTCCCCCTCGGCGACCCCCTCCCCCCTCAGTGACCCCCTCCTTCATCGGTGCAGCGATCGCGACGGCATATCACTCAAAGGTTGAGTTGTATAAGTCAAGTTTTAGGATATTAGTCTATATATTATGTATAGTCCAACCGTGTCAACTCTAAGCTAAATTAGTCCAACTTGGTCAAACTAGCCATTTCTAAGTTGTATAAGTCAAGTTTTAGGATATTAGTCTATATATTATGTATCTAGCTATATTGTATCTAAGCTAAACCGAGTCAACTTTATACTAACATAACTTTATAAGTCAAGTATAGAGTATTACTAAAAGAACTTTTGGACTTATAGTCTTAGGCATATTGAATCAGATGTTGGCAAATCAGTTGGTTTAGAATGTTAGGTTGCAGATATTGAAGTGGATAGAGGTAGGTTCGAGCAAGTGATCCTTTACAATTAAGACTCTGACACGATGGTCAAGTATCATAACTGAATCCTTCTCCATGTCAAATTAATGATGTTAACCTTAGCTGAGAGTAAGCATTTAATGTTTCCAATTGAGTATTCACCTAGACAGGTTGCACTAATGTTAACAGTAGGAATGATGTTTGGAATGGTTTATGAAGTGGTGAATCAACATTAGGTAGTTGGATTTATTTCAGACAACCATATTAGTATGTGGAGGGCCAAACAGTTGGTGTTAGATGTAGACTAACTAAACTGTGAAAGAAGATGGATATTTGTATGAGTTAGCTTCAGTAGAAAGACTGTGACTCTGCATGAGTCATATTAGAGGAGTTACTCTGCATAATCATGTACTAAGTATAAGATATGGGTTAGGGCTTAATGGGCTAAGCTAAGCTAAGCTAGGAGTCCAATAACACCAATAGTAATGTCTGTAACTAGGGTATTTGTGAATATTATGTATCAATATGAGAATAAAGTTTGGGTAGTAATTTAGCATATTATTTATCTTATATCTAGAATACCCTAATTTAGCCAAAATTTGAGTACATAGGTGTCATAGTGTGTGCGCGTCAGTGTTGTATCATGTGTCAAAGTGTGTGTGTGTCAAAGTGTTGTGTTATGTGTCAAAGTGTCGTATCCGTGTGTATACGAGCCAGTTAGGGTTAGGGTTTACCTGATCAACCGTGGCAGGAGGGGAGGGGCGATGGCGAGGGGGAGCGGCGACGGCGAGGGGGAGCGGCGGTGGAGGTGGCTGGAGCTGGCTCTGGCGAACGGGAGGGACGCTCGAACGAGGGATCGGGCTCGGCGATGGCGAGGGGGAGGAGGGGGTCGACGGTCTCCGGAGGAGGGGGTCGGGGAGCGACGGTCACCGAAGGAGGGGGTCGGGGAGCTGATGGGGGAGAGGGGGAGGGTTGGGGAGAGGAGAGGAGAGGGAATGGTTTGGGTTGGGAAGAGGAGAGGGGTCGCCAAGGGGGGTGGGGGTCGCCGAGGTCGGTGGGGGTCGCCGAGGGCGGTCGATCGAGGGCCGAGGGGGGTGGGGGTCGCCGGATTTGGGTCGTGGGGGGGGGGAAGGATGAAAGAAATTTGGGGACAAAAATAATGGGGGGGAATGAAAACTCGAACTTGACCTATATTTTCAATTTAGCGACTTCATATTAGAACGTCGGTAAACGTCGCTAATATCAGTGATATTAGCGATGAAGTAATAAATACATCGGTAAACGTCGCTAATATCACTAATATTAGCGACGTTTACCGACTTATACGTGACGTGAGCTCTTTAAAATGCAAATGTAGTTTAAATACGTCGCAGAACGTCGCTGTCAGTCGCTAATAATGACGTCTTGCGACGTTATAAAAAAACGTCGCTAAATTGTTTTTTTCCTGCGACGTTTTCTTAAAACGTCGCTAATTACGTCGGTAATATGACTTATTTTGGTAGTGGACGACCCCGTCGCAGCCGCTGTAGTCGGCCATTATGGAACCCGCCTTGCACGAGCGCAATCTAGGCTCGTGCGGCATCACGCCTTAGCGAGGACGATCGCTCCTACGGGAGCGGGGCGTGACATAATCGTATCAGAGCATGGCTTTACGTCCTTGGACTATCGATTGAATTCTTTAACTCCGTTGTTTTCGCAAACTCTGAATTGTTGCTTCCGCAAAGTTGATATCGTTGGTGCGTTCTCTCTCAAATGTCCCACGGGATGTCCATACAATAAGTCTAAATAATTTATAAAACGTAGGTGAACAGTTTTTGACAAAACAAAAAGTTGGTTCACGTAAGCACGGTTGGCTAAGTCCGGCTGGGCATATACACCAAGGATTGTGTCGACCTTAGCAAAGTCGAGTGCGGGATTCGTAATGTTTCGAGCAAGAATGAGTTGAACTCGATTGAGTAAAGTGAGATGACTATCGATAGGGGTGCTATCGAGTGACGATAACGTCGATGCGAAATAGATGACCATGCTAGAAATTTAAGGAATCGTTCGGACAGAAATTCGAGAAGTCGATTGTAAATCGAATGATAAGTTAAGGATTTGTTGAATGACTTCATCCCTGAGTGGTGTATGCGATTGCTTCAGGGATGTCGATTGATCGATTGAGGATTCGGGGTGTCAATGAGTCTATCAACGATTCTCGTATGTATGCAAAGCAGTAGATTGAGTATCATTGAACATGTTATAGTCTTAAGATTTGACGAGTTGATTCGAACAACTTAGAAATTGACACGCACGGGACGTGCACGGGATTGAGGATTGCGCGAAGTATGAAACACGAAAACGATTGAGTAGGTGAAATCAAATCGAGGAAAAGTTTAAGGTGTAGCGAATGGATGACTTGATAAAGGAAATCGATAGGTGGATCGTGTAGGAAAAAGTTAGCACGATGGGGAGATAACGTACGTGAAAAAGTTGGATTTTGAAGTTACGCAATGACTCTAAGGATTGGATTGAATGTTGCTCGATGATTTGAGTTAGCAAGGAATGATGCGAATTGAGGAGATACGTTAGTCGATGACTTAAGATAAACGGATGAACAATACGTGAAATTGGTTTGAGGAAAAATGATGTTGTAAATGATTCGAGGGATAATGATCGAACTTGAATTGAATGTCAAGGAGATTATCCAGTCGAACGATAGCATCATTCGCACGACTCAAAATTGGTTGCAAAAGAAGATCGTCAGGTTACGCATATCGTCGATGGTATTGAGGCGTATCAAAGATCGATATGCGATAACTCGGGAGTACTCTGACTCAGCAAATGACGATCGTGCAAGTGTTATTGTTCGGTTGGATGCTATACTTAGGATTTTAATTGAGATAAATGTTGGATGAAAATGATTGTGTCTTGATGGTTGCGTTGATAATCACAATGTCGAAATTTTTGTCTTGCGCGAGCGCGACTCTAGCCTCGCACATGCGTCGCATAGGATTTGAGGCGATCGTTCCGCATGGGGCGCTGACATGGTGATTCATGTCGCGGGAATGATCAAACTCGGAAAATCAGGACGCGGCAGCTTTGCTTGTCTCGACTTGTCGGTTTGATGCGAAGGAAAACTCAAGGATGTTAGGATTTACGATTGATGATTGAATGAACTTGAGGATTGAGTAGGTCCAATCCGCGTATCGAAAATGAATTAGTCTAGACTCAAACAAGTGTTACGCCCTGATGAGAATGATTATTTTGCGGGAGCGTTGCGTGGTGATTCATGAACCACCGTGGATAATCGGACTCGCGTGAGATCGAGGCGCAACATATTGTTAAGCTAGACGACCTTATGATCGAATACGTAAATTGGGATGAATGACTTAGGGAATATGAAATACGAATTATGGTTTAGCGATGAATTGTGTCATAACGTGCTTGACTTGGAAGGATTGATAGACGTATAATGTTGAACGTGTTCGAAGAGATAGACTATGCAAAATGGCTTGATGAACGAGTGATATTGATACGTCAAGGAATTGGTTGAAACGTGAGTTATCGTAGGATGACTTTGCTGAATGACTTAGACCCCGTGCGATGAAATGTAGGGATGTGTGTAGGAAATATGTGCTCGATATTTAGAAATCGGAGTGATGCGAGCTTGGGTAGAAAATCCCGTACTATCAACTTGGTTTGACCTTAGGATGGGGTCAGTGTTGATATCGTTGTTTGGGAACTATGATTCCAATACTAACGGATTAACATAGCCTAGCGGTTAGGCAGACGTGCCGGTGCGAAGTGGTAGGATTTATGGAGGCACCACTCGTGAGTCTCGGTTGACATGCATATATATCAGGGACGCCCGAATATGTACACGATCCGACTCGAGTGGTGATGGCAGATTCTCTATCACGAGACTTGGCTAAAATGCATGTATTTTGGGGACGCCTAAAATACGTGCACGATCCAACTAAGTGATATGTTGAATCAAGTGAGACTAGAGGAATGGAAAAGGGTCGAGGATTTTGAAGTCGTGTTTCAAAGAAAAAGATTGGTGGTAGTACGATCATTAGATTGAGACAAACTTGAATATTGGTTGATCGGACGATTTGTCTAGAACTGAGTTGTCCGTGTGTGCGACGAGAGTAAGTTACCTAAGTTGAGATATAGTTGTTCGGGGTAAAAGATAACCGTAGCACGAGCGTGGCTCGAGTTGAAGAAACGCATCGGAGTAAGTATGTGCGAGAGTCGTTGAACGTTCGAGTGATAAGTCAATAAGTAAGTACTCAGTTAGTTTCGAGGACGAAACTTTTTCTGAGTGGTGTATGATGTAGTGCCCCGTCCCACTTAGTCAATCGGAGGAATCGAAACGCCGACGGCGTTCGGACTTAGCCTTGCGACGGCTGCTCGAAGACATCGCTCGGTCGAGGCGACCGCTCGCTCAGGTAGGATAGTTTCGGTGAACTCGCCTCATCTTTGCCTTCACATAACAAATCGCATGTTTTCAACTTGCACAAGTAGGCTTGATAATAAAAGTGATGAATCCACATAGATAAGGGAATAATCCCGACGGGTCGAATTGAGTTAGAATATGGAAAGGTCCAACTGTTGGCTTAGATTTGGTGCACGGCGTGCTTTGAAAATGATACTCGGTCCTTCGTCCCGTGGCTTGGGAGAAGAAAAAGTTGGTCTTCGCCACAAGCTAAAAGTTAGCCAAATTCATAGGCGTCGCCCGCATAAATGTTTCATAAAGCATGCACGGTCTCATCGCCCAAGGCGTGGCATAGCCTCTGCTTGCCCGACGGGTTAAGTTGTATTGTACGGCTTGTGGCATAAGTCTAGTCACCCCAAATAGCTTGGTTGTTCAAAGTCAAACGCGTGCATGACACGTTCCCACGACGCAAAGCTTGACGCAGCCTTTGCTCGTCAAGTTATTGGAAAGTTAAGTTAGACAAGTTATGTTAGGCTATCAGAGTAGTAGCAAGCACGGCCCTATGAGTTCTACAGCATGGTATAACCACATAGTCTTACGGTCTCAAGGCCCGTCATATAGAGTATGACTTGGGCGGTAGTGTCGCATGGAGTTCAAGTTGGTTTAAGTCACGATGTCGCGGACTTAGTATTTTAAGGCACGGGCCACGGTTGATTTATTGAGTTTGAAAAGTGCTTCAAATAGTCATTATTGAGTTGAGTGAAATAATAGGGCAAGAAATAAGAATGCTCACGACTGGGTCGTCGAGACAAGAAAGAAAAATGCTCGCGGCTGAGTCGTCGAGGCAGGGTCCCAAATGTGAGAAGTATTGAACTTGGCCCTGAAAGATATGGTAACACTAGAAGTAGAATGACTGTATAAGACGTCAGTTTGAGTCGAGTCTTGCATGGTCATTGGATAACTTGTACAAGGTAAAATAAACAGTCTCTCGAACGGCGACCCAGGCGGCCCATGGGAACCGTTGCGATGGTAGACATTCATAGCTGTACTGGATGATCGCACGGGTTAGTGGGGACTTGCAGCGGAGCTCGCTACTCGCGTTGGCAAGGGGCGTTCGTCTAATCAAAAGCTACAAAAGGAGTCCATTATAGCGCTGGACGCTAGTGACTAGTTCTGTCACGCCCCAGAACCAGAATACTGGAGAGCGGGGGAATGACTCAGCCAGCTACGTATTACGGGTAAATGAATACCGTATAATACGATCAATGCTGTCTAAAAGACAAGGGGGTGCATACTATATGAAACTCTCGCTATGGTCACTTCACATCTATTGTCTCAATCATTCAAACAAGAAGCAATAATAGAGAACATTTAAGATAAAGCAATAAGGCGTCCCAAACGCTTAGTCAAAATGTTCTTGAGATCTAGCTTTACAAAACATAGCCAGATGATATAGCAACATATACACAATTGTTATCAGCTGCAGTCTGACTTAATTACAATTATGTAAAAGTAAGTACAAGATAATCCGACTAACATGTCGGTGCCAAACGGCAAAATATAAAGTAAGTAACAAAACGAGCGGAGAAGTAAGGAACCCACTCGAGTCCTCCTGCGATCATTCCTCTAGTATTGACCATCTTGGAGGTAGAAGTAAGCTGAGTCCTCGAGAACCGGCTCTAAATCTGGCCATGCAAAACCAGAGAGGTTAGACCTCTAATAGCAAGTACCGCAAGGAAGCACGATATGAGGAGTTAAAACCAGTAATAAGAGAATAGGATATATAGATCTCTGCTTGCTACTAGGATTCACATAATGTTACGACACTTCGAACCAACCTCCCAACCAAACAAGGACAGAAGTTGGCCCGTCATATCCTGACATTCTGATCATCTTAGTTAGTTAACAGAGTAGGTACAGTACACAAACAAATCAACTTAAACGGCCATCCAACTCCTACGGCTTACTACTGTGAGTCCCAAGTTATCCTGGAATTATGCAATAAGGATTTCTCAGTTCTTACTATGAACAAACAAGGCTAGTCTATCCAATCAATCAATTGTGCCAATCATGAATTAGACGAGTCCCAGCGGGACGTCCGTCATCAATATACAATATACAATAATATAAGCAGATACTGCTCCCTGCCCGTGTGGCAGATTTGCGGTATCTGTGGGAACCAGCCGGCCTGTCGGGCACTAATAGTCCCAAGAGGGCTGTCTGTAAGAACTCGAAAATCCATACTCTCCATGCAATCATTATTTTATTTAACTTAGTAGCTTCTAGGTTAAATGAAATTCCATGCCGTGGATCATGGTCATTCAAATGAGTACTCTCGTACGGGGTACGATATGCATTTCTACAACGATACCAGTGCGGTTAGGTTGTAGGTCTTACATAGCGTAATACAACAATCAAAACTAACCACGGGATAATCATGCCTTGACCATAAAGTACACATGCTGCTTTCGTAACAATAAATAAATAAATTTGTAGCCTGCATGTATATATATGTCAATATTTGGATTTGGCTAATCGATTTCAATAGTTCATAGTTAATATAAACGTGTCTTATTCCATTCAATTCAATAAGACGACTAGCCAGCCTCTTAGTTCCATCTAGGAACGCATGATCAATAATTAATCAAGATAACAATCAATGTTAATTAATGCCAATTCGGGAAATAAAATGGAGAAATAAATAATGATTGGGAAATAAATAATCTCATGCGCTGTGAAAAATGATTGGGAAATAAATAAACTCATGCGCCTGAGGAATGTTGTGGGAAATAAATCTCATGCGCTGATGTGGGAAAGGTTGGGAAATAAATAATATCATGCGTCTGAGAGAAATGATTGGGAAATAAATAAACTCATGCGCTGTGGGAAGTGATTGGGAAATAAATAAATTTATGCGCCTGAGGAAGGTGGCTGTGAGAAATAAATAAACTCAGGGAAGCTGTGGGAAATAAATAAACTCATGCGCCTGAGGGAATCTGTGGGAAATAAATAAACTCATGCGCCTGAGGGAAAGGATTGAGAAATAAATAAACTCATGCGTCTTGGCTGTGGGAAGTGATTGGAAAATAAATAAACTCGTGCGCCTTGGCTGTGGGAAGTGATTGGGAAATAAATAACTCATGCGCCTTGGCTGTGAGAAGTGATTGGGAAATAAATAAATTCATGCGCCTTGGTTGTGAGAAGTGATTGGGAAATAAAAAATAACTCATGCGCCTTGGCTGTGAGAAGTGATTGGGAAATAAATAAATCATGCGCCTTAGCTGTGAGAAGTGATTGGGAAATAAATAAATCATGCGCCTTGGCTGTGGAAAGTGATTGGGAAATAAATAAATTCATGCGCCTTGGCTGTGAGAAGTGATTGGGAAATAAATAACTCATGCGCCTTGGCTGTGAGAAGTGATTGGGAAATAAATAAATCATGCGCCTTGGCTGTGAGAAGTGATTGGAAAATAAATAAATCATGCGCCTTGGCTGTGGGAAGTGATTGGGAAATAAATAAATTCATGCGCCTTGGCTGTGGAAAGTGATTGGGAAATAAATAAATCATGCGCCTTGGCTGTGAGAAGTGATTGGAAAATAAATAAATTCATGCGCCTCAGGAAGTGATTGAGAAATAATTAGACTCATGTGCTGTGGGAAGAAGATTTCCATGCGCTTGAGGAATGAAGATTTGATGCGCTGTGGGAATAAAGATTTCTATGAGCTTGAGGAATGAAGATTTGATGCGGCTGGGACTGTTCTTCTTCTCCGAATTTTCTGAGAACAGAACCATGGGAACCATGGAAGCCATTGCTTCCAAGCTTCATAAATCCTTCATTCCAAGCCCAAATATGGACTTCCATAGGTCAAAATTGGGTAGAACGAAATTCTCTATAACATGGAACCATCGAAACTTGAAGATAACAAGGTTTACTAGATCAAAACCTAAGAAATCCGAAAATGTATCAAACTTAGATCTACAACAAATAAGCCATGGAAATTGAAAATGCTAAGTACTAAAGAGACTTAGAATCAAATGAGAAAGATGATGGAACAATAAAAATGGGGATCCATCAAGAAGCAAGTTGGCACTTGCCTATCTCTTCTAGGTTGGTGGGAGAGTTATGAGGAAGAAGAAGTGAAATGGAAAGAAGTAATGAAGAGAGAGAAATGGTTTTGGGCTTTAAATGAAGGGGTGGTGGTAGGTGGGAGTATTGGGCCGGATCCAATGGGTTCATCCAAGGCCAACCCGCAAGCAAAGCAAAGAGGTAAAAGCCGAAAATAAATGCAGGAATAAAAGCAGGAAATAAAGTGCATAAATAAAATTGCAGGAAATAAATTAACATGAAAATTTAAAGAGCAGATTAATTAACTAACATAAATTTACAGAAATTTAAATACAGAATAATACATTGTAACTATTAAATAAATACGTATTCTGGGAACGGGAAGTGACATCTCTACCCTCCTTAGAAAAATTCCGTCCTCGGAATTTCAGATCTAAGCATGATAGAAATATCGAAGCTAAACTAATCTAAGTATAAACAATTGTGTAAGCAATCATTCTACAATGATAATAACAAGTAATGTATCTACATCTAACAATCTACAACATTAAGTAATTCTACTCATAAGGTGACAAGCATGAGGAGTTAAGACAATCAAGGTATACAGAAGAAAATATACCTTGTGAGTCAAACAGGTGCGGATACCGTGATCGGATATCATCCTCACGTTTCCACGTTGACTCCCCTAAAGAGTGATGACCCCAAGCGACCCGGACAAGGTTAATTGTTTGGTTCTTGAGTATCTTCTCTCTTCGGTCCAAAATAGACACAGGCTGTTCCTCGTAAGACAGGTTGGTACCAACAACCAGCTCAGAATGATCAAGGACATGGCTTGGGTCTGATACATACCTTCGCAACTGAGATACATGAAATACGTCATGCACCTCTCGTAACGAAGGTGGAAGGGATAAACGATAAGCAACATCGCCTACCCTCTCAAGGATAACAAACGGGCCCACGTATCGGGGACTCAACTTTCCGCGAATGCCAAATCTAATGACCCCACGGGTAGGTGAGATCCGCAAGAATACGTGGTCCCCAACAGAAAATTCTAGCGGCCTACGATGCTGGTCTGCCCAATGACGATGTCGATCCTGCGCAACTCGAAGTCGCTCTCTAATTCCTTTAATCACTTCCACTGTCTGAACAATCATCTCCGGGCCTAACATCTTTCTCTCCCCAATATCGTCCCACGCTAGTGGCGACCTACACTTCTTACCATATAGTGCTTCAAATGGCGCCATCTGGATACTTGTTTGATAACTGTTGTTGTACGAGAACTCGACTAAGTGCAGGTGGCTCTCCCAAGATCCTCCAAAATCCAGGGTGCAAGCTCGCAACATGTCTTCCAAAGTCTGAATTGTTCTTTCTGATTGCCCGTCTGTCTGGGGATGGTAAGCCGTGCTAAACCTTAACTTGGTACCCAAGCTATGATGTAAGCTCTTCCAAAAATGTGATGTAAAACGGGTGTCTCTGTCTGACACAATACTGACAGGGACTCCATGCTGCCTGACTATCTGCTGCATATACAATTCTGCCAACTTCTCCGTAGATTGACCTACTCTGAAAGGAAGAAAGTGCGCCACCTTTGTAAGCCGATCTACTATCACCCAAATAGTATTTTTACCACTTGGTGATCTCGGTAAACCGGTCACAAAGTCTATTGTGATATGCTCCCACTTCCATTCCGGGATAGAAAGCGGTTGCAATAATCCAGCTGGCCTCTGCTGCTCTGCCTTCACTTGCTGACATACTAAGCAACGGGAAACAAATCTAGCTATCTTCCTCTTCATCCCATTCCACCAGAAGTGCTGCTTGATATCTTGGTACATCTTGGTCCCTCCAGGGTGTATGGAATACCGAGAACTGTGAGCTTCTGCCATAACCTCCTGTTTGATATCTCCACTAGGCACACATAGACGTGACCCAAACCTAAGCGTACCATCTTCATGGATTTGCATCTCCTTCCTGAGTCCTGACTCACATTCTTCCCTAAGCTTCTGAATCCTTGGGTCTTGTGCCTGAGCTGCCTTGATCCTATCTACCAAGTCGGATTGAACTTGTAGACTCGCCAGAACTCCTACATCACTAGGAAGTATAACCTCGATGCCCATCTCCTGAAGATCTTCTAAGATATGCCTCTGTGTTGTTAACATAAATGCGCCGCCTCTCCTGCTGAGAGCATCTGCTACCACATTAGCCTTGCCTGGGTGATACTGAAGCTCCACGTCGTAATCCTTGATCAACTCCAACCATCTTCTCTGCCTCATGTTCAATTCTTTCTGAGTAAAAATGTACTTCAGACTTTTGTGGTCTGTGTACATGTCCACTCGATCACCATATAAGTAATGCCTCCATAGCTTCAAAGCAAATACTACTGCTGCCAACTCCAAGTCATGAGTCGGGTAATTCTTCTCGTGGTCTCGAAGCTGCCTAGACGCATACGCTATCACCTTCCCATGCTGCATGAGGACACATCCAAGTCCTTTACCTGACGCATCACAATAAACGGTAAAACCTCCGGGTCCAACTGGCAATGTAAGAATATGTGCTGATATCAACTTCTGCTTCAGATTCTCAAATGATGCCTGGCATTCTGCCGACCAGACGAATGGCACGTCCTTCCGTGTCAAGCGAGTCATGGGTGCTGAAAGCCTTGCAAAGTCTGATACAAACCTTCTGTAATATCCTGCCAATCTCAAGAAACTCCGCACATCTGCTACGGTCTTGGGTACTGGCCAACTTTCTACTGCTTCTACCTTCTTGGGATCCACTGCTACTCCAGCTCCTGATATGATATGACCCAAAAATGAAATGTGATCCGACCAAAACTCACATTTAAGCATACAACTGGTTCTCTCTCAGAACCTGTAACACCTTCCGGAGGTGGTCTTCATGCTCCTCTTCACTAGTTGAATATACAAGAATGTCGTCGAGAAACACAACGACAAATTGATCCAAGTACGGCATAAAGATGCGATTCATCAAATCCATAAAGATTGCTGGAGCATTGGTCAAACCAAACGGCATTACTAAGAATTCATAATGCCCATACTTCGACCTGAATGCTGTCTTGGGAATGTCCTCCTTCCGAACCCTCACTTGATGATACCCTGAACGAAGATCTATCTTGGAGAAAATTCTAGCTCTGCTCAACTGATCAAATAAGTCGTCGATCCTGGGTAGTGGGTACTTGTTCTTCACTGTTGCTGCGTTAAGCTTCCTGTAATCAATGCACAATCTGGATGATCCATCCTTCTTCCCCACAAGTACCACTGGTGCTGCCCATGGTGACACGCTAGCTTGGATGAACTTCTTCTCCTTCAGTTCCTCTATGTGCTGATATACCTTGGCCTGCTCTGAATCTGCCATTCTGTAAACCCGATCTGATATCGGTTTAGTTCCAGGTGCCAATTCTATACTGAACTCAATATCTCTAACCGGTGGTAGACCTGGAAGCTCTTCAGAAAATACGTCTAAAAACTCTTCAACTACCTTCGGGACTTGAACTTCTTCCATTGCCGTTACTACTCCCTGTTCTTGTTGAGTTGCCACTGATCTGACTAAGGTGAACCTCTTCATGCCTGGAATGTCAAAGGATACACTCCCTCTACGACAATCTATTATCGCATGACTGTCTTTCAGCCAGTCCATGCCTAAGATAACGTCGAAATTTTCAACAGGAAATTCTATCAACCGGGCGGGTAAGGAATGCCCACAAACTACAACGCTACATGCTAGAATAACTCTACAAACTCCTACGAGCCCATTACCAGTGAGTATATTCAACCTCCCTAGCAATGCCTCGAACTCCATTCCTAGCCGTGTTGCAAATTGTGCAGATATAAATGAATGGGATGCTCCCGAATCAAACAATGCTACTGCGGGATATGAGGCGACGAGAATGTTACCTGCCACAACATCTCCCGATGCTAATGCCTCTTCCAAGGACAGAGTGAATGCCTGCCCTCGACCTCCTTGCTGGTTTCCATGCTGCGGCCTAGCCTGGTGCTGCCGCTGGCCCCTGCCTTGGTGATGCTGGGGTGGTCTATGCTGATGTTGCTGCATCGGCGGTCCCTGCTGCCGAAACATTTGAGCCTGCGTCATGAACGGGCACTGTGCCAACGGCCTCACTGCTACCGCTGGTCCTCGATACTGTCCTGCCCCTGGTGCTGGCAGAGCAGGAAATTGTTGTACTGGTCCTCCTGACCTCGAATTCATGGGACATGTGGTAACCCGATGACCTGGATTCCCACATATCAAACACTGCCCGTTCAATGTCCGGCACACATCTCTAGTGTGCCCTACCTTTCCACAATAAGTGCAGCCCACCGGGGGTTGCTGGTTCTTCCTCTGTTGTTGTTGCTGCTGCCTATGTGGTGGTGCGGGTCCTCGCAGTGCCACATCGTGGATACGAATGCCAGGGGACGGTGCTGTTGTTCGGGGCGCTGCTCCCCCTCCTCCTTCAATCTGACTGTGGGATCTCTTCTGACCTCCAGTCCTTGCCACAAGCCTCTGAATGGTTATCTCATACCTTCGAGTCGCCGTCAATACTTCATCAAAAGTCTGGTAATTGTGCCCCTCTATCAATTGCAAGAGCTCGAGATGAAATTCTTGCTGGAACCTCATAGCCCTCTGGCTCTCTGTGGCTACCATCTCCGGGGCGAACCTACTCAATCTGCAGAACTCCGCTGCATAAGCATCTACCGTCTTGCCAGCCTGTCTAAGATTGATAAACTTCTGTTGTAGCTCAAACTGCGCCACAACTCTATAGTACTTTGTCTTGAACCTTGCTGTAAAATCGTCCCAAGCCACAGGACGTCTGATGCCTACCTCCTCTGATTCCCACCAATCACGTGCGAGATCCTGAAGTAACAACTTCACCTGATCCACACGTTCTTCTGCCGGCACCTTAGCGGCTGTCAAAATAGCCTCAATATCCTTAAGCCATGCATCTGCTGAGATGGCATCCTCCGTGCCTTCGAAACGGCGGGGGTTGTACTTGCAAAACCGGGCTGATGCTCCTGAATCCGGCCTGGCCCCTCTTTCCAAAGCTGTCTGCAACCCTTGGTTGAGCAACACATTCTGCTCTTGTAACTGAGCGTGCATGCGCTGCTGGGCTAACATCTGATGTTGCTGAGTAGCCATCATCCCTCTCATGATCTCCAGAAGGGCTGGTGTGTCCACTTCCACTGGGGTAGGTGGAACTATTGGTGGTGTTGGAACCTCCGGATACTGCGGTCCAACTGCTGGTTCCACTATCACCTCTTCTTGAATAGCCTCTTGAGGTTGTACTGGCTCTTGTTGCTGACTAACCTGGTCAGGTTGCCCATGTTGCCCTTGTTGTTGTTGCCCAATCCTGACAGATGCGGACGAGGTGCCCCTAAGAAAAGGGACAAGAGAATAATCAAACGGTCGGACAGGAAAGATCAATGAAGTCAAAGGATACCGGAATGTCAAGCTAGAATCGAGAATACGAATCAGGAGATCAAGGGGAAACATGTGTGATTGAGACATCCTATAAATTAAAACACCCCACAAGTCTGAAATCAGACCTGCATGGGCCACCACTAAAACCTTGTCACGCCCCAGAACCAGAATACTGGAGAGCGGGGGAATGACTCAGCCAGCTACGTATTACGGGTAGATGAATACCGTATAATACGATCAATGCTGTCTAAAAGACAAGGGGGTGCATACTATATGAAAGTCTCGCTATGGTCACTTCACATCTATTGTCTCAATCATTCAACCAAGAAGCAATAATAGAGAACATTTAAGATAAAGCAATAAGGCATCCCAAACGCTTAGTCAAAATGTTCTTGAGATCTGGCTTTACAAAACATAGCCAGATGATATAGCAACATATACACAATTGTTATCAGCTGCAGTCTGACTTAATTACAATTATGTAAAAGTAAGTACAAGACAATCCGACTAACATGTCGGTGCCAAACGGCAAAATATAAAGTAAGTAACAAAACGAGCGGAGAAGTAAGGAACCCACTCGAGTCCTCCTGCGATCATTCCTCTAGTATTGACCATCTTGGAGGTAGAAGTAAGCTGAGTCCTCGAGAACCGGCTCTAAATCTGGCCATGCAAAACCAGAGAGGTTAGGCCTCTAATAGCAAGTACCGCAAGGAAGCACGATATGAGGAGTTAAAACCAGTAATAAGAGAATAGGATATATAGATCTCTGCTTGCTACTAGGATTCACATAATGTCACGACACTTCGAACCAACCTCCCAACCAAACAAGGACAGAAGTTGGCCCGTCATATCCTGACATTCTGATCATCTTAGTTAGTTAACAGAGTAGGTACAGTACACAAACAAATCAACTTAAACGGCCATCCAACTCCTACGGCTTACTACTGTGAGTCCCAAGTTATCCTGGAATTATGCAATAAGGATTTCTCAGTTCTTACTATGAACAAACAAGGCTAGTCTATCCAATCAATCAATTGCGCCAATCATGAATTAGACGAGTCCCAGCGGGACGCCCGTCATCAATATACAATATACAATAATATAAGCAGATACTGCTTCCTGCCCGTGTGGCAGATTTGCGGTATCTGTGGGAACCAGCCGGCCTGTCGGGCACTAATAGTCCCAAGAGAGCTGTCATGTAAGAACTCGAAAATCCATACTCTCCATGCACTCATTGTTTTATTTAACTTAGTAGCTTCTAGGTTAAATGAAATTCCATGCCGTGGATCATGGTCATTCAAATGAGTACTCTCGTACGGGGTACGATATGCATTTCTACAACGATACCAGTGCGGTTAGGTTGTAGGTCTTACATAGCGTAATGCAACAATCAAAACTAACCACGGGATAATCATGCCTTGACCATAAAGTACACATGCTGCTTTCGTAACAATAAATAAATAAATTTGTAGCCTGCATGTATATATATGTCAATATTTGGGTTTGGCTAATCGATTTCAATAGTTCATAGTTAATATGAACGTGTCTTATTCCATTCAATTCAATAAGACGACTAGCCAGCCTCTTAGTTCCATCTAGGAACGCATGATCAATAATTAATCAAGATAACAATCAATATTAATTAATGCCAATTCGGGAAATAAAATGGAGAAATAAATAATGATTGGAAAATAAATAATCTCATGCACTGTGAAAAATGATTGGGAAATAAATAAACTCATGCGCCTGAGGAATGTTGTGGGAAATAAATCTCATGCGCTGATGTGGGAAAGGTTGGGAAATAAATAATATCATGCGTCTGAGAGAAATGATTAGGAAATAAATAAACTCATGCGCTGTGGGAAGTAATTGGGAAATAAATAAATTTATGCGCCTGAGGAAGGTGGCTGTGAGAAATAAATAAACTCAGGGAAGCTGTGGGAAATAAATAAACTCATGCGCCTGAGGGAATCTGTGGAAAATAAATAAACTCATGCGCCTGAGGAAAAGGATTGAGAAATAAATAAACTCATGCGTCTTGGCTGTGGGAAGTGATTGGAAAATAAATAAACTCGTGCGCCTTGGCTGTGGGAAGTGATTGGAAAATAAATAACTCATACGCCTTGGCTGTGAGAAGTGATTGGGAAATAAATAAATTCATGCGCCTTGGTTGTGAGAAGTGATTGGGAAATAAAAAATAACTCATGCGCCTTGGCTGTGAGAAGTGATTGGGAAATAAATAAATCATGCGCCTTGGCTGTGAGAAGTGATTGGAAAATAAATAAATCATGCGCCTTGGCTGTGGAAAGTGATTGGGAAATAAATAAATTCATGCGCCTTGGCTGTGAGAAGTGATTGGGAAATAAATAACTCATGCGCCTTGGCTGTGAGAAGTGATTGGGAAATAAATAAATCATGCGCCTTGGCTGTCAGAAGTGATTGGGAAATAAATAAATCATGCGCCTTGGCTGTGGGAAGTGATTGGGAAATAAATAAATTCATGCGCCTTGGCTGTGGGAAGTGATTGGGAAATAAATAAATCATACGCCTTGGCTGTGAGAAGTGATTGGGAAATAAATAAATTCATGCGCCTGAGGAAGTGATTGAGAAATAATTAGACTCATGCGCTGTGGGAAGAAGATTTCCATGCGCTTGAGGAATGAAGATTTGATGCGCTGTGGGAATAAAGATTTCCATGCGCTTGAGGAATGAAGATTTGATGCGGCTGGGACTGTTCTTCTTCTCCGAATTTTCTGAGAACAGAACCATGGGAACCATGGAAGCCATTGCTTCCAAGCTTCATAAATCCTTCATCCCAAGCCCAAATATGGACTTCCATAGGTCAAAATTGGGTAGAACGAAATTCTCTATAACATGGAACTATCGAAACTTGAAGATAACAAGGTTTACTAGATCAAAACCTAAGAAATCCGAAAATGTATCAAACTTAGATCTACAACAAATAAGCCATGGAAATTGAAAATGCTAAGTACTAAAGAGACTTAGAATCAAATGAGGAAGATGATGGAACAATAAAAATGGGGATCCATCAAGAAGCAAGTTGGCACTTGCCTATCTCTTCTAGGTTGGTGGGAGAGTTATGAGGAAGAAGAAGTGAAATGGAAAGAAGTAATGAAGAGAGAGAAATGGTTTTGGGCTTTAAATGAAGGGGTGGTGGTAGGTGGGAGTATTGGGCCGGATCCAATGGGTTCATCCAAGGCCAACCCGCAAGCAAAGCAAAGAGGTAAAAGCCGAAAATAAATGCAGGAATAAAAGCAGGAAATAAAGTGCATAAATAAAATTGCAGGAAATAAATTAACATGAAAATTTAAAGAGCAGATTAATTAACTAACATAAATTTACAGAAATTTAAATACAGAATAATACATTGTAACTATTAAATAAATACGTATTCTGGGAACGGAAAGTGACAAGTTCATATAGATGAGTCGGCATGGGCGGCGATCCGCGTGTATGCCTTTGGATTGAGTCGAGTAGTGTGTTCACTATATATCAATGAGTCGAGTCGAATGCGCGTACGATCGGAACATAATGTTGGGCCTAAGATTTGGTTGCAACGTAGGCGACGTGCTTCGGCACGAGAGGTGGCATCGAGTCTTATGTTGGCGGCATATAAGTTGCATAGTTATGATTGAGTTATCTTGAGTTTAAGTCAGGGAACGCCGCAAGACAAAGTCGATCGATTGACACTTAGCCCACAAGTCTTGATTGGGTCAGTTGGTGATCAAAGTAGCAAGGGCCGCGAGGCGGCGATATGGTTAAGTCACACTGAGTTGCGAGGCACGGCCTCAATATGGATTTGTAGCATGGTCACATAGAAATGGAGTCTCACCGTGTAGTTGCATCTCTGATTTTGGGCCGTAAGACAAACACGACTTGATAGGTTAACATTGATGTTGCAAGCACGGGATGGTCTAGAGACACAAAATAGGCCAAGGCGTCGGTCCTAAAACTTATCCTAAGGCAAGAGTAGAAAGACAATCATAAAGGGACTATGTTACACAAAGTAAATCAAACGTATTGGTTTTGTATGGGTGGGCGAGGAGCTCATTCCACCAGTACAGTTGAGTACTGACACCCACATAGTTTACATGTGCAGGCACAGGTAGAAGCTCGTGGCACGGAGCTCGCTTGGATGCGTCGAGGCACGGAGTTCCTTGGCGATTCGAAGCATGCGGCCGCATGGATTCAAGACTTATACGGGACATAATGTATGGACGTCGCCTTCTGAAGCATCCGCTGGCTCAAGACTTGTATTTGAGAGATAAGAGAGAGCTGAGTGACTTGTAATGTGAGAAGAGTGAGCTTGAGTGATTGTAATCTTGGCCTTGCGCCCCATTGTAACCTATGTTTCAATATCAATAAAGAGCTCGTTTGAATAACTTGTGTTTTGTTCTAAATTTTTGCTGCATGTTCAATGTCTCTGCTTGGAACTTCTGTGCGATGACCCCGTCGCAGCCGCTATAGTCGGCCATTATAGAACCCGCCTTGCACGAGCGCAATCTAGGCTCGTACGGCATCACGCCTTAGCGAGGACGATCGCTCCTACGGGAGCGGGGCGTGACAAATATTAGCTTATACTATTATATTGAGATGACGTAAACCAGCTCATCATTAATTACTTACCCCTCTAGCTTCTCCACTTCATCCTCGTCGTAATTGAGTAATATATACAACTGAGCAGCCCTTAGCTCTTTGTCATTCAAATATCTCTTCTTTATTTTCTCCGAAGGCTTTCCGGATGCATTGAATACTTTCAGTATTCCATCATTAGATTCTTGATATCCGTCGTCGTTTCTCGGAGCCCTCGTTTTATTTGTAGCAACATGAGGTTTGAAATACGTCGAGCAGAAGTTTATAATCTCCTCGAGAATATAGGCTTCACAAATATAACCCTCGACCCGAGCCTTGTTTTTTACCTTCCTCTTTAGGTGGTTCAAATGCCGCTCAAACGGGTACATCCACCGATAATCGACGGACCCACCAACACGTGTCTCGTAGGAAAGATGAATTGGCAAATGCTCTATGGAGTCGAAGAATCCATGAGGAAATACCTTCTCGAGCTTACACAGTATTACCACAATATTATTCTTCTGCTTTCCTAGACGATCGACGAGCAACTTAGTAGAACAAAGATCTCTGAAGAATATGCTAAGCTCGGTCAATGGATCCCAAATAACTGGGGTAAGAATTCCCGAAATACAATCGGAATTAACCTCTCCATGAATACGTGACAATCATGGCTCTTCATACCTGCCAGTTTGTTCTCCTTGAGGTCGACACATCTTCTCAAGTTCGAAACATACCCGTCTGGAAATTTCAGACCTTGAATCCACCTACAAAGTCTCACTTTATCCTCCTTCTCCAGTGAGAAAATTGCCTTAGGCTGCTTCAACTTTCCATTCCCCTCCTCTATCAAATGCAATACAGGACGTCTACATATTTCTTCTAAGTCCAATCTAGCCTTTGGATTGTCTTTAGTCTTCCCCTTTACGTCCATTACAGTATTAATTATATTGTCAAACACATTCTTCTCGATATGTATGACATCAAGGTTATGTCTAATCAGATTGGTGCTCCAATATGGCAGATCCCAGAATATACTCCTCTTCGTCCAGTTATGAGTACGACCAAATCTGTCACACTTGTAGCCCTTAGCAGGCTCTTCAATAGCTCTCGGTAAATCTTTTACCTCTTCCCATATCATTTATCCGGGCCACCTTGGCGGTGGATTAGCCTTCTCTACAACGCCAGCACGAAAAGCATTCATGTTCCTCCAATACGGATGATCCTTCGGCAGGAATTGTCGATGACAATCGAAAAAGCAAGGTTTGCCTCCGTGTTTCAAATGGAAAGCCTTAGTGCGGCCCATGCAATACGGACATGAAAGACGACCATGCATGCTCCATCCAGATAACATTCCATAGGCCGAAAAATCGTTGATGGTCCACATAAGTGTTGCCCGTATCTGAAAATTTTGTTTTCTAGAAACATAGTACGTGTTGGAACCTACTTCCCACAGCTGATTCAACTCATCAATCAATGGCTATAAATATACATCGATGTTCCTTTACGGATTGTTCGGACCTGGGATAATAACGGTGAGGAACATATACGGAGTCTTCATGCACATCTAAGGCGGTAGATTGTACGGAGTGACGATCACAGGCCAACACGAATACTGGGATCCCGAAAGTCCGAATGGGATAAAACCATCGGAGCAGAGACCCAATCTGACATTACGCGGATCAGAAGCAAAATTTGGATAGTCTCGATCAAAGTGCTTCCATACTTCTCCATCAGATGGGTGATCCAACACTCATTCGGTCGGTTACCGCTTATGCCAACTCATGTTTTCTGCAATTTCCTTCATCATAAACAACTGCTGTAACCGCGACGTCAACGACAAGTAGTGCATTAAATCGGTAGGCTTCCTTGCACCTACAGACTTTCCTCTACCACTGCCCTTGTAGCGATCAGCACCACAAAATCTGCAGGCGTCTTCATCCTTGTCGTTTTTATAGTACAATATGCACCCGTGGCGACATGCATCGATTTTCTCGTATCCCATCCAGAGCGATCTCACCATCCTCTTAGACTGGTAAAAGTCTTTAGGCAACTTAGCACCCTCAGGCAATATTTCTATAATCAACTCCATAAGTCGGTTGTAACAATCTTGCGACATATTAAAATCGGACTTGATGCTCAACAATCTTGTAACCACCTCCAAACATGAATGATCCTCATACCAGGATATAATAGAGTCATTGCATTCTCCAGCAACTCCATAAACTTTGCAGCATCGGCGTTCGGTGCCTCTTCAGGTGCTCCATGATTGTCCTGATCGAAACTAGGCCCCGTCGCATCAAAAATCATGTTCACCAAACCATCGTCATAAGCAGCATGGTTGTGGACATCCGCATAAGGCTCATACTCCGATGCTAAAGACACAAGTTCTCCGTGTGCGCTCCACTGATAGTAATTTGGCGTGAAACCCTTCGAGTATAAATGATACGTGACTTCCACTTCTGGATGATATTTCAAGTTGCGATATCTCACACACAAACACTTAATTTTGGTACCGTCCATGTACTGAGGGAACGCCTTGGCAAACTGCAGGAACTGCTGTACACCCTCTATGAATTTATCCTGCACACCGCACATGTCATCAGGATGACGGTTGTACATCCAAGAACGATTCCGCAGATAATAATTCAGCTCCATATCCATTTGAGGATAATTCTGTAAGATAGATACATGCACATCGTTAAAAGACTTGTAAAAGTAATAGGCACATTAATCATGACATATCCTAAACATTGAAATAGAATTCCAAGTAATCATGATACAACAAGTGGTAATAGTGTATCACATGACATAACCATATGACCAATGTTTTGAGGGGTGCTATAGTGTATCAGAATTGATACTCAAAAGCACCAATGGTATACTTGGTATCAGAACATATATATTAGAAGGGGCAGATCTGGGCACAAGCAACTACCTAATGGTGGCATCTGTATCAACTTGACATAGGCCATCATGTTACTATGTCAAGTATAGACTATAGGTATTAGGGAGTGCAGTACCATGTATACTGGATAGAGGAAAGAATATATATAGGATATGTATCGACCAAGTTCAGTTATTGGGGCAATATCTAGATACTCGAATTGATACTAGAACCTAAAGGTCAAAGTTGCATATAAGGTACCAAGACCAAATCAATCCTAAGTTCAACCACTCAGGACCCATGGGATTCATTTTCCCTCCTCCTTTCCCAACATTTATTACAAAACTTATGACAAAAGTAACCATGTGTTATTGTTTGTTTTACCAAGACCAAATCAATCCTAAATTAAAGGTAATAGCACCCACAGCAAATGTACTAGTCAAGGCACTCGACTACACTGGTCGTGCCATATTGGCTAGTCAGCGTGCATAACAAAATTTAGGCATGACTAAGACTATATTTATAAATAAATAAATAACAAATAATTTGAAATTAACTTATTTATGCAAATAACATAAAGAAAATTCCTCCAAAATTTTGGAGGATTACTGATGTCCTGCTGTGAGCTAGCATTTCAATGATTTACCCATTATTTTATGTTTCAGTCCTATTTTGATTACCCACTCTCATATTTGTTCAGTCACTTCAACCCTTACTGTTGTCCTGCATCCCCTCACTTAGGTTTAGTCCCTAACACCTCATCTTATCTTTGTCCATGACCTCACATATAGCAGACCCTTGGTTTAATTGTCCAGCCCTTTAACCCTTATTAGATTCATTCCTTTCCTTTATTTTTGTTCAGACCCATGAATTTGTATCTTATTTCATATAGTTATGTATCAGTTGGTTGATACTTTGAAGTACAAATCCCCATCTCACTCAAGATCCAGTCACCATGTGCTTGTCCTGCTACCATTCGACTTGTCATACTCTTAGACCCAGGTCAGACTTCATGAGCCATGTCCAGTTCTTAAAACCTTGTGTCAATTGTTGTAGGGATACTCTTGTATCAAAACACCTTAGATGTCCCTGCATTGTCCTGAACCTGGATATATGATTCAATCGAGCTATTATCTACCTAACCTGTCCACTGCATCACATGTTTCTGTCCATCTTGAGATGACTAGCCATGTATATTGTGTTGTCCATTCAAATAAACATCCAACCAATGAATGTTTTGTTCATCCCTTAGTTCTGTCAAGCCCTTGAACATTCCTTGATGAATCAGTTAGGAACCTTAGGTTCCAGTCCAAGTTACTGCTCAGATACCTGGGTTTGTTTGATCGGTCACCCCCACAAGTTAGTTTTATCCTACAATCTGAGATTAGCCCCCATAGGAGCTAGGACATGGGAGTTAAATTCCTTAGGCTCATTGAGTAGTCTTAGATTATAGGTTCAATCCAAGATTTCTCTGTCCTACAGACTTGTGGTATTCTTTTTCCCTCACCTGGACAAGCATCTCTGAGTTCAGACCATGACTAAATACCTGAATGTTCAGTCCACCTCCATGATGACCCAATCCCTGTTAGCCATAGTGATATGTAACCGTATCCATTTGAGATACATGTGTATCCTGTCCAACCCTTTGTTGTTCAGTTTTTTCCACCTCTTTCACTTAACATTGCATTAGTGTAGGTTGCCTAACATCTTAGTGATATGAGATTTAGAGGTTGTACATTGCATTGCTTAGGTCACTACACTCTTATGTGTCTGTATCCATGTGTTGACATGTATCATGTGTCTGTATCCATGTGTCCTGGTCGCGGGGGGAGCATGATAACTGTAATCATAAAGCTAACTCAGAAAATAGGAAATGGAGGGTTAGGGTTTACCTGAGCCGGAGGGGGTCAGGGGGGGAGGATGAGTCGCCGGAGCATGGGGGCGCCGGGTAGGGGATCGTCGGGGCAGTAGCTCAATGGGGGCCGGGAACGGAGGAGGGCAGAGGGTCGTCGGAGGTGGGGGCGCCGAGGGGGGTCGCCGGGTAGGGGATCGACCGGAGGAGGAGAGGGGCATTGGGGCGTCGAACGGAGTGCGGAGGGGGGCGTCGAGCGGGAAATAGAAAATTGGGAGAGGGAGAAATGAAATATTGAATCAGGGAGCCCTATTTGACGTAATTTAGTGACGTCTAGAAAAAGACGTCGCTAAATGTCGCAAATTATTTAGAATATTGCGACTCAATGATGCTCGCGTCGCAAAACGTTGCTGATTGCAAAAATATAGCGACGTTCAGCGACTTCTCAGCGACGTAACTTCCAAATATGTTTACCGTAGTCACTAAACGTCGTCGAACGTCGCTATAATTCTCAAACAGCGACGTTTAGCGATGTTTTTAAAGTACGTCGCTAATATCCAAATTATTAGCGATGTTTTAAATAGGCGTCGCTAATTACGTCGCAGATTTGACTTATTTTGGTAGTGTTTGGTAGCTTTGAGACAGATTATGCTGACACGTTCATCTATGATACTTATAATCAAAATGAACTTAATGTTGGATAAGTGAATGTATACTTGAAATATTAATTAATAATGATAATTGTTTTCTTACAATATGACAACGAATCTATTGGGAAAGGTGTACGAATCTATTCAATGAATCTATTGAAAATGTGTATCATTTTCATTGTGTCTCTTTCTCATTTATAAAAGCGTAAGCGTTTGAAGCATTGAAGATAACCCATTCATCCATCTAGCATTAAGTCTAAGAGAGAGAGAGAGAGAGACTACCAACATTGCTTCATCGAGTTCCTACGGTGTGAAGTGCTGCTACCGAAGGAGAAGAACCATTGTATCCTGGAAGACTAATCGCCATTAAAATCATAAGCACTAGTGCGAGACGAATATCGTCTTAAGGACATTGAACCAAGTTCAAGTCTCGGGCTCGATTAGATTATTATTTTATATTTTAATTTCAGAGTCTAAATACAGAGTTGAAAATTTCTACTAACACTAAACTACTCCCAAGTTGGCTCCTAAGTATAGTGCCTTCATCAAGTGGTTGGAGCCAAGACCTAAGATTTGAGGGGTTATATGAGTTGGCAAAACATCCCCATCCCCATCCCCATGTTTCATTTATTCATAGAGGTGTTCTTGCAATGTTAATTGCCTATGAATAAATTATTGATAATGTAATTTGTAAGGAGAAATGTGCAATAATGCCATAGGGAAAAGAATAACATGCATTATTTTCTTTTTAATCTTATACAAAATGTGGGGATGCGTTTCCCAATCCTCCACTAGTACCTATTGAAGGACTAAAGCAGCTTATTGATCATGGCTAATGATGTTTAACTGAATTATTCATATATGATGGATTATTAAAATACTTTATATGGAATTATTTGATCTATTGGCCACTTGCGAGAGAAGCTTGGGAAGTCCACAAGGAACTTTAAATTTGCCATTGTTTACGTAGATCAAGAAAAGGGGACCACAACAGTCAAAACCTTAACCTATAGTTTAGGTAAGAAGATCCTACAATTTTAGGATCCCACTCAAAACAAGTAGCATTACTTCTATTTTTATTTTATTTAAGTATAAGTGAAGCAAAAATGATAAAAAAAAAAAGAAATTTATTAAATATTAAAAATATTATGTAGATGACTGTGTAATTCAAAACCAGACATTTATCAGGGACTGAAATTTGAGGCGTGCAATAAAATATGAACAACTATGTTGTGCATGCCAAATGTTTCGACTTCATCGTCGACACGTTCGATGTGCAACAAGTCGTGCGAGACCATAAGATACTGTTGTGCGGTCGAAACTGTACTGCACGATGAGATGAAATTGTATTGCAGCAGAAATGCGATGTCGTCCGAACGAGAGCTTATCATCGCCTCGCTCAGTGCAGCACGACCCACTACTCGACCGTGGACTCTCGTGCGAGTCTCATTGCGCTAAGTCAGATTTGGTTTGGGTGCAACATGACACGTTGGTCCACCACAAACTACTTGAAATGACGATAGAACGAGCAAATTTTCTGGTCGTGCTCGACAGAGCATCCGGAGAAGGTGCGAAGCTGACCCAATTCGTATCCCTCTTGGTGATGGGTTTACTGTAATAAGATCAAGACGGAACAAAAAATTCGAGTCGTCTTGGATTGATTTTTTTTTTAAGTAATGAATTGTTGTATGGTTGGATAGTTGGATTAGACTGAGATAAGAAGTTTTGGCTAAACCGGAATTTTGGTTGGATGTGGCCTGGTGTTATATAGAAAAAAGAAAAAGAAAAAAATGTTGGGTTAGAGCCCACCTCATCACTAACATAGGTTGGCTCATGCCTGAATGGAGCAGTAATCACATCAATTTCTCAGTTGGGAGAAGAATTAGAAAAGAATCATTTTTTAGGAAGGTAACCTTAACCCTTAAAACTATCTTGCTTAAGGATCATAATAATTTGTTCAACACGTCCCCCTAATCTAAGGGTTAGCGTCTCCCTAAGCTACAGTAAATGCGGCTTAACCGTTGGATTTCCGATCGGACGGCTACGGATGGGGGAACATCTCATCAAGCCACCCTACTTGATGGTCTACTGTTTCATGAAATTGGCCCCTTCTTTGGGATCAATGCTGATTTCTTTCACACTACTACATTGGAGTGCTAATTAAGAAAGCTATAGTAGCTTAATCAATAATAATACACTATTAGGAGAGGGTCAGATAAAGGCATAAGGTTTATTTGTCAGTTAGAGTAATTATAAGATATGTTGGCTTAATTTACTTCTTTTTTTCCATGGTCAAATGTGTGTGATTGAGTATGTATAGAGTAACATTGTTCCTTAGTGAGAAGGGATGACCCTAAAAACTTGGTCAAGGGAAATGCTAGTGTGTCTTTGGAATGTTTTCTTTTATTTAAGGAAGCATTTATATTTAGGGGTGAGCATTATTCGGTTTTGGACCGAAAACCGAACCGAACCGAACCGAATAAGAGATTCGGTTCGGTTTCAAAAATATTCGGTTCGGTTTCGGTTTTCAAAATACAATAATTTCTTATTCGGCTTCGGTTTCGGTTTTAGGTTTCGGTTTCGGTTTCGGTCCAAACCGAAAACCGAATAAGAATTATACAAATATGTAAATATTCTCAATTTAAAAAAATGTATATTTTGAAAATAATAATTCTATGTATGTGTTTTCAATTCTAACATTGATAATTTAACAACTAGCCCAACTTTGTGCATAATTTCAAAATTCAACAAATATGTGTATCAAAATTATAATTTTTAGTATAATTTAACCACGATTCCAACATTGGGTCCGATCCATTAATTCGAACCGAACAAACCGAATAAACCAAATAAACCGAATTTATTATTCGGTTCGGTTCGGTTTCGGTTTTAGCTAATTCGGTTCGGTTTCGGTTTTGCATTTTTAGAATTTCGGTTTATTCGGTTTTGGCTAATTCGGTTCGGTTTAAACCGAATAAACCGAATGCTCACCCCTATTTATATTCATATTGACAAAAGCTAAGGTATAAGTTTTGGTGGAAAAATATGTAAATAAAATAAACATGATATCCCTCACTAGAACAGATGAAATTAGCTAGGTTTGATTACTTCAATAATAGTAAAAGGAGGCATGACTAGTTATTTAAGTGGCAAAATTTGAGAGATGTGAATTTTGTTTGAATTTTTTTTGTAATAGATGTCATTTTTTGTTTTAGTTTTTCGTATTTTACGGATATTTTATCTCATATTTTTGTATTCAATATTGTACCTATGGATAAATTGAGTTTTGTTTATTTAATTTTGTATGAATTGTTGTTAATTAGAATTTAAATCTTTCATTTCAGTTTTCTCTTGATTCTTGGTGATTGTTATTCATTAAATGTTGGATTATGTGGTGGTTTGAGCTAGGGTTGAGCTTAGGATAAATCCTAGGATACAAAGTGTAGAACCATGAATTTTGTTGTGACATTTGGATTTGGATCTGGATCCCATCCATGGGTCCCTAAACGCTGTAGGAACCATCTTCTAGCTACCCCCCTAACTGTTAGAAAACCAATTGGTGACCATTTGGACAAGTTTTGAACCAAAAACCCTATCCTGAAATGTTGTATGCACAATATCAATACATACAGCAATAACTGACAGTATATTGTGGGAAAAAAATATTTTTTCAGAAAGTCCAGTGTGTTGTTCTACAAGACAGAACAGTCAGGAACAGATCCAGAAACTACCGCTGGATGGGCTACCAAAAGTTTGGGTGGCATGGAAGTAGATAAATCTATATATAAAAAATTATATATATATATATATATATATATGGAAAAAAAAATATAAACTTTTTATTTTTCTTGGATCCGCCTCTGAGAACAGTAGGATATAAGTATACAATAATGCTAAGTTTACTACCAAATTCTTACAACCTTTTTACAACCTCACTCACCAACCCCTTACACATGGGTCCCACCGGATCCCACCACCCCTCACAACCCCCTGCTACATGGGCTCCATCCGACCCCACCACTTACTCCTCTCCTCCAATCGAAACCCGACACGTGGCGGGAGTAAAGGGGTTGTAAGAATTTGGTTGTAGGCATAGCATTGCTCTATAAGTATATTGTTAATGTTATGTACGTTAGTATTTTTTTGTCCTGCTGATTTTCAGGAATTAATCATGATTTTTGTTTCGGCATTTCCTGAAATATTTTCTATTTGTCTGTCCATTGTCCCTTAGCCCCGATATCCTAGTGCCTACCCACTGCGGCCATTTTTTAGGAACATTTTTTTTGTTAAATATTGGAGCAATATTCATTTTGGTACTTTGTAATTAAGTACAACATGAAAATAATGCTCATTTTGGTATTATTTAATTAAAATTTATCTTTCTCATTTTCTATCGGAAACAATTATTTTGACATTAAGAAAGAAAAGTAAACAAATTATAATTCATTTTATTTGAAATGAATGAGAGAATAAAACTATTGGAAAAAATAGTGTTTATAACGAATATAATAAATTTTTGATTTGAACTTGGATGAAAAAGTATAATATCCATGAGAACCGGTTAAAATCCTTATAGAAATCTGTCAAAATCTTTAAAATCATTTAAAATCTGTTAGTAGAATTACAAGAAATCGGTAGAACTCCTTTAAAATCTAAATAATTTAAAATCCTTTAAATTCTTAATTGGCTATCAGCCCTTAATTCATGCTGGTGTTCTAAAAAATTGGATCAAACCGGACCGAACGGTTCAAAAGGTTGACCCATGAACCAAGAGCTTTTTTGGATCGATCTCCGGCCCAATTTTTTAAAAGGTTGTACGAAAAGGACAATTACGGTATCGATCAACATAATGGCACGCACTTACGTACACAGGTTAGCACTTTGATGAAGATCAAAAATGTAATTAGAGGCACACTTTGATCAAGATAAAAAAATGTAATTAGAAGGCCTTCCTCCCCACAACCACAACTTGGCCTTTGTTAATTAAACTTTCATTCAATCATAAAAGAAAAATCAAGAAAATGTGAGGAAACACAGTGGAAGGGAAGGGAAGGGAAGGAAGAATTAATTAAGACTAGTACACAATAGTACTGTACTGTACGGATTACAATTCATAATCACATGATTTGTGCAAGTGGTTCAGGAGTCCAAGAAGTCTCCAAATTATTTTTTGTGCTCTCTCGCAGAAGCAGAAGCAGAAGCAGAAGCAGAAGCATAAACATGGAAGAGTAAGAGAGGAGGAGTATGGAAACGTTAAAATTTCTGGCGAAAATCCCATTTCGAAATGATATGGAAAATCCTCATCTCCTCTGTGATACAGGAGGTGCAGAATCGACGGGACATCTACCGCCTGTCGAAAATCGATTCAGAAGTGGGCTCGAGTCCCGTATGATCTAATCTGGACGGTCAGAATATTGATGGGCTAATTTTAGAAAGAAAAAAAAAATTAATCCTAAACTAGGCTAAGGAGAGCTGCTCAAAAGAGAAAGTTCGGAGTTTGCCCTTATGACTCGTCTTTCGAGACAGACTAAAAGGATGATATGTTCGAGAAGTCGTCTTCTTTGTTCAGAAAAATTATTACATAGTTGGGTTAGTGATTTCAATTGTAATCTTCTTATTTCTTCTTGAGATTGGTAAGGGATATCTTCCATCATCTTTTATACAATAATACAAAATGCGTAATACTTCTCATACTTTGAGCTATCAATTATCATTCACCAAAAGTGTGAAGCTTTCCAATCGAAAGTTAAACATAATTTGTTATCAGTCAATTTCGTAAGTTATATGGACCCTACTAACTTCTAATCTTCTGGTTCATCACTGATTTTCACTGGCTTTCGAGCAATGCTAAGAGATACCAAATCTGATTATATTTTGTTAATCATATGATCTGACAGTCTATGTACTAATTATATGTGGGATTACTACATTAATGTTATCAATACATAGGCTACCACATTATGTGGTCAGTAAAATATGATTAGATTTTAGTGTCCTATTAGTCAATATTTAAAAAATCGTGCCAGACCGGCCGGTTGAATTGGTCAACCCATGAACCAGTATTTTTTTTTGGGGGGGCTGGTTTAATACCGGCCCACTGTTTTTCCCAAAAATCCGATCGACTCGACCGGTCAGACAACCGAAATGTCTTGTCCAGTTGGATTTTAAACCCGTTTGACCCTGACTTTTGACTTATCTTTTGGACTTTACATGTAATCAAAGTTAATATGTTTGTTTCTTGACTAAATCTACTATGGTAAACATGCAGAATTTCTAAATAGTATATATATGTAGTTGTGTTGTTCAATCTTGGTTGGACCGATTTGACCCAAATCCAGTGTCGTGACCAGATCGATCTCCGGTCAATTTTTAAAATATTGGTCTTAGTGGTATTGTTGCCTTTGTAGGTAGGACATCGGAATTTGTTTGAGTTTTGTTTTTTTTTATTCTTTTTTGGGCAATGCACTAGGAAATGAATGCTACCGGGCTGAGTAAAAGAAAGCCTGGATCTTTTGCCGACGACCATCAGGCTAGGGCCACTTTCCGGAGGAATGGGCCTGGCTAGGCCTGAGAGCCAGGGTCTTTTGGGCTTGTGTGGATTGGGTCAATTCAAACTTCAAACTTCCCACAACAAATAAACTATTTGTAAGAACACAAATATGACAAAACAATATAGCCACGAGGCCCACGACAACCAAGATACAAGAAGTTATTTGTATCCTATAATATTTTATAATATTTTAAAGTGCATGTAAGAGAAAGACAACTTTTTTATTTAATATTCATATTTGCTACGTATAAATAAATATAATAAAATATAATAAAAAATACCTTGTATGTAATGTTGTCGAAGTATGTTATTTTAGTTTTTAGATACTATAATTTATATCTAGACAATAAACGTGGATTACTAATATCAAGAAAATCCAAAATAATAATAAGCAAAGTAGCACCTCGCAGCATCTTAAATTTTGAATTTATCCAGATAAAAATATCTCCTAAATGATTAAAAAATTATCATCACACCACGGAGGAGAATGGTCCAATGATTGGAGCTTAAATAGATTATTGGAGAGGTCCTAGATTCATACCAGCTCAGGGACCAGGTCAGTCTGGTCCAACCCTCTGCGGAATTCCTGGTCCGAACCAAACTCTGGTATCGGAGGAGCAAAGAGAGCGTAAGAAGGAGATGGATGTGGAGCAGACCAGACCACTTCTTCTTGCTACTCATGTCTAGGGATGGCAACGGGGCGGGTAGGGGCTCCATCCCCGTCCCCATCTCCGAATAGGTTTGAATTTTTATCCCCATCCCCGTTAAACAACACAATCTCCGTCCCCGCTAAATAACACAATTTCCGTCTCCGCCCCCATCCCCGCCCAGTTGTATCTTTTGGAGGTTTTCCATCCGCGTTCCCCATTTCCATATCATGTTAACTCTATTTGTCTAGTGACTATGTTTATTTAACCCGAAGATGACGAACAGACTGTCGGAAGACATGTTTGGTCATTTTTAACGTTCCAGTGGGAACATGCGACTGGGTCCTCATTGAAAAATATTCCAGAAATACTGCTGCTGTGAAAGAAGAATAGGTTGGATGGCAATTGGCAAACCTTAATTTTATATATATGTACTATGTAGTGGCAGACGTATTATTTTTTTATATATGAATATCAAATCGGAGATCTACGGAGGCTGGGAGTACAATACCCATATCCAACCTCGAATCTAACCGGATTTTTTTTTATGGGAAGATTTATGAAATGTCCAAAAACTAAAAAAGTTTTATGTAAAACCCACCGCTAAAAAAACTTTTATCGCGTGCCCAGAATTAGAGAAACTTATCCAAAGCGGGTTCCAAATGACCCTTTTGCCCTTCCTTTTAATTTATTGGAAACACCCACAAAACTGCTCTTAAAAAAACGTTTCAATACTCCATCTTCTTCCATACGCTGCTCACTTTCGAATCTAGGTTTTCTCCTCAAAAATCTTCAAAAACTCGTCGAAAATTTTCGGAAAGACCGGGACGAACGACAAAAGTGCTAAAACGGAGGTCCAAACATCATTTTTTTGCGAATCT
The DNA here is from genome assembly GCA_029216955.1 of Iris pallida. Taxonomy (NCBI): domain Eukaryota; kingdom Viridiplantae; phylum Streptophyta; class Magnoliopsida; order Asparagales; family Iridaceae; genus Iris; species Iris pallida. The sequence goes on along the minus strand of JANAVB010040218.1, from coordinate 8,185,279 downwards.
AAAATTTCGGAAGGCCGTCTAACTGTGAAACAGTTACTTTCAGTCTCCTCGACGATACGCTCATTTTGCGACAAACGGGACCTCGTTTCGACCTCCCAGTCAAAAGTTATGGCCCTCCAAAGTTTCAGCTAACCATAAAATGCAGGAGAATGGCATTCTCCGTCTTAATTTACACGGAGAATGACCATTTTCCGTCTTAATTAGGACGGAGAATGACATTCTCCGTCTTAATTTACACGGAGAATGGTCATTCCAGTGTTAAAACGCAGGAGAATGACCATTCTCCGTGTTAGAAACACGGAGAATGCCATTCTCCGTGTTAAATGAAACGGAGAATGTCATTCTCCGTTCTAATTAAGACGGAGAATGGCCATTCTCCGTGCTAAATTAAACGGAGAATGACCATTCTCCGTCTTAATTAGGACGGAGAATGCCATTCTCCGTGTAATTTATCACGGAGAATGGTCATTCTAGTGTTAAAACGCAGGAGAATGACCATTCTCCGTGTTAGAAACACGGAGAATGCCATTCTCCGTGTTAATTAGGACGGAGAATGCCATTCTCCGTCTTAAATAAAACGGAGAATGCCATTCTCCGTCCTAATTAAGACGGAGAATGACATTCTCGGTCCTAATTAAGACGGAAACGGAGAATGTCATTCTCCGTGTTAATTAGGACGGAGAATGGCATTCTCCGTCTTAAATAAAACGGAGAATGGCATTCTCCGTCCTAATTAAGACGGAGAATGGTCATTTCCAGTGTTAAAACGTGTAATTTAGTTTTTTCAGGAATAAAGAGTTTCGTTCTTCTTTCAAAGCGATGATAATTCTTATGGAAAAGAAGAAGAAAGATCTTCTCTCCACAATTGAAGATCTGAGTTCAAATGTCTCCACGATGAAGATGATGATGATGGTGATGATGATGATGAGCGATGATCTGAGTTCGACTGAAGAAAAACACACCGAACTACGAACGATCTTTGCGATCTCTGCTGAATATGAGAGCAATGGAATTCAGATTTCCCGTGAAGAAGAAGAAGACGAAAATCGCAATCCAGATCTGAGTTTTTTGAATTCAAATACATATAAATGACCAATTCGCGCGGAGGGGTAGTTTCGGTATTATAAAAATAGCAGTTTCTAGCGGGTGGCATCTAAAAGGAAATCTTGGAATATTTAACGTGAAAATACTTAATTCTGGGTATTTCATAAAACTTATCCAGCGGGTGGGCATTTCATAAAAGTCCACCCCGAAATTGGGTTTCTCAGCAATTTCCAGTTTTTTTATCTCCATCTCCGTCCCCATCTTCGTTTTTAAGTTTCCAAATCCGATTCCGTCAGAAGAAGAAGAAAAAATCGTATCCCCGCCAGAATTCGAAAAATTGCCATCCCTAGTCACGTTCTGATCAGGCCGGATCTTTTTGGTCCATCCACACGAGAGCCTTGTTAGCAATTCGGCAAACGAAAAAAATTCAGGACGACAAAAGTACGAATATAAATCGGCTCAATGCAAATAAAATACGTTCAAAAATTCGGTCAAATGTTCGAAAAATGAAAATATTGAGGTTAGAAACTTTACATTCTTAAATATATTGTCAAATTTGGTTAATTAAATAGGTTCAGCATATTTATTGTACCAAATTTGTTAATAATTTATACAGAATATGTTTAAAATTTTGCATGTTTAAAATTTATGTATTGATTTGGATCTGTCAAAAGTACGCAAGTATTATACGTTTATGAAAGATATGGAAAAGTTCGCGTATAATACGAGTTTTATTCGGGGTGATTGCTAACAAGGCACGAGATGACGAGAGTTGAATTTGGACACGCAAATGAAGTTGATCAAAACGAGACTTGCAAACTAGAGGCCGACCGGCTGACATCTGTCCGAATTCGAACCGGAACTCAAGAACAAAAAGACAACATGTGAGCCACAAACGACCAAGGAGCAAAAAGGATCATAAATTCGGCAAATAGACAGACAGAGACGGCAACTCTTATTTACGCTACATTTGTGGAGAAACCGCCATTCAATGGCTTCTTCTTCTTCCTCCTCCTCTCCAACATGCCTAAGAATCGGCATCATCGGCTTCGGCACCTTCGCGCAGTTCCTAGCCCGAACCATGCTCAAGCAAGGCCACGTCGTCGTCGCAACGTCTCGCTCCGACCACTCCGACCTTTCCTCTCGAATGGGTGTCAAATTCTACAGGTATATACATATATAAATTGAGCTTCATATATTTAATCATCTTCAAATTTTATATATCTGCGGTCCAGCGCTTGTAGTTCATGTGAAAAACAGTACGGATATCAGTATTCGAATCTGTCAACCGTAAGAACGTGCAGGTGTGTGCAGATTGTAACTAAAATTTTATATATATATATATATATATATATATATATATATATATAATCATCTTCAAATTTTATATATCTGCGGTCTATTAGCTCATGTAAAAAACAGTACGGATATTTTATATATCTGCGGTCTATTAGCTCATGTAAAAAACAGCACGGATATCAGTATTCGAATATGTCAACCGTAAGAGCATCATTAGTAGTTGGGACTCTCCAATGCAATTTGGAGCCCAAAATTTCAAAAAAAAGGTAAATGTAGAATGGGTTGGGTTTGTATGAGAATAGTAGGAAATGATAAAGTGAGCTCCGGTCCCAAAAATTGTGTGGTCAAAAATTAATGTAGGAAAAAAATAATATAAAGTTTAGAATCTAGAAAGTTGGGCTCCAAATTGGAACTTACTATTCTACAAAACGAGTTTCTACAATCTAGAATCTAGAAATTGAGAGGCCCAACCCTTAGCACCCATGGATAGGTTGGGACCGAAATTGTAGAAATTGGGACTAGGGATGAGACTTATTATTCTACAAAATGAACTCCTACATTCTAAATCTAGAATCTAGAAAATGGGATGGGCCTTACTAATGATGCTCTAAGGACACGTGCAAGTGTGTGCGGGTTGTAACTAAAATTTACGTTTACGTGCAGGAGTATTGGTGACATGTTCTCGGAGACGGACCGTATAGACGTGGTGCTGCTGTCGATGTCGATTCTGTCGATGGCCGACGTCGTCCGCTCGCTGCCGTTCGACCGTCTCGGGAGGAGCGGTGATCTCCCTCTGTTCGTGGATGTGCTCTCTGTCAAGGAATATCCAAGAGACCTCCTCCTTCAAGTAGGTATCATATTTTTCTTTCTTTCTTTTTCCCTCTTGGTGGATCCACTTGGATTACTGTTGACGAGTTAGGACACGTTCCAGATTTGGAGAGGAGACTCTAGGCTTGCTAACATTTTTCAAGTGTGGACAAGAGCCTACTGCAGCCCCCAAGTACTAAAACATAAAATATAGCACTTCAAACCACTTCCACTCTGGATGCTCTCTTAATAAGCATCTCCGAATGTCTCCGAAACAACAGCCATTGGATGTCTTTTCATCCTCCAAAAGATCTTTGGTTCAAGTCGTAGGGGAAGCACTTAAATTTCTCATGTGGTGGCGGAAATTAATGCGAGCAGCCGGGTGGTGGTGTGGGCCAAGCGGGTCGGATGTGGACCTTATGTCCGAGTTTGTAAGGCCTTCAAGCTGGATTGTTGGTATACCTTCAATGGTTGAATGGTATTAAACGTTTTAAGCTTACTTGATGCAAGTTGCATCTTCTGGTGCAACCATGGCCATCCAAGCAACCAAGATTTGGTGTTTTTGAACAAATTTGTGAAACAGGGCCGACCCAGGAGTAAGCCAGACAAGACTTTGGACTTGGACAACCACCCTATGCTTGGAGCAACCACCAGGCTCAACATGACCCCACAAGAGGTCCAAGTCGTGGGTGACCCACCAAAATCGACTCACAATAAGGATCAATGGACATCCAAAACTAGCCTGTTGCATGGGGTGGGCTGGAGCCCACCCCAAAATTTTCTTTTTTTCACCATATAATTTTCAGCCCACCCAAAATTTTCTTTTTTACCTTTTTTCACTATGTAATTTTTTTTTGATTTTTTTAATATGGATTAGTCTACTTCTAGTCCCTCCAAATTTTTGGTAGCCCATCCTAGCTATAATTTCTGAATCCGTCCCTGTAGCCTGGGATAGGACAACCCAACCCTGTGGGCCGGCCCTTGAAACAACATAGCTCACAAATAACAACTGTACTGTAAACTTATATTTTGAGACTTAACTCATTATTATCTATCCATCTGAAGGTATTGCCAGAGGAGGCTGATATTCTTTGCACTCACCCCATGTTTGGACCGGAGAGCGGAAGAGAAGGATGGAAAGGGCTACCTCTGGTGTACGAAAGAGTCCGGATCAGAAATCAAAATATCTGCCAGAAGTACTTGCAGATATTCGAAACCGAGGTGCGAAATTAAGACATCAAGTTTATCCGAGTAAAACTTTGATACAGGAGGAGGTATCAAATTTTTTATACCTATTTTGCATGACAAGTGGGCCCATACACTAACTTATGTCCACACGTTTTATGAAGTGAGAGGGGGCCCACTTGTCATACAAAGGAGGTATCAAAACTTTGATACCTCCTTCTGTATCAAAGTTTTCACCGGTTTACCTATATATATATATATATACATAGGTAATTTACAACAAATTCCTGTTTCTAACATGTTATGGCTTTCAAATATTATTATCTGCTGTCAATTCCTGACTTAAATTTTTGGTTTAGCAAAATGTCAGTGACCAAATTCTCCGTAATTCAAATGTTTTACCAAAGTTGATTAAGAAGAGAAAGATATTATAACTGGGAGAACATAATCATTTCAAATCTCTAAACTAACTGTTTAAGTACAAAAGGGATGATCAGGACTAACAGCTTCAAACTAAGGTTCGTAGTATCGGTATCGGTATTGGTATCGGACCCTTACTATGAGTATCGATTTCGGTGGTATCGGTAGTATCAGCGGTTTCGGATTGGAGTATCATTTTTTTGGTATCGAAAAACAAATAATTATTAATAAATTATTAAATTTTAGAAAAATATATATTTTATACATTTTGATACAATTTTAAGCTTTTCCTGTGTTATTTATTAGTAGTTTTAAAATTGAATGAAATAGTAGTCATCATTGTGGATTGTTTTCCCTTTGATAGATCACTTTTCTTATTTTACATGCTTTTCATTTTTATATCCTTACTATGCTTTTACACCGTTGTTGATGGGTCTTTTCGTTCAATTTTCTTTGCCGAATTGACTGGAAAAGAGGCCCCAAATCTCTGTATCGATCAGTATCGGTCGGTGGATTAGGACATGCCAAACTATATCGGTATCGACAGCATCGGTGGCCGATACTGCAAACTATGCTTCAAAGAGATGATGTCACTAAAAAGAACTAAGAACATCGAAAAGAAGAGAGAATTTCTACAACTTATACCAATATAATCTCCTGCCCAGTAACTAATGGATCTGTTTGCTCGTTATCTATATAGGACTGTCGAATGGTGGAGCTGTCGTGCGAAGAACATGATAAGATGGCGGCTAAGAGCCAATTCATCACACACACTATCGGCAGGTGTGGCAAATCTCCTTCTCTTAATCCTCAGTATCCTCTCTATATACATATTCAAGTATTTTCTCAGTTAATTGACATCTCTTCTTCATCAGAGTCCTGTCTGAAATGGACATCAAGTCCACACCAATGGACACGAAGGGCTTTCAAACATTACTTCAGCTGGTATGTCCATAATATATATATACTAGCATATATGTACGTGCGTACGTATTTATTATTAGAAAGATTAAAAGACACTTGTAGTTAAAATTTGTTAATTTTTCAATGAATGAATGATGTTAAACAAAGTCTATTTTTTTAATGCCTCATTTTTAGATACATAATGTATTTAAGAGTTGTTGTAATTAGAATATCAAAAGACAACTCTTGTATTTACCTAGATACCCCATATTAATTTTCATTAATCAATTAGTAAATATGATAAAGGGTATTTTTGGAAAGAAAATTTCCACGGTGAAGCCTACTTTTAGCATTATTTAGTAGAATAGATAGATACCCCTAATAGTTTTCATTAATCTTTTTAATTAGTAAATATGATAAAGGATATTTTTGGAAAGACGATGAAGCCTACTTTTGGCATTATATAGTAGAATAGAAGAATAGAGAGAGAGAAGCTCAAAAACTAGTTGGATTGTTTCATATTATATAACCAACCTATGCCGTTGGATTTGGATTGCAAGGTTACGATTACATCTGTATCTATATCTTTTAAGTAGATACTCTCACCATTTAATTCAGTATTTAGAGTCTTGGTCGTCTCAAAATCATGTTGTGGACTAAAACGCAGAGGGACAACACCACGAAGGATAGCTTCGATCTGTACCGAGGGCTATATCAGCACAACAGGTTTGCCAAAGAAGAGGTATCGATACTTTATAGCTCATGCTACCAGTTTTATTACTTACTCCATCTGAAACTCAAAGTTGGTGATGATGCAGCTGGAGAAGCTTGAGCTTGCCATTCGGACTGTGAGAGAGAAGTTGTTGGATGTTCCAAATGGCAAAGAGCATAGTTAGGGGCTTAAGTAGAGTGATTTTAGTGATCATGTAAGGAAGGAACTCATGTTCCCAAAATTGTAAGAGTAATGATATTGGCTATGTTATAAGAACCGGTATCTTTTATACTAATGATGATTTTGAAAAGCTCTACAGATTAGATCACCGGTAGGGCTGCAAATGAGCCAAGCCGTTCGCAAGCTGCTCGAAGCTCGGCTCGATAAAAGCTTGTTTGAGCTCGGTTTCGTTTAGTAAACAAGCTAAGCTCAAGCTTTATTTTTGAGCTCGTTTAATAAACGAGTCAAGCTCAAGCTTAGAAGTACTCGGCTCGATTGAGCTCGCAAGCTGGCTCGTTTATGAGCTTGCGAGCTGGCTCGTTTAGAAGCTCGTTTAGGAGCTCATTTGTTCTTTGTTGAATTCTAATTATATATATATTTGTATAACAATATGGCTGTGTGCATTATATATTTATGTCCTTAATAAATGATATTAAGGAACTTTTTTTAATTAATTTTTTATAAATAAATTGTTAATATTTCAGATATTTGAATTCAAACTTAACTAGTTTGAAATCAAGCTCATTAAGCTTGAAATAAAGTTGAGTGAGCTTGATTTCAAGCTTATCGAGCTTCTTTATCAAGCTTGAATCAAGCTTCCTTATCAAGCTAAGCTCGAGCTCAAACCAAGCCAAGCTCAAGCTTAATATAAACAAGCTCGAACCAAGCTCAAGCTTCAAAATAAAAAAACTTATCAAGCTCGAGATCGAATAGTTCTAGTCAAGTCAAGCTTAAGCTTACAAGAGCTTGGCTCGGCTCGTTTGCAGCCCTAATCACCGGACTTCCTCTCCTTCGTGATAGCAGGTGAGCATTATTCGATTTTGGTCGGAAAACCAAACTGAATCGAATAAGAGATTCGGTTTAAAAAAATCGGTTCGGTTTCGGTTTTGAAAATACTAAATTTTCTTATTTAGTTTCGGTCCAAAACCGAAAACCGAATAAAAAAATTTAGTTTATATATATATATATATATATATATATATATATATATATATATATATATATAAACCGAAAAATTGAATAAACCGAACACGAACCGATTTAATTCGGTGCGGTTTGATTCGATTATGGGCCATTTCGGGTCGAATTCGGTTTTCGTTATTCTGTTCGGTTTGAATCGAATTAACTGAATGCTCACCCCTACTTCATAATGGGAACTCATTGCTCTATTGTCTCCTCACTTTCAAGTGGGACGGACACAGATAAATCATAACTCCCCGGGTGCCACTCCGATGCTCTAGTCTTTGTGGTGGGTGTGAAATTCGATAGAAATTTAGGGGAGAGAGTGTACCTTGACTTGATGATAAGAGAACTATTTATAGCCTTCTTTTGGTATACTTGTTTGCTTATCGAGTGAGGATTTTCAGAGTCAGGGGTGATGATTCCTTTGTAGATTGATGATTCAAAATCTTGGCAAAAAAAAATGGAAGCACTTCCCCTGGAGATTGTCGACAAGCTGGACCAGAGAGTAATATTGATGAATAAGCGGGATCTTATTTGGATTTCATACGTACCGATAATGACCTGTAGAAAATATGGACAACTCTTTCTCCAATTGTTGATCTTGCCAGTAAGATACCTATACAGTAGAACCTGCAAAAGTTCCTAAACAATCTTCTCACACTTGATGATTTTCCTCCTGTGGAGATGCATAGCTATCTGTTAGATTACGTTTCGTTGTTGATTTACCATCCACAACTTGAGTGGATCTATTGTGACAATGAAATGGCACTAGTCTTGCAAATAATAAATATCATGCAGAGTAGAATCATAAACAAAATAACAGCAGTCAATAGTCTCAGAAACCAGACCCAACTGGCAAAGCAAACCCCTTAGTAACTCACCCTCACACAGCTATATATGACCTGAAGGAATTCTAACCAAACAAAACAAAAATCGGTCATCGGAATAACTATGAGCTTACAAGCTGGTGAAGGAGCAACTTCAATTCCAGAAAGGCCATCGCATCTTGCATCAATTATTCAGAATTAAATCATGGTAAATGTAGGGCAACGAGAGAATCAGCAGCCCACGTGTTGTTTGGGTTATCCATTCCCAGTTACACAGAGGCATCGGTTGTTGCAGTATTTCATTTGAAGCTACAAAAGATCTCCCATTATTAGGTTTCAACAACAAATTATATAATCACAAGAAAAGAAGTCTGTTCATCTACGGAAAACAAAATTATAGCTTACAGTCTACACACCTCACCCAGTACAACCCTCACAAAGAATCCTCACAAAGGAAGAACAATCAACGAAAAAGAATCAAAATTCTTTGAAAAGATACACGGCATAAGGAAAATACATCAGCCATCCAGTAGGGACTTCTCCAAAGAACGGAACAAGAAGATGGTTGAACTTGGGCAGCAACCCCTGACCAACAGCTTAAACAGTTTGTTTCATGGATTCCAACAGCTTCAATTTTGTATCACATATACCGTGAAACCTGGACAGTAAGGATTTCTGTGCGCCAGCAAATTTTCTTAATACATCAGCTGAACTCCAAGATTGCAGAGACCCTGATATTCTTTCCCCCAATTCTGAATGGTTTGCGGCTCCATAATCTTCCAAAGCCTGGAAAACACGACCGGGCCCATCCTGAAGCTCCCTCCCCTTTACATGAGATAATAAAACATCCAACTTCTCATCTTCTTGCCCAACGATTTGATCAGCTAGCCACTTGCGAACCCCTAGCACTGCGCTGATTAGACACTCTATAGAAGTTCGAATTGCTTTAACTTGTGGCAAGTTCGACTGGTCCATGGCACTTCTCTTTTTCTTCTTCCCCTGAGGAATCGTCGATCTCAAACACGACTGGATCACCAGAATATGCCAAGAAAAGGATTCTGTTACCAACTGCACTAAAACAGGAAGATTGCTTCCGGGACTGGTAAGTATTGGCAGGGAGCACGTCAATTGTTCGGTGATGCAAGTCCTAACCAAACTGTCCACTATGTGCCATGAGCTTAAACTGCAACCATCTCCGTTGGGCAGTTTCCAATGATGGGAGCATGAATTCCATGCATTAACAAAAATGGCAAAGTTTATACAGTCGACAACATCTGCTCCAAAATCCTGTCAAATATTATAATGGTAATGTAAAATAAACCTATTGATATTTAGAGAGCATACAGATTCTTTCTTTCTTAAGTAAGACAGTGAACAACCACACTTTTCAACAAAGTTATTTCAGCAATTCTACAGTAAACTACCTGTTATACAGATCAGGTAAAGTTGTCACCTATGCTTTAGAAGTTGTACTAGGCTATGAATACTCGACAAGGCTTCACAGAAGAATTGATGAAATGTTATGACTGTGAACATACCCTCAACCATTATATTGCTTTCCTGGAGAAGAAAATTATGCCTTAAAACACGTGCTATGAAAACCAGCAGGCTGGTTGTCAGGTAGACCTACTTTAGATGGTGTGCATTGGTTTATATTTGTTTATATACTTTATACTTATAGGAGCTTATATCAAGATGTTTTGTCAACGAAATTCTGAATAATGTGGACAAGAATGCTAGTTGAGTATCTAAATTAATTAACCATGGTTACCTGAAGTCCTCATATAGGTAGTGTTCCACGATCTAGGAACGAACAATGCAGAAAAAACACAAATTGAAATGTGGAAATACACGTTCCAAAAAGTAGCCTGCTGGTTTCCAACCAAGCTTTTAAGAGAAAAAGTAGTTTCTATTTTATTTTATTTAAAGTTCTTAGTGTCTAGACATGCTTCTTTCTTTATGAAAAGACATCATTTCTAGGATTGTGTGGAACTCGTGAACGTTTTCAGTTTCGATATTTTTATGATGCTATATACTTGATTAATATAGAATCTTAACTATACATTATATATTACATTACAATATTACATATTTATTCCATAAAAATGTCCCACATTCCAGATAAGTGTATTGTGTTTCCAAGAAGTCTATTAAAAACGTACCGCGCGTATCGCAGGGTATACTTAGTGCAACTATGTTGCATGGACAAGAATATGATACGACATGGAAATGGCACCTATTTTGATGTGTCCTAGTGCATTTTGGTGTCCTGGGAGAAGTATGTGTGTGTTCGACAAGACACAGACCAACATTTTTAGAGTACATGTGCTTCCTAGGTTTTACGTAACCATGTAATTAACTTTAGGCCCAAGAACAAAAAAGAACCCCCAATTCCCCCATTTTTGCACTAAGCACAATGTAAGTTTTGAATCTCAAAACAAGTGCAAGTGAGAGATACTACCTGCAATTAAACCTTAATGTTGTTATAGATAATACAAACTCGTTTTCATACACAAGAGAACAAAAATAAGAAGCCTCAAGCCAGATATCAATAGGTAAGTTTTCCATCAATAACAAACCATTATTTTAAACTTGAAGAAAATAAAAACAGAATAAGCTATTGTCCTAAAAGCATTGGTGAAAACTAGCAAGAAAATACAGAGAACCACGAACAGATGTTAGATGGAATACAGAACATTATGGTAAGAGGGACGGAAATTGGAATGTGGAACACTAGCTGGCATCAAAAGTTGAAAAGTAGGCGTAGGCATCTTCTGAATGCTTCAACATAGCAAACGATGTGGTCCAGAACGTAGCATGTTTTCCAATCATGCATGGATGTGCGCAATAATAGACAGTAAAATTCTATAAATTACAGTTTCACAACTCTCTTCATTCAGTTCAGTTCTCATGTAAGCATTGTTAGTTCAGCTCATAAGCATCATTCAGTTCAGTTTATGACATCTTAGAAGGTATAGGATTAAGACATAGATTTGTTATTTTCTCCCACTGGAATGTTTGGATTGTTAGACATTTTAAAGAACAAAACTATTCTGTGCCAAGCCGGAAGGATAGCTATTAAGGTGGCAATATTACTACGAACATAAGTTTGCTGACATGTACATTATAGTCGAGACTGTAGTGTCAAAATAAGGCTAGAATAAATTAAGAATCTCTCAAACTCAGAAGCAAAAATAATTCAACTTGAACACAAGTAATCAGGCAAGTCCACTGAAAGCGATGAAAAGCTATAAACTAGGAGCAAGAAAATATAACTGAAATTCAGAAGCCAAGCTCATCAATTATAAAATATCTTTCAATTATTCCCAAATTTTAGAATATAAATAGGTCAAGAACAGCCAAAGGTAAGAAAACAAGGGAGATGGTTACCTTGAAGGACTTTTGACCTGCAGCAATTCCAAGAATCACATCTTTAGCATCATCAAAAGGAAGACCTATATTCTCTGCATATCTTTCCAGAAGATGCTTTAGTTCATAGCTCATATTATTATTAACAATAGAACCATTAGGCTCCACAATCTCTTTCAGGGAAGATGAGGCAGTCTGAATTGACAGGTAGACCATTCGAGGAAGAAGGGATCTCCTCTCGATGTGTTTCCTCACAGTGCCTTCCTTCTTCTCCACTTTATGCTGATCATATAACGAAATGGTATAAAGATCAATGATATGGAAAGAAAGATAAAAATTGCACTACATGCACATAAAACTGCCCCGGCCCCATTATTTATCACTTTTCTATGTGGATTCAAATGTATATGAGAAACCAGCAAATGAAGAATGTAAAAGAAAATTTAGTTCCACTGAATTATACAAGATAGCCTGATGTAATCGTGTCCACCAGCACAAACTTCCAATTTGTACAACAAAATATATATAAATGACCCTCTAGCCTAGTGGTCGTGGTGAGGCATGCATCCGAGTGGTCTGGAGATCGATCCCCCCCCCCCCCCAACCATCGGATCGGGGAGCCCGAGCGCACTCGATCCAACGGTCGAGGGCGACGGGGCTACGCGAGCGGCGATCCAGATCCGTATATATATATATATATATAAAGTCTTCGCCGCCGGCTCTCCATCACTTCCGACATGACAGAGATGCAGGCGAACGCTCGGGTGCAGGCGACCGATCCCTCGGCTAGGGTTTCGGAGAAATCGACCTTTCCGCCCCCCCGAACCACTCGCGGGGAGGGGGCCTCGGCGGCAGGGAGGACCGGGGGGCGGGGGGGGGGGGGGGGAGGACGGCCGCTTGGAAGTCTGGTCGGCGGCAACAGCGGGACCCCCCCCCCCCCCCCCCCCCCGCAGGGGGGGGGGACGGGGGGGGTCGGTTGGCGGCGGCGGGAACCCTTCGGGCGGGGAGGGGTCAGGCGGAGGCGGTGGTGGCACTTCCGGAGGAAAGGCTTCAGTTTTCGAGTTCGGGTCCGGAGGGGACAACTCGGGGGAAGCCGGCTGGCAGACTGTGACGAGACGACGGACTGGAGGACGGAGAGGAGCACAGTCCCAAGTTTCGGGAAGGACGGGACCAGGAAATCATAGGAATCGATCCCTGATTGGCGCTATGGATCCCCGGCGCCGGGGTGGAGGTACGGTGCGATCAGTTCCGGGTTGGAGGCCTAAGACGACGGCGGCCGAGAAGGCTAAGGGTATTGCTACCGATACCGGCAAGACAGGCCAGGGCCCTGTTAACCCCCAGACCAAGACACACACTGAGGAGCAGAGGCCTCGGTCATGGAAAGAGGTCTGCACGCCAGTGACTGAGAAAAGCCCGATGTCGATGGAGTTTGTCCCACCGATGTCGGTTGGAGGAGGACTTCGGGCGTATTTCCCCGCTGAAGAAATAGCGATTGTTTTCGAATTCTGGAAGAACACTCTGGTGTTATATGTGTTAGGGAACAAGCCGTTCTAAGGCCAAATTCGGGGTTATGCGGAGAGGGTCTGGAGACCCAAAGGGAGCATGGAATTCTTCTCTCGGGAGAACGGGTTCTATTATGTCAAATTTGGATTAGCGGAGGATGTGTCCAGGATCCTTCAGGGGGGCCTTGGTCGTTTGATGGGAGACTCATTATACTGAAGGAGTGGACGCCGGAGTTGAGGTGTGAGAAGGAGGTGCTGAACGCTATCCCCATCTGGGTCAGATTTCCTGAGTTCCCAGTAAAGTATTGGAGTATCCCGCTTCTCATGCGACTTGCCAGTCTTGTGGGAAAGCCGATCAAAGCTGACGAGGCCAGGTACTTTTCGTACCAGACTGATGTATGCCAGGGTCCTCGTGGAGATTAAGGCGGGCTCTGTGCTACCGAGTACGCTTGAGTATCAGGTTCCGTCTGGGGAGGTTCTGACACAGGCAGTGGAGTATGACTGGGTTCCCCCTATGTGTTCTCACTGTGAGTGCTTTGGACATCCTACAAGTGCGTGCAAATACAAGGGGAAGGAGACTGCCAGGCCACAGGCGACTCAGACGGAGGCACCTAGGAAGGAGACGTCCTCTAGTCACCTGTCGGGGGAGACGGAGCCAGTCAGACATCGGAAGGAGGACACAGGGATGGAGGTTGACAGGAGGCTGGAGTCAGGATCACCGCAGAGAGAGGAGAGCACGCAGGGTGCACTGGTCCCGTTCATACCACAGAGGACCATAGTGACCAGGGGTATGAGCGCGGCTGGTGGTAGTCAGATGGAGACGGAGGCCTCCCCGGCGATCATGATGTACAGCAGCAGGAAAAGGCACGCTCCGGCCACACGGGAGGATATCCCTCAGGCGAGGGATATGGATGACCAGACTGAAGACAATCCTGACTGGGCTCTTACACTCAGCAGGATCCAGGCCCACCTTGCTCCTTCTATGGTAGATGCAATCATTGATCAAGCGGATGAGACACTTCCCTCGAGTGTCGATCCAGACGAGTGCCAGGGGGACCCATCCTCTCTTTATTAGATGTCGGTCCTAGCATGGAACATTAGGGCGGGTGTTCCATAGGACGATGGAGGGAGATTGGAGGGGTTCTGAGAAGAGAGTCGTGTGACATTGCCATCCTACTGGAGACGAAGATTAGAGGGGCCGCTATGCTCTCGCGTAGGACTCCGGCAAACTGGGATCACATTCACAACTTAGATCTTTGTGGTATGGCAAGGATCTGGATTAGGTGGAACAAAGGAAGCTGGGAAGGGGTGCAGATCCACAAATCAGAATAACTCATCGGTGTTACTTTTGTGAATAAAGGAGGGTTCCGATTCATCCTGGGGGCTGTCTATGGGCACAATGACAGGAGACTTCGGGAGGCTTTGTGGGAGGACATTGTGCATCTGGGTCTCTTGGCGGACAATCTGTCTCTTCCTCTGCTCATCGTGGGGGACTTCAATGCTATGATGCTTCGCCAAGAGAAGGTGGGAGGTCGTCCTATCCCGGATTCGATCTTATATGACTTCCAGAGGTGTTTGATTCTATCAGGGATGCGGGGGCTGGAGCGAGCGGGACATATCTGGACCTGGCACAACAAGGCTACTCATAATCGGATTGCTTGTCAGTTGGATCGGACCTTGGGCAATAGTGAGTGGTTCAGGTGCTTTCCGAACTCGGTGGCGGAAGGTTTGGCGGCGGGTACTAGCGACCATTCTCCTATCTGGGTTGGCTTCGGTGAGAGACCTACTCTGAGGGCGAGGCCATTCCGGTATAACAACAGCTGGTATCTGTCGGCCGGATATGAGGAGGTGGTTACGGGAGAGATGCAGCACTTCCGGGAGGGCACGGCTCAGTTCCGCATGGTTCACAAACTTAAGCAGCTCAAGCAGGCTATCAGGGGGTGGGTGAAGACGATACCGCGGACTTCTCTGGCAGATAAGGAAGCCGAGCTTCGGGACACTCAGGTGGCCCTCCAAGCTGACATTCTGAACGGGGAGCTGGCGGCCAAGGAGAAGCTCTTGATTGAGGAGGTTAGCATCATGCGCCAGCAGGAGGAGATTAGTGTGGCACAGAGGGCTAAATGTTCCTGGCTTAAAGATGGAGACCGCCGCACCAGATTCTTCTACGATGTGATCCGCGCCCGTCAGCACCGGAACAGCATTCCCAGACTTCTGAATGCTGAGGGACGTCTTGTAGGGGACCCGGTGGAGATTCAGGAGGAGGCCGTCAGATTCTACACGGCCCTTTATCAGCAGACAGACTACTCTAGCACGTTTCCTGCACTTGTCACGAAGAGACTGGTGTCCCGACATGGGAACAGTCTGCTTCTGGCACATGTGAGGATGGAGGAGGTGGAGGATATTGTTATGAAGGCCAATCCCAACAAAGCTCCCGGGCCTGATGGCTTCTCTTCAGGGTTCTTTAAGCGACACTGGGGTGTGCTTAAGACCCATGTCCTGGCGGCGGTTCAGGAGTTCTTTGTGGAGGACAGACTTCTGAAGGAGATGAACCACACCTTCTTGACGCTGGTTCCTAAAAAGGAGGGAGCGACTTCTCTTGCGGATTTCAGGTCCATTGCTTGCTGTAATTTTCTTTACAAGATTATCACTCATCTTATGTGCAGGCGTATGGAGGGAATTATGCAGGGATTGGTGTCCCAGAATCAAGCAGCGTTCATCAAGGGCCGGTCGATTGCGGAGCACAGCCTGCTAGCTCATGAGATGGTGAGGGAGTTCAGCAAACCTGGGGGGGATGAAGGCTTGTGTGAAGCTTGATCGCCGGAAAGCTTATGATACGGTCAATAGGGACTTCCTGTGTCACTTGATGCTTGCCATGGGATTCGACGAGAGGTGGGTTGCGAGGGTGAGGGAGTGCATTTGCTCCCCTACTTTCTCAGTCCTCATCCAGGGCACGCCGCATGGCTACTTCAGTAGCAACAGGGGGTTGAGGCAGGGTGACCCCCTATCCCCGTATCTATTTACCTTGGTGATGGAGTACTTTACTTGCATGATGGATACGGCAGTGCATAGCAAGAGGATCGTTCCCCTTTTTCCGATTGGTGAGTCCGGTTGTATCCCACTTGATCTATGCTGACGACTTATTGGTACTTCTCCAGCCTTCCATGCGGAGAATGAGAGCGCTCTCTGACATTATGGAGGAGTTCGGACGGCTTTCTGGGCTCCAGTTAAACAGAGAGAAGAGCAGAGTCTACTTTAGCTCCCGGTGCACACAGCAGGAGGAGAGAGCCTTCGCCTTGGGTGTGGACAGAGGCGAGCTCCCAGTGAAATACCTGGGGGTCCCGCTGACGGTCAACTATGCACGAGAGCAGGATTGTCACAGCTTGGTGGACTTTGCTCAGAGGAGGGTAGAAGGCTGGCACGCTGCAGGTCTATCTTTTGGCGGCCGGATAGAGTTGGTGCGTTCGGTCATTGCAGGCATCACGATGTTCTGGTTCCAGTCTATCCAGATCCCCACGACTACTATTCGTAAAGTGGAGGCCATCTGTGCTGACTTCATCTGGAGGGGAGGGATGCATGCGATATCCTGGGACCAGTTATGTCGGCCTCGGGAGGAAGGAGGAGTGGGGCTGAGGCCTCTCCATACGGTCAGGAGGGCAGCTTGTGTGGAGATGGCCTGGAGATTCATCAAGGGGGGTCGCTCTGGGCAGAATGGATGGCGAACAGATACCTGAGGAGGACCAACTTCTGGGCTTGCAGGATAGACAACAATTTCTCGGTCACGTTCAAGGCCATCCTTAGGTGTAGACCGGTGCTTCAGACCGCTATTTGCAAGCAGATGAAGGATGGGACGACTACTGACATCTGGCTGGACCCTTGGTTGGGTTCCAGATCCTTGCTCGATATTCTGGGGGGGGGCAGCTGGACAGAGAAGCGGGCAGGGGGCTCACTTGTAGTCGGATACTTAGAGATGGGGTTTGGAGGCCAGAGGGGTATACTTATACTGCTCAGCTAGCCGAGGAGATTCGCCTTATTACTATCGACGCTAGCCAGGCGGAGGATACATGGTGCTGGGCCGGCTCAGGTACGAGGGGCGGGTCAGGGTTATTCTGCTTTCGCAGCTGCTACGATTTGGTTCGGACCCACTACGACTTGGCTGAGGAGGTGGACTTCATTTGGAGCAAGGGCGTTGCACGGAAAATGCAACTATGTGCATATCGTCTTCTCCGGGGTAGATTGATGACGAGAGACAGACTCCTCCGGTTTGGGATGCAGATCCCGGATGCCAAATGTGTGTTATGTAATGAGGACGATGAATCCATGGGGCATCTCTCCTTTGTCTGCCCGATGACCTGGCACATTTGGACTGAGCAGTGTGCACAGCTGAGAGGAGGAGTTGGGGTGGATCGAGACATCCGGAGCATTCTCAGTTGGATCCGAGATCGCAGTGGCCGGGATCCGGGGTGGGCTAGAAGAGCCAGAGTTCGTCTTGCTGCGTCTGTTTGGCACATCTGGAAGGAGCGGAACAGACGTATCTTTGAGGGCTTGACTACCCCCCTATTAGAATTCTACATAATATAGAATTCGATGTATCTGTAATGGCCCCATAATATTATTATTTGGGGCATGGAGAGTTGTGATGTTGTACTTTAATACCTTTTCCGCTATATGCGAGGAATAAATTCACCCTTATTCTAATATATATATATATATATATATATATATATATATATATATATATAAGGAAATGCTCTAAAACTAGCCGAGTGATTTCATATTATGGAACCAACCTATGTTACAACCGTTGAATTTGGATTGCAAGGATAAGATTAAAAGGTTAGAGTATCTACTAAAAAATCAAAAAATCTTTACCGTATGCATCTCCTCACGTAGTTAAGAAAAAAAAATTCTAAAATCCTTCTAAGTACCTGAACATATAACAAATCCTAAAATATATTCAATATTCAAATTATATTCAAAATAAGTACATGGTATTATCTAACTAAACATATATCTGAAATTCTAAAACATATCTATAACGAATCCTAATTAAAATATATTCAAGTGATATTTAAAATATTTTAATATAATTTAAATTTTTATCAAATTTTTCAACAATATCAGTTTTTTTTTGGTACGTGCACACGTGAACAATGATATATATAATGTAATGCAGAAGAGATGTCTGTTTGCCCTCATAGAAAACATGATACTAGTTTGTGCATATTCTTATCAGACTGCATGATACCATGGTGGTAGCTAGACCACCACATTCAATTATGTGACTTTCGTGAATCATCATCAGACAGGCTTCAAAGTAACCTCCAACCAGGACAAGTATTACTCAATCAAGTCGAGCTTTCTCAAGACATCTTAAATCTCCTCCTGGGAACAGGTAAATGTCTCATAGTACGAAAATGTTCTGAAGAGAAAATTATACATTGCGTTGATATAACATATGCCTTATTCATTAGATCTTAGGCCATAACACAAATTATTGGAGGGTAAAATGCCACAAGGTATAAGCGCTTAGAAGAACCATGTGACATTCCCTAGCCATATACGAGAATTTTACAACCGTAATCACTAGATCAAGATGTGGGCCAATGAAAAAGTTTGGAGAACAAGTATGCTAAAGAAAATAAAGGATTTTACTTGGAAGGGAATTAGTCACTCAAAAAAGATATTAATCTGTTAATCTCTTCTTTCATCTCAGATAAAGAACACAAAGTTATGGGTGCTCTCACCTTCCAATGAGACTAGGTGGCAAAGGCCGAAAATACCTCTCCTAGACTAAAGAAACTTAGCGTAATGGTAAGATAAGAGTCACATTTCCGTTCACAATCCTCCCCCACCCCCCCACCCCCCTTTTACTAGGAAATATTACCCAAGTCGTATCAGAAAACACAACATAACGGGCCAAAGCTGGTTTTGGCCCAGGTTAATTCAACCAATCAAGCTGTATATCAGTGAACATATTTGGAGGATCTGCTGCTTGCACCACCGTGCTTTCCAATTCATGTTCTTTTTTCCTCCATCCATCTGAAATGTCTTTAAGTATGCTTCTGAACATCCATAGAAAACCTTCTCTACCTATAAATGTGATCGTTGTTCCAGCAAGATCTTTCAAAACTAAAGCTCGCCTAATTTGGAAAAAGTCCAGCTCCCACAGGCTCAGGACTACGACGAAAAGAACTGTCTTCGTTGTACCAATTCACTTGGCCTAGCAGCTCAACTTTCCAACTGACTTGGTGAAGAGTACAGTTACTATTCCTCTCAACCTCCCATGAGATTACTCAATTAAAGGACCTCCTATAAATCATATAGACTTAAAGTATACAGAAATTGACTCCTATTTCCCTTTTAGATGCAAAATGAAGGAAGCCACCATGCCAAGAGGCTTCTGGTTACGCAGGATTTGGGGAAGGTCAAGATTTATGCAGCCACCACCCATATATAGAGAGGCGGTATACGTGATTCGAACCTGCATCCTCCAGGATGCAAGCAGAAATCTTTACCACCGTGCCGGGCAACACCCTCTTATTTCCTTTTTAAAATGCCCTTTTATTTATTCGAAAATATAATGCTGAAGTCATATTAGTTAAAACTGAACATAACTCTCCAACATGTCCCGATTTGTCGACCGTTTCGGCCAGTCTGTTGTTTTGCAACCATGATGCTTTGTGATGCATCTGCTGTTAGTCTATCGCTTTTACACTAACGCTACTTACATCTGTCGCTTTTGCAGTATCATTGAGCACCTTTCTTATAGTTCGTAGACCACCTCGAAGGGTCTCTGTTACAACCAACAAGATACTTTGGATCCTGATCCATCTACAGAATATCCAAGTTTTAACTATGAAGCATAGTCATGCCTCCAGATTAATGATTAACTATTCAAAATACTTTACCACCAATAAGACCTTTTCAGTCTTTCAGTGTATTCATTTGACTAGTGTCCTAAAAGCAGTGTTTGTCTAAGCGGCTAAGTGATGCCTAGGCATTAAGTAGGGCCAAAGTCGCTTTAAAGTGCCACAGTTTTCTATGATAACCCCCATTTTATATAATTTTAACACTTTTAGTATGTATGAAGGAGTATGTATAAGCTAGTAAAATCGAGGAAAGTATTAGCATATGTAATTTAAATACTAGTAATGAAGAAAAATGTATCTATGTAACCATATGTACTCTATTTATCTAAATTAACATTTAATGGTGGTTAAAATATCAGTCTAATTTTTCCACCTCAAAGGGTAATTCACACTTATTCATTGCGACTCCGAACTTTCTAAATCAAGAGTCGCATTTACCCCCACTTGTTTTTTTTTTTCCACTTCAGTTACCGGAGTACCTAATGTTTACACTCCAGCCAGTAGACAACTCTATTGTTTGCCTCCCGTTGTCAGCTTGAGAAGATCAGGTATGCATACATTATTTCTTTAAGTTTTCCTTCTTCTTTTTCATTCTTCTTATGCTTTTGTTTCTTTTTTCTGATTTCATCTCTCCTTCGTTGGAATATCTCCTTTTGTAATCACACTACAGCTATTAAGGTGATTTGGAAGTTTGCTAATATATCGAAGTTAGATAGACCCCAGACAAGGATTGAAAATACAGGTACTCTAGAAAAATGGTAGGGGATACAGTTATATATACACATGAAAATGTATCCATATTTTAGCATGTTTTGGATAGTAACTAGGTCCAAGGATAAATAGAAGAGATTCATTGTATCAATGCAAATAAATGTTACTTTCCCGTATCTTAATTATGTTTGGCACAATCAGGACCGTGTCAAATCACTCTCAACTATGTTTTGGTTACCTTAGGAGCCTAGACATGGGCAAACATATGCAAGAGGAGCAACGAAGTATCATGACCAATACGTCAACACAGATACGGGCACCAATACTATCCTCCCGAGGAGTATCTGTGAAACATAACTATTTATTGGTTAGTATACTTGTCAAATTGATTAAGCTCTCAAAAGTAGAGCTTCTTTTTGGATTGTTTTTCTGCAGTGCCTTTGTGTTGTGTTGGATAATTCTAGTTCCATTAAATGCTTATTTCGTGCACTATTAGTAATGATATATAGGATGTTATATAACCAATCATTATAGTTTTAGACTTCAATAGTAGTGCGATCACACAGTTTAAAATGATGTTCTCACTCTTATCTCTTTTTACTAAGGCTATTGCGTAACATGTCGGGTAAAAAGACATAATATACAACACTCACTCGTGTTTTTACAAGAATCATCTATGTAAAGAAAAGGCAACTAACTGCCTAGAAGGGTCTTGGTTGCTCGGAACTACCAAGTCGCTTTAGACAACCTTGCATTCAGAAATACCTAAACTATTCGACGTAAACTGTCCTAGACACTCCAATCTATAAATAGTAGTCTACTAGTCTATCAGATATATCCTCTTCATAATCACTTAAAACTATAACATCTGAAACCTCTTTTGCATCATACATACATGGAGGCCTTTCTAGGAATGGTTAACAAGGAAACAAGTAAGCTCTTCTAAAGAATGATTTTGATTCAATCAAGAGTTTGGATTGTTACTAGGAAAATGAATCTTAATAAGGATATGTAGTCCTCCATAGTCACTGATTCAGAAAGGTATCATCAGCTTCTTTCTCCTTTAATCCATATACAAATTTCTTCAGCAATTTTGCATAAATGCCTCAAGCATGTCTTTAAAGGAGAACTAGAAACATAAATCACGACAACATACTAAAATCTTTCACAAGTTGAGCACAACATTGCAGGAAATGGTTTAAAGGAGGAAAAAAAAACTTAACAACAAAAGGCATAAGAGAACTTCATAAGCATGCGCTTAAAACAATGTAGGTAGGTCAGGTTATTAAAGGAATAATTATTGTTTCCGTGAAGCCAGATTCTGATTTTTTTTAAAGATTTCAGGAAACAAAGAAAAGAATTATATTGCTGGATCTCTTAACTAGGTATCTATTGGTAGGGTGTCAGTCGCAAGGAGAGTTAAGATACAAAACTTGGCTCCACATACATTTAAAAACTACCTAGACACAAGGTTCAACCTCAGACGACATTTTACTTTAAAGGAAAAAGAAGAGGAAAACAATATCTTCAATAAAATGACATTGAGGACTAGAGCAAGATTACTGCATACCTAAACAATATGCACTGAAACAGAATATGAAAGAAATAGCAAACTAAACTCATTGACGGGGCAAGCAGACAGAGCAAGCAGAAAAACATGAAATAAGTAATTAGTAAAACTTGAATGCAAAATGCACATGAAAGTCATATACCAAATTCATTCTGAGAGATGAAGATCCTGCTTCAAAAGGTTCTGCGTAAATCACAATACAAAAGTTAGATTCAAGGCATAGCTTTCATCCGGATGTTACTGCTTATGTGATAAGTCCATGTAGATGGCATTCTATATTCCAACTATAAACATAAACTCAATGGTTGCTGGGTGAATTGCGGAAAGAATCAACATGACTGGAGTACCAAGTAAAGGATAAATGCTGGCAACTAACCTGAAAGATAATTTATGTCAGATGATGGGGACCACCATGGTCGTGCTTCAAGATCGTCATTGAATGTTAATGACTCCAATCTCTCTTTTGTTGACAGCTCAAGTGATTGAGTACCATAGCTGATGTTTTCAAGGACGCACTAAACAAAAAGAAACCAGCCTATCAATGCAATTGAATCTTTAAACCACTTCTAGAATGTCCAAGAAGAAAACAATGATCAACTATGAATGTTTCACCTCCACTTCCTCAAGATTTTCTTTCTGCTTCAGCTGGAGAACAGAAGCTTCAAGCCTCGCCGTTAGATATTGTTGGGAGTGTTGCAACCTCTCTTTGAACTGAACAAACTCAACTGCCTACAGAAATTATAAAGATTAAACTCACAAAAGCTGCAGATTTCAATAACCATGAAAGGGAAAGCTTCCCTGTCAAGCAACTTAGTAGATTAAATAGATTAGAAAGGTCCAGTGATATATAGTTTCATCGGAACTATAAAGAAAATTTAATGAGAACATCCACAGATATAGGTGAGCACAATTAAGTGTTGTAACCAAGCTAATGTGGTTTTGATGTCAGATAAAATGCATGGGAAACATCATTATTTTTTGCACTGTGGCTTGTTTCACACCAATAATGAAATTTCCGATAGCAAACCATGCCATCAGCATCTCTGTTGTCAATGTCTTATGATACGTATATTTCAACAGACAATACTACCTATAAACGATATGATATGTTGAAAGATACAAGTGGGAAATAATCATATGATACACTTTCTATATCATAGAATACAATATGTATCACCAGATACGGAGTATCACCTGATACGAAAAATACTGGATTAACCTGAATTTAAGCAGGTTAAACCTAACTTGTAACTTTAAGTGGTTCATAAATTAATAATTTCACTACCCAACGCTACAACTCTAAAACTCGACCCGAAAACCCATTAAACTCCATTCCAAAGAACCTCCTCTTCCAAGTCAACATTTAGAATACATCTCCTTTCCGTGTCTTTGATTGTTTTTCGCTAATTCTAATGACATTACTTCAGTGATGATATCTGCCATTTCAAGAGACTTCAACAACTCGTGCAATTGATTTTATATTTAAATGTAATGTGGTTTTCTTGGTTTTTAATATCTCTAATTCTCTTTTTATATTTAAAGAACCTTCTCGATGTTTTGTTTTGGGTTTTTCTTGGAAGGCTTTTGCAAATCTATTTACAGGGTTTCTACATGATACATTATTTAGAAACAATATTGTACAACAGGATATTTTTTGAATGTCAACAAATTGTTCATTAAGAGCCGAATTCTTCTTGATGCATGATGCTATATCATGAATAATACCATCATTCATTACCAATGGTATAATTTTACTTACAATTATCAACTTATGATGAACTTGTCACATAATGCTTGGGATGCCCTTATTGTTGCTTTATGTGTCCAATTTATCCATATATGTACGCCTATATATTTGTTTCCAAATAAATTTTCTATGAAACAATGTACACAATATAATAATCAAGTGAATGAATACATGATGCAATCTCCATTTGACAACCTAGATTAATACATATATGTATCGACTCTTCTATAGTCTAGGGTGATTGGAAGGTGCTCCTTGGTGGCATAAACTTGAACCGGAAGACCAAAGGTTGATCCCCACCTACTCAGGATCTAGTCTTCTAGGTTTTATGCGAGCCCCTTCAAATAACACTAGGACATGCTAAAGTAATTGATAAAAGCATATTCCAGTTAAAGGATAATACATCTTCAACCATTTTAACTGAAAGTCTAGGAAATGGTAAGGAACCAAGAAATTTTGGGAGACTGCATGTACATGTAGAGAGAGACCTCCTCAAGCAAAATAACAGCCAAAAGAAAAGAAAAAACATAATTATTTTGGAAAAATACAAGAAGTTTATGTTCGTCATCATCCAAACACATGGAAAGAGAGATTTTATTCCACCACATTTGGGATCCTTACCCAATGAAGATACACACAAGCTAACCACAAATAGTCATTCCTATGAAAACCATACATTTTACAAGAATGTCATCTTCTAATAGTATAATAAAATCCAAACATATAATGCATCCTCAAGTTCTTTGAATATCTTCATGAATTTGCATATTTATATATTTAAAAATCAAATAAATCTTTCATTGGAAAATGGACTACTGTCATTTTTTTGATGAGGTAAACTAGGATAGACATGGAGAACAGTTTGGATACAGACATGACACAATTTTTTTCTTTTTTTAAGACATGATACAAATTCAAAATGCTGCATTTATGACAAAATTTAGGATACCAGGGGCAAGGATATGGCTTTATTTTATACTATAAAACTTTATAGTATCTGTACGGGGTTTCGTATAGTAACTAGGTTCCTAAAAGATATAGAAAGGATTCCCAACGGAGAAATGTTACTTTCCATATCACAATCATGTTGCCTTGGTAATGATTATACCAAAATCAATCACTTCTACACCATGTTTTTGTCCCTTTTGTGCCCTAGACACGTGCAGGCTAATATTTGACATGAGTATCCACTATCCAGGAAATATCAATTACATGTTAGATACCGATATGGATGCGGACACGATCCTCTTGAGGAGCGTCTGTGCAACCTAGCTTGAGAATATATTGTTATGATCAAACTGGCAGTAACATCAGCAGTACTATTTGTAACAGCATTACAACAATGATGTAAAAGCCTTGTCAAAGAACATATCACATACTTTCGAGTAATTGCGATGACGATAGGCAAGAAAGGTAAGGTCTGCAGATTCTCTCAAGTGATCATCCATGAACTTCAGATACTCTTTAAGGAGATCAGCAGTGTCCAAGAAAAATGGTGACCTCAGCATTTGGGGTAATATATGGTGGGAAATTGTCTCCAATAGGATATTTTTTACATCCAGTGTACCGTACCTAAACAAACCAGCATTTTCAAACCCCAAAAATCCAGCCATAAGAAAAGAGCAAATTCTGGTGATATGCCAAATACCCAGTTCAAAAGAGTAACCCTTTAATCCATTAAATAACTTTACCATTCATATGCCGTAGGAAGGGCCCCCATGTAAGAATATAGATGCAACAAGAGTATCTTGTACTGCCAGACATATCTGCGGAGCATGCCAAGAAAAGAAAGGTTATATTCCACATTGACAATGATCAAGAAGCTTAAGTTTTAATCAGGCTTCAGTATGTAAAAATCATTACGTTTCAAACTAAACATGGGGGAAATGCTGGATTCTACACTTACCACAAGGTGTACAAGTGTTGGATGTACATAAAAAGATCATTAAAGCAGTCAAAAATCATCAAGAAGAATATTATACAGTGTTTCAGAAATAGCTTACAAAAAGAAGAAACATCAATTGCTAATTTAAGTGTGACACCAACAAAGCTATGATAACGAAATGCAAGAAAATAAGCACAAAATAAACTTATTACATGATTCCTAATTATTCAACCATTAACTGATTAACTCTGATTTTGACAGACACAAGGTTTGCTTGCTATATTTTATCTGCAATTACAGCTAAAGACTAATTCATGAAGAATATATGGAGAGGAAAAGAAAACGATACTGTTGTATAGTATAAGTTCACATTGGATATGTCAAAGCTAAGTGTCAGTGAAGAACGTCAGTTGAACAATATGAATGTCTGTCAAAGCTTAGTGACATTAGTGCCCACGAAGAACAGAAGCTGGTAGCCTTTAACAAAATAAAACATAGATTGTATGCACATTACGATATTGAGAGTAAACCAGCCAGGTAAAATCAACTTTTGCTTAACTCAACAGTACTAGACGATTGGCCCAATCTCCATGCTTTGCTAATTCTAGTGCATCAAGTAGCTTCCTCTAGTGGTTTATTTGAAACAAAATAAACTAGAAAGCCTAAAAGATGTCAATGGTTTTTTCATCAGAAAGGCTACTGTAATAAAATGTTCTAATAAGCAAGCCCATACATCACTTCGCAGTTTCGAAGCATGGCCCTTTCAGTTCTGGTGTATCCTACTGGCAAAATTCTAACAGATAAAATTCATACTACTTGGGTAAAAAGATTATATCACTTCGAATTGCAAGCCAAACATACTGCAGAAAACAGTACCGCATGAGTGATCCAAGTGATCCGCCCTATTATAGCCACAGTCAATTGGCAACCTCAAGCATTGGGTGTAATAATTTCTTCTGCTCTTGTTATATCTTCTATGAGCAAAGAAAAAACCTCCAATTTACTTTGTCTTAGAAGAAATTTCATTTGCACTCATAACAAATTAAACATAGCCCCTGAGGATTCCCACTCAGACTTATGTTCCCTTCTAGTGTGAACTGTGAGCTGTCTTCCCTCCTTTGTTAAAATACCAAATTTTCTTTCGCTCCTATTCCACTATTTCTACACCTTAAACACTTACAAGCTTGATTTTGAAACCTAGATGAACTGTTAGAATTCCCATCTTTTTCCTATCTTTGGCAACCACCTTTACTTCTCAGCTTTCGACTTGTCCCCCATCTTTTTCTAATTTATTTTTGAGGAGTTCACACTTAAGAGAACATCCCATGTTGGCAAATTAAAACTGAAAATAATGACTAATCCATTTATGACAGCCCAATGGTTCATGTGTGCATTTTTTGCTTTTGTATCATGAGACTCCCATTATCCCATCCATGATTTAAAATGATTTAAAGTTTGGTGAAGCATACACTTACCCTCTGAAACTCACACTACCCTTTTTTAACGGTACAGGTAAGGCCAATTTTTCAATTACTAATCTAACGGTTTAC
Organism: Iris pallida; assembly: GCA_029216955.1. Taxonomy (NCBI): domain Eukaryota; kingdom Viridiplantae; phylum Streptophyta; class Magnoliopsida; order Asparagales; family Iridaceae; genus Iris; species Iris pallida. The sequence goes on along the minus strand of JANAVB010040218.1, from coordinate 8,157,697 downwards.
AGAAGAAAAGATTGTCTCAAACAAAGTGCACACAAGTTCGTAGTAGGAGAGCCTATGAATCAAAGTGGCAATACACACAGAAGGATGCAATAGTAATGGTAAAGGTACCTTCGAACTGTCAACCCAAACTCCAAAATAAGAATTGCTTCCAGCAAATAACCCAAGTGTCTTGTGCGCCAGAATAGCTGCATGGTATTAAATACTCAGATAAGAGTCAAAAAGAACAAAGATTGGAGGGAGAAAACAAGAAGAGGGACGGGGCAGGATGTGGGCTGGTGGCACAATTCAAACACAAGAATATGGGTGAAGCATAAGAAATGTTAAAACATATTATTTATTTTCTTTCTTCTTTGAGGAAAAGTAGAATTCTTCAAATAATAAGAGAATCGACAAATGCATTTGGTTGAGAAAAATAGATGCACATGAACTTTAAACAAGCAATATTTTAACTAACCTAACAGATAAGAACGGTAGCTGCTTAAGAAATTTTGCACATCAAAAAAAAAAAAAAAAACTTTACCCCGGAGAAAAAATAGAAATCTTGAAAGAATTAAGAGAAAAAATGCCATAGATTTAGTTGAGAAAAAACAAAGATGCATATGAACTTTAAACACGCAGTATTCTAACTAATGGAACAGGTAAACACACCCTCTGCTCCAAGCCACAGCTCATGAAGTCCGGGGTCGGGGAGGCCTAGGTGGGCGACCAGGCGGGCACCAGCTGCCGCCTAGGCCGATTTTTTAGAACAGTGTCTAAGACGTGTTTTATTAGGTTAAGGCAAAACATCATCAACATAAAACAAGTGCAACCTGTGAGACAGATGGGGATGTACATAATCAACCTAGCTATCAGTAACAAAGCATGCATTCCAGTACAGCAAGGAGAACGAAAAATGAGAAGTGGGGGGGGGGGGGGGGGGGGGGGGGGGGGGGGGTGGGATTATATCACACCCGTTGCACAAAGTATATGCACTAAACCAGTACAATAATTGAAAAAATGCGTCTTCCAACCAACAACCATATAATTGTATACTTAGTTGTATAGGAAAAAAAGTGTCTCCAAACCAACCAAGTTATGCAGCATTTGATCACCAATTGTGGTAGCATTCATGGATAACCTAGATTTAGCTTGACTTACACATAGATTTTGATAGGGAACAGTTGACAAGAAGATATTTGTCCTTACGTAAGATGCTATATAAGAATAAGGCCTCTATGTATGACAATGGGTTGCCAACATTCTAAAAAATAATACTCATCAGCATGAAGATACGACAATGGGTTGCAACATTCTGAAAATGATACTCATCAGCATGAAGATCTGTTTAAACTCACTAGACGTGATTCTTGACACCCATATGAAACAACAGATTCCATCTCTCCCCCTTGAAACAAATGATACAATATAAAATGGCTGGTCAAGCTTCAACCTACAAACATGACTTGATAATGTACCAGTACAAGATGCATTGTGTTAAGTTTAGTAGAGGGCTTATAAGTTATCCATTGTTCAGAAACTAGAATGTACAACATTATTTAAATGCAAATACATTGATTGCTAAGAGTCAAAGTTCTATTGATGCAATGGTGTTATACTCAAGAATAATTCCATCGTGTAATGCTTTGATTTATAATCTACTTGTCACTTAATGCTTGACAATGCAGCGTATTTTCGTTCAATCTGTTATGTATCCATATATGTAGGGCTATAAACTTTCCAACAAATTTATTATTTGACAGTGTAACATACAATACACGAGATGATGACCAAGCAAACTGATACACAAAAGGTATCTCGATTTGACAACTTAGAACAGACTGCTTCTGCTTATAGTTACGAGGAGGTCAGTCTATGGAAGATAAACAAGGTTAATTATGATCAAACTACACAAGGTCTATGAAAAAACATACTGTTTCAAAGTTTCTAAGACACGAACCAAGTGAACCTACTGTGACATGTTTTCAATGATAGAAAAAGAAACCAGTTGAATTCCAGGTTAGAGGTCACCGAAGTGTATGAGTTTTCATGCATTACCGAATGGAGAGGAGGACGACGAGCATTGATAGTTCATGGGATGTCCCACTGAATGATTATAATTGTTCACTAGCTCGGGTAAGTTGACACATCAACTCCCTTCTCTAAATTATCTACAAACACAAACATTAATATACATGCTAAAGCACTGTAGACTACCATAGGATAGACTGAGGTCTTCAAATAGATGTAACATAAACCTGGCATCTTTCAAATAAACTATTAAAGTTAGTAGGGAATGTCAGTATCTTCATGATCTGATGCCCTAATTAGAGCATACCCTAGAATTTCCCTGAACTGTCTCACCCACCCCCAGACATCCCAAAAGATAAGAAGTTGAAGTGTCCAGAGACAATAGATTAAGAGGGGTGGCGCCGTTGGATAATCTGACCAGATATTTTAAGATACAGTAGCATGCGATCTGCTGCATGCTAAGCGTATCAGTTTAACCTCAATACACAATTCATTTTGGATCGAAGTATGGATAGACGCACATACATATAAATGAATGAATGTACGTGTACACATAGATATGTATCCCATGCCATATCTTACTACAAATTTCATTGGGTTTGCGCCAACTGAAGCATCTGCATCATGTACTTCCTGTCCTATGCCTATCATCCACAAAGACAGATACCTAAAATCAGATGTCTGAAAGTGTCCCCAATAAACATTGTTGTTCCATGTTATGTAATAAAGTCATAACTACTAAACATCTATAATAACATTTTATGGTAAAATTAACGCAATATTTATAAAACAGTGATCACTTGCAATTAACAGGATACACGACTAGATCTTTTCTCAGTTGAGCACAGCAAACTATATTGCATAAAGTTTTGAAACTAGAAAATGGTAAATGTTACTATGAAAGGACTCCACTGTGTATACCAGGACAAGAGCACTGCTAGCCATTGATAACAATTCTTCTCCATGCATATTTTCCTGAGGATCCAGGTCCCTAGAAAGTGAAAGGTTGTCATAGTACATCCCCACCATTTTCATGGCAGTGTCTTCAAGTTCTGTGGAAAGTAGCAGCATATTATTAATAAATAGAAGTCAACATGGATTAAGGCTAGGAAAAGATAACGTATGGCTATCAAAAGAAATCAACAGGTAAATACAAATATGCATACAGCCCTTTCACTAGAGCTATTGACACAAAATGTTATCCAACACTTGGAATAGCTAGTGAAAACTGAAAATCACAAAGAAATCAATGAACATGAAGAGAGGTCATTATTTTATTTTTTTTAAAATAATCTGAAAGGCAACTGTGTTAGATATTCATTACAACATAAACAACACAAAACAAAATACTGAAATCAAACAATAAGACTCATCTAACATGGTGCACGATTCTAAGAAATCTACACTGTACACGGTATTAACATAACCAGCTATATCCATACTAAAATATATGAAGTAGTTAAGTTTATTTTCAATAAAACCAAATACAAGTAAAGAGAACAAAACTATAACATTATACATAGAGATACACAAAAGCACACATTAGGTAATAGCACACAGCTTCGGAAAAGTTCACTGAATTCTTAAGAGATTTATGGAAGCTATCTCTCACCCATCGTGCGACATCACTGTCTAAAATTATCATGATTTACATTAGGCACCAAGATTCACTGTTTCACTTGGCCCTACTAAATTATTCACAGCAGTCGTATTAAAATATGTAACCAGTTACAGTTTAAGAAAAGTAGATCCTCAAAAGTTTCAAAACGTTTCACAATTTGCATTTTGTTTTGTGTCTGCAATAAATAAATAAATATTAAGAACCCCCCAAAAGGTGGTGATGTGTAATACATTCCTTTTCTGCTCTCAAAACAGTTTCCTATTTACCTGTTTACAGCTTATGGTTGGGTGTCCAGTTGGTACTTCAAGTGAAACTTCATTATTTCAACGGGTAAATTGCAAAAAAACTCTCGTTAAATTTGCACATTTTGCCTAGAAAGACCTTTTAGTCAAATTTAGCAAATAAAGACTCCCGCAATATACGACTTGCTCGAAAAGCCCCCTACCGTCTGTTGACCGTTAGAAATGGCCGTTAATGACATTTTTTTAAAAAAAAATACCTAAACTACCCCCTTCTTCCCCCCCCCCCTTCCCTAACCTCCCCTTCCGCCGGCCAGCACCTCCCCCCCCTCCTCCCTCTGGCCAGCCCCCCCCCCCCCTCCTCCTTCTCCCTGCACCACCGAAGAGAGAGAGGGGGGGGGGGGGGGGGGGGGGGGAGTCCTCCTCCCCGTGTCTCCTCCCTGCCGCCCCCTCCTCCTCCTTCCCGCACCACCGGAGAGAGGGGGGGGGAGTGGGGGAGGGGTAAAATAGTCATTACATATCCCACTTAACAGCAGTTAACGAAAAGGGGACAAAATGAGCAGATTTCATACTTTAATGAATTTTAAGAGCATGAGGTCTTTTTAAGCAAAATGCGGGAATCTAACGAGGGATTTTTTGCACTTTACCCTTATTTCAACTATTGATTTTAGATCTCATTCAAAATTTGAACTACATAGTCCAATATCCAATTGTATGATACACTCAGAAATGTGGTTGTATTTAGATTTGATTAGGTTGTTTATCCCATCATTGTGAATCACTCGTACTGATTACTCCGTGTACTGTTACCAAAAGCACGCCTCAGGCATAACTAGGATCAAGGTGATGAAATGGAGCCTTAAGGCTCACCACTCGAGGTGAAGGATAGACGCACCTACGTTTGCGCCTTTTGCAAAGCACCAGGCATGCCAAAACGTTGCGCCCCAGTCTAATATATTTTCCAGATTGTGCTTATTCCTTCAAATCCTGAATACGTATTTTTTTCTTGACCAAAACCAACCACATCCAAGGAAATCTATAGACGATCCATGTTTCTTCCTTGTCTTCCTTCTCTTCTTCCTTTTGCGGTTAATGCTTTCCGTTTCTGTTTCTTCTGTTTCTGTTTCTGTTTCTTCTGTCATCTTTGCGCCTTCTTCCTCCTTTCTTTCTTCTTCTTCCCTTCCTTCTCATCTGTTGCCTCACTGTATTCTTCAGTTCTTCCTCTGCTTCCCCTCCATTTTCATCAATGCTCTTATACTAGAGCATATTTTAAATTTTTGATAACTTAAGATTCTAACTGTTAAAAATGTATGATTTATATGGTTAAGCCTACAATCATCATGTATGACCTATATGGTTATAGTATCTGAAGAACAATCCATGATTTCCAGGAAAAATATAGAAGTAAAATAAAAGAGAAAAAAAAATTCTCTAATATATACTCGTTACATTTGCACCAATCAGGACATAGTCCCATTGGTATTCGCTTGTTTGCTCCATAAGAAAAATACAAGAAAGATCAACTCTTTAACAGGAGAAAGGGGAGAAAATTATTACTTGGAAGAAAATCAGACATTAAGTTTCAAGCACCCGACAAATAGGTGAGATTTTTTAGGTCAAACGGGATTTAAACATAAATTCAACTCTATAATCTTTATTTCTACCCCTAGAATAGTGAAAGTAAAACAAAAGGTTACTGAGATGAGACAATTTAAATAAGAGCAAAAAAGGCATACATGGTACACCAAAAACTATGTCATGTCTGAATTGGACATGTGACATCACGTCACCATACACCAAAACTTACAATAGAGTGCCAAAAACAGTGACACCTTAAAATTCTTCTTGCCCTATTTAACACAAGAAAATCTGGATTCTAGACTTTTTCAAACAGAACACCCATCTGATTTTGATTTCTGATTGGAGTTTTGAGTCCAATTGAGGAGTATGTCTATTTAATTTTTGTATGGATTCTGATAACTTGATAAATCTAGATTTGGTTATGACTCAAAAAAGAAAAAGAATGGAATAATCATTTTTGTTAGGAAACATAGATTTCACTCAGCTATATAACCATAGAACTTCTCTGGGGGGTCGAAATCCAGATCAATCTGCATCTAAATATTCTAATATTATTTAGTGTGCTAATCCGGTAGTAGCATGAGACCATTGAAGCACTGCTTTTCTACAGATTTTGTTCCTGAGTTTATTGGCCATGAGATTGGTTACAATGAGGTGAGCTTCATAGTATAGAAGCTCAATTTATTGTTTTCTTTTTATCAATATGATTCCAGTTTTACATACAATAATGAAATGAGATATTCTTCTGTACCACTCCCCCTCACTATTCTTTAAAATTCCATATAGGCTAATTTGCACCCCTTTTTCTCTATCTTTTTTCCCTCTTTTATTTTACTTCTATATTTTAATTTGCACTTAAATGCCCTAAACAATACATTCATTTGCCCTTAAATACCCTGAATTTTTTATAGGCACTTATATACCATGAACTATCACCATTTTGCAACTTACTACCCTCCATTAGTCTCTTGTTATACTTAAGGGTATGTGCATGGCACATGACTACATTGGACAAATTTGCCCCCGACTATTAAAAATTACATTTTTCTCTTTCGTTTAGCTTCTTCTTTTTCAAGTTAACTCTAACCCTAGCTGTGGCTTCCCCTAGTACCCCTCCACTCCCATCTGTTGCTGCAGCAATCCGCCCCTTTCTTGCACTCTCTCAGCCGCAAGCGAGGTTAGGCCAGACGGCTGCTGCTCCTCGTGTGGCCAAGAGGGGTTGACTGAAGAATCAGTAAGCAAGCAGTGTGATCCAAGAAGGAATAAAAAATATCATTGACTTTTTTGAATACATACTCAATATCAAACAAATGCACCAGCTCTGTTATATTGGCTGCTCCAGAAATGTTATGAGTGAATCCATAACCAATTTTAGTTGATCCATAGTGCAACCAGATTTCAACTGTTCCACTTCAACCAAATAATCAGACTAAAACAAAACCCTCAGGATGACCATCAGTTAAAGATAATAAAAATCAGCATAAATGAGCAGATGCAACATTTGATCAAAATTACATCAAGGGGCCACACAAAGAGCAGCCGTCGGATGGCCGCGACCTCTACGGTGGCAGAAAGAGGGCAAGAGGGTGGTGAGGTCATGCACGGGGACTGCAGGGGCGGGGGCATAGTTAGGGTTAGGGTTTCTTGAGGATGGGGATAAAATTAGGGTAGGTTAGGATTAGAAGAAGAGGGTTTTAATTAGAGAAGGAAATGATAAAATTAGGATTTGTTAGGATTTCTATAAAGGGGCAAAAATGTCCTTTGACACTTCCAGTTAGTCTCTAACTGCAAAGTTACGTTAGTTTAGGGTGTTTAAGTGCAAAATAAAAGTTCAAGGTATTTAAGTGCCTATTAAAATCTTAGAGGGCATTTATCTGGAAAAGTTGCATAGTTCAGGGTATTTAAGTGTAAATTAGTCTACAATATATACTTAAATTGCACGAGCACAGCAGTTGGAGTTGCACTACAGCCCCAAATGAATGCAATTAAACATGTTATTGGACCTGAAACCAAAAAAATTATTAGATATAGACATTTGGAAGTAAAGTCAAAAGTAAAGCCCAAGGAATTACTAACACGTGACTTCTAAATTAAATTCATTTCATATTCCTCACAAGGATTTATTACACACAAAACATGATATGTAACTACAAGTACATTATTAATATAAATTGTATAGGCTATAATTAAGAGTATTTAAAGTGATCCAATGATAATCCATAATTGTTGACTGAACACCGAAAGGCTGACGACCGTGAAAGTCAATTGGAGACGGATGTTGACCCAGACCCTAATCAAATTAATAATAGAAAAATCACTATTCTTATGTTAGTTGAGTACAAATGAGGGCATGTGTGAGTAGCTTAGTGATATTTTTTGGTCAAACTATCTTTATGTAAAATCGACATGTCTGTTGATCAATGGAAAACATTCATGATTTGTTGATTCTGCAGCAAGCTTTATCTGACATCTTTAACAACAGACACTATACATGTTTCAAGGTTCCTGATATTGAATATCGGCTCACATCGTTTGGGGTTTCTTCATGCCAGGAACCTGAAATCGGGAGATATAGCAGACATCGGACGATATGGACCACACTGTATAAAACACCAATTCATTTGATAAATGACATGCATAACAGAATCAAAGCATTAATATGAATCTAACAAGTATCCTTAAAACAATAATGCACTTCAACTCTTTTTCTTCTTCTCTCCTCTTCTTCCCTTCTTCTCTATTGTTTCTTTGGAATGGGCCCGTGTTAGGGGAGGGCCAATGGCTGGCCGCCACGCGGGCGTGGTCACCCACCCCCTACCGGCGGGCGGGCAAAATAGCATTTTCGCCCATATCGTATCTATTTCACTTCAAAACCGGCATACCAGACGGTATGTTGGTCAAACCGTCCGATATCCAACAGAGCACTACAGGTGAATCTCGTCATCTAGGATGTAATTAACAAATACTAGTCTCTTTTTTTCTTTCTTTTTTCTTTTTTCTTTTTTTTTTGGGGTGGGGGGTGTTGGGGGGGGGGGGGGGGGGGGGGGGGACAAGGTAGTATAAGTTCAGTTGAAGTTGATTTTCCAGGCTAAGAAGAGATTGAACATGATAAGCAAGCATGGAAAAGATAATGGCAAGATGAAAGAGGAAACCAAAGTTCAGACACATTCTGGACTACCTGAGAAAACATACAAGTTGAGGGAATTGTGTAATTGGGTCCATTAGTCGACAATTCAAATAGAACAGGGGAAGGATGAGTGAGATAGGACATAGAATCCTCAGGAGCTTCCTAGTAGATCTATGTAAAAGTTATATTGGTACGAATGATGATGGGAATGTATTAAGATAATGTAGATTAGCAGGTTCACCACAAATACAGCTTTTATGGCTGCTAGCTAATGGCAGTACTCACTAAAGAATATCTCTCAAGGGAGGAACTTAATTGACATGCCAAAGATAGCGGCCTACAGCCTGAGTAAGTTATTGAGCATATGTTTACTTATCCGCATAAAAGTAAAATGTTAAAGGATGTGGATCGTAAGGACATTAAAAGTTAACCTAGGGTAGGAGTTCATAAATCTTTTATATACTTAGAGTTAAGAAAGAGAACAAGTCGCAGACTCGCATGGGATAATTGTGTTGGACTTGTGCTTGAATATATAGTCAAACAATAATGATTGCTTTTATAAAGGCAATTAGCACATGGAATGGGCAAGCCAATGAAGTAGAAAGGAAATTGTCTTCTGCTCCATTTAGATTTTTTCTAGTAGATTGTATGGGTCATTTTACTAGATAAGTTCTCTTCAGACAGGATTATACTCTCCTGTCTAAGAATCTATGGTTGTTTTGCGTCAACAGGATTGCGCATATCTAGTCAAGGTCAGTTATACTGTTCGTTTCTAGCAGTGTTCGCTTTAGAAAATCTTGCTTTATGTTTCATCAAATCCTCCATGATAAAACAAGGTGGGAACTTTTATATCCATTTATACTAAATTATTGACTCAGTCTCTCTTAGAGTACATACGATATAATATAAATATAGTAAATGAGATGGGGATGCTGGTCATGAGCTGCAAACCTAATTGGCCTCAAACGTTCACTGTTGTTCCTCACAATCTCTGGATAAGAAATCAAGTAGGTTGGGTATATCCAATCAATCCATTAAAATAAAGCAAATTGAATAATTCTTATAATGGCATAAAACCCTTCTGTTCTTGAGACACTTGCTGCTCGGATTGGAGACGTCCAAAGTCCAAACCACTTGAATTTTTAATACATGCAAGTTTGAGGATATGTAGATAATGGTGAACAGTACGGATCACGGACAACTAATTATATGCATCTGGCATCTCTTTGTATCATTTCTACATACACATACAAATAGGAAATCTTTATTTTTCACTTTCAATTAAACCAGAAAAGGGGAACTTATGTCAGGAAATAAAGACTGCACATACAGGAAGACTTAGCTAATACTAACAATTATGATAAACTATTTTTACGGAAAAAAAATGTCGATCAGGTTCATGAGGTACTTGAGTGGCAAACCTCGAACAGGGAGGAACCGCGTAGCTCCCAAAAGTTCTTGTATTTTAAAAATGGTTATAGCTTGGCCCAGGTTTTTTAATGGTGTTGCCAATGGAGATTCTGCAGCTCTCATGAGCTTCTCTAATAGGTCAGTTTTCTCATCGTGAGTTAAGATGGGAAGGTACATTTCCACATCGGAAGTAAAGCAAGATAAATGGCTGAACCTGTCATGCACAAGAAACAATCTATGAAGACACAGTTAAGCTGGTAACAAATACAATTGAGAAAAGCAGAAAGCAAACTACATTGTCATGATGTCATTAACATAACTGATACAAATCGTAAGAAAAGCAGATTGGCAAGTCATTGAAATATATGACAATAGTGGGACAGAAGAATCCAATAATAATCAAAAATAAAAAAGCCAGTATCAGGTAGAATTCCAGAAGAAGTTCGAGTCAGATTGCGCAAAGTGGTACAAGAATGTATAACAAATGCCAGAATACATAAACCCCAAGGCAACTCCTGACTCTAGCAATCCTCTTAGTTGGTGGGTTGGCTAGCTGCAGAGACTTATAAGCAAAATGGGTTTCCTCCATGCCGCTCACAGGCTCGCTACACCTACACGACCAGCAACACCAACACCCAACAGCCCCTACTCCCTGGCATTTCTTTATCACTGGAGTGGTTACTCGTTCCATTTGTCGCCTTCACTCGTCCCTACAACTGCAAATGGTTGGGAAGGGTCATTCCGTTCAGTAAGCAACCTGGCTTCCCTCGTATTATTCCCAAGGTGGTTGTTTCTATATCTGACTTTGATCGTTTAGCGATCATTGAACATCTGAGCCATAGATGGAATAAAGTTTCTTAAAAACATTTTATGGTACAAGATTGACTGCAGAATATTCAAGGAAATCGTGATCCTTAGGCACGAGTAACACACAGGAAAGTTTAGTAGCCAATGTCATGCTGAACAAGGTTAAAGGTTGAATCTCTCGGCTGGTTTGAAGCCTGCTATATTAAACCTGGAAGATGCTACAGAATTATAGCTCAGAATGTCAAGACAATTGCTCAGGTTATGAAGAATTCGAAGAACTGAAAGACAAAAAAGAAGAGATCACAAGTAAATGAAGTAACTCATTTACATGCTAGATAGGATTGCTGCAAATTACAATGATGATAAAAGGCGTCAGGGTCAGGGATTGGAGATGTAATGCACATATGCTCTAAATAAATATTCCTCGTATTATGGGACTCACTACATATTTATACACAAATAGGTCATATTTATGGGGAGAAGTTATGCAGACCTATATTTCAGCCAATTCCCCTTTCTGTGATTAACCTATGTAGCTGGCTTAGTCAATTGTTTGGTTACTTGCAGCTCATGTGAATCAACGCAACTCAAACAGCTCACAATTCACTACAAAATATATGCTGTAAAGAGGAAATGTCATGCACTACATCCACATTGGGGACAGTATATTAAAGCACCAGCTAGGCACTTTTCTATCACTATCGAGGCAAACTAAAGCCCTACTTTGGCACCTTGGGAAGCAGCATGGTTCTTTCAATCTGGAAAAAGATGCTAATTGACACCAACTGCCCAGCTAAATGCCTAAGGTGTCTAGGAGTAACTAAGTATGACACGCACACAAACTACATAATGTAACTATGATTTCAGAGTTAAATGAGATAGACTAAAACAAGTTTGATCCAAACCACTAAATCCATTTAAATGAGTAACCCCCACCCCACTCGTTTACAACCAAATTATAAAGTGTTGGGTTTGGGACTCTGTTTAAAGGTTTCGAAACCGACCTGAACCTGGAGAGGATCGGACCCTACCTGAACGGTTGAACCCATCCATTGATAACTAATATTAGGTAATAAGAAAAAGATCTCTCCATGATTTCCTAGAGTTTCAAGTCGTTTGAGAAGAAAAAAGCTAAAAATAAAAATTTTGGGACAAAATCATAAGAGCAATTGCAAGTTCAAAAAAACTCACATGTCGGCAGCAGAGCAATTGCAAGTTTGCAGAAAACTCACATGTCGGCAAAGCATGACACCTGATTCATTGATGTTTGTGGACCAACAGGGAGCGACGGGTTTGATTTTTGAAACAAATCAGAAGGGAAAAAACTGGAAAGAAATCACAAGAATTTTGCAAGAGTGAAACTAACTTTTCAATGGCGACATAGGATGAGTCACTAAATGTCCATGATGGTTGACAAAAGATGGTGAGTCGTTCGCAGCGACTGTTCGGCAACGCTGGAGTTCATTGATTCTGGAGAGAATTGAGAAAGAGGGGTCAAGAGAGGAAAGAGGGACGGAGTGAGAAATTAGAATAAAAGAGAGTTTGAGAATTAGGGAAGTGAAGGTTTTATTGGGATTACAAATTTGTGGGTTAGGAGCATAAAGGATACAGGTTAGTGGGTTAGGATAGGGGTTAGGACGGGCTAGGATAGAGTAATGGGTTTGTCTTCACACGAATCTGTCCCATGGCGCGCCAGAGGCACACAAATGTGTCACCCTGTGAAGTTGAGCATTTCTGGACATGGCGAAGCACCTTGATTGTGCAGAGCATGCGTAGAAGCGCTGTTGACAACACTGGGCATATTGGCATACGACTTTACTCAAAATCCTTGAATATTCCTCCTTGATAATCACTTTATAATGTTGAATTCATAAGTATGTTGTATGAAGCACATGTAGGAATTGGGCGAGTTTATCAGTACCGAAACACAATTATAAAAAATATATCTAACCCTTTCTCGCAGTTACATTGTTTTGATTTCTTGTTTCAGTGGATGCAATTAGGTATGGTTACAACTGGGTCTAGCTTGACACATAGCCAACTATAGAAAAGGCCAACATGATATACAAGTGAATAATCACTAACCTTCCATTAAATCCCAAATTGTTTAAAACGATATGTGCACGTTAGATGTCTAGTTCTTCGATAGGTACAATCTATTATGATTTTTCACACAATACCTGATCTTATCATGACAGTCGCTTAGAAACTAATAATTTAACAAGCGAAAGCATATATATGTTCAACCAGATTGCACTTACAAAATAGGTGATTAATTGTTAACATGAAGTACAAAATCCTTATCAAGTGTCAACATCAAATCAATCACACACGCAACCTATTTGCATGGGACTCATGAAAGATGGTAAGGATAGGTTTCGACTTGCAGAAAAATTTAACAGAGTTACATATAGATTGATTGGCAAATAAATGGAAAAAGGATACAAGCTATTAAGTAAGCGTCAGTACTCCTAAAACAAGCAAATGCACGTAGATGGACCTTTCAAACTACTCGACTGGTTGCAACTTCCAGAATCCAGACATAACTTTTAACTTTAAAAACATCGTCATAAGCAATAAGGCAATGAAAACTACCCCAATTAATTGGTAATTTTCAAATATCATTTAAAACTCTTCAGTAAAGACAACAGATTATGCAGCAATAAGTGTTTATTTGTTTTAAGTGTGTCAAAGCATGTTTATACACATGCATTTGTGATGTGCTTAAACATCCTCCAATAGCAAGATTGGCAGGGAGAGGATGTAAAGAAACAAGATTAATTGATACACAGTAATCACAGTGTGATATCTTATAGCACATTACAAGAAGCATAATCTGGGATTCCTCCAGCCTCGGATCATGGACAAGAGATTATTAGAATGCAGATAAAAGTGATAGTAAACACGACAATGCAAGGAAGAAAGTATCAACTCAAACCTGTGAAAATAATTCAACAAAACCTCCACAAACTTGCCATCATCAGTTTTTCCTTTCATACGCCGTCGCCTTTCAATTTCAATAGTTGCCAAGAAAGGGCATCTAACATGATCATTAGCAACCTTCACTTGTAGCTTCTCAATAAATGACAATGCATTTGATATACGCTGATCAAACTGCAAAAACATATTACTTGCAAATGAAGATTCATTTGAAGACATATCAGAAATTATGTGAACAGACGATAATACCCAGAGCATATATGAAATCTGTAATGAATGAGTAATACCACTTCCTCAGTCAAATTACAAGCTTGAGTTTCAGATAAATTTGGAGATATATTCTGATCAGTTATCATTGATGTGGACCAAACAATATCATCCTCCAGAGAACAGCCTAAATAATGGAGGAATGACTCCCAGTCATCAGGACTGCGCAACCAAAGAAGAAGAACCAAAAAGAACAATCAGACTTATATATTTACAACTACATAAACATAACATAAAACAAGATATGCCTAAATATCATGCCCCGGGCAATTATCCCAAACTATATAAGACTTGATTAATGACAACAAACAAAATAATGAAATTCCTGGAAACAGGTAATCAAAGCATCAAAAACCTGAAATGATGTAATCTACACAACTTAATAATTGATAGGATCACTTCTACATCCCATTACAACTATCAAAACAAGATGGAAGAGAAAGAGAGAAAGAAAAAAGCAGTAATTCATATTTATGATAGGTCTTTAACCACTAGAATGTGTTTTATAACTTGTATATACACACACACACACACTACAAACTTGGAATAAAATTAGGGTACCAATGTGCCAAACATGGAAACTTTATTAATGGTCAACTTGGATACACAGACCGGTCAATTTCCATTCACATACAGCACATGAAATATGAAGGTGTTGCCCCAGAAACAATAATGGAAACAAAAGCATCAGAACCCAACTGCTTGAAAATGAATTTATACAGGGTTTTACTAAACAACACAAGAAAGTTGTATTATGTGAAAAGCTCTAGATAAGATGAAATTATGATGGATCAAATAGTTATAAGCAGGGGAAAAGGTACCATGCTACTGAATAGTCATAATGGCTCCACATCCCTTAGCATCCATACTTAAGAAATTGTCATGTACAACTTCAATAAAAAATAATAATAGAGATTATGGCATGGTTGCAGAACAAGTAACCTTATTGAGCTTGGTTCCTCAAAGATGCGAACTGTGAGAATGTGATTCTATTGGTCTTGTCTTATTTTGCCACTAGTATGAACATGATTTCTTAATGAAGTACTCATTTACAACTTCCTCTAACTCTCTAAGATCCTTTATACTCTATGAACCTTGGTGCTCCTTGTTTGCATGAGTGTAAAAGAGCACGGCCAAGAAAGATCAGTCCACCTAGCTGCCAGCTGGACCTTGAGGTTTTATTCTCTTGATCACAGAAACCTTGACTGAATTTCCATACAAACCCATAGCCTTATGTCAATGGCTGATCAGAAAAGAACTAGGCAATTCATTGAAGCTTTCTAAATATGAGTTCTGCTCCTCAAACAAGCCCTTTTCTGAAGGGAAAAGGGTTGGCATGATGATATCATCATTAAATATATCCATCAAAGAAGTCCTGTAGAACATCATTCTGCACCTAGGTATACCGGTGAATCAGACATTCTAGAGTGAAATTGATTGACAACCATCACTTGAGAAGGCATGTAGAACTTTTAGAAGTCTGAAGTCATACGAGAAATAAATTTCAAACTTATGTGAAACGGTTGCCCGAGACAGGAAAGATTGGTGTTGTGCTAGACAAATATACCAAGGTGAAACCGTGAAAGAGTCATCATCATCATCATCCAAGTCTTCTCCCATAAGAATGGGGATGGGTATGGAGCATAAGAAAGCTCCATTGAAGATATGGCATTTATTTATGACCGACTGTCTACCTGACATCAACCCTCTATGTTGGTGTCAAATTCCTAGCCAAGATAGCTATGAGCATGAGAAGATCATGTCATAAAACCTAGGTGACCAGTTGGCAGGTAGGTAGACCTATCGTTTGGATTGGAGTTTACGCTCATGCAACAAAGAAGCACCCTCCAAGTTTGCCAAGACTATGAAGAGTATACATGAAGAGGTAAGATTATCCAATTTGCTATAGGGAGTTGCATTCATCTCAATGAAACATTACTCCAATAGTGAAGGAATGAGATTCTGAAACCAAGGTGAAAGAGTACTTCAAAATATCCAACATACTTGTTGGTTCTCACAGCTAATTACACAATTGTCGAAAACAAAAAACAATTTTTTTTTATTGCGCTTTGAAATGCTATATACATACATATGCAATGAATGTTAATACACAGATATCTGCATGTACAATTCAGTTCATGTTCCAACTTATGTTTCTATTGTCTATATACCCATGAGCAAAGTAATGATTTCCAAAAGTCAGAAAATATAATATAATTTGTTGTTAACCGTCTTAAAAACAGTATACATGTACAGAAGAGGCATAGTCATCATATCATCAATGGACAAGGTGATTGTAAATTGGAAAGAAGAAGTGATTCCACGAAAACAAAACCAAAACTTGCATGAACTGGAAGACAAAAAATTGTAATTTCAATGATCATTCAACCTGATTTTACAACACATGGTTAATTTGCAGTGAACAGCACATTAGAAACATTTGCACCATGAAAAGAGATGTGTAAGGATCAAGTCGAACATCTAAAAAAACTATATAATTTGGCATTCATTTGCAAGAGAAGCAGATTAAGGGAGACAAGATACGCAAGATGATAGAGGCAGCACTTTATAATCTTTTTGTAGAGTGAAGAGAGCAATCATTACTAATATCAGGAATGCAACAAAGTATGGGCTAGATGGTTCATGCCTTCCTAGGTGACCGTTGCTAACTGGTAAATCAAATCAAAGTAAACATAAAAACATATTAACATACTAGGCATACCATGATTCAAGAACTTTCTGGAAGATATTAGCAGCAGCAGCATAATCGCAAGAACGAGCATGAAGCCTTCCCTGTCAACTTGAAGTAAAACAGAAACGATAGGATAGAAAGTTAAATATCATATAAGAAATTCTAACTGAAGAGAACTACAAACATAGCACGACAATATCGTAAATAAACATTCCCAAAAAAAATAATGTATACTTGAAATAGTTGCTTGCATTCAGCAGACACTATCATGCAAAAGATAGCTTATTGCATATATTGTAAACAAAAATCTGTTTTGTAATTCTATGACAGCAAAAAAAAAGAAGCAATTTCTGAATAAATTGGAAGACAGCTATTATAACTTCAATAAGCCCAGTCACGATGAGATTTCTCACAACAATAAAGCCTTTATCCCATGAATTTGAGGTCGGTTACATGAATATTTATCTTCCATTCATCTCTGTTACGGATCTCTTATCATTTTTGTCAAAACCCAGGTTCTCTTAGGTCTACCCCTACTTCTAGAAGCTTCTTTTTCGCATATCACTCCTACCTGGTCCACGGTCTCCATTGAACATGTCAAAGCCATCTCAAAGGACTTCTCTCATCTTTATCTTCAATCGGCGCTATCCAACTTTACATGATTGCACTCTTTATCTGTTAACGTATTGTCAGTCATCCATCTAATACTCATTTTTTGGCATGTTTCTTAACTACCCAACATTTGGACTTTATTGTTGTTTTATAGAACTATCATTTCAGTTTCAAGGGTACCCTATGATGACAAATCACCGGAAGTGCTCCTCCACTACAAAAAAAACTTGTCTTAATATGAACAAGATCCTTCTCACTTCTCATCTTAATGAGTGAAGGATCCTAATGGCAAAGACCATCACTTCAGCAAATGGTTAATTTGCAAATGATTATCCTCATGAATTCAGATATTAGCAGTCAGTAAGAGCAGTGAAGGGCAAAACAACGAAAACAACAAAGCGTTTATTCTAATTTATTGGGGCCCGCTATGTGAATCATTTCTTCCATTCGGCCCCATTAAAGGCCATGTCCTCTGTTAAAGTCATGTCCATTGTAACATTAGCAAAAATCGTATCCATTTTACAACTCATTCCAAGTGTGTTTAGATCTAAACCTAGTTCTGGCATCTCCTTTGACTAATATCTTACTGATCCTCCTAACTGATGCATCTACCAATCCATGTTGATTGTTGCATATATCCAAAGACGCTAACCATTTAAAGATGATTTCCCCTCATCTCATCCTCAATTGGTATCAGCTCCAACTTTCCAATAATATGTGCACATTTCTTATCTTGTCTTTACATGCATTACCACTCATCTATCTTAGCATTCTCATTTCAATCACGTTCATATTTTTTCCAATAATCCGCTCCATTAAACATTGTTAGTCTTATAGTTGTCTTATAGACTTTGCCTTTCAACTTCAGTGGTATCTTGCGATCACAAATAACTCGAAACACACTCTTCTATTCGACCTTCGTGTTTCAATCATTTTCATATTGTTTTAGTTGGACGTCGGCTGCCTAAAGCAACCTCCTCTTTTATCCAGGCTTAAGACTTGGCAGCGAAAATGCAAGACATTGCGCACAGTACAGGCGGAGTTAAGGGCAAACCAAAATCTAAAGTACAAGGTGTATCCAAGGCTGAGACACCTCTGACACGTAACCTATGTAAAAATTAGAAAGCTATTGGAAGTCATTTATATTTTACCATATGTCCCACTGAACTATGAACATGTCCCTCATCCAATGTTCAACGTATCTGTTTCGATTCTTTCGAACCCTTCCTGTGAGTTTCAATAAATCCAGGGAGCTTAGGGCGTCGGCAATTTTGAATCGATCAGTTTCAGTAGTTTCAATGACTTTAGTTTCGACGACTTTGACAATATCAACTTCGATATCAATTTTGCTTGATACTTGTAACTTTGCATACAGCTAAGAGTTTTCTAAATTGTAATAGGTGCCCCGACCTATTTATTGTTTGGGTCTAACTAACACCACAACCAAAGCCTTTATTATTTGGGGCCCACTGGCAGATCTTGGATAAGGAACTATAGGAGGCTAAAAGTAATTCCACTTGTAAGCTTTCCCAAACCTTTTAGATATCCCAATGGGAAAATCTTCGCAAACCTTCTGATAATTTATAGGCCCTGCTCTCAGCATTAAACAAAACCCCGAAAGAAACAGCCAAAATCTCATGCTTGCCTCCTATTCAATTAACCCGAAAGACGTAGAGTCATCTCAATTTGTAGCCAGCAGACAACAATAATGGTTGAAGGTCATTACAAAATTTGACTTCTCTTTCTAGTGCTACTAAGTTCTCTTGTGAGGATATTTGTAGATATAGTATAATTAGGAAGGCGGAAAACGGAGTGTGTTTCCTTCTCTTCTGGGGTTATGAACTGCAATACTTTGCAAAAAAAAAATCGAAAACAGCTCTGCTTAGTTGCTTCAAGAGCCAAACTGTTTTCATGCTCTTTCATAAAAGATCAAAATCATCTCATTCTAGTATAGATCAAAATGTTGTAGAAGTGCTTCAATTGTTAGCATGGATAGAAAGAAATGTTGTACAAGTACTTCAATTGCTGCATTCCTCAAAGGTCAATGTGGCAAGTGCTTTGCAAACATCTGATTGTTAAGTTGATCTTTAGTTGGCATTCTGAAACTCAACAGATTAAGAGTCTGTCAAGTTTCGGAGAACATCTTAAACAGTGTATAGTGTGGTTGCTTAAGAGTCTTCCAAATTTCAAGGAACATCTTGACTGTTTATTGTCCTGTTATAACCAGCACTTCAGTGGTAACTTTAAGCTCAATAGTCATTCATCAGACTAATTAGATAGGTGGAATGGTGCATTACAAGGGGAAAAATACAATTGGCTGCCCGATAAGCAAAATTTATCGTGAATTTGTCGTTTAAGAACCATAGAAGATCTCGGTTAAGTTCTTAAACTTTACGTAGAGAGTAAATTTATCGTGAATTTATCTCTATGCCCGATGCGATGTTGTCCCCATGAGTTCAATAAACCATTGTGTTTCTCCTGTGGTCGCAAAAATATCTTGCTCCTTATTTGAATGTTTACTAAAAACTCTTCTTTCTTTCTTTTTCCTTTTTTTAAGCCAAGGCTCTAACACAAACCGCCCAATTAACCCACACAAGCCATAACAGTTGGGCCACCCCATATGGCAAAACAATGTCAAAAATAATATATATTTTTATTTGCATTGAAGCCAGGACTCAAACCCAGGACCCCTCCAATAACCCACAGCAGCACCAACCACTAGGCCACCCCCTGGTGGCTTTAGTGTAATTTTTCGTTTATAAGTAAAAAAAAAAAAGTGTGACAACCAATGATTTGCTACAGATTATACTGCCCAATGTAACAATGTTATTAATCTGACATATAATTAGTTAATGAGTATATTAATTCATCGTCATCCAAGCTTTCCCCTATCATAATGGTGTCGTCCGTAGAGAATAAAAAAGCTCCAAAAGAATTTGACAGTTTATACGACCAATTGCCTATCCGATGTCAACCATCTATATTGGTGTCAGATTCCTAGCCAAGATAGCTATGAGCACGAGAGGGTCATACCATGAAACCAATACATCCAATTAGCGTGTAGGTAGACCTACATTTTGGATATGCAGTTTCAGCTCAAGCAACCAAGGAGTACCCCCCATGTTCCTTAAGGGTCTAGACAAAAAGGTAAGATGTTACAGTAATTTGCATTCATCACTGTGATATTAAGCCAGGTAGTGAAAAGGAATGACAATCATATTAATTAAGGACACGTAACATTACGGTATATCAAAACTAACGGACCACTAATTTTAAAATAGCAAACAATAGGTATTTTATGGTACAACCGGGACACGAGCCGTATTAAGAACTATAAACGTATCATCTTACCACTTCATCTAGACTCGTTATAGTCTAGGAGAACTTGGAGGGTACTCATTGGTTGCATGAGCATAAAGTGCACATTTAAAAGGTAGGTTTACCTACTAGCTTCCTAGGTTCTATAGCATGCCCCCCTCGTATGCATAGTTAGCTTGGCTAGGAATTTGGCACCAAAATAGAGGTTTCATACCAATCAACTGGCTTTCTAGATTCTATGGCATGCCTCCCATGTGTTCATAGTTAGCTAAGGTTTGACTTCAAGTTGACAGTCGGTCATAAAAACTATGTCAAATCTTTCATGGAGCTTTTGAATGCTCCATAGCCAACCTCGTTCTGATAGAAGAAGGCATGGTTGATGATGATGAAAAATTGTGCCCCCACTATTATATAGATCTAGCTCTGCTCGTGCTATAGGACATCTTGCACTTGAGAATAGGGGCGAGGGTTCAGTTTATTCGGTTTCAACCGAACCAAAATAGTCAAAACCGAAATAATCAAAACCGAATAAACCGAAATTCTAAAAATCCAAAACCGACACCGAACCGAATTAGCCAAAACTGAAACCAAACCAAACCGAATAAGCAATTCGGTTTATTTGGTTGAAATATTTCTACTCTTTAATAGGTCGGACCCAAAGTTGGGATCGTGATTAAATTATATTAAAATTGGTAATTTTTATACACATATTTGTTGTATTTCAAAGTTGCGCACAAAATTGGACTTGTTGTTAAATTATCAATGTTGAGCTTTAAAACATACATATATAATTGTTGTTTTCAAAATATACAAATGTTTAATCACAAAATATGCATAAAATGAGAGTCTTTACATAATTGCGCAAGTCTTATTCGGTTTTTGGTTTTTGACCGAAACTGAAGCCTAAAACCGAATAAGAAATTTTAGTATTTTGATTCATAACCGAAACCGATCCGAATTTCTTTCAAACCGAACCGAATCTCTTATTCGGTTCGGTTAGGTTCGGTTTTCGGTCATAACACATAAAGATGGTGCTCAACATTTAATGTGTATTTAAGTGAGCCTATGATTGGTTAAAATAATATCCATAACACAATAAACATCATAAGAGAAATGAGATGGAAAAAAATATATAAGTTTGCAGTGCAAATGAAATTAAAAAAACTACCTGTATGCGTAATTTATCAGCTTCAATTCCTATTAGAGAGCCCAAATCTCCAGAAAGGATTTCCAGAGCATCCTTGTATTTTGCTTGTTGTTCCAAAACCGAGATATATATTACAAGGGCTGCAAAAAGTTTTCAATAGTCAGCATCACAAAAAATAAGCAAAAGAAGTCTCCGTGTGATCCTCAATGGCAAACTTGAGATAAGTAAAAGAGTCCACCTTCTGGCTCATGCAAACTATGGGAAGAAATGTGCTTTTTGAGTAAAGCCTCAGCTAATGCCAATAATTTATCGCCCCCACTGCTGCAAAATACCTGCCACAAAAAGCAAATTGAATGGTCACAGTTTCTGACAAATTAAAGATCAGGTAATTCTAAGATGTTACTAGATTCTAATCTTATATAACTAATCCACTCCTTGAAACAATTCGTGTAAGTATGAACTCACATTACATTCAGTTTCTATCAAATATTTAATATTGTGCTTATAACGTTATAATATACATGTGTTGTCCTTGGTACTTCAATTGAGAAAACTATCGAGAAAAGTAATAATATACATGTTTCTCCTTTGTACTTACAAAGTTATAACCCCATTACAAATTGATTAAGATAATACTGGAAAACCTACCTAGAGTCTCGATGCATAATAAGAATTTGAATCATTCAAGGAAGGGGAATTTTTTACAGACCCCTCCAATTTTCGAAAAATTGCAGCCACCACCCCCTTCCGACTAATCAATTTCTTTTAAAAAAAACCTCTCCCCACTAACTTAATATATTAAATGGAAAAAAAAAATTAAAGACTTGTATGCCCTCCCTTTCTATAACTTAAGTTGTAGGTCTCTTTCTCTCATGAAGTGTTGTACAATTTCTCTCTCATTCCTCTCTCCCCATCTTCACGTCTCTCCTCTCTCCAATCTCTCTCCTATTCACACCTCCCTCTCGTCTCTCCCGCCTCTCCTATATATATATATATATATATATATATATATATATATATATATATATATATATCCCTCTTTCTCGTCCATCTCGCTTCCTCTACAACACAATTTACGTATCTCTCGAACTATTTAATTAGATATATTTATTAATAAAATATTTAATTTATATCCAACTAAACATAACGACTATAACCATTTAAAAATATTTACAACTAATTGTACCAATTATAATCAACTAACTATTGCAAACTGTGAAAAAAAAACTTCTATATTTTAAACATTTTTCCACAATTTGCTATATTTTGTTATAATTGCTACATTTGGTTATAAGTAATTCTAGGTGGTTATAAACAAGATTAAGTGGCTATAAATAGTTCTAAGTAGTTATATTTGTTCTGTTTTAGTTGGCAAGATAGAATCAAATGTTTAGTTCATAAATATAATTAATTAAATAGTTAAAGGGATATACATAGGTTGTTGTGTAGAGTAAGAGGACGAGAGAGGGACGTGCATGCGAAAGAGAGAGAGGGAGAGAGAGAGAGAGAGGGTGGATGGGAGAGAGCAAGGAAGAAAGGAGAGAGATCTAGAAAAGAGGGAGGAGAGAAAGAAGATGTGAAGAGAGGAGGAAAAAGTGAAGAGACGCGTCTAGAGAGTGGAGAGAGAAGACAGAGAGAAGAGAGGGTGCACGTGGAGAGAATTGAAGGCAGCCTACAGCTTACGTTTGAATAGATGGGCATAACAGTCATTTCATATCGTTTAAAAAAAAATTGGATTAATAAATGGTGATGAGGGGACAGGGTCATAAAGAATAGACAAGCCAACAGGGGGCTGCCATATTTCAATCTTGTTCAAGAAATATGAAAATCAATTCAAAGCTCCAAACCCGATTATTGTAGCACAACCAGAGAACATACTACAACCAGATTCCAGTTGTTTCATCCCCTGGTGCTATTTCTAGGAATTCCAACTTTGTACATCAAGGTCTGAAGCACACAGTTCCTGGTATGATGTACCTTCAACTCAGAAGCACAGAAACATTAAATTTGGTGACTTGTTGTGTTGCGTTGTGTCAGACACACACGGGACACGATACACGCCCAAAAGCACTAGGCCACGCTAAATTGTAAAGCTGTGTCGGTGTCGGTGTGTCCATATTGTGCCATATTGCGTTCTTTTTCATACACCGTACATTTTTTGTCAATTTATTAGACGCTCAAATGGTAGGTTTTCCCAAATGTGACAAAAAGTTATCTTTCGGACTATTATCATTATTGTCCATCTAAGATTCTCATGAGACCATGTTTCAAGCATCAACCAAAACCCGATACCAAAATCCATGCAGAAACTACTAAGTTACAGGTACCGGCTGATTTAAAACCACTGAAACCTCCCAAAACTGCCAAAACATGTACTCATGAGAAGGGTCCCAATTGGTCCTTGGATACTGAAAATGATAATCCGGACTTTGTCCATGACATTCCATACATGAAAAATGAAAATGTCATATAGCTACTAGTAGAAAATAGTATTAAAAAAACCTAACACACGCAAAATAAGCATATCAGAAAATGGGAATCAATGGTGACAGTTAGCCTAGCCGATAAATACAAAGCTAAGTTCGCACTTATCCTAATAAGTGTGTCCATTATTGCGCGTCTGTCCAAAAAAGCTCCTCCCCTTCCTCTTCCTACTAAGCTCGAACTTGCTATTTCTATCCTACCTGCAGCCCCAGTATAAGCTTTACGTAAAGATTTGGCACCTTACAACTCATGATACAGGCAATGGAACGGGGGACAAGAAATATTTATTATAACACTAAACAAGGAATACATAAACAAATATACTAGTTCTTAATGCACTATGAACAACAATTAAACCTCAATTTTGGAAAATTATCATTTAAGTATTGACTAATGATAAAGCTACAAGCCAAACATCGAACCTAGTTTACCTGCTAATGAAGGGCGTCAAAACTAATACGAAGGAGAATTCATGCACAAGGAGTACTATTTTCATAAGATGATCCCAGATTCTAATTGGATTCTAATTGAGAAATAATCTAAACTATGGATAGGCTATTACCAAGAAATCAAGAGAAAAAGTATGTGACTCTACATAGTAGATACAACATAAAAAGAAATAAACAGGTAAATGTGTTTATATAGCCATTATGATACCTGCAACTGAATGCTGCAAACTGCCCAGAGCAAAAACCTTTCTTCACCAACAATCTTGTACATTTTAATAGCTGTCTGCAGACAGATCAGGGCCAACAATTAGATGATTACATCAAACTACAAAAACTCCAATTAGATTAAAGGAAAAATAAAGATAATAAGTGACAAGCCCTGATACCATCAAACCTGTTGTTGTTTCACAAATGAGTACTCACGGACATAACAGTTGAAGAGACCCATGATTATCTCTAAGTTGTTTGGGTATTTGCCACAAGCATGCTCATAGCAAGAAGTAGCAAGATCCACTGACAAGTATCAGATAAACACATTCAAAACATAGAACATTATGTATTGGTAAACAAAATATGCATAGTAAATTAAGAGTGAAGTCTAACAGCGATCAAGTCTTTGAAGAACAATTTGCAAAGTGCTGAGGGTGAGGTCATCCATGTGAATAATACTACTTGAAAACAGTAGCTCCTTGGCATCCAAGCAAACATTCAGTGCTTCCTCAGGCTTTCCCATTCTCTCCAAAATAAGAGCCTTCAGTGCCTGAAAATGACATTTTCCATTAGATTGTCTTTCTATCGATCAACCTTACATATATAGAATGTACAAGTGTGCACATTAAGGCAAAGTGCACAAACAGAAATGATGACAACAGTAAGAACTTCCAGGAGGCAAATGGAAGTGAAATCAAACAAGTCATGGAAGCCATGGAAGTTATAAAGGAATGCTGAATGATTAAAATAAACTGTAAACACAACAGATTATACTAAAAGCAATCAACATTCAATGTTGGTTCAAGGTTCCTCATAAAAAAAAAGATTTTGATAATCAAAATGAACTGGCATGTCATACATCATCGCATAGGAAGCACGGTGTCACGGACTTAGTGTTTTAGGCTACACTTCGACCCGTGCGGCACACAAACTTCCTACTCGAAGACCCGTGCCAGCCTTCCCCAAACGCTTAGCTAGATCACTAAGGCATAAATGAGAACAAACTAGAGAGAGATTAAAACTTTTGGGTTGTGAGTAACAAATGAGCATGTCACTTATTTATAAGGCCTCGTAGGGCTTACATGAAACTTCTGAAATCGGCTTATTCCATGAACTATTCTAGAACCTAGATATTTATAAGGAAGCTTCAAGTATGTCTAGAAATATCATGAGTTATCTAGAAGGATCTTGGGTCTTCAAGAGGATTCCACCATCTTCTAGAAAGCTCATGAGTCTTCCAGAAGATTTCATCACCTTCTAGAGAATTTCGAAAGTTTCCAGTATAACCCTGGTTCGTGGAGAATTATGCAAATCTGTTTCGTTGGGACGCAAAATCTTGGACGTGACAACGAACACTCCAAAAAAAAGGCCGTGACATCTTAGAAATGCATCAAGCACAACACAGGTACTCCCAAATAAACTACGATACCAAAACAGGTGTTGTCTCCGTGTCACCTTGTCATGTCAAATCCGTTCAACATTAGATCATTGCTACAAGTGATGATTGACAGAAAAAGGAGAAAACAAGAAGCAATACAAAAATAAAAAAATTGAAGTTGATTTTTAGAAATAGAATTTTAGAGGGACGAACTACTTACACTTAACTAGATCCTCAACTTCCCTTGTGGAAGAAGAATAGCATTAGAAATTTCCTGAAATGCCCAAGTATCACAAACTCTCCCTTATATGCCACGAAAAGATAAACCTAAAAGTAATAGAACTCCTAAAGTTTGAATTAGTCGTAAACCCTGGCAAACATAAAAACCCAAGTTGTAGAACCAACTTACGAAACGAAAACTAAAAAAGATAGCCCAATTTACGAAGATTCTTATCTTGATGGGCACCAAGATAATTGGGAATTGGAAAAACTTAAAGAAGAAGAAAAAAAGAATTTTTTTTACTAAAAGTGAAAAATAAAAAAATGAATAAAAAGATTGATACATAAGATAAATACAAGAATAAATAAGATGAGATTCGTCCACCTCTCATATATTTGATCCCCATGGACAAAGAGAAGAACCTGACAGTGGACAGGGCTGGTCTGGGCCGAGCTCACCTAATGGAACAGGCCGGGTCAGAATTGCCAGGGAATACCTAGCCTGGCCACTGACCCAGGTTTGGGACAGGATGGCGGGCTCAAACTAGCTCCTGGCCATTCCGTGGGTTTTGGGAACTTACAGAATCCCCCCCCCCCCAAACAACAACCAAAAAAGAAGGTGAAAGTTGCAAAATAAGTGAAACAATGTATACACAGAAGCGTAAAAGTTTGTTGATAGCTTGAAAACTTAAAATGTAGTACAAGCATACAACCACATCTACTGATCAACAACAAGTATACAATAAATTTGGAAAAGTTAAATTAATTGCTACAAGATTATTGATTTGTAGAAAATGTACAATTGATAACTATATCTTAGGGTATTGCCAATACCACTCCAGAGAGTCCAGACAGTCATATACAGCCACTTGAATGGGAGAAGTATTATTCAAATACAACCTCCAATGGGTTTTGGGGCTCTTAGGAACGGGTATTGAGCAAAATCTACCTAAATAGCTAATGGGGGGATTTTAACCAGAATAATCCTAACAGCTACAAATGGATAAGTTGGATGGTATTGTTGTCAAAACACCCACCAGGTACTCTGTTGTTAATCTCATACATGTAAAATGGACAAAATGTGATATGTATTCTACAACACGATAAAAAGGGTCACGATATGAATCGTAATAGGCGTACTGGATGGGACAATAAGTCGTAGGAAGCCATTTTCTATCATCGATATCCATGTGTGTTCTCTCTTTCAATGTTTGTACCTTTTGTATTTTCAATGTTTATCTATTGAGCCTTCTCTCCTTTGTGTTTGGTGCTTTTATTTTCTTTGGGTTTTCACTAACCAATTTTTCTTTGTTTATTTAGTAAATGGAAAATTTTATGGATGTTAACTTACCATTCCTGGTTTATTAGTTAGTCTTCTTCTTCTCCTTTGTGTTTGATTACTTTATTTTATTTTGGGTTTTTGTTGACCACTTGTTTATGGTGTTGAATGGATAGATTTATGGATGATAATAACTTTTGATGGTTGCATAACTTATGTGTTTGAGTTTCACTTTTAGTTGCTGACTTTATAATAGTTATCACATAGATGCTTAATTTCACTTTATTGCTAAACGTTTTTAATTCATCTTTAACTGTTACATTAATATTCTAATCTACTTGTCAGTGGGCTGATATATATATATATATATATATATATATATATATATATATAGACACGTTGTACGATAATCAAGCAAAGTGATACATGATATGCATCGCGATGTGACGACATCGCTCAATGTATCGCGGCATGACAACGCGATATGACAACATAGCTCCATGTATCGCGATATGACAACATCGCTCAAAACGATGACATGTTATTAAGGTGCGAGTTGGGTCTGGGTTACTATTGAGGAATGGGTCAACCAGGGCCGACCTGGGCGAGACCAATATTACCATACCAGACAGGTTTCCATTATGAGAACCTAGCCTGACCCATGTCCGCAACCGTTACGGGTGTAGTCAAACCCAATCCAATTTTAACGAACAGACTGGTTCAGGTTCGCAAGACACCAGTGACCCAGCTCAAGAAGCATCTCTACTGCAACCCAAGTTTCCTCGTATCGCCATACAGAAACTAGATATTGGGAGTATTGGAAGATATGACCTCATGGTGGTATACGTTAATAATTGCATTCACTAAATATATGACATTAAATAACATGTAGATAACAGATTTTAAAGTATTACTACAAATATAATTGAATTAGTCTTTGGTGTAACTTAGAATAAGGCTCGTCCCACATATATTCTAAGACACACTAAACACTAACGAATCATGCATATTTTAACAAGCTTTTTATAATCGAGTTCAAATCCGAAAGATCCAACCCACACAAAGTTAGGCCGATATACCCACCAATTTGACCGATTTACCAGCCTATTTGGTCAGTAAATCGGTCGGTTTGGCCCGGATACCGATGGTATGGGTCCTACATATTTTTTTTCTAATATTGGTTTATCATATTGTATCGTTCCCCATTTGAGAACGATAATAGAGCTTCCAAGCATAGGGAAATAACAAAAAAAGAAAGAGAACAAGCCTTTGGAGCACATTTTGGTATCAAAGTTTGAAAAACAAAAACAAAAAATGGACTTTGACGGAGTGAAGCCAAACTCCAAAAAACTTTGTTGGTGCGTTTAGCTAGGTCTTTTAAGTTACTGAAACGACAGTATGATTCGATATTACAAAACTCCATTTAAACCCAAATTCCTCCTCCTTTCTAAATAACTCCAATACAAGCTCCGCACACACCAAACATCCCCCGACTTAAATATACATCAAGCTTTCACTTAAATACTCTGAACTATCAATGTATGGCACTTTGATGCCGTGAACTACTTTTGGGAAGTTGATACCTGAACTTTCTATTTTCATTTTAATACCCTGAATTATAGCTTTTTGCACTTAGGGATGACAATAAGGACAAAAGGGACGTTATACCTCTCTAATAATCCATTATTCAATTTAAATTTTTCTATAACCTACTTTTAGAAAATAAACCTAATCCTAGCCCCAACCCCTGCCCCTATTGGTTATTGCCTCCCGCCGTGGCATTTCCTCCCGCTGCAGTGCCACCCTAACTTCTATTATAGTTCAAGGTACTTAAGAGAAAATTTCTCTCAGCGGAGTTTCCCGATTCAAAACACTAGGCTACAAGATACACCTGACTCCATTTTATCAAGCCTCTTTCTTTTTCACAGGCTAGGCTAATACTTCCATTCTTACTTCAAGCTAAGCCCATTTTTCACCTTGCTTGTCACTGTTGGCCATCGACAACTTTTAATTATAGGCCCAAGCATTGCTTTGTGTAGTGTAACATTTGTTTCTTTGAGAATAATGAAAGTGATCATTTTTCTGGTATTTCTCCTGTTATAAGAACTAGACAATCAAATCTCATCCAAGTCATCATCACATGCGTCGCTTGTCACGAATCGAATCAGTAAACCTAACAACAATGGCTGACGGATCCGAATCGAGAAGGTCAGGAGGAGACTTACGAGAGCGTAGGGAGAGTTGGGGTACTTGGTGAGCAGCGCGACGCAGAGCTTGAGAGCGGCCTTGAACTGTCGCGAGTCGACCGCGTCCCATATCGGCCGGACGCGGCGCTCCGGGATCCCGCCGGCGAGGCCGAACTTGGACGCCATGGGGAGCTAGACGACGGTGGCGGAGGCGGAGGCGGCTAGGGTTAGGGTTTCGTTTGGGTTCTTTTTTGAAAAGCCGGAGGAGGGGCCAGGAGGGAGAAAGAAGAAAGGGTTTACTGGTGAGAAGCGGCGCAGGTTAAGGGTCGCTCGCACGTGTGCTGACGGCGCACCGCACGGGTGGAAATCTAACTAGGGCTGGTTTAGGGATTGCTTGTTGGATGGTGCTTCTACATTTCTTCTCTTGAAAACAATTCAAGTTTATTATAAAAAAAATTTAAAAAAATATAGAGCATTTTTTTTGCCTGTTTTGAAAATTTGCTCATTGTGTGAATTTTAAAAAAGTATCAAACATTGCAAATCAAGCCTAAATACTATTTATTTTCACAATCAACTAAATAATGAACTAGTGGAAAAGGGTTGTTTGCTCCCATGTTGAACATTGGGTCTATTATTGCATATACTTTTTTAACGAAACCAAACCCAAAATCGAAACAGAAATCGAATAAAAAATTTTAATATTTTCAAAGCCGAACCGAAATTTTTTCAAACCTAACCAAATTTTTAGTAGGTTCGATGAGGTTCGAATTTTCGGTCCAAAATCGAATAATGCTCACCCTGGAGGTCGGCACATTATAAAATGCACTGGTAAACGGTATTAACCGACTCACCCAAACCAATACAATATTCTTGTGAAGCATACTAGTTTATTAATATGATATTTATAGTTTAACTAGTGTCAGTGTTAACAATTCATAATCAATAATGCAAAACATAAGCATGAAGTGATATTTTACCTACTGTCGACTTAGTCCGTCTTTGCAAAACAAGGATTGTAACTTACCGCTCTTACAAAATAATCATTAACAATGTAGCATATTTACGGACGGTAATTAATGGACTACACATGGTATACCAACGAGCCCTCCCAGCACGGGTAGCTAGTCCCACTAAAGGTGTTGTAATACGTCATGATCGAAGCACATTCAACATAACTACCTCTTAGGTCGAGACGGTCTCGATTTCTGATACCATACAAGGAAAGTAAAACATTGTGCATAAGTTTTCCATTATAATTCAAAGACATATGCAACTTAGCTATAAAACATATTATATATTACAATGGAAACTTAAATAATGCAATCGATTATTTTTTCATACTTCACATTTCTCGAGTCGTTGCTCGTAGCACACATTTCTATTTCAATAAGTTGTTAAGAGCCGTGTGTATTCCGCTGTAAAACATATCAATAAAGAGATTATTTTTATTATACTTGTTTTGATTCAATTTTTATGTTTTTTTTTACTGCATTGACCTTGATTTGCTTTCGATTATTAACTATGCATATTAATGATTGTACAACTACAATTTAGACTTGTGTGATATCACGTCAACTAATGACTTGTCGATTAGTTATTGGTCTTCCTGTTGAGAATCACGTGGATATTATTACTTTTTTTTCCAACATAGCAAAGTTTTTTAACATTTTATAAAAAAATTTGCAACTAAATGGGTGATTAACTAATTAGAATCACCGAACTCGTGTGGTTATTATGGTTATCGATGAGAGATATAAGATCGATGACGAATGACCTACACATTGGATTATACATCATTCCGACCCGACCCGACCCGACCCGACCCGACCCGTTAACATGTGCACCATATCGAATTAAACTTTTTCTTCTATTTCTTCTTCTTTACATCACTCCCACAGCTAATGTCAAATAAAGAGTCTATTGATCAGATCTGAAGGGGGAAAAACCCTAATTTTGACAGATTTGGGGATTTTTCGCTGGAGTTCGTCGGCATGATCGATCGGATCCGAGCGAAATTGGTGCTCCGGAGAAGAGACTGAGGAGGAACGATGATGTTCTGGAGGGAGAGGGAGAGGGAGAGGGACGATCGACAGCAGAACGGGAGTCCCCTCTGTGGCCAAGTCAGGGTTCTGGTCGTCGGAGACTCCGGTAACGAATCCCTGATTCTCATCCCAAATTGTCACTTTTCGTTGCTAATGATTCGGAATCATATGTAGAAGTGATATATATTTTTTCTGTTTATTTCGATTTGAACAGTTCAGTCTTAGTTAGAAATATGATTTTTTTTAGCGAATATTGATGATCTAGCACTGAAGATAGTATATTTTATTTGATTGTAGCGTTCGGGGAGTTAGGTCGAGAAAACCCTAGATTGGTTAAACCGCTCATTTTTGAGTTAGGGTTTGTTTTCTAATCGTCGGATACTCCTGAGCAATCTCTATTTCTTCCCTGATTGCTGAGTTTGATCCCAAGTAGCCATATATCGTGAGAATATTTTGTTTTGTCCGAACGGTTTGATATTAGTTCTTACTCAGGAAAGGTTTCTTAATTCAGTTTAAATTTGTTTCTTTAGACTTAATATTCATGACTTGACACTGAATAATCAGTACAGTTACCTAGATCTCCTCATTATTCAATGAAACAGTTTTTTTTTTTACTGTATGTGGTGTTTAATTAACAAAGCATGTCAAGAAAGTCAGTCTAGCTGAAATGAGAATGCTAAGATGCACTTGTGACAATACATTAAAGGATATGATAAGAAATGAGTGTATCTGTGGGAAGTTAGAGGTGTCGCCAATTGAGGACATGTGCAACACAGACCAATAAATGCTCCCGTAAGGAGTAGCAATTATAGTAGTTAATGGATCTGCTAGAGGTAGACCTAGACGAACATGGTTTGAAGTGTTAAAAGAAGTATATGAATTACGTTTGCGTTACAAAGGACATGATCCTTAATAGAGCAAAATGGAAGAATTTGATTCAAACACCCAAAAATATGGGATAAAACCTTTGTTGTTGTGGTTGTTGTATTATCACTATATTATTATTAACTTTTTAGGATTAGGTTTATGGACCAATGATCAATGGTTACAGTTCGTGTCGTATGCAGTACGGGTACGAGGTACGTAGTACACTATGTTCCATGGTATGCGTACAATGAGGGCAGGTTTGACCAATATGATATGGGGGCTTGCGGTGTGCTTAAGAATGGGATTTTTGCCAGTATATAGTATACATTTGCATTTGATAGGGAAGAATTCATAATGAACCTAGAATGACATACTCCTGTGTGCTTAATTTGGAAACTTGATTGGTTCTATTTTTTTTCCTGTTGCCAATTGACTGATATCTTTGCTGAACTTCCTCTTCGATCGCTTGGGTCGTCAATTTTCGTTATTCAGGACAGAAATCCGGTGAGTTCGAGGTCACGGTATCTGGAACGCATTTCCAAGGGGGGTAGGGAGCCCGGTAACTGTGTCATGGACTAGCAAGTTGCTAATGACTGTAACATACGATCTAGTATAGACTTCTGCGTATTTCTTATATCTTTTCATGCTTAAATTTCTGCATGAATATAATGTTCTAAATTATAAACAATGAAATTGTAACATGAAATGTGCCTATGTGGGATTATTTTTTTAACACATACAGAGGTCGGTTTTCCTTCATCTTTCAAGAGATGAAAGAACTTTCTATATCAAGTTTATGTATATTTGCAGAGTTTCTAACGACTGTCAGATATGATCTAGTCGAGACTTTTGTGGGTTATCTTAACTATTTTCATGCTTAAGTTTCCGCATGAACGAAATGTTCTAAATTTTAAACAATGAAATTGGTAACTTGAAATCTGGCTCGTGGGAATTTCTTAACGCACACGGAGGTCAGTTTTCCCGCATCTTTCCAAGAGAAGAAATAACTTTCTTTATCAATTTTATGTATGTTACTGTATCTTAAATCTGGCCCTTCACCTGTGTTTAGTACATAAACTAGATTTATTTGTCTTCTTATAGTTTTAATGGGTGAGGCGCCACACGTATGTTAAGAACCCAAAGATATCTTGATTCGTACCCCCTTACCTTGGTTAGCGAACCGAATAGGCAAAGGCCATTGGACAAAGGTGGAACAAACTTCCGTTGTTGAAATTTGAGTATGCTGACTTGGGGGTTCAGTCTAAGTTGCTCAAGTAAAAGGTTATACCTTGTAGGAGGTTATTACATGCTATGCAATTATCTTATGCATTTTCTCGACTGTTTTAGTTGACATACCTTTCAAAAAAATAGATACTAGTTAACCCCCCTTTTTTATTCATTCATTTTGTTTTTTTCTTTTAATTAACTCGAAATTCTTTCTTGAAATAATTCTGCCTTCCTTAAAATATCCTAAACAGTTCCTGTAGGTTGGGCGCCTTTTTCAAGGAAGTATAGAATAGCGGGAACATTTAAATAAGTTTGATTCTGTATCGGATCGTAAAAACCTACTTTTCGAAGATCTCTTCCTTCTCTTCAGGATCGAACATCAATTGCAACGATTCGATAGATTGCTCATTGGGATAGATATAAATAAATAATGCCCCCCCCCCCCCAGAAACGTATAGGAGGTTTTCTCCTCATATGGCTCGAGAAAAAATGATTCTAATTTCTGTGTTTAATAGCAAATGGATACATAAGAGCATGAATTAGACTATGATTTTAGTTATTTTTTTGTTCTTCACTACGCTTACAAAAGAAGAAAAAAAAAGAAAAGAAATATCATTTGTACTCATAACTCAAGTTGGATAATTCGTTAAGTCGGAAGAGTTATTCTCTAGTAAAAGTAGTTTTTTACACATTTTAGCTTTTATACAGAATATTGTAGAGAAATAGACAGATAAGCTTACACCATGTTAGAGAAACAGAAAGACATGCATATCTAAATCCTCATATTCAATTTGTTTGAAGGTGTGGGGAAATCATCACTTGTGCACTTAATTCTGAAGGGTTCAGCCATTACTCGCCCTAGTCAAACAATTGGATGTGCAGTGGGTGTCAAAGTAAGGTCTTATGCTCTTGCAAAGGGTCTATCTTAATTCGAAATTTCCCTCATTGACTGAAGTTTTTCTACTCAGCATATTACTTACGGAAATGCTGGAAGCTCTTCTAGTAGCATAAAAGGTGACGCAGAAAGGGACTTTTTTGTCGAGCTTTGGGATATTTCAGGACACGAGAGGTACAAGGACTGCCGATCTCTTTTCTATACACAAATCAATGGTAAGGGATGCTCTATGTTTATGATGTTAACTTCACATAATTATCATCTACTGCTCATGTCTCTTACACATTCTAAGTTGACTACTTCATACTTGCATAAAGTATATGTCTGACTTCTATGCTTCATCATATATCCCAGTTCGTTTATCAACATATTAATGTAGATATTTACTTCCATTAAAACCAAATAGGATATGGGCTGAATTTCTTGTTTCATATAAGCTGGTACCAAGGAGACGATCAATTTAAAGTATATTATCTTTTGATCCATTGAGGCTTGATATTGACACCAAGTAAACCGCTAGCTGCTAAAACAATCAATTTGTTTTTATGCGTTGGAATTTTGTCCCATTGGTTCGGCGATAATGAGGCTTCTTACTTATGGGTTTTGCAACGATATCGAAGGAAAATGATTGTTGGTATCCTCAGCTTGCATCATTAAATATTCTTTGTTCTTTCATATACATATATATATATATATATATATATATATATATATATATATATAACCATACAGAAGATGCATTCTCTCTTTTCAAACCAAGTAGAGTATATAGTATGTTGGATAAAAATATCTTGTTTCATCAAGAAGTGCTGTCATTTTACATGTTGAGGTTGATGATTGACATCAAGTTGATAGCTGGATGCTAAAGCTTAAATTAATTTTGTTATGCGTCCTTATCTGAGAGGCTTGCGGAATGTTTCTTACCTGTGGGTTTTATAATCTTGAGTTTGCAGAAAACTAGATCTAAGAAGACTATCCTGCCTAAAAACTGGATGTGTGCTTATTTAACTGCTATAAGCATTATCAGTTTTGCTTTTTCTTATTTATATTTGGAAGGAGGGCTTGGGATCATGAAAGGGCACATGTTGACGAAGATTGTAAGCCTTATAAATGAAATATCATTGAGTTTAGCTTATTTTCAGGCAGCATAATTTTGTACAGTGTGTGAGCTATACTTCTGATTCAACATATTTTATTTTGCTAGTCCAGTAACTCAAAGTGTTAATTGAATTTAGTTTGGTATATCATTTTTTGTTATATGTAGGAAAGGAGTGAGTGAGTTTTTATCAATACTAAAGTTACTGTTTGAAGATAACATGTTGTAAATGGAATATTGTTAACAAAATGTACTCCAAATGTTCATATTTAGTAACCTCATATTTGCAAGACACATATATATTAGCGATCCTATGTTATTTTCGACACGGTCATTTCTTATAATGCATAAACATAAAGGTTCTTTGTTTCATTATACTTTAACGTGCAAGACATAGTCAATCGTCAAAGAATTCAGTAGAGACCGTAGCATATCATTCTTTACCATAATCTCTACCTTCAGCCTCATATTCTTTCACTTATCTTCAATTTATTATTTTTTATCTAGGCGTCATATTTGTTCATGATCTCTCTCAAAGGAGGACGAAGACAGGCTTACAGAAGTGGGCAGTAGAGATATCAACATCAGGGACATTTTCAGCTCCTCTTAGTTCTGGTGGACCTGGTGGCCTCCCTGTTCCTTACCTTGTTATTGGCAACAAAGCTGATGTTGCTGCAAAGGATGGGATCCGCGGAAGCAGTGGCAATCTTGTCGATGCTGCTCGTCAGTGGGTTGAGAAGCAGGGCCTTCTTCCGTCCAGTGAAGAACTTCCTTTGACAGAAAGCTTTCCGGGCAGTACTGGCCTCGTTGCGGTAGGAAATTCATCTTCCCCTCACACATGCCATGAGATTATATTCATGTTCCTTATGATTTCACATTGTTAACAATTCCTTTTCCTTCCACAGATAACACATATCCTCTGAACAAGCACTTTATTATAAGATGTAATTTTGATTATTGAAAGATGTTTAATTGTTCTAGATGGGTTCAACAACAAAGCCTTGATCCTAAAATTTTCGGGATTGTTCTAGATGAGTGTGATATAATAGTATAGTGCAATGATACTCTACTTTAATAGACACATTATTGGCATCACTAGTAGGATTTGAGGGCAAATTTTTGTGCAAATCGGTGATTGATTATCATTACTTCAAATTAACGATGCTGATTAATTCTGTTTACAAAGTTCAAAGTTGGAAATATGTTTAATAGATAATCACTATTTTTTGAAGATTTCATGCATATGCATCGAGATCTTGTGGCACGAGTTCCATGGGATTTTGCTAGAACTTTCCACCCTACTGTGCTTTTGGTATGTGTTGTAACTCATTTATTTGTGTTTACGTTAATGTCGCCCACTGCATGTGTGCCTGCATGTGTGGAGGCAGTTTATTAGTATTTGGTAGTTCTTGCTTCTTGTTGGTGTAAACTTAACTCATAGTAGTAAACTTTTACTGTATGATCAACTACTTGTGTACTTTTCCATCATTGATGCTTTATTTTTTGATGTGCTGATGTGTAGTAACTGCTCTCAGGATTCAGCTGTTTAAATTCTTCTCAGGGCTAGCAACTATTCGACTGTAATTTAAGAAAATAGCTTTATAATCTATTTTAGAGCAAATATTGACAATTGAGTTTCCTAGATTGGGATATCATTATTTCTGATATATTTTCCGTTTTTGGTAACCATCAATTTGATTCTGCAGCAGTTTGTGTATTCATAACTTCATATCTGTTGAATGATGACAGGCTGCCAAAGAAGCAAGATATGACAAGGAAGCTGTGATTAAGTTTTTCCGCATGGTATGTATCAACATTATATTTTCCAACGTTAAAAGTATCTTTCTGTTTCCAGTGCTAATGGAACCTGTATTCCTTTCCCAGTTGATCAAGAGAAGATATTTTTCTGACGACCTACCTGCAGCAAGTCCATGGTCATTATCTGTGCAGAAGAACTCTATTCATTCTGGTGACAGTTCAAGTGAAGATGACAAATTACACAACAGACCGAGGCAAGTTTTTACTGTACGAAATAATATAGATGCTTGCTATTGTGCAATGTTTTTCATTTTTAAACACGTGCCAGTATTGTTAGTTTGGCAACATGGAGCCAACAATAGACAATGAAACCAGGTGCAGTTGTTTTGCAACGTGAAATCAGATATGTTCCAACAGGTTTTAGAAAATGTGGGACAAAGTTGGTTTAGTCTTCGATTCAGACCATTGAAATATTGTTCTAACCCCACCTTTTATCAGATAATTGAGAGGGGCTTCAAGTTCCATATAGGTTCTACCATCCCCTTTAACTTTAGATTTCTATCCTTACTAACTTATAATAATCAGTTTGGTACACCGGTGGATGAATATATGTGAGGATGTTTTTGAACCTTGATGACTGGTGGAAACCAACCATTTTGTTGCCCGGGGATGCAATAGATGAACATGCTCAGGTAGTGCAAGTTAGAAATGTGCTTTGTCGAATTATAGGAAGATTTTTAAAGGTTGGGCAAACCAATGGTTGATGCCTTTGGTAGGGGTGGTGGATGTGGGTGTGTGGAGAAAAGAGAGGGGGGGGGGGGGGGGGGGGGGTGAGGGAGAAGTAAAGAAACTGGCCCTTATTCTAAAAAAAAGTTATAAGAAGATGAACTCTCATTCTTCTGATGACCTCCATATTCGATGGCAGCTGGATGCTATGCACATGGCTAGTACTTTTATTTGTAAGACTGCTGTGCTTAACGATGGACTTACTTTCCAGTCTTCATGAAGTTTGATCTCTTGGAGAAATAAGATATATTATGTTGGATATAACTGTGATGCTTGACCATCCGAGTCTTACTAATATATTAGATGTCTTTGACAAGTTGTGAACAATTGTCACGTCTTAGGTATATCGTGATGAATAACGTGAATCAATCATTTCATTGTGCCGGCTTGTATTGCATGAACATAGAAGCCAGGAACTTGCTGAGGTTGTGACTTTGACATGCATGCTAGAAGTTTGTTCTGTTAAAATATTAAGAATTTAGATCATGGAGATAGGCCTAAGTAGAGATTGTTGGCTAGTACTCCATGCTTGACTAGTTATCTTTTTTGATAACTGCTGTTATACAAAGAAGATTAGTTTTTGGTATTTAAGGGATGCTCTTTTTTCTACTTGTCAAAGCCCATTATGTACTGCCACACAATCTCTTTCTGTGACCCTATTATCATACAATATGTGTTCTGGATAGTTACAAGATATCATGTCTAAGTGGAGCTTGTTATCGTGCACTTTGGTTGAACTTCTGTTACACTTAGGCCTCGTTTGGTTCACGGAAAGGAAATGAATTCCCTTGTATTTTCCATGGGAATGGGAAAGTAGGATTCCTGTCACATTTCCTTTCCGTTGTTTGGTAAAACAAGGAAACTACCTAGGAAAGGAAAGCAAAATATAACAATGTTCCAATAATATCCTTACCTTTTAAAATAAAAATAATATTATAAAAAATAACATTAATGGTAAAATAAGCAATGGCACATGGTTACTTTTGTCATAACTTTTGTAATAAATGTTGGGAAAGGAGGAGGGAAAATCAATCCCATGTGTCTTGAGTGGAACCATATTCCCACCAATTTTTTCCCTTGTCAGGAAATTGATTCCCAAGTTTGTGGCTACCAAACAAAGGAAAGGAACAACTTTCCTTTCTTGGTTCCTTAAATCCGTGAACCAAACGAGGCCTTAAGGTGACCTTAGACTGTTCTTTTGCCTATTTTCCCTCAGATATTGCATGTATAAAGAGTAAAGGCATTGTTGTGCTGGTGTGTAAACGTCTCTCTCTTTATATTCCTAAATAGAGTTCGCACCATTTTTGTGTGTGTCAATACTTAAAAAGGATAGAGTAAGAAATAGGTGTATCCGTGGGAAGTTAGAGGTGGCGTCAATTGAGGACAAGACGAGGGAAAATCGTCTTAGGTGGTCTGGACAAGTGCAACAGACCCATATATGCCTCCATAGAGAGGAGCTGTAATATAGTCGTTAATGGAGCCGCCCTAAACGAACATGGTTGGATGGTTGGAAGTGTTAAAGAAGGATATAGACTACAGTTTCTGTTAGCATTACAGATGGCATGGCCGTTAGCAGAGCAAAATGGAAGAAGAGGATTCAAACAGCCGACCTCAAAATTTTTGGGATAAAAGCTTTGTTGTTGCTATACCATTTCTCATGTAAAGTTCTGTTGCATGATCTTCTATTGTATCAAAAAATCCCTGTGCCTACAAGTTCTGTAGCAAACCCCTGTTGTAAACTCCTCGTTGGACTGGTCGGCAACAATCCTTAAGAGGCTTGGAATCAAAAGGACACCCATGCATAAACACTTCAGTTATACAATTGCCAACCCTTTCCCAGCTGGAAGATGGCATACTCGACTGTATAATCTTTTAATAATAATTTTTCTCATTTCCTTTTTTGGCAGCTTTAGTGGCGAATCATACAAGTACAATGCCCTCCCCCCACTACCAGCTCAGCGCAATCTCACGCCACCACCTACACTCTATCCTCAGCAGCCGATGTCTGTATCCGATAACTATAGCTTCCAGAGGTTCCCGATGACTGGATTGACCGAAACAGGAAGCACCAGATCAAAGCGATCCGACATCAATGTGTAATATATAATACAGGAAGTACACTGAGACATCCTCCAGAGTGGACCCAAGGGATGGTATTTACCAGCCACTTGCTTTGATATCTGATTATAGAGGAGTCTGTAGGCTTGGTGGCTTTGTTGAGATTGGTCCCAATTTTTTGTCAGCTTAACTGATATCTGTATTGATTGGTAATTACTTCAGTTCAGACCTCAGTCCATTCTTTATGACCTTTCCTCGCCGAGTAATCACTCTTGTATTCGTGTCTATAACGAATTTAACTGTGTGCCGTAATATTTTTTCACACATATTGAGTACATGTTATGGAAGTGAGAATTCAAGCGGTGTGTTGCATGTGTATTGAGCAAGGAGTTTCATGGAGTTAAGCACCTCTGTTCTTTCTTTGTTTGCTATTAAGTTGATGTTCTCTATGGTTCTAACTGGTTTGCAATGGTTCTGAGAGGTTTGGCCATAAAGGTTCAGTGGTCTGAACTGAATTATTTTGTTGCGGGCACCGATACACAAAAAGCACCTAAATATGTGCAAAATGTGTGTGACAGTATTCAAAATGTTCTTGTGGTATCCGAGTATCTGTCGTGCTAATATGTTGATATGAGTCGTTTTCATATACCTTGGTTGTGAAAATTGAAAAATATTGAAAGATTGGTCAACATTGCATTTTGCATGTTTTGTTGTTTGAATCTTGGTATCAAATGTATGGGTCGGTCTTGTTTTGATACCTGTCCCTATGTCAATAATTCAACGTAAGTCATCGGAATCTTGTTATTTCCACAATCACTTCGTTATAATCATAAATCTAATACTATTACCCTTCATTTTGCATATATATTTTTTCATTTAAATATTGTCAGCTCAGCAGGTTGAATGAAAATATATAAGATTACAAACCAGTGAGTACGAAAACAAGAATACGGGTTAATGTATAATATATATATATGGAAGCGGATCAAAAGCCCCCCTTAGAAAGCCCCCCAAAAACTCCCCACTCTAATCCGTAATTTAATGTCAATATTAATGTTAATATTAATGTTAATATTAATATTAATGTTAATATTAACATTAAATACTAAAATTAACATTAAACTTAACATTAAAATTAATATTAACATTAATATTAACATTAACATTAATATTAACAATAACATTAACATTAATATAAAAAAAAAATTTAAAAATTTTAATATTAACATTAAAATTAATATTAACATTAATATTAACATTAACATTAATATTAACATTAATATTAATTAACATTAATATTACGAATTAGAGTGAGGGGGGTTTTGGGGGGCTTTCTAAGGGGGGCTTTGATCCGTTCCCTATATATATATATATATATATATATATATATATATATATATATATATATATATATATATCTATCTTACGTTGTTTAAATTCCATTTATTTTTCTTAAAAATAGAATAAGAAAACAAAAAAAATAGTGTTATCGGCCTTCGGAGATGAGTTATGTACGAAATAAGTTATAAGAGATAATTTAAGGTTTATGTGCAAATTTTTCTCGAATTATGTACGAAATAAGTTATAAGAGATTATTAAGGTTTATGTGCAAATTTTTTCTCGAATTTCTTAGTGTGTTTGATTGCAAGGTAGAAAATATGTGGAAAAGAAATTAGTTCCATGGAATTATTTTCTAGGAAAAAAATTCCATGGAATTTTAAAAAACTTCCACGGAAAACTTAATTTAGGTGTTTGATTGTCATTATTTTCCATAAAAAATAGTTATTTTTTATGGAAAATGATATTTCCTATTGGTGGACAAGTTTCATTTTCCATCATTTTGAAGAAAATATGACAAAAGATAGTTTTTTGGAAAATAATTCCATAAAAAATATAAGTGGTGAAAAATTTGTGATGGAAAATTTTTTAGGAAAAAAAAAGTCCAATCAAACAGCTTTAGAGGAAAATAAAAACTTTGGACTTGGCATAAAAAATATAATAGAGACCACCAACTTTTTGGACTTGGCATAAATAAATAAATAAATAAATACAGGAAAACTTACCTTTTTCTTCAGTATTTTAATTTTAATTTCTGCAAACATAGTAGTATATTACGTGAAAAAGTGACAAAAGTCTTTATTGCTCATCTCCATTCTATGAGGTTAGTAGTGTTGTCCTGGCAGGAGGACTATACGTGGCTCATTTAATG